>VBSM01003176.1:25330195-25380646 GCA_008086735.1 Cheirogaleus medius | reverse complement strand
CAAAAAAAAAAAAAAATTCCTGCTTGGATTTTGATTGGGCCTGCTCCGAATCTGTAGAGTAGTTTGGGGGAAATTGGTATCTTCACAATGTTGAGTCTTCTAATCCATAAATATAGCATATCTCTCCATGTGTTTAGTCTTTGATTTCTTTCATCCATGTTTTTTTGTGTAGTTTTAAGCATACTAATCCTACACATATTTTGTTAGATTTGTACCTAATTATATTTATTTTTTAGATTCCTTAGGATTTTCATTAGAAACAATCATGTTGTCTGCAAATAGAAAGTTTTGGTTTTTTCTTTACAATCCATCTGCCTTTCATTTCTTTTTCTTATTGCACTGGCTGAAACCTCCAGTATGATGCTGAATAGAAGTGGTGAAAGCAGACATTCTTGTTTTGTTCCCCATCTTAGGAGGAAAGCATTCAGTCTTTCACCGTTAATGATGATGTTAGCTGCATCGTTTTTTGTAGATGCTTTTTGTAAGATTGAGGACATTCCCTTCTTTGCCTGGCTTACTGAGAGCTTTTTTATCATGATTTGATGTTGAACATTGTCAAATAATTATTCTGCATCTGTTGAGATGATCATGTAGTTTTTCTTCTTTGATTGGTCACTATAATGAATTGCTGTCATTGATTTTTGAATATTGAAACAGCCCTGCATTTCCAGGATAAACTCCAGTTGGTCATGATATAGTATCCTTTCAATTTACTGCTAGATTCAATTTGCTAATGTTGTAGATTTTTGCATCTATGTTCATGAGAGATTTTGGTCTGAGTCGTTTCTTGTAATACTTTGATTTCAGTATAGGATAAAGTAATGCTATTCTCTTAAAATTAATTGGAAGATGTTCTCTCTACTTCTGTTTTCTGGAATAATTTGTGTAGAATTGGTATTATTTCTTCCTTAAACATTTGATATAAGAAAACATGAAGTTTTTTTGTTGAAAAAAACTTTTAACTACAAATTCAATTTCTTTGATATAGAACTATTCAGGTTACTTTTTTCTTCAGTGAACTTTGTTTTTTGTCTTTCAAGAAATTTGTCCCTTTCATTTAAGTTATTGCTGTTGACATGTTAAATATCAAAAAAGGTTGGTATTGAAGCAGTTGTTTGGTGGTTACATTATTACATTCTGCCGTCTTCATCTTTGGTAGAATTTCACACATTCTACCAAACTGTTTTGAACTTGAAAAGCAACATAATGTGATGAAAACTTTAGGTTCCAGAATCAAACTGACAGTGACTTAACCTCCTCTGCTTCAGTTACCTCATATAAAAAAAAATGTGCATATAAAATAGTAACTGCCTCTTAGGATTGTTGTTAAGAGTAAATGATACAAAGTACTTTGTAAGCACTAATTTAAATACCATTTTTGTTATCATCTTCATCATGTCTATCAGTGGTATCCGACAACAATCATAGTTTTTGTTTCAAACTTCTTAGTGTTCCAGACTACAAAAGTTCATTTTGTTTTAAATAGACATTTTCTAACCTTTCGAAGGCCTTTTCATTCCCATGACCTCTAATTAGGAATATCTTCATTCTAGCTATCTGTACCTCTGTTTCACCTGTCTCTTCTGAAAACTGTATCTATACTTAGATGTATACACACGTGCACATAACGTATATACAGACAAATACAACCATTTCCTTTTTCCCCATTTTTAGTTTCTACATCAGAGCAGTAATAGTTCTATCAAAGTGGGAAATATAAATCAAGGCTTTTGTTTTTGCCAAGGATGGTCCCTTAATTCAGTGAATACTTCAATGTGCATGAAAATCACCTGGAAAGCTTGTTTAAGTAGTGTTTCTCAGTCCCATCTCCAGAGATTCCGATTCAGTTGGTTGGGATGCCGTGCCCCCCCTCCCCCCGTGAATTTGCATTTTTGCTGAGGTTACTTTGAAGACTACACTTTTAGGGCCACAACTTCAACCTATTAAAAGGTTACCATATAGTGTGGTTGGAAAACTATTATAAGTACTTAAGGCTCCTTCACTAAACTGTAATATTGGGTATGTCATTTAACCTTTCAGATATATTTTCATTAGTGATTAGCCTCTTTACCAGAATATCCTTTATTCTCTTAAAATAGATCTATCAGTATACCTGTAGATATTTTATCTCTTATTTATCTCTGAACTAAAATTTCCTAAGGTCTAGTCAGGTCTCCTGTTAAAACCTTTTGAACTCATACCTTTCTTCCTCTCTTCCTTTCTACATTTTTCACTAATATGTGACTTTATAGACATGTAAATAAATCATATACATACAAATTTTTGTGATTTTTTTTACTTTAGTTTAAAAGAAATAAAATTGCTTGTAAGAAAATATTTATCTGTAGGCAGCTTTGAATCCCTAACTGCATTTATTAATATATATTTTATCTACATTCAGCCTGTATGTTGTGATTATATTAAATGATTGAAACAGTAGTAAACTTAAGGTGTTTGAGTGAAGAAGTGTCACTGTTGTTAAAATCTTAAGCTGTTTTCAGTAGAACTTTGAAATAGTATAATTTTGCATTTTTAAAATTATTTTGCAGAGGCCTATGTTATGGAACATTTATATCTTCATTTCTATTTTAGGTACGTATAGCAGCAAAATTCATCATTCATGCCCCTCCTGGAGAATTTAATGAGGTGTTTAATGGTGAGTGTTTAATTTATAATACTAGGTTTGGTACATCAAGGACTCTTTCTTTATTTTCTGAATTATATGAAAATTTTTTCAATCTAGATTTTGTAATGACTAGAATATAATGTTTTTTATATATGATCATTCTGTTAGAGTAAATTTACCCTTTTAAAAGAATAAAATAAATTTTTTGTCATTAACTAAAACATAGCCTAATTTTGGGAAGTAGTGTCTTTTTGGTCATTTGTTATATAGTAAAACTATAAGCACAGATAGCAGATATTTCTTCAATAGAACATTTAAATTGTTTTAAAAGACAACAAATTTTTCATTTAAACTATATATTTTTGAATTATGAAATACATTTTTGTATTTCTTTTAAAGAAGAATGTACTAGATCAATATGAACAGCCAACAAAAGAGAAAAAAACATTTTCATTATGCATAGATGACAACACATGTAAAAACAATTTGTTATTTAAAGTATATCTTACAAATCATTTTATAGTATGCCTTTCTTTAAACCTCATTGGCAGACATTTTTATAATTATTTACTCATAGACCACAAATTTACTAAGCTGATATAAAATCTTCTGGCTTCTATAAAGACTGTAACAATAGCTGCTCTTCAGCAGAAAGAATTACATGATTGAAAGAATCACCAAGAAAATGGCCTGTAATGTTCTCTTTACAAAACTTAAGCATTTAGAAGAGGTAAGTTACTGCAAGTACTATAAATGTGTTATTATTTCTACTTCATATATACTTGGCCTTCACCATGTCTTAAGTTGAAAGTAAATTTACACAGGGCTCACAGTTTTATTTTTTAAACTTTCTAGTCTATAGTAAACTATTTAAATATGTTTTTTTAAAAAGCTTAATCTGATTTTATTCTTAGTATATGATACAATGGAATCTTACCTGAGAAAAGATTAGGTTTGAAAGTCAAAAAATGAGGCAAAAATTATCCACAAACTATAAGACTTATATTTTAATAATACTTATATGCATATAATTACACATGACAATTCTTAAGCATTTTAAAATTCAACCACAGAGCTACACTTAGAGGAAGAATGGAAAATCTACATTGTAAAAAAATCTGGAAATAATTCTGGCATTTAAGATAACCGTAAAACCTCAAGTAGTAAACTGGGGAGTTGTAGAAAATTCAAAGTATTTCTGCTTCCTGTGAAATTTACTTCTCTTTTAATATTTAGCTTCTATAGTCTACATATACATTAATATATTTGATGATTAGAGGATTAAAGAAGATAGTCTCCTCTTATTAGGGTCAAAAGTATAATTTAAATTGATAATGGTGAAACTACACTAAAGTTAATAGTCCCCAAACTCCTATAATTCATAGAGCCAAGAAAAAATTTTAATTGTAAAAAAAGTTTTTCACTTACTGTTCTTACCCTGATTGAAATACCATGTATATTTTTAATCAGGAAAGTCCTAAAAGAATGTATGAGTCCTGGAAATTGCTTTCTTAAGTCTCATTTGAAATTGACATTGAATTGATATGTTCTCTATTGAGTTGCAGTAAATATGGGCATTTAGGATGAGCCAAGAATGAGCTGTAGAATAGAAGGGGGATAAAGAATTTAGCTAATAAATTTTAACTAAAAGTGTATTTTAGAGTTAAAGAATTAAATATATGAAGGGGAAATCTCATATAAATTTGATTATTTTCTGACCATTTTTGTTGAAAAACTTAGTGTCAGAGTGATTCCAAGAGAAGCCAGAAAATTTTAGAATTATAGAGTCATAAAATCTTATCAATTCAGTGGCTCCAAATGTTATTTCTTGTAGGCTGGCTATGTTAAAATTATTGAAACATAGATTTCTGGTTTTCATTCTTAAAAATCTAGTGTTAGGTCTACACTGGAGCTCTGAAATCTATACTTTTTTTTTTAAGTCTCCCACCCACCAACCTGTGGTTCTGACGTGTAGCGTGGCTTGGAACCACAGCCTAATTTCTTCTGCTAGAGTAGTACTTTATTTTATTCAAAATTTCCTCTACCTTTTTATTTCTTCCACTACTCTCCTTATGATGAAAGTATGGAATTTTTTTTCCAAATAGAGCTGACTGATCAAATAGATCCTGCTTTTTAATTGTTTTCCCATTTGGAACTGGAAAAGACACACTGCCATGTGATACCACTGTTAATTATTATGTTTACAATATTGAAGATAAATATAGCTATCAAATAGAACTTCCCAGCTTGGTTTGTGGGATGGGAATAATGTAAATTTCTGTATTTTTAAAAATAATTTTTTAAGCAGAAGCATCCATTATTTAAAATCAGTTAATTTAGAAATTAAATTAGTACTATTTTAGCATTTAGCAAAAGAGATTATTTTTTAAACCAGGGCTTGTTGCTGAAAAGAAATGAGGTATGTGAATAGGCAATTTTTTTCTTTTGAAATGGTTTTATTATTTTTGTAAAAATGATTCATAGTTAATTCTAAACTTTCCACAATGCAAAAAAGAACCTAAAAAAATCACACAAAATTCTTTCTAGTTCCCTGCTATCCAAATGAATATGCAACATATCTCAAATGACAAATATATATTACAATACATAAATATGATATTACTATACAGACTGAATTTTCTTCTTCCTGTTTATGAATGTATTTCCATGTTGACAAACATATATGTACATTATTTTTAATGGCTGCCTAATTTCACACTTGTAAATAAGAACTATAGTCTTATATTTAAGTAGTTTCTTAATGGAAGATATTTAGGTTGGTTATTTTCATCTTACGAAAAAAATTAGAATACATTGTTTTATGTACTTTATAATAGCAACTATATAAAATAGCCAAGTGCTTAGGAAAAATAATGAAAGAAAATATACAGAGGCTAGAATAGAATTTTGGTTTTTAATGACATTATCTGTGATTTTTTTTTCTTTTATGTTTTACAAAGTGCTTGGATTTGAAGTCATGTTAATAATTAATAGCCAACTGTCCACATGAAAATTAAGTCTAAAATTAGGATGGAATTAAGAATCAACCAAAGTGAGATTACTAAATCAAAGCAGAGTTATTCATCTGTTGCTTGAACTTGAGCTAAGGACAGAGATGCCTACATCCAGGCTCTGGTCACAAACTGTTTCTTGGTTAATTGCTTTTTCTGTAGAGCAAATTCATTTGAACTAATGATTATATTGTCATACTAGGAGGCATAATCCTAAATCTTTTCTGCAGATCTTATCACACTATCTTTCCGGTGTAGCTTATCTCTAGTTTTTTTGGCATACATTACAGTCTGCCTGCACTGTCTATTCAGGATATGAAATGGCATATTTCTAGTCATTCCCTTTATTTCCTAACAAAAATCTTATTTTCCTTTTAATTCTAAATGCCATCATGTGGTGCTTGTGTTTATTTTGGTCATGAGAGTGATATTTTGATTTTGCTTGCATTTGGAGTGGGGGTTGTTAATACATGACTGAAACATCTGCATTCATTACATTCCTCAAACAGAAAAATAGTAATATAGAAAACAATATTTGTTTTGCAGATGTTCGGTTACTGCTTAATAATGACAATCTTCTCAGGGAAGGAGCAGCCCAGTAAGTATTATTTATTATACTAACACAACTAAAATGACACAGGAAAAGAAAAGATTTTTTTAAAAGTGTTTTTTAAGCACTAATCTCTGACACATCAAGTTCCAATATATTAACATATATGCTGTATATGCACTAGGCTAGAAGAGAAACAATTTGATCACAGAGGAACTTAGAGATGCAACTATTACATGAAATTCTCTATTCATTGTTTTTATGTTTAGCAGTGGCTTGTATTCTTAGTTAATACTACATTTTCACATTTGCAAAGTTGGGTATAATTATTTTTGAAATTATGATTGCTTTAATTTTATGTAGATGTTGCTTTTTATTATGTTTGACCCCAAGAGATTTTGAGATCTTTGAGGATTGGGAGTTTACTTTATTCACCCCTAAATACCTAACATAGTACCTGACACAAATGTTCACTGAATTTTTGAGTGATTCAAAGAACTAGGCAGTTCCAAATTTTCATACATCATCTTTGGACCAGTGACCAGAGCCATGACTTTCCACAACTATCCTAGGATTTCAGAGAAATAATTGATTCTTTCCCTATTCCCACCTCCCAAAATATGGTCTGGAGACCCATATTTTAGACTAACCCACTCCATTACCTGTTTGAAAATCATGAAATTATACAGATTTTTAGGCACCTTACAAAGAATGTTTAGTATCCATCTACTCAGCTGCTTTTCCTCTTAGTATGCTATTCAATATGTGAAATCCTGACTAATAGGGGACATTTTTTCAAATTCTATTTTTGTAACATAGAAGTCTTTAAAAAATAAATCTGGCCTTTATGATTAATGCTAATGAAGGTAGAGGTTCAACAAACTTCTAAGTATATCTTGCTTCTTAATGAAAATTCCCGTTATTTTATAATAGCAATTTTTGTTATTTTTTATTTTGGAAAAATACTCATAACGTAAAATTTACTATTTTAACCATAAAGTGCATAGTTCAGTGGCTTTAAGTATATTCATGTTGTTATGTAACCATAGCAACCATCTAATTCCTGAACTTTTTTCATCTTCTCAAACTGACACTTAAGCAATAACTCTCTATTCCCAGCCCCTGGCAGCTACCATTCTATTTGCTATGTGTTTGGCTATTCTAGATACTTCATATGAGTGGAATCATACAATATTTATCCTTTTGTTTTATTTTACTTTATTTTTATACATTTATTAATAATATATTATGCTTATTTTTATTGTCTTAATTTATTATGATTTATTTTATTTCACATAATATCTTAAAGGTTCATCCATGTAGCATGTATCAGAATTTCCTTCCTTTTTAAGGCTGAATAATATTCCACTGTGTGTGTGTATACCACATTTTGTTTATCCATTTATCTGTCAATGGACACTTGAGTTGCTTTTACCCATTAATTATATTACAGTGCTTTATAGGAATCAGTTTAGTTTATACCTTTGATTTCAGTTACCAACTTCTGAGTGAATAGTCACTTACTCCTAAGTTCTTTAAGGCTTATAGAAATTTTTTGTATTATATATTAAAGTAAGATAATTTTCTTTATAACAGCATATAACATGTTGACAAAAGTCTTATGAGTGAAAAGAAAACATACAGCATTTATAAACTTTTAACAGTATTTTCAAAGTAAACTTTTCCTCTGAGTTCTCTGTTAAATAAGCATGTGCATTGTTTCACATAGGTGCAAAAATTAGTGGATTTTTTTTAAGTTAAGAAAATGAGAAACTTGATTGTTGAAAGACAAAAGTTTTCCAGAATAAAGTTTAATGAAAGTCAGAGAAATATTCATAATTATGTAAGTGGCATGAAATAATCATACATCTGACTCAAGATAGATGAAAGGATTGGAGCAGGCGCAGTGGCTCATGCCTGTAATCATATCCATTTTGGAGGCCAAGGCAGGAGGATTGCTTGAGCTCAAGAGTTCAAGATCAGCCTGAGCAAGAGCAAGAACTTGTCTCTACAAAAAATAGAAAAATGAGCTGGGCATGGTGGTAAAAAATTAGCGGGCCTGTAGTCCTAGCTACTTGGGAGGCTGAAGCAGTAGGCTTGCTTCAGCCCAGGAATTTGAGGTTTCGGTGAGCTATGATGACACCACTACACTCTACCACGGGCAACAGAGCAAGACTCTATCTCAAAAATAAATAAATAAATAAATAAAAATATTGGAATTTTATTTGTCCAAAGAAACACTTATTCATTAACAATTGTTACATTTAATTTGAATAAATTGGATTTGTTCTAAAAGAAATTTGAATGTGGGCTACATTTCTCTTTTATTATAAACCAAATTTCTGCAACAGCTATAGTCCACACGTCAAGAGATAGGTACATCGAAGTAAGAAATACATGATATTCTAATCTTTTAAGGAAATGAGTATTGGAGGAAATCAGTAACTGATAAAATAAGGTGTTTATAGTATGACTCCAAGTAAAAATTATCAAAACCTCTACTAGAAACTTAAGATTTTCTTGCACGTGGTTATACTCTCAGTAAATGTTCTCTCACTAGATAAACAAATAGAGAAAATATTGATAGTTTTGTTTAGTATTCTTTATACACAATTTCTCAAAACTAAATATCCATTTGTGTTTGTTTTGTTGTGGGTGCCTGTGAAGTGCAGAGATAAACTTTAAATCAATGATTGACTCTAGAATGATAGTACTCTGGTTCACAGTGTCCTCATTAGGAAACAATTTCTGAGCAAAAATAGTGTTTACCCCATTGTTTACTTGGTTCTGAATTACTTTTGAAATATCCATATTTGCTTGGATTTGCCCTCAAAAGAAGGAAGATTTGTCACTTATCATGGAGGCTGTCCAAAACTACATAGTTAAGCTTATAAGGCATCATACAAACATTTAGAATGTGTTCCAGTGGCAGCCATAAACTGTTTCTTCTTCAATTGTAATTTTTGATATTGAATTTCTTTTATACAAGTATATTCTATATATATGTGCCCTTTTCCTCCTTTCTTCTGCCTTTGTCCTGTTGCTTTATCTTTTTAAATTTTTTTTCCTCCTCCTTTTGGTAAGGGGAAAAACATGGCTATTATGCTTTAGAGTGGTTCTAATGAGACAGCTTTACTAAAAGGCACAAACTCAGGATGTTTCAAATAAAATTAGTCGTACCAAAGAGTTGATACTGTCAAGTCTAGAACACTTTGAAATATACAGAAATAGCCTTTTGTTCAACAGATGAATGAATTCCACACTTTGATGATGAGATAAATAAGCCTCTTAGGGATTTTCCAATGGGGAGTCGGACATGTTCAATATCAGACCAGATGAAATAAAATATAATAGAAGGCCTTTAGAGCCCAAAGGAAGAAATTTTTAATTTCTACTTAGAGGTGGTTTTTAAGCCAAATTTTAAATTAACATGATTTTAGTAGTGAATAAGGTAAATGATGTGACTAACCTGAGGGAAAGCATGGTGAAAAGTATAAGATGTGATTTGGTGAATGAGTAATAGTAGAGGGTATAAGAAATCTAAATGCAGTAACAGGCAACTTAGAAATGGACAGTTGGGCCACAGAGCTCTACAAGGGCAGGGAACTCAGTGTTTTCACTGTGTCTCATAGAATGCTTAGCACATACCTTATTTCCCCGAAAATAAGACCTACCCATAAAATAAGCCCTAGCAGAATTTCTAAGCATTTGCGTAATATAAGCCCTACCCCGAAAATAAGACCTAGTGATGGGCTTGACTACACGGCGTATCAGCACAACCCATGCATTTCTTCACAGAGCAGTAAAGAAGACGAGCAGCCCTTCTCATCTGCCCCGTGAGAGCTCTATTGCTCAACATGAGAGATTGGGGCCAATGGTTCTAAAGGAAATAAAGTCGCAAGGAATTCGGAGTTTGGAGAGTTATGATGATGTTCCAGAAGACCACTTAACTATATTTGAATAAATGTAGATTGTGGTACCGTACTTAAAAAAAAAAATAACACATCCCCTGAAAATAAGCCCTAGGGTGTCTTCTTGAGGAAAAATAAATATAAAACCCTGTCTTATTTTTGGAGAAACACGGTAGTAATAAGAACTTGGTAAATATTTGCATGGATGGAAGATTGGATGAGTGAATGAGGAGTGGGTGCATGGAGTGAGTTTTCTGAACTGAAGAGACTTTGGAAGTTGTCTGGGCCAAACCACCAGTTTTACAGATGAGGTAAGTGGGGCCTGTACTAGTTAATAATAGAGTTGGAATACAACCCAGATATTCTGACTCCTAAATTAGTACCTTTTCCACTAATTGTCACCATTTAACTTGCTTTGAGCATTTAAGATAAAATTTTACCTATTTCATATTCATTGTCTCCTTTTCAGATTTTCCATTCTTCTGTCCCCTCCCCTAAGTTAGAGGTGGATGGGGTTTGATATTATGGGCAATAAAATGCTTCTGGGGGTAGAGGCCTAGAACCAAATTACTATTTAAGCGTGACTTTACTGGAAAATGAATCCTAAATTCTAAGTGATTTAGTTTACGAGCATACTTTTGAAATAAGTCACTCAAGAATTAGTAACTGCCTGGCTGTGTTGAGGCTATTCTTGAGAAAATTTTAATTTTAATGAATTAAGAAAACCAGAAGTGAATAGCTACTTTTTCTCCCTCTTCCTCATACATTGTTGTGTTTACCCCTGTCTTTTTTACATATGCAGTATCAGGACTCGACAGCTAATAATTTCATTCTACTTTGCTATTTTTACATTTAGCAATAATAATTCCTCATAATTTGTCAGTAATGCTTTGCTCAACCAAGCATTCCTTTCTGGAGAAGACTCAGGAGCTAATACCTGAAAATTCAGTGGAGTTTTGGCCATCCAGAGTAATCTGGAAAGCTTCCAAGTAGATTAAAATTAGAGATACATTCTTAAATTTTAAAATTTTCTGTATCTTTTAAGTAATTTCCTAGGTTATCAATTTAATAAAATACAGTGAATACAATTTTTAGGTAATTTTTTGTACTCAGAGAGTTTTTCTGCACATATATGGTGATATATGGTTAATATATTATTCTTTACTCATATGAGTGTGGAGAGAAGCTTTATTCTTGAATCCCTCTTGTCACTGTTTCCTAGCTCAGACTCTGAAGTTCTGACGTGGACGTTAGCAACAGCCTAACTGCTTTTTCTGGCTCTAGTTGCTCTGCTGCCCAATTCGTCATACACATTGCTGCCAAATCTTCTTTAGAAGTACTTCAGTGTTCTCCTTTCTCAGAAAGCCTCTCTGACTCTGCTTTGTCTCCCAAATAAAGTAAATTCCGTCATTCAAGGCCTTTCAATTCAATTCAGTAAAATACAGCTGAACACCTGTATGTGCTCCAGGCATTAAACTCGGTGCTTTCTGTGATGTCGGACCTAACTGACCTTCCCATGCATTTTGCTCATATGGTCCCTCTAATTGAAATACCTGTTTCTTCTCATCACTCCAACTTCTACAAGACCAGAGACTACCCAGCCTTTCAAGTCCATTTCTCAGTATCATATCCATTATGAAATTGCCCTAGTTCTCCTCTACTCTCTGCTTACTATTGCCTCAACAGATGTAATTTTTTAAGATATTCTCTATGGTGCTTTATTGGCAATTCTTTTATTGTACCTTCTACTTTGTGTTAACAGTTATGTTTATCCATTATCTCTCCTGTTCAACTGTAAGCCCTCATAGAATCCATCTGTTTATTCTTTGCATCTCTCACAGCACGTAGTCTGTTTCCTGGTATACTAAATACATACTTGAATAATTGGATGTGCATTTTATAGATAGCTCACCTTTAGTTTCAGCATCTTGAATGGAAAGGCCAATTATATTTACTGATTTAATTTTATTTTGCTAGACATTGAAAGCTTGATATTATGAATCAGTTTTTAAAATAGCCACAACTATATTATATTTATATTCTATATTATATTATATTTATGGTTAGTATAAGCTTGCTAATGAGTAATTATAATTTTATTTATTTTGCTATGTGCAGTACAGGAGGAGACTTTTATTAACAGATGAATTATTTGTTCTTTTTTTAAAGCATTAATATATAATTTTAAGTAATCGACTATTTTCTTTTGTAGTGCATTTGCACAGTATAACTTGGACCAGTTTACTCCAGTAAAAATTGAAGGTTATGAAGATCAGGTATGTTTCATATAAACGCAGGGTCTGGCTATTTTTTGTTTTGGTTATCACAGTTAGTGTATCGTGTAAGAACTGTGAAGTGATATGCTTCAAGATAAAAAATTATTTGTTTTAATCATAGCCACATATGGGCAAAGTAATTGAAAATTTAGTGTCTTTTGTTGATATCAGTAATGCTATTAGCAGAAAGTCCCTTTTAGAAATACTCAGATGTAATTCATTTAAGATTTTAGAAAATAATTGCTTTAAATCTACTTTCTTGTTTTTTATAGGAAAAAAACAATCCTAAATTAATCCAAAATCTAGAATATATATTAGTAAGATTTATATCATTATTTGGTTGCTCTGGAATTCTACAGTTCTTCATGTGAGTAATTTAGCATTTAGTAATTATTAAATCTTTTCTTTCCAAAATGCAAGTTAGAATTGCTAAGCTAAGAAAAGCCACAAAAGGTCACTTTTTTTTCTTTTTTTCTTTTTTCTTTTGGTTTAGAGTTATGAATAATTAAACAGTGATTGTATCAATTCATATCATGCTTGCATGAAGCACAATTTATATAAAACAATATGAAGAAAGAACTGGTAGGTAGAACATAAGAGAAAGTGGTTAAGAAAGAACATAGGAGAAAACTCTTAGTGGCTAATTATATCAAAGTTTATGTTTGACATTCATTATGTAATATGTAGTCTTAAAGTTACAGGGGAAAATGTAAGACTAGATAGATGACTTGTAACTAAAGGGAAAACATAAGCTTATGTATAGATATGCATGTGTGTATATAGAAAGATATATAATGTTTCATTGTATTAATCTCCTAAATTTATTTTATTTCTCTCGGAAGATTTTGGGTTTTTGCTTTTTCTTTTTTGTTCTTGTTTTTACTACTATAAACATGCTGTATTGAACGTCTCTGTACCTCTCATCCCATTAACAATTATTTTCTTGTGATAAATCCCTAAAAGAAAATTTACTGGATCTTTTTAACCACTTTGGTACGGCTCTCACCGGCCGCGAAGCCTTGCCCACAGCCGGCATTCATAGTCCGCACGATAGTTTGTGTTGTGCATTGACGACGAATCTGTTTTGCTCTTGTGTGATGAGGAAAGCTTTAAAGTACTGAAAGCTTGTTTTACTTTACAGGCAGCTTTCGGAAAATAACTATAATAACTCCTACTAAGGACTTGTTAAAAGGTCACAGATTCGTAGTAACTTATTAGCTGAACGTACACACTGCAACTGCAGAGATAAAAGCTTTAAAAGTGAAAGCTTTTGGCTGTCGACTAAAGTCGACGCTCGGCTATGCGCGTTCATCTGTGGCTGTCTACTATAGTCGACGCTCATACAAAGTGGTTAAAATGTGGGATAGCTTCCAAGGTCATTTTATGAGTCTAGCATAATTTTAATACTTGAACCTAAAAAGATAAAAAAAGGAAGCTCACATGGACTGTAGATTTAAAAACTTTAAATAAAATATTAACAAATATAGTCAGAGAATAATATACCAACACTAAATAGAATTTTTTTTTACAGGAATGCAAGAATAGTTCCATATAAGGCAATCTATATTGGTCTTACTACATATTAACCAGCCAATCAAAGAGAAAAATCTTACGATGTATCAGTAGACAGTAAAAAGGGATTTTAAAAGCCCAACAGCTGTTTCTCATTAAAAACAAAAACCATAAGTAAAATAAGAATAGAATATTATATATAATAGATAATAGATATATAATAGATAATACATATCTCTTATATATAATAGACTATTTAACAAAAACCAATAGTAAATATCATAAACTACAAACACTAAAACAATTTTAGTTAAAATTAAAAATGAGCTAGGTATGCCTGCTTACCAACATTATCATGTATCATAAGTGAAAGTTTAGCAAATTGACAAGAAAATGAGAACTTGTAAAGTTTGGAAAAGAAATTCTTTGGTGACTTGAGTTATATATTTAGGAATCCCAAGAGACTCTAGCAATACGACTCCTCAACTAAAAAAAGCTATTAGAATTATTAAAAGAATTTGATGAGTTTAAATAAAAGAATTTGGTAAGGATACAAAACTCATTAGCTGTTCTTTATTGCAGCAAATAAGTACCTAAAACTAGAAATGGTGGGAGTCAGGGTGGGACAGGCAATTCCATTTAAAATAATGATAAAAATCATTAATTTAGGAATAAGTTTAACAAGAAAGGAAAAGGATTATGAAGAAAATAGTGATGATCTTCTTGAAACACATAAAATAGGATCTGAATGGAAAGGCACACTACATTCCATTCTTAGAAAATTAAATTATGTAAAAATTGATATATGAATTTGATGCAATTTGAGTTAGAATTCTGATTGATTTTTTTAAATGGTCAATATTTTCATAAAACAATATATGTTTGAAATAACTCAAAAAATGTAAAAATAGAACTGTAAGAACAGTGAGGGAGAATTGTGTTATTAGATAAAAATTGTTTTACAACCAAGGTAGAGTGAAGTCAGTGTGTATTATATAGAGTAGACAGATAAATCAGAAGAGTAGCACAGAGAACCATACTTTAGTCCCAAAATATATGAAAATTTGTATGCAGATATTGACACAACTGGTTTCCAAGAAGAAAGTTAAGTTAGACCTCTGTCTCACTTATAGAAATAGATTTCAGGTGGTTTAAAAATTTGTAAAATGACTAAAATTTTAGGAGAAAATCTGAGTCTACATGTATCTTACAGAGGCAGGAAGACTGTCTTAAATAAGACTAGAAACCCAGAAACTATAAGTGAAAAGATGGATGTTTTACTACACATGAATGTATTTAACTGTAGAGTGAAACAGATACCATAAAGGACTCTTATAAATTGATAAAGAAAAAAACCAACCCAGATAAAAAATATTCAAGAATATTTACTCACAGAAGAATAAATGACCCACAAACATGAAAGGATATTTAGATCTATCAGTAATCAGAGAAATAAAATTAAAATATTGATATATTTTATACCCATCAGACTGAAAAGAGGGCCTGTTAATGGTGGTGGTATGCAGGGAAACATTCTCTCATATATTGTTTGTAGAAATGTAGATTATCACAGTTGTTTTTTGGAACACAATCTAATTATGTTTAAAAATTTTTAATATATAAGCCCTTTACCTGCTGTCCCACCACCAATGTTTGGGCATCTATCCAGTAGAAATAAAAACATCCAGCCAGACGTGATGGCTCACGCGTGTATCTTAGTACTTTGGGAGGCTGAGTGGGAGGAGTTGAGGCCAGGAGTTCAAGATCAGCCTGATTAACATAGCAAGACTCCATTTCTACATTTAAAAAAAAAGAAAGGAAAAATTAGCTGGCTGTGGTAGCATGTGCCTGTGGTCCCAGCTACTTGGGAGGCTGAGCCAGGAGGATCACTTAAGCCTAAATGAGAGTTTGAACTTGCAGTGAGCTATGATGATGCCACTCCACTGTAGCCTGGGCAACAGAGCGATACCCTGTCTCAAAAAAAAAAAAAGAAAAAGAAAAACATCCAATGGAAATAAAAATGTCAGTATATTAAACTATATGTATAACAATAATTATTAATATTTCATCACTTTTAATGTGTCCCTCCCTCCCCCAAAAAACAAACAGCCTGGAAATAAGAGATGATGGTATATCAATAATGGATTGGCAGAATAAATTATGTTATACCCACATCACGGAATATTACGCAGCTGTTAAAAAAAATGGTGAGAAGTATATCAGTTGACTTTGAGGGATTTCCCATAAGATGTTTATGTTGAAAAAAGCCAGGGCAGAAAAGAGTATGTGTGTGTACAGGCATGTGCATATGCACATTTTCTTTCCATTCTTATAGAATAATGACCAAAAAAATCCTGTTTTTAGGTGCAGACGTGTATATATTTACCTATGTAGGATTTTATGACTATGAAAATATTTAGAAGGGACCAGCCTATGTTGTTAGCCTGATTTACATCAGAGGGATGGATGGGTTAAGTCCTGACATAAGTAAGGGGTTAAAGATTGGGAGAATTTCAAAGGAAGGAAAAAGGAGTGAAATTTTTAAATAAAGCACAAAATATAAAATTTATACATGTATAATTTAAATGTATGTAAATGAATTATGTTTTTAAAAATTTGGAAGCCGATTAGAAACAACTGTTGATGATCAGTTTATAAGAAACAAGAATGTTGCCCAGAAGCAAGGGTAGGACACACTGAAGAGGATTCTCGTGGACTAAAACCATTCTTGTAACCACGCTGATCGGAGGTTATTATGAGTTCTTTACTTTTGAGGCACTGGAGCCTGATATTAGAAATAATAAATTGTTGTAATTCTCAAAGCAAAAAAACTGACTCTGGCAGTGTTTTAGAGAATGCGTTTTTTCATGAGTAGCTGGGGGTTATATTGGGAGAAAATCTGATCCATACTGGATGAGAGTACCCTCATTGTCGCTGTAGTCTGCTCGTTTGAAGTATTATAGTTGTACCATATAGTTGAACCAGTTGCTTGGAGTAAGATTGTTTTATAGTTTTAAAGAAAAAGCTTAAATGAGTATATAGTATTATGTATCTGTATTTAAATGCTGTTTTAAATTCTTTTTTCTAAATTCATTCCATCATTGAAGGTATTGATAACAGAACATGGCGACTTGGGAAATGGAAAGTTTTTGGATCCAAAAAACAGAATCTGTTTCAAATTCGATCACTTAAGGAAGGAAGCAACTGATCCAAGACCCTATGAAGCAGAAAACGCAATTGAATCTTGGAGAACTTCAGTAGAAACTGCTCTGCGAGCTTACGTAAAAGAGCATTACCCGAATGGGGTCTGCACTGTAAGTCATCAGTAGCTGCTTTTTTCTTTTGTGTCTTATGTAAATGTGTTTTTATGATCTCCTGAAATTTATAGTAACTTACAGAACTAACATTTTATAACTTGCCACTTTTTTCCTTGAGGTATTGTAAATATTTTAAGAATGCTTACTATTTTTTTCAAGAAATTCTGAATAGTAAATAGATATATTGTGATGGCTTAAAATGGAAAAATGATCATACCTTGAATTAAATCCATGTAGAAATTCTAATACATTGATTAAAGGAGCATGATATGAGATTCTTTAACCTTAAGTTCATGACTCATCTTAGTTTAGATCAAATTTCTTTTTATGTAGTTATAGCAATCTTAGAACAAATAAAATATTTGGAAGTGAAATCATGTCCTTAGGTGTTTTATAGGTCATGTTTCTTTTGTTTTTTGGTGTGGTTGTTTCGTAAGTTTAATTTATTTTTATATTTTTAGGAAATATAAAATGTGGTAGAAAGTAGGAATACTTTTTTTTAAGTTTTATAAGATTGTATCCAGATAGGCTTTTTAGCGCCCCTGTTTGTGCTTCAGCTATTCTCCATAGCTAGAGTGATCTTTTGAAATGCAAACCAGATCATGAAAATCCCCTGTGTGAAATCCTTCAGAAATTTCCCATTGCACTTAGGGTAGAGTCCAGGCTTCTGAACATGGTTTACAAGGTCCTGTATACCTGGTCTCTGCTTACCTCACCAACCTAACTCAACCATACATCTTAGTTTATACTTGCTTTCTCAACATAAATATTAATATCACTGATAGCATCCTATTTCTTTCCTAAATTTTTCATGGTTAGGACACAAATTCTGCTTAAATGTCTAGCTTTCAATAATTATTTGAGAAATATAGCAACATAACCTAAAATATCTTCTGTGTTATTTGAATTATAACTTGTTGATTAGGATTATATTCAAAGAATAACTCAACAAGTTTAAGGGAGTAGTTGAGTAGAGAGTCCTCGTTTTTTTCTTGGAGGATTAAATGGCACAAATTAGTCATTACTTTTAAAGCAGTAGGCAAGAGGTGAAATAACACCATCACACATCACAGGTATTCTCTTAATGACCTTTCTCAGTTATAAGTAAATTAACTTTCTCACCCTTATCCCAGTACTTTTTTAAATGACTAGAGAAAGAGTAGCGCCTAAGACTGTAAAGTGTACAAAAGGGATAAACAGAAGCTAAGTCCAGTTTTTAATTGGATGGAAACAGCTACATTGGTATCTATATATATGTTTAAAATATCTCCTTCCTTAGAATGAAAGCATGATCTATCCAGGATATTTATGAATAGTTTAGAGTATAATTAGTTTTACTCAATAAGTTATATTTTATTAATTGTTCTCTTTTGTAATCCACTAAGAATTTGAGTAGGTATACATATTTGAGGACTTGTTTTTCTAGCTACTGTATTGGAATGATGACCTATTTTATATTGTTTTATGTGTTCCTGTCAAAGTACTGTACAATTTTCAGTATTTTATAGGTGTTTAAAGTTGGACATTCCGTGACTGTAAGTTCACTCTTGTGCTTGTTTTCTTTGCCAATAAGGTGTATGGTAAAAAAATAGATGGACAGCAAACCATTATTGCATGCATAGAAAGCCATCAGTTCCAAGCAAAAAACTTTTGGTAAGTTAAAATTTTGTGTGTTGGGGAATTGTGGCATTGTTTATATTCATTTTGGTTCTTGCTTTAGTGATTGTAGCTATACCTTGTTTGTGTATGATTGACTAAGAACAATCTTAAAAAATGATATAAAACTTTAGGCTGGGCGCGGTGGCTCACGCCTGTAATCCTAGCACTCTGGGAGGCCGAGGCGGGCAGATCGCTCGAGGTCAGGAGTTCGAAACCAGCCTGAGCAAGAGCGAGACCCCGTCTCTACTAAAAATAGAAAGAAATTAATTGGCCAACTAAAAATATATATACAAAAAAAAAATTAGCCGGGCATGGTGGCGCATGCCTGTAGTCCCAGCTACTCGGGAGGCTGAGGCAGTAGGATCGCTTAAGCCCAGGAGTTTGAGGTTGCTGTGAGCTAAGTTGATGCCACGGCACTCACTCTAGCCTGGGCAACAAAGTAAGACTCTGTCTCAAAAAAAAAAAAAAAAAAACTTTAGCCTTTTGGTATTAAAAAAGGCATTTGCTCCATAACTGGTCTAATCATTAAAGGTAGCAGTAAATCCATTGACATTCATTGAAAAATGTGTTGGGGCACATAGTGTTTTTGGAGACTAGCAAGCAGCATCCTAAGGGAGCATGTGTGCCTACTAGCAAACCAGTTGGCATTCTGAGAAGGGCCTGTTCCTCAATGAAACTTACATGGAGGAGGACAGAAGTAATTACAGATCAAAGAATGATGCTTCTGTGAACTTTGGGGATACTAAAGTAGAAGTTTTTTGGGGGATTGCTTTGTGCTTGGTTAGCCAATGTAAGGAAGTATTGACATATTTTATACAATGAGGCAAATTACAAGCATGCCTTGTAATTTTGTATACAAATTATTCGACTATTGCTTACAAAAGTCAAGCCCCCCAAAGCACTTATTTGCCCTATTAGTCTTGGACCTTTGACAAGTTGTTGGTCCTTTTTATTCTTAGACAAAACTATTTGCGAAATATCGCCTGTTACAAAATTCTGAAGTTCTCCAAGACTTTACAAGTTCATAATTGAATTAAATCTTTGCATTTATATCCACCTTTTTTGTTAATACATGCTGAGATCAGCAGAGTAAGTACAGTCATAATATTTACCTTTTAAATATATTACTCTTCGACTCATTAGCCAAATTGGTTGGTGGTGCTGCTGAGGGTAAAATAACAGGTATCAGTAACCCCTATGGGCCAGTTTGGTCCATGGCCCAAGGTTGTTCCACTGTTTAACCGTCTCAGAAATAAATACAAGGTTACAAGGTTAACCAAGACTATTTGGAGGAATGCAGATCCATCATCACTGAAGGAAAATCAATTCCATATGTAAACATACGCTTTAATGACAAGGTACAGTATCCTAAATATTCTGGCTTACAATGTTACTTTTATGGACTTAATATAAATGTAGTTTCTCTATTTTAAGTCTAAAATCCTGTAACATTAACCTACCAAAATCTTAAGGCAATAAATCTTTGTAAAATTATTATTAATTTATGCTGTTCGTGCCAGGAAATATATAATAAAATCGGTCTTATTCAGATCTCATTACTATTAAAAGAAAATTCTTGTTACTAAGTTTTAGTTTAAAATACATTGAAGATGTTATAATAAATTTACTAATTAGTTTTCAAAAATATAATTCCTTTGAGCTTTAACATAAATCAATTGAAGAAAATATCTGTCCTTGAGTTTTATTTTATTTTTTATTGATGGGTTCTTGCTGTTTCCCAGGCTGGCCTCAAACTCCTGGGCTCAAGCAATCCTCCCACCTCAGCCTCCCGAGTAGCTGGGACTACAGGTGCATGCCACCGCACCCATCTTGTCCTGGAGTTTTCTGTTCTCACTATTTTGCTTTACATATCTAGGTATTTTATTGTAAACCATTACTATGAGCATTGTATCATTTAATTTAAAAATGATTTTCTCCTTCTGGAAAAGATACATTTTATATGATTTTTCCAAAGTGATAGTATCATGACACAATAGTCTTAGTAAAATGCGAATATTTTGATACAAAGAAATAAACTAATTTTGGGTGTTTCTTAGATTTCACTAAAAACCATCTCTTCTTAGTCTGTTTCCCCAGTATCTGGGAGTGTTAGAGACTTAATAAATGTTTATTGAATTAATACATACATATTTATAAATACAGGGTTAATAAAAGAGAGGGGACTGAGTGCAGTGTTTCATGCCTGTAATCCTAGCACTTTGGGAGGCTGAGGCAGGAGGGTTGCTTGAGGGGAGGAGTTAAAGACCAGTCTGAGCAACATAGTAAGACCTCATCTCTACCAAAAAAAAAAATTTAGCCATGTAGGGTGGCTATGTGTCTCAGCTACCTGGGAGGCTGAGGCAGGAGGATTACTTGAGCCCAGGAGTTCAGAGTTGCAGTGAGCTGTGATTGTACCACTGCTCTCCAGCCTGGGCGAGAGAGCGAGACCCTCTCTTTAAAAGAAAAAAAAAAAAGAAAGAAAGAGGGGCAGAATATAATTAAAGGCTAGGACATCTTGGCCACTTATTGCACTGGTAAAAGGTACTATCAGTGTCATTTATTGTTAATATAGTAATTTATGCCTTTGGAAGAATCTTTTGAAATAGTTCTCAAACTGGTACTGCTACTTGGTTTAGAATTCCTTTTCTTTTTCCACAATCAATGGAGATATATATGTATATTAATAATCAGTAATGTGTATGCTTAGAACTCACCAGTTGGCTTGTTACTAATACCTAAATAAAAGGAATAATTCTTTTGGAATCATGAAACAAAGATGAATAGACTTAGGGTTTTTTTCTGGTTGAGCTTCTTTGGATAATCTTGGATGAGTCACTCAAAATCAAGACATGTTATAAAATTCCCTTTTATTTTGTAGGACATATACATTGTTCTAATAGTTTACAAATGTTAAGTCTTTAGGTATGAAAATACAAGTTGAATATCACTTATCTGAAATGCTTGGGTCCAGAAGTATTTTGGATTTGGGATTTTTCAGATTTTGGAGTATTTACATTATACCTACCAGTTTAGCATCCCTAATCTGAAAATCTGAAATCCAAAATGCTCCAGTGGACATTTCTTTTGAGTGTTGTGTTGTGCTCAAAAAGTTTAGGGATTTGGAGCATTTCAGATTTTTGCATTAGGAATACTCAACTTGTATTATCATTCTACAGACTGTTATAATTGGGTAAATTGTAAGAATATTGGGAAGAACTCTGAAATAATTATATAGCAAAAGCCATTATAGTGATCCATTACCCTGTGACTATTTGAGAAATAGCTTTCAAAAAAGCTAACAGGCATTAATTTGCATATCAGAATGTCTTTAACATGCAAGGAGCAAACAAATGAAAAGGAGTTGTAATAAAAAAGGTTGTCAGAAAAATAGGATAAAATCCACTGGTGGACAAAAATTAATAAGATATCTGTTTGTAATTTTTCAGTTTCCTACTAATTTGTATACCAAAAATCAGCTCTGGAATGTGAAAGGAGGATGTGCCTTTCATGTGGAGAAATATAAAATTTGAAAAGGAAAAAAAATCTGATGGAAAAATATAAATTAAAAAATATATAAAATCTATACCCTTTTCTTTCTAGATATCAAAACCTCCTTAAAAGTTTGTATAACATTTACTAGTCATTCTTTTTAAATTATTTGGTACTTTGTATCATTCAGTAGATGTTAAACTACACTGACTATAGTTATGAAAGGAAAGCCATGATAATCTGAACATTTATTCCATTTTTCTGAAAGCATAACATGATTCATTCAGTTGAAGAAGTAGCTTAAAATTTTTCTCCAAGAAGTAGCTTATATGGTTTAGTTTTGAATTGTTTTTTAGCCTTTAGCTTTAGAATTCTGAAGTTACATCCATTATGTAGATACTTTCTTATCATAAGGTGAAGATTAAATTAAATATGTATCATAATAGAACTTAACATTTTGATTCTTTTGAATATTTCAGTGATTTAACAAATGAATGTCCAGTATTTATCCCAAACACTCTCATACTGTAGCATTAAATTTAAATCTGAAACTTAAAATTGATTCAAATTATTTTCCCTACCTTATTTACAGCTGCTGTTTTTATTTTTAAGGAATGGTCGTTGGAGGTCAGAGTGGAAGTTTACAATCACTCCTTCAACCACTCAAGTGGTTGGCATCTTGAAAATTCAGGTATGAAATAAAATGAATTTGTTTATTGATTTCTAGGTGATTCTTAACAGAGAAACAGCTAATCCATAAGTTGACATTTTCGTAGTACACCATACCATTTCTTTCCTAGATCTTTGTTTTAGGGTAATGGGAAAAACAAGTAGTGCTGTTTTAAATCTTTTAAATAACCTTGCAGTATATTCGCTAATCATCAGAAATCTGCGAGGATAGCTGACAGATTATAAAACACAGCTAAAATTAGATGCTACCATTTGGTCTGCTCGTCAGACACAATTTGTTCATCCAAGCATCTTCTCAGTTTGAGTTGTCACTTCCGTCTCCAACTGGGTGGAGTTGGATGAAGTATAATATCAATGTATGTGTATATAGGTGTATAAATATATATTATATGTGTATATATTATTACATATTACCTATATCTTTTAAATATCTTCTGTACTTGTATTTGGATTCTTACATGAAACCCACTACAATTGAATTCTTTGACTCTTAATGTAAGCTTAGATGTTATATATAGAAGAACATTTGATAACTGGGGTCAAATATTTGAATATTAGCATTACTAAATAAGTTAAAAGAAAGTACTAAGTAATATTTTTCTATGGTGGTTCATTTATTCAATACATTTGTTGATCCACTGTCATGAAAGGGGTATTATTGTAAGAACTATAAAGGAATAAAGATGAATCAAACACTGCTACTCTATCATCTGACTCGAGTATACGTACCTAGTCTTACATCTTATGGCCTTTATGTCTTGGTACCTGTCCCTTAAGGACTAGAGAACAGAAGTTAAAAATGTGGATTTTGAAACCAAACTGCCTAAGTTTGAATCCCAGTTCTGTCAGTTACTAGTGGTGTGATATCAGGAAATCATTTAAGCTCTTTTTGTTTGTTTCTTTGTCTGTTAAAAAACAATTAAAAAGCTCATATGATTGTTTGAAGATTAGTTAATATGGGTAAAATGGTTAGAATAGCCAGAAACAAAATGCTCAATGAATGGTAGCCATTATTGTTAACATTATTCTTTCCTTCCATTAGGCTTCAGTAGATCTTACCTGGATCATTATAGCAATTTCTAAAATGGTGCCCTTGTTGGACCAAAGCTTGTTGAGAACAGAGATTTTGTGGTTTACAGTTCTGTCTTCAGCGCTGAGCATAGTGCCTAGCATATAATTGTTACTTTATTTTGTTGAATTGCTGGACCCTTTGATATCCCCTAATCCATTTTTTCACATTGCCATCAGAAATAATTTTTTGTATTTATATCTGGATATGTTACTTGCCTACTTAAGACCATTTAGTAGTAGTACACTCACCCCTACCAGATAGTACAGCATATTATCATGGCATACAAGGCCCAAAATTGACTTGTTTGCTACCTATATATATTTCTCCAGCTACTAACAGCTGTCCCTCCTCCACCTCATATAATTCCAACCATTGCCTCCAGTCCTTTCTGAAATATCCTTTTTTGCCCTCAGAGAGAGTCTGGAGTATTGCTAACATATTTTGTACATGCCTCTACTATGTTGTGTTAATACATGATGTCAGGGACGGTGTCTTTTTAAAAGCCATGTATCTCTAGAACATTATGTAGTAGTGATTTGTAGCAATCACTCAATGTTTGTTGAATAAATTCACGCCTGTGAGTTTGGGGAATTAAATGGTTGGTGGAAATACACAAAAGAAGAGCAGGTTTTGGGAAGGAATATTGTGAGCTCAATTTTGGACATCTTGGGTTTAGGTACCAACAGAATGGCTGTGAGATAAAAATGTCCAGCAGTCAGGTCAATGGAGGGCTTGCCCGAATAACTGCAGGAATATCTAACTAGGCTCCTCATTTGGCTGAGGGCAGGAAGAATCTTCCTGGAATTTAAAGGTCAACAGCCAAGCAGAGAACTGTAGGCTAGAGTTGAATTTGGTAGTCATTTGCACTGATGTACTTGTTGAAGCCATGAAGATCTTGATGGTTCCTATAATGTGGTTTCTATAACTTCTTTTTGTAATAGGTTCATTATTATGAAGATGGTAATGTTCAGCTAGTGAGTCATAAAGATATACAAGATTCCCTAACAGTGTCTGTAAGTAATTATTTCCACAATAAAATTTAAACAACCTAATTACCAGAATAGTTTTGAAGTTAACATTTTAAGTAGTATTTCTACTTCAGCTTGAAGTGTTTTCAGATAACGATAAGTAGTTTGCAAATCTGTACGTTACTTTTTCACAGTTGTATTGAGATATAATTCATAGACCATTTAATTCATTTAAAGTATAAAAGTCAATGTTTTTTAATGTATTAACAGGATTATACAACAATCACCACAGTTCAATTTTAGGACCTTTTCATGCTCTAAAGAAACCCCACACCCATCAGCAGGCATTCACCATTTTCCCCAGCCCCTCCCCCAGACCCCTCAACACTGGGCAACCACTAATCTACTTTCTAACTCTGTGGATTTGCCTATTCTGGACATTTCATATAAATGGAATCATAATATGTAGTCTTCTGTGACTGGCTTCTTTGACTTAGCATGTTTTCAATGTTCATCCTTGTTGGAGTATGTATCAATACTATTTTCTTTTTTATTGCCAAGTAATGATTCTTTCATGTGGACATACCACATTTTATTTATCCAGTCTTCAACTGATGGACATTTCTGTTTTCTACTTTTTGCTGCTATGAACATTTGTGCGCTATTTTTCTGTGTAGACATTTGTTTTAATTCCTCTTCGATATATACATAGGAGTGGAATTTCTGGGTCATGTGTTAGCTGTTTAACTTTTTGAAGAACTGCCAGACTGTTTTCCATTTTACAGTCTCACCAGCAGTGAATGAGGGTTCCAATTTTTCCACGTCCTCGCCAGGACTTGTCTTTTTGTTGAAGCCATACTAGTGGGTATGAAGTAGTATCTTACTGTGGTTTTTAATTACATTTTCCTGATGGCTGAGTATCTTTTCATGTGCTTAGTGTGCTCATTTGTATATCTTCTTTGGGGAAATGTCTATTGAGATCCTTTGCCCATTTCTTAATTGATTATTCATGTTTTTATTATTGAGTTGTAATTGTTTGCATATTCTGGATACAAGTCCAGACTATCACATATGTGATTTGCAAATATTTTCATCCTTCTATGTGTTGTCTTTTTACTTTCTTGACAGTATTGTTTGCAGAACAAAAGATTTTGGTGTTGATGTAGTCTAAGTTTTATTTTTATCATTTGTGCTTTTGGGTATATTAATACCATTGGCCAAGCTCATGAAGATTTACTCTAGTATTTTGTTCTAAGAGTTTATGGTTTTAGTCCTTACCTTTAGGTATATGATCTTATACCTTACTTTAAACTGTATTGTATTTTTTCTTTGCTCTAGCTGTTTGGATTATGATTTAATGAAGTTTTTCTTAAGTTCCACTTTCAAATTCAAGAATTTTTGAACTTGGTTTTATTTCTCCACAGTTTTTTCACAAATTCTTTCCATTGCATATGTAACTTTGTCCTTGTTGAGTTTTTTTTTTTTTTGGCCCCAATGATATTAACAGTATAATATTAACAGTGACATTTTCTCATAAACATTTGTGTTAACATACCTAAAAGTATCAGTGTATTGTAAACATCAACTGCTAATACACAAAATCAGCTAATTTACAAATATTAAAGAAAAATTCAACTTAAGAAAGCTTTTAACTTTAAGAAACGTGACTGTGTTAGGACAGATGCTACCTGAGATGATACAGAAGCTGAATTTTTCTTAATTTTTCATTAGCACTTAGGTGATTTCTGCTTTGACTTAATTGGTACTCTCCATACAGAATTTGCCAGTGGAAAAAACTAATGTCTGGTTTTCCATGAGACATTGTATTCCATATAGTTATGTATATCATATGTATTCATTACATGTGATACTATTTGCATAACAAGGGTACTTGGTACTTTCTTCTTTGAGGTGTTTGACATTCAACAATGTCGCTTTATCCCATAGGGTTTCTATTGTTTTTGGAGAGAGGAATAAAACTCACCCCTATTATGTAAAGATGTGTGTAAATATATGTGTGTGTGTGTACACACACACACACACACACACACACATAAAGTGGGCCAGGTGTGGTGGCTCATACCTGTAACCCTAGCATTTTGGGAGGCCACAGCAGGAGGATTGCTTGAGTCCAGGAGTTTGAGACCAGCCTGAGCAACAGAGCAAGACCCCGTCTCTACAAAAAATAGAAAACTTTGCTGGACGTGGTGGTACACACCTGTATTCCCAGCTACTCAGTAGGCTGAGTCAGGAGGATAGCTTGAGCCCAGGAGTTTGAGATTGCAGTGAGTTATGATATCACTGCACTCTAGCCCAGGCAACAAAGCAAGACCCTGTCTCAAAAATAATTAATTAATCAATTAATTAAAACATATAAAGTTTAAGATATTAGAAAATTTTGCATTGACACCAATTTGTAAAAAAAAATAAAACCACATTTCCAATAACTTTATTATTAGGAAAAAAGCAAATAAACCCATATATTAGTAAGTTAAAATTTTTTTCCAGAAGATATTTAAATAGTAAACTAAATTCATGTTGAACTTTAAAATATGCCCTTCCAAATTGGTAATTTTTTTATATCACTATGGTGGTAAATACTGTTCAGCAACTAGGGTAAATACTGTTCAGCAACTAATCTGTGCCTAACTTCCTACCTGTAGATGTTGTGTTTTAGAATGTGTGTTTTGTTAAAACTGAACTTTTCGTCACTGTGTATTATTAAGATTTCACGTTCCTCAACCAGTTAAACACTGAGACCAGACTTATTCTCTAGTCTTTTAAAATATTTTTGCTTAGTTCCCCTTGGACTTAAAATAATTGGTTTGACAGTGTTTGTACTTTATTTGTCATAATTTCCATTTTTGTTCATTAAATTATAACATTTCATTAATCATACATATATTTAACAATAATAGAGGTTTAGCTTTAAATTACTATTTTATTTACTTTTGATTTTGTCTTTTATTCAGAATGAGGTGCAAACAGCAAGAGAATTTATAAAGATTGTAGAAGCTGCAGAAAATGAATACCAGGTATGATTTTCAAAAATATTATATAAGCCATATCACTTATGAATTAATGGCACTGAAATTTTGATTTCAGCCAGCAGGCTGAATTTTTTTTTCACTATATAGGATAAAGTCTTTTTGCTGTGTATTTACTTTTAGTATAATGGCAGACCTGTTTAAGTGTAGGCAAAATGAGTGGCAAATAAATTCAGTTAAGAGTTTGTATTTTAAAAAATACTAAGACTAGGTTTTAGCCTATTGTAATTTCTGAATACAGATTGAGTATCCCTTATCTGAAATGCTGGCAAGATTTTTAAATGGGTATTTTGCTTCTAGTTGGAAATTTTAATTCAGGAGGTTTTTCTAAACCATTTGGACTGTCTGTAATCTGATTAGATTACATTTCATTTTGTGCTCTACTTTTTACATTATGTATCAGCTTCTAAACAACACTCTTGAATTTAAGCATTTGTGAATTGAACGAGTTTCTCCTCCTTAAAAACAATAATTTACAGATTATTCTGACATAGTAAATAGATTCAAAATAAGGATATACAAGTATTAAATCTATAATTTTATTTCATTAAATGTAATTATTAAAAATTATCCTAAGCTTTTTCTTTTAGCTGTTTTTAAATACTTTTAAAACCATGTTGAGATTTTTATTGACTGTTTTAAAGCAGTGAAACGGCTGCTTAAATAAACGTTGTTCTGAAAACATCTATGTATTTTATAAATTGTTCTGTTCCTTTTCTTGGCTTTAAACTTCTAACTACTGTTTTTCATAGACTGCCATCAGTGAAAATTATCAGACGATGTCGGACACTACTTTCAAAGCCTTACGTCGACAGTTGCCAGTTACACGCACTAAGATTGATTGGAACAAGATCCTTAGCTACAAGATTGGCAAAGAGATGCAGAATGCATAAGATGAACATTGCATGACCGGATCATTTTAGTGTCTTTGCGTTAAAAAAAAAACTATTGCAAAAGTATTCAGAACTGTCAAGCTGCCCAGTCAGATGGGCCTATGCCATTTAAAATCACTGTAATTAATTAGTTTGGTTAGAGCACAAAGCTTAGCTAATCAACCATTATTTTTCATTTCTTTTGTTCAAAGAGGATTGCAAATGAGTTTAGTTTAAATGTCTTTTACTTTCTGTTATGTCTTTCTTTCTTACAATGAAGAGATGATTCCTGTAGATTATGGTTAAAAGTTTTTGAAGTGTTTCAAAAATATTTTACTTACTTTAACCCTAAAATTTTTGTCTTTTGGTTTATGAAATGGGTAACTTTTCATATTTGCCCAGTTCTTTTTAATGGGGTCAATAATGGACATTATAGTTTAAGGTGATTGATTGATTTAGCCATATATGCTGCTGAAGAAATTGTCTACCTTTTCCCCTTCACCTCTTCCATTTATGTAAGATTGAGATTAGAGGGAAAGCATTTTCTATACCAATTGTGTTTAAACCTTTCAAGAAGGTTATTTAGCTAGCTTAGTGTTTAACTGAACTTTTTAAAAATAAGGCCAAGGTCTAATGCTGTTTTGAGATTCTGAAATTACATGAAAATACTTATTTCAGAAATGCATTTAATGCTTTTTTTTTCTTGTGACAGTTACGCAAATTAGCTTGAATTCCATATGTCCCTGAGTTATTTTTATCATAAAGCCACAAATGTATTATAACAAGGCAAATTGTAATATATATAATCCTGAACTCATGATCATGTCTCAGTTTTTTCTTTCTTGGATTGAAAAGTACTGAAATTCAATGTGACATTAAAATGCAAATTTTCCTATTTATTTGAGTAGAAAATCACTTACCAGTGAGTCATCTATTTTAAAATACTTTGGATATTGTAATTCTTAACTGGTTGTAAATTAGAAGAGCTGGGATTACATATGGTGTGCAGTTACAGTCTAAATTTTTCCATCTTCCTATGCATCATAAGCATGTTTATAATATTTTAAAGAATAGATTTACTGATACTACAGGAATTTCAAGCCTGTAGTGAATGTTAGTGTTTACTATAGGGAGTGGGGTGGATTTATGGTTTCCTTCAAAAGAGTATTGCTTATTATACTTGAGTGGAATCCTTTCCTCACGTACTCCTGCAGACGTCTGGGCCTGGAAATGTTTTTTTTAAAAAAAACACCACTTTTATTATGTATAATAAAATATTTCATTAGCTTGAATTGTATAGATTTTTAAAAATTCTCTCAATGAAAGCATGTTGTTTAATTTCTTTTTAAGAATCACTGTTGGGCTTTGAAATCATTGAGAATATAATAATGAAATTATGACTTCTGGCTAAATCATTTTCACTTTAGTTTTAAAATACAAGTTTTGTTATATTGGGATTCCTAAAGAAGATGAATTGGTAACATTAATTATCTGTTCCCTTTTTTTGTAGAGCTACTGGAAAGTTTGATGATTCTGAACTAAATACTAGGCAAATCTGTAATTGATTAACTTAGTTATATCAGTTGGGTTATTATGGGTTCATATCCCATGAAGATCAGTTACTTTGGCTGTCTTATAGTATCGAATGCTTTCTTGAAAATATATACAACTGTTTTTAAAGAGATTTGCATGTGATAGGGAAGATTTATGAAAAATAATTTAGAACACAGTCTGAAGTAATGATTGTGCAATAGACTAGCCTTTTATAGTTTAAGAATAGCATCTTATTAAGGTGAAAGAAGAAACAGTCTGATGGACAGGCAAAATAAAAGACTCCTTGGGTTTAGTGATAATGAATTTGAAGTGAGACCAGTGAGTGTGGCCGTATGTTTTTCTTCCACCAGCATAGAGTGCATGAATTGAATTTAACCAAAGTTGCGGTTTTGCCAAGAGTGGGTGACCACATGGAGAGGGGCAAGGTTATACTGATGGTCTGTGGAATTAAAGCTGAGTAAGCAGGGAACTGAGGACGTGAGAGGCGGGGAGGGATAGTGAAAACGTGGCATAGTCAGTGGATTACAGGTGCATTTAGAGTTGGGGGACTAGAAGGAATGACCTGGAAACGTAAGAAGTGTGGTTAGAGAATGATATGCTTAAAATTGAAGTTTTGAGGAGTTAACAGTTATTAGTAATGACAAATATAACCAAGGGAATGACTGAGGGAGGACAGGAGAAGAGTTGTAGCAACTGTGCAGCCTGGAGTTGGAAATAAATTAATTTTTTTATTAAAACCGTTGACTTTTAATAACTAAACTGAAAGCCTTAGAATTATGTAAGATCCTTTTAAAAGATATTCCATGTTTATCATCAGTTTGTGCCTTTGCCAGCTATTGGATATACAATATAAAGGCATATTTTAGCTTAGAGTTAATACAGGTATTGTGTAATGCACACGTTATGAAACAGCCCAAGAAAAATGTGTATTTCTGGTCACTTCTCTAAGGTGGATTATTTAAAAGCAAGATCAACATGTACTTGCTAATCTTAAAGTATGGATTTGGGGGCTTGAAACTTAAGAACTTTTTAAAAGCAGACTCTTTGTATAGGCACATCTCCAAATTTGACATTCTGAGTATTATACAAAAGCTTTATTGTAGTATTGACTAGTAGTGCTATTGGAGAATATGCAAAATATTTACCACTTAAAATAGCCAATTTTTAAATGTCTAATTGGTATTAGTAGTTAATGTCAGGTCATTCAAGATTAATCAAACTGTATTCAGAGGACTGTTCTAGCCATTGTGAAGTATGGAAAATACAAAACTTTCTTAAAGGAGTGTACAAATTAGTCATGGAACAACAGTATTTTCCAACTTTTTTCACAATACAACATGTATAGAAAATGACGATATTTGTAAGGCACACTGCAGGAATGGATAAGGCTGCTTGCTAACTGCTGTAAGTGTTGAGGGGAATAGTATCTTGGCCCATCTTGAGCCCATTTAGGAAGATGTGCCATGTATAACACAATAAAATATTAATACTTCAAGATTGTTTATAAGATAAACTTCAAGCCTCATTTACCTCATATATCTTTTAAAAGGATACAAAGGAAGGTTTTCTGGAAAGGATGAATTTTATTCCTTTATGTATGTTTGTGTGCATGTATGACAGGATCTCACTCTGTCACCTGGGTTAGAGTGTAGTGGTGTGATCATAGCTTGTTGTAACCTCAAACTCCTGGGCTCATGTGATCCCCCTGCCTCAGCCTCCCGAGTAGCTGGGACTACAGGCATGCATCACCATGTCTGGCTATTTTTTTATTTTTTGTAGAGGCCGGGTGGGTCTTGCTCTATTGCCAGGCTGGTCTCAAATTCATGGCCTCAAGTGATCCTCCTCCTCCCCAAGTGCAGGTATTAGAGGTGTGGGCCACTGTGCCTGGCCTTGGAAAGAATGAATTTTAAATTTCTACTTTGGTACGCTAATATTTTTGTAAGTATGCATGTAATTGGTAGGAAATACTCTTTTATCTCAGTGAAGCACCAAAATACAGATAACAGGTTTCTAGTAAGGAAATGTCATGGGTCAAAGAGCATTATCCAGTTCAAAACTAAATCTGACTTTTTTTTATAACACGTACCACAGCACAAAATAACACAAAGTTAAAAAGTGTTCTTCTAAACTATAATATGGCTAATGATATATTAAAATGTTTTTCTCTCTAGTTTTAGTATAACCTAACAAAAGTATGCTAGTTAATGTTATTTTTCATTCTTTTGCAGTGTGCCTGTATCAGAGAACTTGTATTTTTTCACACAAAGTGACTAGAAAGCACATATATCACAGATGCCAAATCAGCTGCTCACTCTAATAACATTAGCTAGTGAGACTACATCAAGTTAAAGCAATCTGATAAATAAAAGAATGTTAAGGAAACAAAATTGGTATATTAATATCTTAGAAGATTTATGGGAAAATTTGTAAAATGCCCAGCTCTTAAATAAATTTTCAGGGAGTTCTTTTACTGCAAAAATACCCCCAAAAGTCCTACTGACTGAGCAGTATAGAGTTTTCAACCCTCCTCTTGGGCTTCGTGTTTTGTGCTACTAACTAGCCTCGCAGAGTCTGAACACTGATCCGGATCTCTTCCATCCCAGACTTTTACCTGCAGAGATTCCCAAAAGTATACTAAAGAGAAATACCCAGGAGCTACAGCTGTCTTAGTTATAAATTAAATAATTAGGAAAAACTTTAGTTCTCTTAAAATACACTGCAAAATATAGATGAGTGTTCCAGGATACTGAAAGTATCTCAAATGAGGAAAAAGCAAAGTAAGAAAAGAAAATCCTGCCCATGTTAACTCACTTTTCCCTCACTTTGGGGCTTTAAGGAGGAGAAAGAAAAAGGAAATAGGATTTGAAAGAAACAAATTTCATTCCAGAGACTTGTAATGGCAAAAACCTTAAGCCAGTCTACATATTTAGCAACAGTGAAAGAGTACAGATGCTGTGGTTTGTTAATATTGGGATAATAGACAGCTTTTAAAACCTTATGAATCAAAGTTTCATGTAGTCACATACTATAAAAATTCATATTGAGAAAGAAAAGCAAGTTGCTGAAAGATAAGTACAGTATGAGTGCAAGTTTAAAGGTCTGTAAAACAATGCATACATTTTACCATGTATAGTGGATGCATAAAACATGCAATGGGATTAAAAACCAAATCAGAATCGGGTATGTATGAGGAGGAACCTAAGAGAATGGGATGAGAAGCCAGTATAGAGGAATTCATTTGTATCTATAAGAATTTATTTCTTAAACTGGGTGATAAGTATGCAAGTGTTATTAGAATATTATCAATTTTTTATGTCTGGTATGTTTTGTCAGTTAATTATACAACTTATGCCGACACATTTGGAACTCCACATGAAAGGAAATATAGTTGACCCTCAGCGTGGATTTGAACTGTGCAGGGCCACTTATTTGCAGGGTGTTTTTCAACCAAACTTGGATGGAAAATAACATTTGTGGTGCTTTTCAGATACATGGATTTTGCAGGACTGACTGCCAAACTTGAGTGTGCACAGATTTGGGTATACGTGGGCAGTCCTGAAACCAAGCCCCCTGCATATCCCCAGGGACAACTGTGTATGCAAAAATTGACTCTGGCAAAGGCCATAACCATAGAATAATTGAATAGTAAGTTTAATATTTTTAGAAAATAATTAGACTCATTATTTTATAGTAAATTGTGTTCAACTTTCCATATACAGATAATTTTCTGTGTTATAGAAATTATTCTAGATGGTAGACAAACAAGGAAATCTATTTTATGGAATTGCCATAAGCTTAAATAAGAATAGCACTCAAAAAAGAAAACTGATGAAACTTCCTTGTAAAATTAAAAGCAAAATTCCTTAATACATTAATAACCAAGTGTGGTTTATCACTGGAATGCAATGGTTGTTCCTTGTTAGGAAATCTAGTAGTATAGCTTCCAACATTAGCATATCAAAGAAGAAAAACACATACAATCTCAGTAAATACCATTAAAGCAATTGATCAAATTTAGTACCCAGTCCTGATTTTAAAGGTGGTATCAGTCCTGATCTCAAATCAATGGGGTAAAAATGAGTTACTCTATAAATGATGTTGAGACAACAGGGTAGCCAGGTGAGGGGAGGGGGAATTAAATTGGATCCATACCTCACACCTTACACCAAGTTAAAATTGGATCAAAGATTTAATGGTATAAAATTATTTCATTCAAGTTCTAGTATAGATCATGGTAATTTTTAACTTCATAATTTTAGACAAAACCCTCAGAATCCATACATACATACATATTGAGCAGCTGCAAGTCCAAAAGAAAACGGAAAAGCAGATCCTATGGCACCTGAGTCCCTGACATCATGGAGAGCCTTGCCAGTCTTGGACTGCCTAATTGGACCTTTATTGGGAAATAATAAATGTATCTTATTTAAGCCACTGCTGTTTGGAATTTGTTTTATATTTTATCATTCCTGCCTCTCATCCTATACAGAATTTGGTACTAGACATGGGGTCCTAAAAGTAACAAAACCTAAAATGTGGCATTGATTAAAGGCTATGTATGTGAACAGGGGTTCTGACATTTGAATATATAGTACAAAGTGCTCTCTTGTACATTTATCACCTCTGCCCCAAGGCACTAAATGCCAATGACACCTCCTAATCCTTGTGACAATCAAAAATTACCCCTAAAGGGAGTATTTCACCAGTGACTAGGGGGATTCAGTAGGGCATAGATATTGCAGGCTAGAAAGCTGGTGACCCTTGTGTAGGTCATGACAGAACATCGAAATTGTTGCATCGAATACCTTGAAAAGCAGATTGGCATGGCTTTAACAATAGGAAAGATGGCAGGGAAGACTCAGAATGGAAGGAAGGAGTTAACAGCTATACTGAATCCAGAGAAATTTGAACCCAGTTAAACTTCTTGCAACATCAAATCTTGCAAGGATCACCATGTACTAATTTCTGATCCAAAAATGTTCCCAAGTCCACGGAACCTGACTCTCGGGATCCTTCGTTCTCTCACTTGTAATTCATGGACTGCAGCAGGTCCAAAGTGATAACATCAACAGGCCATAAGTTCGAAGGCAGAGATGAGAATAAGCATATTGCCTTTCCACCCAAGCCCATTGTCTCAGAAGCGTATTAGCTTTCTATTGCTGCGTAATAAATGATCACAAAGTTAAGTCTTAACAAAAGCTTATTATCTCACATTTTTCATGGGTCCAGGAACATATTAGCTGGGTCCCCTGTTCAGGGTTTCCCCAGGCTGAAATCAAGGTGATGTCTGGGGCTGCAATCTCATCTGAAACTTGGATTCCTCTTCCAAGCTTATGTGGTTGGCAGAATTCAGGTTCCTTGTGAATTGAATTTAGGAATGGAGTGATTCCACAATATCTGAGAGAAATGATAGCCTTTAGTCATAACACTGAAAAAAACAGGTGTAAACAGGAAACTCTTCTAGGCAAGCTGCTATGTGCAGTCACCCTACTCAACTACAGCAGCTTTGAAAGCTGTGTAGCCCCAGTTGTAGCCTGGAAGGATGATGGACCATGAAGAAACTTCCCCAGAAACAATGGACAAGGAGGTCTTCCCAGACAGCAGAATCGGGGCCTGCCTGTCTTGTGGGCTAACCAAGAATCTACTACAGGAGTAGGAGAACCTTGAAATTCCTGCAGAGAAGTATTTAACAGGCAACGACAGTATGTATAGAAATGACACTTTATTCCATTTCTGAACTGTGATTATTCTGTTCCTACACCTCCAGTGTGTATTGTGTTGGGGCAAATAACGTCTTTCAATTTATAGTTTGCTTAACAATGAGATAAATTTGTTCCTGGTGAACAGAACTCCGTATTCACCCAGCTATCTTGGACTTTGAGCTGACTTCAGTGAGGTGACAGGTCTTGGTGGTGTGTCCCTTGGGGAGGGGCAGATATACTACACAATGTGTAGTAAGAAGGGTGCATTCACACAGGTCAAAACGTTTGTAATCTATGGCAAAAATTGATAGTTGTTTCTTCAGTATCCATTTTTAGCTGCTCATCTGCGCTCGCAGAATAGAGACGAGCGAGCTTTCCATCTTCCCTTTAGAGCTAGGAGTGGCTGTGTGAGTTCTGGCTAATGGTAGTGAAAGGGTTGGGGGCAACTTTCGGTCCAGTAGGGGTCAGATCCTGTGTACTCCCCTCTTATTTCCCTCTTCCTCTATCCTGCTGCTTGAAACTTTGGTGCCACCATCTTGAACTATCAGGTCCAGGCACGAATGCCATCTGAACCCTATCTTTCACACTTTGGAGCTCCACACCTCCTCCATGTACTTGGATTTTTACCTGAGAGAGAAATAAACTATCTTGTTTAAGCCTCTGCTATTTTGTTTCTTGTCGCCTGTAACTTAACCTAATCTTAAAGGATACAGCCTCACCTCCCACCCCATCCTGTCTGGTGTTAGAAAAAAAAAATCCAGATGTGCTTAAAGATCTAGCCAAACCAAAGGGCAAACGTTTTGGAACTAGTAATCTTGAGTTAGAGAAAAACCTTCCTAAAAAACAATATTCAGACAAGATTCAGAATTCAAAAAAGTAAAGATTGACAGATTTCTCCTCCCAAAAATTTAACATAGTCTGACCACAGAATATGTTAAATATTCTACAGAAGAATATTCACGAAGAGCCCATTAGAAATGGTTGCAAACATTTTTCTCTCCATCTGCCTTTTATCTTTTAATTTTGTGTTTGGCATCTTCTGTGGTCAGAGATGTTATCACTATGTGTCTCCCGAAGCATTTCAAAATTCTGCTTGAAAGGGAAAACGGTTTGTCTTTCTGAGCATATGTTTGAGCAGGATCAGATCATATTTCTGAAATTTTCATGGGAGGGAAGAACAAGGTTGCAGTTTCTGAGAGGAGCCAGCAGGTGTCACTGTTCTCATTTCAGGCTAATGGCAGTTCAGGGAGATAACAGAACGGGGTGAATGAGGCCAGGACAACCTGTATCCCGCTCTCTGAAGGAACTGGGCTTGCCACATCTTGGCTGTTACACAGCAGAAGGACACTTCTGGTCTGGGGGAAAAACTTTCCATGATTAGCATCCAAGGAAAGAGCCTTTGGGATGTGGGAATATTTGGCAATAAGTTAGGGTGTTGCCCACTGACACCTGTAGAAAAGTTTGACTCTATTTAAACCAAGAGTGCAGTGATTCCTAACTGTTTTTGAAGTCAGGGAAGCCTCTGAAAATCTGAAGAAAGCTATGATCCCTCACCTCAGAAAAGTGCACGCATGTCTACACATTGCTCTCTTTTTCTCTTGCAACACAAACACCCTTCTTCATACAGTTTAAGGGAGTTCATGGCCCCTATAATCCAGTGTTTCTTGATCTGGGTAATGTCAAGATGTTTTTTAAATTTTATTTCAAAAATTTGCAGACCTCCATTGTTAAATTATTTTCAACATAATTCATCGTTTAACAAACGTTTCTCCAACTCCTCCTATTGTAGGGACTTGATAATGAATGCAGCAGTGTATTAGATGACAAAGGTCATTACTCACTAGGGGAGAGAAAGCCACTAACTAACCATGTCAACAAAAAAGTGCCAGATAGTGATACATGTATAAAGAAAACTAGGGAAAGGCCTCTGTGAAGAGACGGCACGTAAACTAAGATAAGAAGGAAGAAGGAGTCAAAAATATGGGGAAGAGCATTTCTGGCAGGGAACAGCTTTCACAAAGGCCCCCAGGTGGGACTGAGCTTGGCCGGACTGGCTAGAGCCATTGGTAACTCCTTCTTTTCTCTCATGAACCGCATCCAGTTGACAGCAAGTCCTGTCCATTTTACTTGCAAAACATGACATAAGTCCCCTTCTCTCTGTTCCTGATGCCATCGCACTCATACAAACTGCCTAGACTGTGAACTGACTGGCTCTACACGTCTGCTCTCATTTCCCTCCAATCCATTTCCTAAATGACCACAGAGGAGTGATCTTTTTATAATGCAAATCTTGTCATTTCCCTCTCCTGCTTAAAAATCCTCAATTTTCTTTGCTAACCAGGTCTCTACCTGCCTCCTGGGGTAGAGGTAGAGAGACAGATAAAACAAGATGAGTGGAGGGTCCTACCCCTTACCCCTTACTCTTGTACAGTCAGCCAGGCTTTCAGCAGCAAGTCACCTAACAGTGGACTATACCTAATGAACAGACTTTACAATCTACGGCCTGTGGGCAAAAGTGACAAAGGGTCTCACCTTCACCAAACTCTAGGAAGGCTCTTCTGAGCTCTTTTTCGACTAGGCCTTGACTTTGGGGCTTCCATGCTCATCTCTGCATTGTCTGGTTTTAGCAAGAATCCCACTAAGTTGGTTTAGCCAGACCCCCCCCTTTATCTCTGATGTTTTTTCTTAGTAATTTTCTGTCCACTGACCCACCCCTCAACTCCTTGGCTATTCTCACTTTTGTTTGTTGTATTCAGAGTTGAGCCCAATCTCTGTCCCCTTCTCCAAAACCCCATTGGTCCCTACACATTTCACAATGGTCCTGAATAAAGTCTGGCTTCTCTCCTTGAACAAATGTCATAAATCATTTTTCTTTTAACAAAATCCAGCCTGTTGCCTGTTCTGGTAAAGCTGGAAAGCTAAGAAGGATTTTTATATCATTAAATGGTTGGGGAAAAAAAGATGAATAACACCTATATCAAGTGCTTTAAAATATACCATGCATTGCTCTAAACCTTTGCACTTGTTAGTTTGTTATCATTGTAACTGTGAAGTAGGTATTGAGGCAGGAGATCAGAATAGGGGACACAAGTGGGGCGGAACCATAGGAACAGAATTTGGGTTACGGATTGATGAAAACAAAAGCCGTAGTCAGGCTGTGATTGTAACCGTTGCAGAAACACCTTGTTTACTCCAGTTTGGGGAAGCCCCTTGGAGGCACCTGCGCAGATGGAGGGCAACAGTATCCTAAAGTAACCCTGACTTCATTATACTATCATTACCATAAATTATTCCCCTCCTGAATGATGGGCTTTGGAAGCCGCAGCACATCCCACATCCAGGCCTAAACAAATAAAGTAAAAAACTCCCCCCGCCCGACAGATGGGCAGGGATACTATTCTCATTGGTCAGGGAAACAACAATGCAAGGAAGAGGAAAGAAAAGGGAAACCCAAAGAGACCCCAAAGCCATGGCTCTGACCCCTTCAGAGTGTCCCCTGCTTGCTTTGGGAGTGGGTTTGCTAAATAAAACTTTCTGCTTATGCTTCTCTACTTTGGTTTAAATTCTTTTCTACAAATATAAGGACCAAAGATGATCACATACTGGAAACAGTATTATGGTATTATTATTCATTTTATAGATGAAGAAACTGAAGCTCCAAGGTAGGTTAAATAAGTAGTCAAAGATCATCCAGTAATGGGTACTGCAGCAGGAATTGAAACCCAAGGAGTCTTAACCCAGAGCCTATGCTCTTAACTGCTCCCCCATATGAAAATGTACCCAATACTATGAAGATAGAGATACAAGTGGCAAAAGAGAGATGTGGGCAACAGATTCCACTGAGCTCCTGGGAGGGAGGATCACTGTGTCTCAGAGAAGCAAGGAAAAGCTATATAGACAAATGAGGCCATGTTGCTACCATGGTGATAGGGAAGAGTAATTTTAACCCCATGTAAGTGAATATTATCTACCTCCCCTCAAAAAGAATTTGATTCCCTCATTAACAGGCTTGTGTTGTACTCAGTTAATATACTTTGGATTTTTCAGTAAAAAAAACTGTAGAAATTTGTTTTATTTCTTCATAGATAAGTACCTACATAATACTTTCTAATTTTACCTCTTGGCCTGCAAATAAAATATTTACTATCTGGCCTTTTATAGAAAAAGTTTGCAGAACCCTGGTTTAAACCATAAAGACACTTATCATTTATTTAAGAAGTCCACATTCCACAATTGATACATACTTCAAAACATCATGTTATATATGATAGATATATATAGTTTTATTTGTCAATTTAAAAATTAATTTTTTAACAAGAAATCCAGATGTAGATGATTCCAGAATTAGTTCAGCTACTCAATGATGGCATCAGGGACTCGGTTTGTTTCCATCTTTTTACTCTATCATTTGTAGCATTTCTATTTGTTTGTTTGTTTGTTTTTTGTCTTTTCAGGCTCAAAAAATGGCTGTGACTCCAAGCTTTGCAGCTGAAAGGAAAAAAGAAGCTTAGAGTATGCATTTATAGATCTGAAACACCTCAGCAGGTGTGTGATAGGTACATAGGCTACGTTGGCGAATGAAACAAAGACCCCTGCCCTTGTGGAGCTTACAACCTAGGACAGGTGGGTGTCAGGAGGGTGGGAGAGAAGGGAGACAATAAACAATAATCATGGCTGGGTGCAGCAACTCACATCTGTAATCCCAGCACTTTGGGAGGCCGAGGCAGCAGGATCACTTGAGGCCAGGAGTTTGAGACTACCCTGGGCAACATAGCCAGACCTCATCTCTACAAAAAATTAAAAAATTAGCCAAGCATGGTGGTGCATGCCTGTCGCCCCAGCTGCTCTGAGGACTGGAGGGTCGCCTGAGCCCAGAAGTATAAGGCTGCAGTGAGCTATAATCGTGCCACTGCGCTCTAGCCTGGGCGAAGGAGTGAGAGCCTGTCTCTAAAAAAAATAAATAAATAAATGTTTAAAAGAATCTCTTAAAGATAAATAAATGATAATTATGGTATATTTAGGCTCTTCCCACATACTTTCATCATTTAAAAAAAATCTCTACATAAGAGAAAATGTCTTTCCCTTAAATCCATAAGGCTTAACTTGCTGAGTGACTTGTATACCAGCCTGTTTCTTCTATAGGTCCCCTGAGGGGATGGAAAGAGTTGCTTTTAAAGAGTAACTAATAAAAATAAACTGTACATTCTTAGGCCTATGTTTAGAATTCAAAAGTAGCTTTATGTCATACAGCAGATGGATAGGGCTTTATGAGCAAATCAGAAGGTTTTGCTAATTGGTAGGTATGTTATAGCTGAAAGAAGAGTGTAGTTCCCTCTGGACACTAAACTGTGCAGGCTTCTAACCTGGAAGTTGCCAAACATTTAATAAGGGATATTTTTCTGTCTCTTGAAGTGATATTACTAGGTGATAACAAATAATGCCTGTGGCTACCAAAAAAATATGCTCCCTGGAAGCATCTACCTTTTATGGGTTATGTGGCCACTTCTTTGCGATTTTAAATCTCAGGACAACACTGCCCTTCTGGACATTATATCTCAGAGTGGGAAATTCTTGGAGATCTGTGAGTTTTGTAGGAACTCTTGCAAGATCTTTTTAGCTGTGCTTTTTCATTTGTGTGATAATCATGAAAAACGGATGTCCATGCATTTGGAATGGTCGGGATAGTGCCCCATATTGTAGAATTCCTGGGCCAGTGTCCACACTGTCTTCACTCATACTCCATGAGTACAGACTGCAGTGAGGGGGCGGAGGTGGATCTCCAGACCAAATTCTGACACATGCACTTATTAGAAACAGATACTAAAATCATTTATATAACTTGCTCTATAAGCTCGATGAAGTCCTCACTTTCTGAAATTTTAGGTGCTCTGCCACCCTTGCATGAAAATACTGGATGAAAGAAACAGGAGGAGTCAGTTAACCATATAGTAGGCATGAGGAAATTAGAAAACTTACAGTTATCAACTGGTCCCTGAAATATATAGGAATCATGCTTTTTGCACCATCCTCTCCCACTTCTTTTCTTTTTGGAACCCTGGTAAGGGTATCTTTAAAATATTTTAGTCTCATATCTTGACTGTCACTAGTTTCATAAATGAAAACTCTTTTTTTCTTAACTTTTTTTTTTTTTTAAGAGTCAACGTCTCCCTATTGCCCAGGCTGGAGTGCAGTGGCCTGATCACAGCTCACTATAACCTCAAATTACCAGGTTCAAGAGATCCTCCTGCCTCAGCCTCCTAAGTGGCTGGGACTGCAGGCTTGAGCCACCATACCTAGCCTGAAACTTGTTTTTCATACCTCCACTCCGCCTAGCAGAGGAACAAGTAAACCCTCACTGGTAGAAGATAAAGAAGATGACACCATCTGGAGCAGCTGCTACAATTCTTTTTATAAACAATGTTCAGCATCCATTCAGAAATTGTCAGACATATCAAGATAAAGCCAAGGGTAGGGGGGTGGAATACAAATAAGCAATAGCATTAGATTCACAGGTGATCCAGTTATTGAATTTCACAGATACGTACTTTAAAATAACTGTGATTAACATGTTCAAGAAAATAGGGAAAAAGAGTGGATAAAAAGATGGAGAATTCCTTAGCCTTTTTAAGAACTGGAATCTAAAAAAGGATCAAACTGAAATTCTAAAACCAATGTAAATTCTCATTATCATACTAGGATTGCCTTTAAAAAAAAGTTCTTACTGAGTGTGAGCTGAGTTACTTTGTGAAATAATCTCCCCCACTTCTGGTATCTATTTGCATCTAATGATATAGACATGGGCTATGGAGGCTCCTAGACCAGTGTAGCCACTGTGAAAGTTCAGGCATAGCAGTCGTGTACTGCTGAACTGAAGCCTTTGCAAGGAAGCCGTGAGGATTAGGTGAGATCCTCAGAGCACACAGATGAGCCAACAAAATGAGGTCTTCATCTAAACTTGGGAATTAGCTACCACAGGCAGCAATGTTGCTATGTGATTTAAGGGAACCTGGCAATAATGATATAACAGTCAATCCCTAAGTTCTACAAATCACTGATCCTTAAAGTGAGGTGTAGGCAGTCCAAAATACCTCGAAGATATCCACTGGGCTTTAGGGAGGAAATGCTAAAGCTTATGTTTATGTTCAACTCATGTTTGAAATGCATATATAATTAATTTTTTATTGTATACTTAGTATTATATATTGGTACTGTGGGATATGCTAACTTATAAATAAATGAATATACATCCTTTGGGGATGTGTTTAATTTTTTTATTGCTGGCCAAAGTTTAGGGACCATTTTTCTAAACCTACATATTCATTTACTGAATTTCATGTTGCTTCTACTATATAATGATTAAAATCCCACTATAGCTGGTTAATATCTGAATTAGGAATTTCATTTGTGTATCTCAGTTTTCTCCATCTATAATTTCTTGGAACTCAGGTGATTTGTGAACTACACTAAAATGGTAATCTTATTTGCAGAAAAGAGAATAGTTTTCTCAAAGTTAAGTTTCTTTCCCATTCATTTTTATTAAACCTCTGCTTATTGTTACTAGTTTTCTAAAGTCCTAGTAAACAATAAAACAGATGAATAAGTAATAAATTAGTAATAAAAGAAACAGCAATGTATAGTTTTTTTTAGCTTGTCTGTTTTTTTATGGATGCATACTCTCAGTTGTGATTTTTTAAAATTGCAGATGTAAAATACTCATATATTTATTCTTATCTTATAGGATGGAATTAAATTTATCAGCTAAAGTTTTGGTAAGGATGCCCTGACTCCCAAGATATGCTGATATGTAAGAAGTATCATGTTATTTTATGGCTTTGTTCTCTGGTGTCTGTTAATAGCACTTGGAAGAATAACTTTTTGAGCTGACATAAATTATTCATGCATAAATAAATTGATAGTTGTGAGAGCAGATTTTGAGAGTAGGTAAGGAAAGAAAGTAAAGGCAGTGGGCAGCTGAGAAGGAGAGAAAACCCACTAAAAAGCACAGAAAATAAACTCCCTCTTACTTTGCAGTTGGGATAAGCCCTGCATCTTAGAGTCTTAAGAGTTGAAAGAAAACTCAGAAGTCACTTAGCCCAACTGTGACCTGGGGGTATTACCAGGACGTGGGACTTCCAGTTTTAAAACTGGGAAAGTCCCAGCAAACCAGGATGAGTTGGTCATGTAATCTCTGACCTTCTGACATGGTAATATAGGTTATTATTGTTCCCAACTTCCAGATGACATGAATAATTTACAGATGAGGCTGGGTAGTCCGCTGAACCTGTTTGAATACTCTCAGTGATGGGCAGCTAGCTAATAGTTCTATTGGATGCTTCTCCCTCATACTGAAATATTTTCCCCTGTCATTTACATGCATTGGTCTTTTCTTGCATGAAGATCACATAGGTCTTCTATCTGGTAAGTCTAGAATATCAACTTGTTGAGAGGTCAAAAAAAAAAAAAAATCAAACAACAACCATACCTCTCCTGCCCCTCCAACTCAACATACTCATTTCAATTCAATTCAGTACGTAAAACCTGTGCTAGGCCCAGGAGGGGATCTAATAAAGGAATGTGGACCAATGAACAAATCTATAAAGAATACTTGATAAATGTGTCTAAACATGGTAGCCCAAGATAAGTGCTTCTGTTGGAACAAAAGTATAATATGCAATGCATGCAAGAAATAGAAGTGCAGATAATTAAAGGTAGACTATAGCAAGTTATTTGCTATAGTTTGTCCAATCAGTCATATGTGACAAATTAATTCAAATTGGTTTGATTGAGTATGTGGACATCTTCAGCTCAAAGGATGAGTGACACATTTGTTCAAAGACACAACATTGTACTATAAAAATAGTATTATAAAGATAATTTTGAGGGGGAGGAAAAACTCAAGGGAAGCCACAGTTTCAATTATAACCCATATTAACTATCATTATTAACAAGTAGATAAAGCCAATTACAGTTAAATGTGTACAAGGTGATAAATTTAGCAGCTATGCGATTGGCACTGAAATGTAGAATAAAATGAGACCTGGAATGATTATTAAAAAAATCTGATTTTTCTTTGTTTCCTTTTTTTGGATTAGGTATCTACATGGGCCAAATATAAAAGATGATTGTAAAATTTCCACTTTAATTTATTTTCATGCCTAAGTATAGTCTTGCATATTAGAAATGAAGAAAAAATAAAATGTAACTGATAGGTTGTAAGGGAATATATCTTGGTTAACAGAACAGAATCAATTTTCAGAAATGTAAGAAAAAATGTTCTGTGTCAATAAAAACAAATTTGAGCTTATATCATGGCTCTCATATTTTTCTTAATTCTACTGATAATTCTATAATATCAGTCTAATCTGCTTTCTGAGCTTTTTTTTTAATGCAAAAGATTGTTTAATTGATCTGTCAGGTGTTTTGGAGGTTTGTGTGCATGAACCTGAAATTTGAAACCAAAACCCACAAAATAACATACTATGCACATGGGAAGTAAATAGATAGCATATTATTTTTTGTACTTGGCTTGGAATTATTTTATTTGATGGCTCTCACTAGTGCTGAGTATCTTTGAAATCATATCATATAATTTTAGCAAATAGATATCTAGATGTGGCTCTGGTTTCTGAAATCCTGGCCAGTTAAGGACCAAAACTATGCAATTTTAAAATAAAGTAATAAAATTGGGTTAGTTGCTGATATTTTACATATACAGAATATTCCATACAATGGATTTTTATTTTGATTAAAAGTACTATAATCGCTTCTCGACCTTTTGGCTAAAATCAAGTATAGTATCTGTTCTTATCAGTTTAATAAAGGTACTATGATAAAAACTCTTGGGTTTGAGCAAAAAGTATAGTATTACATTTCCACACTATTTAAAGAGCAACTGAAAAACTAACCCATCTTACCATATCTCCCCAAGAGTAAAGAGATTGAGTACCATTGTAAAAATAAATAGAATAAGTAAAGAAAGGTAATACTGTTACCTTTTGTGATTAGTTAGCCTAAGAAGCAAGAGACCAGACAGAACTTTAGAGGGTTCCTTAAAATAAATTTCTGGGCCATGTGTGGTGGCTCACGCCTGTAATCCTAGCACTTTGGGAGGCCAAGGCAGGAGGATTGCTTGACGCCAGGAGTTCAAGACTAGCCTGAGCGAGAGTAAGACCCCGTCTCTACAAAAAATACAAAAATTGGTGATGCCACATGCCTGTAGTCCCAGTTACTCTGGAGGTTTAGGCAGGAGGCCAACTCCTAGAGTCCAGGAGTAGGAGGTTGCAGCGAGCTATGATGACACCACTGCTCTCTAGCCACTGCACTCTATCCTGGGTGACAGAGTGAGACCTTATATCAAAAATAAATAAATAAAAAATTAATTAATTAATTTCTGGTCTTTTTGTTGAACACATCTGATCTCTCTGCTACCTCTCAGATTTTTTTACTACTTATTTTTTTTATCTCATTCATCTTCCTTTTTTTTTTTTTTTTTTTTTTTTATCTCATTCGTCTTCCTTTGGTCTCCTCTCCTGATTATATTTTAGCAGTGTAAAAGAGAAGGCTGTGTTCACTTCTCTGCTTCTTCTCAAAGAAATTTTATTTTTTCTTTTTCTTTGAAAGTAAGGAAAAAAAAAAAGAAAAGAAGGAATCATCCTTCATTGGCTGGGGTAGGTCTTCAGAGTGGAGGTAGAGTTAGGTTGTCTTCAGAATTTTTATATAAGACCTTGATTATTTTATTTTGTATTCTTGTTATCAGAATTATTCTGTATATCAAAGCTTTTCTTATTAAAATACTATTGACTTTTCAAACAAATCAGAGGTGCAAGGAATGTCACTGATTGTTGATATATCTGTGAAAAGCTTTATATAGAAACTAAGAAATCTGTGTTAGGAAAGGGAGAACAGAAGGCAAATGTGATAATAATTTATCATATAATGTCTAAACCTAGTCATTGTGAATATTTCACTGCAAGATTAAGATGTATGTGTATATTGACTATGGAAATGCATTCTTCCAAGATGTTTGCTATCTAAATCATCTTTTCAGCTATATAGGATAGTAGAAATTCCATCTCTTAAGTGTTTTATGAGACAGTATGTTGGCTTGAATATGTTATAAATGGAAAATTCCCTTACAAAACTGTTTTTCTGCCCTTATTGGTTCTCTAAACTAAAGTAGGTTGGATTTGCATATATTCAGTTCTAGGTAAGTCACTAAATAAAGATAACCAGTTATGTAGAATGTTATTCATGAACACAGGATATTGACTAATTCATAAACCCAACCAGTGAGCCAGGGTAAGATTTTTTTAAACAAAAACCCAAAAGTCAGAACAGTTATATCTTGTGTTTAAGTCTCAGACAAACTCTGAAAATCATTTACAAAAATAGATTCTTAAATTTATAATAAAGTATAAAACTAAAGACTATGACAGCCAATTTAAGTATATACACTTCCACATGTCACTTACAGAACAAGAAACAAAAGAGAAATACTTTTAAAGAACTTTCAAAGTTGTTCTCTAATATGTTGGTTTATTATTCAGCTCAGATATTTTATCAGACTAAGGTACACATTTTAACAAAATATATATGCCAATTTAAGAAGAATTTAGGAGCATACTGTTTTTACACAATTCCCATAAATTAATGGTCATTTAACTCCTATTATCCAATCCAAAGGTGGTTACAATTTCTGAAACAAACTTTCAAGGAAGCTCACCATGGGGTGGAAGGCCAAATCTTAACTTTTACCCTTGAGTTAAACCTCAGTAACAGTACTCTTTGTGTCTGTGTTTGTAAAATGTATGATTTGGAATTTCTTTTCATGTAATTGATTTTTCATTCCTGTATGCAACACTCAGCAAGTATTTATTGACAATGTACCATGTGCCAAACACAACACTATTTGTACTAGACTAAATTGTAGAGGAATAAAATTAACAACAACAACAAATTACTTGACATTAAAGACCTCAATTTACTAACAGAGAAGAAAGATATTGACCAGAATTCTTGGTACAAATCTCATTCAATCTTCACAACGACCCCATGTAATAGGTGTACGTTGCACAGATGAAGAAATTGCACAGATGAAGAAAGTGCAGTGCGGGGAAACTCAATAACTGGCCAAAGAGCACCCAGTTAGTGAATGGCAGGATCAGGATCAGAGCCCAGCATTGTCTGCTCTGAGCCTGTGCTTTAATGACCCACTATAGGCTTCCTGGTGCTGGATGTCTTAGGGAAGAAACAGTGACCTCTGGGGTTTGGGAAGGAGATGGTGTCACAAAGGAAGGTGATATTTCAAGTGCATCTCCAAATCAGCTGGTAGCAGGCAGTTGTGGCAGGAAGAGAATGTCGGACAGTGCAGCACAGAGGAGTATACTATAGGCGTGTTGTGTGGAGCAGGTCCGAATGTGTGAAAGAGAATGGCATGTTTGCCAAAATGCTGGTGGTATGGAGGTGGGTAGAAGTGCCCTGCCAAAGAAAGGCCTGTGAACCATCTAGATTTCATCCTTTAGGTAGACACTGGGGTAGAAGTAGGAGTACAGTGAGGGTGGAGCCTTAAAGAATTTGAGGCAGGGAGAAAGTTATCAGATTTGTGCTTTAAAAGGTGACTCTGGCAGAGAAGTGTGGAAGGTGGGTGGAGGGAGGCTATGGTGGGGCGGGTGGTGGTGGTGGTGGTGAAACCGGAGGCAGGGAGCACACTGCCTTGTTCTCCAGGAGTGATAGGCCACCACTAAAGCCTCAGATGAATGTGGAGAGGAAAAGGGGGTGTATGACAGGGAGGGAGGGATCTCAGGAAAATGATGCTTGGATTTCTGAATTAGGGAGCTGGAAGGGTGGTGACCAGTCTCTGATAGAATTCCAGAAAGAGGAGAAGGTTGGAGTGAGGAAGTGATGACTTCCGTTTTGGCTGTGACGAGCTTGGGGTGACTGCAGGCCATTCCACTGGGAGATGATCAAGAGGTGGTTAGAAATATCTGGGGTGTCATTAACTCATGAATGGTCCCACTCCAGAGCCACCTTTTATATTTTATAATTACCCTTCCTGTCCTATCAGTCAGCGAGACCTGTCAATTCCATCTCCTTAATATTTCTTAAATCCCTACTTACATAAATCAGTCTCTGGATCAGTCACTTGGACTGGTGTGTGCAACGCCAAATAACTATGAACATAGCGTTTCTACAAGGCCCTTCCAAATCAGATTCAGGCCCATTTCTTCAGCTTTGTCTCTCTCCTCACCTCTCTGTACAGAGCCTGCACTCCAGCCATACTGAAGCAGCCACAGTTTGCAAGAGATCATGCTCCTCATGTCTGTGTTGAAACATAAAGACATGTCTCCAACCCCTATTCCATCCCTGGCTACACACCAAAGGGGGGCAATGATGAGGAATATAGGGCTGACCCTCCAGGAGTGTCTGGGAGATAAACAGAAAATTGTGGCTCAGCTGAGTCACATTCATGTCCATTCATCGAGTTTCACTGACAGCAAAAAGCTAGGTCCCTGGATGTCTACTTAAATTAAGTAGACAATATCCTAATCCAGTGAATTGCGTAGAATAGGTGGTCCATATATTCGTGTTGTCTTATTCTACTGAGACTTGGAGCATCATCTTTAGATATAAAAATCATTTGGTAGTGTGCTGCCATAAATAACTATAGAAAAAGTATGTGTGTGCCAATTTCTCTTATCCTGGCCTGTATCTCCCTGATGAAGGAAAGAGTAGCTAAGAGTGAAGCTAGAATTAGTAAAAATGAAAGAACAGTTCCGTAATGTATGCCATAAATAGGTCCTACATGTAAAAAGTTAAAGAACTTATTTTATTAGAGAGGAAACTACAAGTAAGCAAAACAAAATTTGTAATAAAATATTCTGCTTTATGCTCAGAATTCTAAAAATGTTTTAGCTGTAGATTGGAAAACCTGCAATTGCTTCGTTACCTTTAATACATTGTAAGTCAAATCATATATGGACAGAAACAGACTTGAACATTTTATTTGATGAAACATTTCATAATAAATCCATTTTACTCAGCACAGGAAAAAAAGAGTTTTAAAATTTCCTTTTTGTTTAAAGCAGCCAGTTCAGAATAAGCCAAAATTATCCCAGATAATTGTTCATATTAAAAACAGGCTGACTCGAATGTTTATAGCAGCACAGTTCACAACTGCAAAGTTGTGGAAACAACCT
>VBSM01003176.1:25312611-25330095 GCA_008086735.1 Cheirogaleus medius | reverse complement strand
GCTGAAATAAAAAAAAAAAGAAGAAGAAGAAGACAAAAAACCAGGCTGAGAGTAGTTTGAACTGTGACCACCAAAAAAATTGAAGGATAAACACTCACCTTGTCAAGATATCTTTCAAAAACCCCTGTGCTGCTTCCAAGGAGAGGGAACAAAAGTAAATAACATCTGCAACCCAAATCTTGCTTAATAGAGTGATTTGTCTCCAGGCCTACAGACTGGTGACAGGAGCACACCTCCTACCTTTTTCTAGCTGCCAAGGTTTATTCATGCCTCTGAGGCTGCATCCTCAGAGAACTGAGTGTTGGGTTTAGACCTCATTAAGAGCCTGGAATCCATAACTGCAATTGGATTTTGGATCGACCTTAAGGTAAACTATGCAACTGCTGTGTGCCTCAGTTTCCCTATCTATCTAATGACGATAGTAGTGGGGACTGTTGTAGGGACTAAAAGAGATGACACAGCGTGGACCAGTGCCTGGCATACAGCAAACGCTCAATATACGTGAGTTACAATTCCGTCAAGTTTCCTTCAAAGCCACTTGGCCTGTCTTTCTAACTGGTAGCATAATAAATATAAATGGCATCAGAACGTGAGGGGACAGGGGCCACGTGATCGCTCCACGAAAGCCACTTGTAGGGGCCTTCAGAGAGTTAGCAACACGGCTGGAGGAGGAAAAGCCGTCGCGCCCGCGGCCCGCGCGATTTCCCGCCGCGCCCGCGTCCCCGGCGGCTGGCGGGCTCCGGGGGCGCCCGGGCCGCGGCGGCGGCGGCGGTGGCGCGAGCGGCGCCTCAGGGCCGGTGAATCATCCCGGCAGACACCGAGAGCCGCGGCAGCAGAGAGCAGCGCTGAAAAATGGCTGAAGCGGCCACGGGCTTTCTGGAGCAGCTCAAGACCTGCATAGTTTGGTCTTGGACGTATCTCTGGACCGTGTGGTTCTTCATCGTGCTCTTCCTGGTCTACATCCTGCGGGTGCCCTTGAAAATCAACGACAATTTGAGCACAGGTAAGGCCGGGCCAGCCGGGCCCGCGGCGCTCGCCCCTCCCCCGCCCCGGAAAGTTAGTGCAACTCGCGCGGGGCCGCAGCGGGCGGGGGCGGGCGGCCAGGCGCGCGCTCGGGGACGCGCCGGACGCCGGCGGCCACCCGCCGGGGACCTGGCGCCTCAGGTGGCGGGGCCGAGCGGCCGGGCGTGTGGGGGCGGCCGGCGGCCTTCACGGCCCCGCGGAGGACGAGCCGCGCCGTGCACGCTCTGCTAGGCGGGCCGGGCCGCCCGGCGGCGGCGACACCGCGGCCCGATCAGGCAACCGGCCGCCCTCGGCTGGGGTTGGTGGGCGGGAGAGGAGGAGGACGGATGTCGGGAGCGTGGGAGTTCCCGGGGACACCCCCTCGGGTGTCTGCGCTTGAACTCCTAGGGCTCTTTAGACTCAGACCGAGTCCTTCCTCACACCCTCTCGGCCGTGGGTGCTGGCCGTCCGAAGTGTGGGCGGGCGAGGCGCCCCTCCCCGCCCGGCGACAGTGGGCCGGCCGCGGGCTCCTGCCCAGTGGTGTCCGGCGGAGAAGCCCCCAACGGGGCCAGAGCCGTCCGGACGGCGCCCGTCGCGGGCCTGGAGTTGAACTCCGCCTGCGGTAGAGATGCCGCTCCGATTGAGACAGTGAGAGGGATTCCCCAAGGTACTCTTAGGAGTATATGCTATGGATGACGTGTCAGGTTACCAAACGGAATATCGAAGGGACAAAAGGAGAGACGGGAGATCTGGAATTTCTGATGGTCTCAGTTGTAAGTTTTAAATGATCTCTACCGGTCTCCCTACCCTCTAAAGCTCCGCATGTTAAACAAGTGAGCCCCGCGTGTCCCATATCATGGTCGGTGGTAAGTGCAGGAGGTAATTAGAGCAGGATCTTAAACTTGCAGCCAGCCAACTGAATCGTTAAAAAACAGCCACAGAGAAAACTCTCGCCAACAGTAACACTTCAGAGACAATTCAGAAACACAGTATATTTTAAAGGAAGGGTTACAGTCCTTGACGTCTGGAAATTGTTGTGGGACTCAAGGTGGAGTCTTTTATTTCAGTTTCACAGTACTCTGGGAAATCCTTACAGTCCTGAATGTGTTTGTGTGTGTACACACACACACACACACACACGATCTCCTATTGTTTGATTTGCACACTTTGGGAGCCCAAGTCTTGAAATGCATTTCCTGTGGTGTTAACTACCCTAAAACACGTTATAGAACACTTGAGATAATGTACTCATTTTGTTAGGAACTTGTGCTTTTCAAATAGTAAACTTCAACATCTTGATTACTTTAACTTGAATTCATGTTCCTATCTACATTTGTTTCTTAATATCCTTTGGTATAGTATCCCTGGGAGGCAGATAGGGTGCTGTGCCCTGGAATTGTCTCACCATTTGAATAGGTATTGCTCAGCCCTGTGGATTCAATCATCCCAGGAACCATGGCTTTCTGGCTTTTTGTCTTTTTGGATGGCTGCTTGTCACAATATTGTCTTATTTGCTTTAGGCAAATATGTTTCTAAGATACCTTCTAGTCCCAAAGTCTTATATTTTTAAGACATTTTTTGAATGTATGTTGTCATGGAGTCATATATTTATTGGTAAATGTGTGTTTTCGTCTGTTTTTTGCTGCTGTAACAGAATACCACAGACTGGGTGGTTTTTAAAGAACAGAGAATTGTTTCTTATAGTTCTGGAGTCAGGGAAGTCCAAGATCAAGGGACAGGCATCTGGAAAGGGCCTTCTTGCTGTGTCATACCATGTTGGGAGGTGGAAGAACAAGAGACCACAAGAAAGTAAGAGGAGGCCTGAACTAACTCTTATAACAAAACCACTCCCTCAATAATGAAATGAATCCTTAAAGGTCCCACCTTCCAACACTTTTGCTTTTGGGATTAAGTTTCCAACACATGAATTTTAGGGAACACCTTTAATTTGTAGTAGTGGATTTTAATTTTTTCTCCCAAAAAGTTCATTATAGGATTTTTTTTTAATGTGACTGTTTTTCATTAATACATGTTTAAAATTTTAATTTGAGAATACATGTTTCTATACCACATTTTCTTAAAGTAGGTTAAATAATCATCTGTGTATGTATGTGTGCATGTGCACACAAGTGCCAGATACTAGTTAGTGCTTTATACAGAATGGGCAAGAAGCAAAATACTGAGAAAGTGTGTAGTTTTTAATGAAGGACAGCAACTTTAAATCTAGCATTTCTCACAAATACCTTTGTCAATTTGTGTAGGGGCATTTCTCATTTGGGCTTTTAAGTGTTAGAGAAAATATGAAGATGAACAGGCCATTTGGGCTGTCCTCAGAGCCTGGGGCTATTTTCTTGGAGATGCTGGACTTCTGTTTTCAGTGTGGTTTTATGCTCATTTTAGTCATAAAGGCAGATAAAGGGAGAAGCATGCAGAGAGCACTCACCTCTCTGCTATTTCTGTGAGGATGTAGCAGGGTGGAAGGACTTAAGCATCAGTTTTGAGGTGTGAAATTATGGCAACAAACCACCCCAGAAGAGTTTAGGTTTTTCAAAAAGCAGTGGCAGACATTGGAGGCGTTTTTTTCCTTCCCTTTTAAGTAATATTGAGAAGTTATAGTAGGAAAACTGCCAAAAGATTATTGTCAACTTAATTCCCTCCTTTCCTTGCCAGCTCCCCTCCCATTTGGGAAAAAATTTGGTTTTTTAAGTTATTGACAGGGAAGGCTCAGGGAACAAGAACTTGCTAGCTAGCCCTACACTAGAGGAGGCACAAGCCAGCTTCCTATGTTGAACTTGTCCTTGGGAGATGTCGGTGGGTTCTGATGGGACTCATTTTGCTGTTTAAGCCATGTGGTGGTTGCCCTTCCTGTGATGAAGGCAAGGGTGTCCCTGCAGAGGCCACTGAGTCTAGAGCTGCTTTTAGGGAGCTGCCAATGGCACAGCCCTCCCTACTCGGGGAAGCTGAGGGCACCATCACAGTGAGGTAGCCAGGAGCCAGGGCTTCCATGACACAGGCCTTGATTACTTGATTTGTGGTTGTTTTTTTTTTAATTTCTTGAATGCCTCCTATGCATAAGGCATTGTGGCAAGTGCTATGATTGGAAAGATGTACAAGTTTGTAAAACTCAGGGTAAATAAAGAGTTTACAACATGGGTGCAACTTCCAATAATGCAAGGTGGAGCAGGGTAAGGCTATGAGAGCTTCCTTTGAACTGAGGCTCGGAGGGTGAGGAGAATTCCACGATTGGGGGCGTGGAGGGGTGGCTCTCCCAAACAAAGGCACAAAGATGTGAAAGTGCAGATCAGATTCATAGAAATATGAATCATGTGGAATTTAATTTAAAGATAAAAGAAAAGGACTTTTAATGAACAACCATACCTGTTTTAGCTCTTAGATCATGTGTAGTGTTCCAAGTAAAAATAATTTTAAGATTCTTTTCAAAGTGTGCCTTAGTTTCATTGTACTACTGCTCTATTCTCACCAGCTCTGTTTGCTGGATCTTCATTGCATTGAACTGGTGCCATGTAGGGTAGGGATACAGTTCAAAGAATTCTGTTAACCTACACAGAGAAAACTTCATATAGGCAACAACATTTTGTAATGAAAAGCGAATTTTAGAAAAGAAGGGGGAGAAAACAAACATTTAGAAATAGTAAATATGGTTTAGCTTTGGTAGTTAATTTTTTTTTAAGAGACAGAGTCTTGCTATATTGCCTAGGCTGGACTAGAACTCCTAGGGCTCAAGCGATCCTCCTGCCTCAGCCTCCTGAGTAGCTAGGACTACAGGTATGTGCCATCGCACCTGGCTCCTGATAATTGATTTTTCATGCTCTTCCCTTGATTTGGATAGGTGAGTGTTAAAATAGTTTTATGATTTACCGAAAACAGAATGAACTTTTAACAAGATTAAAAAGTACCCTAAATTATATTACTTGTCAGTTTTCAAATGAATTAATATCGTAAAACAATGCTTTAACAGAAGGGCAGAAAAATAATTGTAGATCAGAAGCAGTCTTGCAGGATATTCTTCAGGAAAAACCATAGAATAGATGAGTCTAAGAAAAATAGCACTATAACTTACTTTGTACCTGTTTCAGGAAAATCCCAGAACGGTGTAGAAAAACTACCTTCTGAACTGAGATGGTGCCAAGAGACCAAAGAAATAAGCCAGACCAATCTATCTTGGCGAGTTTGATAAGTTTATTAGAGGTTACTCACATAGGGCTCTCATTCCTAGTCCAGATAGGAATCCTCTGGGCACTCACTCCTGGGCAGTGATGGCAGGAATTCTCCAAAGAATAAAAGATCTGTCCTGCCTGCCTGTCTGTGGAGCCTTAAATTTCTGTCTGGCAAATTATGCAGAGCTCTCTCTCTGCATCATTGTATGTTTAGGCTGTATATTTACTTACATACAATACAGGTTAAGCATGCACAGTACTTTCCATCGGGTGGGGACTTGAGTATCGCAGTGAACTAAAGGGTACTAAGGCAACTAAGGCACGTTAAAACAGTTCAAACTGGGCTTCAGACTTACAACCTTCTATGCAAAAGGAGCTACTTAAGAATACTCTTTGTACTTTGTATTTCTTTCAACTTTTTTGTTTTGATCTATATCTCTAAATTCAAAAGAAACCCGCACCAGTTCTTTTAAACATTAAAAGCCAGTGGTGGGGAACTTGTATTTTTCACTTAGAACTGTGGTGTTGGTAGCAATTTCTCATCTACTCTATGTTCTAAGGTTTTTGATGCTGAATTAAAACATCTTGCATGATACACTTTTTCTTAAATCTGCACCTTTGACATTTTTGCACCAAGCAGCTTAAGTGATTTTCCAATTCTTTTTCTATTTCCTGAAAAGAAAGTTTTCAAAAATCTTTGAAACCCTATCGCATTCTTTTTGGAAAACAAATGTAATCTAATAACCTGACCTAGGCTTAAAGTTGTTTAGACTATAGAACTCAGTTAATTTAGATGATAAATACTGATATAAAACTCTTATATCAAAATGATATATAACTTCAGCTGCAGCTCAATTTTGTTTTTTTTCATGTTGAGAATGGTTGCTCTAAATTTACTTAAAACCCTGGATTTCTCCTCTAGAGGGCCTAGTTGTAGTTTATATAAGTCTTTTGCCCCTGCTGTACCTGTTGTCTAAAATGTTCTCCCCAATCTGTGAATCCTATCCATCTTTCACAGACAAGCTGGCAGGCTACTTTCTGATCCCTTTAACTGAGGAAATATAGGCATACCTTGGAGATACTGTGGATTCAGTTCCAGACCACTGCAATAAAGAGAATATTGCAATAAAGGAAGTCACATTAATTTTTTGGTTTCCTAGCGCATATAAAAATTATGCTTACACATAATGTACTTTATTAAGTGTGCAGTCATTGACTTCTCCTTTCTAGCTATGAAAGTCCTAGATGGCATCTTCCAATAGAAGGCAGTGTCATCTACACTGACAATCTGTTGTTTACTATAGCCACCTTCATCAGTGACCTTGGCTAAATCTTCTGGATAACTTGCTGCTTCACCTCACATTTCTATGTTATGGAGATAACTTATTTCCTTAAACCAATCTGTGCTAGTTTCAGAATTTTCCTTTGCAGCTTCTTCACCTATCTTAGCCTTCACAGAATTGAAGAGAGTTAGGGCCTTGTGCTGGAATAGGCTTTGGCTTAAGGGAGTGTTGTGTCTGCTTTGATCTTCTATCCAGACTGCTAAAACTTGCACCATATCAGGAATAAGACTGTTTCATTTTCTTATCATTCTTGTGTCCACTGGAGTAGCACTTTTACTTTCCTTCAAGAACTTTTCCTTGGCATTCACAACTTGGCTAACTGTTTGGTGCTAGAGGCCTGGCTTTCAGCTTATCTCATAGGCTTTCAGCATGCCTTCCTCACTGAGCTTAACCATTTCTAGCTTTTGATTTAAAGTGAGAGATGTGCAACTCTTCCTTTCACTTGAACACTTAAAGGCTACTGTAGTGTTATTCATTGGCCTAATTTCAATATTGTTGTGTCTCAGGGAATAGGGAGGCCTGAGGAGAGGGAGAGAGATCGGGGAATGGCCAGTTACTAGAGCAATCAGGACACACACAACATTTATCAATTAAGTTCTCTGTCTTATACGGGTGTGGTTTGTGGCACCTCAAAACAATTATGATATTAACATCATTTATCATTGATCACACCTTATGATTACAGATGAAATATTGTGAGAATTGAAATGTTATGAGAATTACCATGTCACACAGAGACATGGAGTGAGCACATGCTGTTGGAAAAATGGTGCTGGTAGACTTGCTTGATGCAGGGTTGCCACAAACCTTCAATTTGTAAAAAGTACAATATCTGCAAAGGCAATAAAGTGAAGTGCAATAAAATGAGGTGTGCTTGCATTTCCTCCAGTTCTCACAGTGCATTATCTGAGAGGCATGTTTTTACCTTACATGACTTATGGTATATGTGTGTAATATATGTGCATCAGTATTTGCGTGTATGTGACTCTCTGTATACATAGGCTTCATCACTTCTTCTACATTCTAGTTTTTCATCTTCCTTGCACATTGTAGGTCTCTTTTATTCACTGGATGAATGAATCTCCAAGTTATTGTGTACCTAGCAAGCTGGGATTGGAACAATGGAATTGATCAAATGCGTTACTGGGTTTGTGTCCCATCTAATTTTTCAGCTTTAGATTGAGGTCAGAAACTGTCACAAAGTCTTAAATTCTATGATGAGTCATATGCATCTAATGCATAGTGGTCCAGTTTATGACCACATAAAAGGACAATTTGTTGTTTAATGTCAGCTTTGAGTTTAGGATGTATCCCAGACATATTACTTATTTTGGGAGATGTTTCTCTCAGTGTTAATGAAGCAATCTGAATGATGCCTTTTTTTCCCCGTCCCTCAGTTTTTGTATATGTATATGTAAAATGATGGTTTTGCATTCGTTAAGGTTTCTTCTACCTCTGGGGTTCTATGTCTTGGGATGAATTTCATTGAATGCGGAGTGTAGCACCAAGAAAATACATGGACTTGATGAATATATATGTTTTTTTTTTTCAATTTACTTATTTATTTTCTTGTTTTAACTTTCAGAATATTATGTGAGTATAAACATTTTGGTTACATATATTGCTTTTGCATGGCCCAAGCCAGAGCTACAGGCATGCCCATCCCCCATACAGTGCGCTCCGCACCCATTAGTTATGAGCTTACCCATCCCCTCTTCCCCCCTCCCACCTGCCTGGCACCCGATAAATATTACTTCCATGTGAGCACCTAAATGTTGATCAGTTAGTACCAATTTGATTGTGAGTACATGTGGTGCTTGTTTTTCCATTCTTGTGATACTTAACTTCAAAGAATGGGCTGTAGCTCCACCCAGGATAATATAAGAGGTGCTTAGTTTACAGTTTGGACTCTAATTCTTAGTGAATACAAGTTCAAATATGGCTTCCTTCAATGGCTTTCCATTGCACTGAAAATAAAGTCTATGTATATTACCCTGGCTTACAAAGACTGATGATCTGGCCCTTTCCTATCCCTCACATATTAACTTCCACCTGTCTTTCTCTAGATCACTGCCCTCCAGACATGTTTGGATTCTTTCTTATTCTTAAACATGCCTAGCTTCTTTCTGCCTTATGTCCATTGTACTAGCTGTTCCCTTTACCCAGAATGCTTTTTCACTTGAATTTTGGACAGTAGTCTTCTTGCCATTCACATGTCTGCTTAAATTCACTTCTTTCGAGAGGCTTTCCCTAATGTTCCAATCTCAAATGACTATCCAGTCACTATACTCTCACCAGATTTGAATTCTCTGGGTAGCACTTAGCACTGTTTAATGTAATTCTTACTTATTTATTAACTTTTTGCATTTTTCCCCATGTGACTGAAAACTACATGAGAGTAGGGACATGATTTGTCTTGTCTTGTCTGTCTTATTTTGTGTCCCCCAGCTCTTGAACAGTGAGTGTCTTGGCCTAACATGTGCTCAGTGTGTGTTTGTTGAATGAATGAGAAACTATGTCAGTTGGTTGTGGTGACTCAGCAGTAACATTGCCCTTTAGGAAATGATTTGGAAAGCTACCATATAGCTTCCCAACCAGTTATGAGGTTGAGAATTGTGTTCGCTGACTCTAAGTTATAACGATTACCCTGATATACCTTCCTAAAATATTAATACATTTCAATTCATTCTTTAGGGGTAGAATTTAAGGAATACTATCCTTTTAGTCCATTTTATAAAGTAAATCTAATATAAAGACTATTAAGAGTCAAAAATTGATCACTTTGGAGCCAATGTGAGTAGTATAGCCTGGTACTTCAAACATAGGGATGTATAGAGTTCAGTACCTCATACTACCTATAAAGGTGGAGCTCGGGGTTCTATAAACAGGGAAAAATTTGTCTATAGGGAAGGATAGGGTAATAGAAGAAATATTTGGTTGGGAGATTTTTCAGAACAATGTAGGCAAGCATAATGAAACGACACACAGAAATGTAACTTGAAGTGATTAGAAATACTACAGCACAATTTTAAGTTCATTATTTGCATATTTCCCCCTCTAACTATAGAAACCATTTCTAAGATTATATGAGAAGCCAGAGTGAAAATAATTTTAGCATTATAGAAACTTGCTTTTCTTAGTTTTATCTTTTTGTTTTTTCTCTTTTTAAATTTTTTTGTTCTTTTTAAATATTTTTCTAGAACTTTATTTTATAGCCAATTTTACTGGAGTTTTTCTTCTATATATACTGTATATCTAGTGAGAGAAATAAATACTAGCTTTGATGAGATGAAAGGAGCATTGGATTTAGAATCAGATTTGGATTCAAATTTCAGTTTTCCATGTGTTGAGTAACTTTGGACACATTTCTTTGTAAGAGTCTTTCCTAGTTTGTAAGATGAGGACAGTAATCTCTATTTCATAAATTTAATTTGAAGGCTAAATGAGATAACATTTAGCACTGAGTCCTGAGGGTAGCAAATAAATATTAGCAACCATGTATTGTATATGTGGTTATACTAGTCCATTTCACTGACCCTGAACTGTGTTTGTTCATTGGTTAGTTCATTCACTGGTTAGTTTATTCATTCATTTGGAGAGGTGCCTGTAAGATTGAAGCTGCATTATTGCTATCAGTTGCTTTGTGAGTACACAATCTCATGTCAGTTATATTCCTCCAAGTTTCTCACTCATTTTCTATGTTGAACAATTAGCACCCTATAATAATACTGCTTTGTTCACTAAAGCCTCCAGGTATATTTTGCTTGCTATGAACAAGGAGCACGCATAGTAGAAGTCACATCTTAAAAATAATTTTGTGTGTAGATCTGTTGATTGGAATAGGAAAGGACAAGAAATGAACTTTTATTGAGTCTTTATAGGAGTCAGGTACTGTGCTGCCTGCCCTACCATCATTGGTTATTAGACTCCCTGAACTTGTTCACCACCTAAGCTTTTCCTTTCTCTTTGCTAATACTTTTTACTCAAAAATGGGGCTTACTATGAATATTTGGCCCAGAACTGAAACTCAGAGAGAGAGAGAAGGATTCTGAGGTAACTGAGGTAGGAGTTCAAAGACAAAGAAGGAAAGAAGGGGGTTGCTGTGTACTCATTCATAGGAGGTGATTGTCTGAGGTGGAACTAATGGAGAAATTCGGAGCAGGAAACACTAAGGGGAAGGAAGGGTAGTGGTGTACACATGACTACTGAGATGGCTCAGAACAGCTCAGTGACTGTGTAGATGTGAGGCTGAAATGGAATTGACAGAAGCAGTGTGGGGAGTTAGCTACGCTCCCAGCAAAAAATCGGGTCCCTTAGGCAGGGGTCATCGCAAAGGATAAGGAAATAATAGAAAATAGAAGATAATAGAATATAGAAATAAAAGAATTCACAGAAATGAAAGTACAGTTATAAAGTATAGATTTTATAATAGTTGGGGGATCGGGAGACCTCCAGCATTTCTGTGAGCTGTGAGGCCCCAAGTTAAGTTTCACATTGGTATTTATTGGTACAGTGATTGGTTGCCAGAGTTAACAGATTTACATAATAACAGGTAGTTCGTTTTAGGTTAAAAGTCTCCCAAAAAGCTTCTAGAGATCCCTAAATTAACTCTATCTACGTTAGTAAATGGTTACAAAATCTTTCTAAGACAAACTTCTAAGTTCTAAGATAAAGCTATCCCTTAGCAGAAAGGTTAAACAAAAATATAGTGGCTCTATATTTCTTTATCTAGTTTTCGTGGGTGGAGACAGGTAGTCAGGAGTGAAGCAAGAACTGTCCTTTAGGCTAATTGCTTTTAGCCACAGGTGTCTGTCTGTGGGGCGTGCACCCTTTGATCAGTTCTCATCCCATGGCTCCATACAAGCCTGCTTTGTCGTACAAAACAGTCAAAAGCCACAGGTTTGAGAGACGCAGTGTCACCTTGGAAAGCAGCTGCCACTGACCTGTGAGATGCGCTCCTGAGGCAATGCAGCTTTTGATGTGTAAGCTAACACGTTTACGTATTCCTTCAGGGTAAAGCCCTGCAAAACTCCTGAAATCATTTCTGTCTCCATATAGCAATATTAATCTATGGAGCAACAAAGCAGTGCAATTGCACAAATACAACACCTTAAGAATGTTTATACATCTTAACCTGTATTAGGCACATCCCTGGGCATTCTATGAATATCTGTGTGGTTGAGACAGTTGACTTTGGCCTTCCAGCTTGGTGACAGAATTGGTCCCTTGACTAGATTGCAACTTCATATGAAATGGTAAAATGAATAAGAAAGTGCTTCGTAGACTGTAAAATGCTATTTAACTTCAAGGCATTGAGGTAGGTTGTTTTCCCAGAAGCTTATATTTTATAGGCTTGGCTCTCACAGTGATATGACAGGTTAAAATACATATTGGGATCTCTTTTAACTGGTATATTCTTTCTAAAATTGCACCAAGCAGAATAATGGGTTATTGGATTGTTTGGAACCACACTACTGAATGTCTGTTTGTTGTAAACATGAAATAATATCTCCGAGCATCCTTATTATATTTGAGATGTCATTTTAAAGATACCTATTAAGGGTTATTTGAGTTTTCTGGAAGAGAATTTGCAATGAAACTCATTTTTGATGTTACAATGCAGCAAGACAGTTGCTCATGTGTGACTGTTACCCATCATTTAAATATAGCAGTCATTCCTGTACTACCTACTGTGCTAAAATAAGAAACTGACAGGCCCAGTTAGCTCTAGCAATATTTTATGTTGCTGTGGCTGTAGCAAGAGGGGTCCCCATTTAATTGCAGCTACTAAATCTCTCAGCAAAATAAGGCAACATTTATCTGAGAGAGCATTTTCCCCCCTCTGAATTCGAAAGTATACTAGTTACACTTATATACTCTGTGTAGACCCCTAACTTTGGTTCTTAAGTTGACCTCCAAATCTAATAAAATATTGTGGTTAGGTGTCTATCTTTTAGAAATTTTGAGCAAGTCTGTAGACATAGAGAGTTAAAGGACTTTAAAGGAATCTCTTAGGTCAGTGAGGAAGGACTATTTGTTTTATTATAAAAAGTTTAACAATTAAAAATAGCACAAACAGTAGAAACACTCTGAGGCATAAAATACTCTTTAAAAAAGGTGTGGTTTTTACACATAAGCAGCTTTGGTCTGGATTTATAATATGTGTGATCTAGAGTTAGAGGTTTTTTGTTTTGTTTTGAAGTCAGTTACAGTACCATTAGCAATAGGAGGATAGCAGAAAGCTTACAGTTCTTCCCTCCTTTAATCTTTTCCAGTTTCTATTAATAGTTTCCTTGTTTTGGGTATAAGAGAATGAAATTTACTTCCCTACCAAACTGGTCTTTTTCATTTATTTGATATGTGCTGTTTATTGAGTATTCCTAATAGAACTAATAAAATAATGCCCTTGGGGTGTTTTGCAGTTTATTACACTCATTTGACTCAGTTGATTCTCTTTCTGTGACATATGTTTAAATTTGTATAGTGTTACATAATAAGAACCTGTGTGATCTGGTTTGCACTTTTTCTTGGGGCTTGGGGTGTGTGTCTGTGTGTGTGTGTGTGTGTGTGTGTGTAGAATTCCCATCCTCTTTCATTGGCATCTTTTATTTAAAACAAATTATAGGCTCAGGCTATAGGTTCAGGTTCTATAGGTTCTCAGGTTCTATAGGTTCTCAGCTTATTTATGTTGCAGAAATATAATATTTGGCTGTTTTCACAATGGCTTTATAGGAAGAGTATTTTAAATTGTATCCTTGCATTTGAGAGATGAAACATAAGAGCTTAAATTACAATTTTTAAATAATTAGAAACTTCTTTCTCATTTGTACTTTTTCTACAACTGGAAGTTCTGTATGTATTATCATTCAGTAAAAGTCTGAAAATGTAATTTAAGAAAATCTTATAGCAAATCTAATTATTTGGAGAAAGTCATTATCCTAAGAAAAACCTTTTTCTTTCTTTTACATTATTTGAAAAATCTAATCCTGTTTTTGGAGGAAAAGCACAAGTGATGAAAACATGACATCAATTAAGTTTGAGCAAAGATATGTGAACATTAATTAGTTTAGGCTATAAAAGTCTTCCTATAAATGTTTGGTTTTTGCACTGAGGTATTTTTTGGTGCTTACCTACAGAAAATATTGTAATTGTTTCTGGTAGCTTTTAAAGGACTTTTAAAGAAACTATGATTGTTAAATGAGCATTTTTAGTTTTTACCATAAGAATAAATACAATGAAGAAGAGTAATAAGATACTTAAAAAAGATAAGAAAAATAACATGTTACTGTTTGGGCTGGAGAGGACCTAAATTCAGAGCTTGGGTGAAAACTGGCCAGCTGCTAAAAGAAAACAGAGATTTATTATTGCTCAGTCCAAATGGAAAACTTAAATTATATTGGCAAGTATAGTGATTAGCACACTGGGACCATCAGGGGAAATGTAGTTGTGTAGCAGTGGTCATAGGCAAGGGCTTTTTACCCTCCTTCTCTTCTTTCCTTCCCTCTCTTCCTTTCTTCTTCCCTCTTTCCTTTCAGAGACAGGGTCTCACTCTGTCCCTCAGGCTGGAGTGCAGTGGCCTCATCATAGCTCACTGCAGCCTCCAACCCCTGGGCTCAATTGATCCTCCTACCTCAGCCTCCCAAAGAGCTGGGACAGCAGGTGTGCACCACCACACCTGGCTAATTTTTCTATTTTTTTCTAGAGGCAGGTTCTCACTCTGTTGCCCAGGCTGGTCTCAAACTCCTGGCCTCAAGTGATCCTTCTGCCTCAGCCTGCCAAAATGTTGGGATTTTAAGTGTGAGCCACTGTGCATGGCCCCTACCATTTCTTGGACATTGTGGCCAGCCATTGATTCATGCCCAGCTCACTTTCTAAGAATAAACATGGCTTAGAAGTAAAATATAGTCTTTTAAACATGTTTCCTTCAGTTTGTAACACCTGCAAAACAAAAGAAGTTACAAAAATATTTAGACATTAAGACAATATCCATTTTTAGTAGATTACAGTATTTTGTTGCAGTCTGTTGGTATTTCCATAATATATGTTGTATTTCATTAAAAATATGGTGTTAATATGTGAATGCTATTGATATTTGGCTTTATGGAAATCTGTTTTTAGCATTGACTAGCTAGCCAGAAGATTGAAAAGTGGTAGTGAGACAGACATGTCAATCTTTTCAAATCAGTTTATTTAGTAGGGATTTTAAATGGTTTAGGCAAAGTTCATATACCGTCCAAGGCAGGAAGCCCAACTGTGTTTATGAAGTGACAATATTTTCACCTTGCATTTGAATGAAAACCGTTTCTTTCTAGTCCTAGCACATTGCTTTCACCCTTCTTTTCTTAGTGGCACTATGAGAACAAGTAACTATTGCTTCTTGCAGCACAATGTTGTATGCCTGTGATTCTCTGTCCTAGTTTACTTACTGCAGAATGTAGCAAATTATCTAAAACAAGATGATAAAATTGTCAAATCAATAAAAAATTAATGTATCACATGTTACTTTTAGAAATAAGATGGATGTTAGGAAATCAAACCCCTTTGATGTATATGATAAAGTGTTGCAAAATGTCAAAGGATTCACTTTACTATTTGTGAGTTTCTATCTTTCCTACTTCCTTTTTTGCTATTAATCACTCTCAGATAAAACTGGGTTTCTCAAGCTATGTTTGCCTGGATGTGTAGGACTAAGGATGTATTGGTATGGATAAGGAATAACAATTCTGGGCCTGTTTTGGAGGGCCCCAGCCCCCAGCAAGATTCAGCAGGGCTCATGTGCCCTCAGTGATGGCCAGTAATGTCCACTTCTGCCTGTAAATGCGCCAGTTGCACTACTGTCACTCCTGGCTCTTCTTGCTCAGGACCACTGTCCCATCTTCCTCTCTCACCAGTTTGTATTGTCGGAGACATTAAAGAGTGACTTTGGTCACGCAGCCTGTATAAGTTAGTGTTCCGGGGGCAGGGCTGCAGATCTAGCTGGTCCAGTCCTGTCAGGCTTGTCTACTAATTGTATCCAGCCTTTCCACTCCTGAATTATTGACCTGCAATAAAACGAGATGGTGCCCTTATCACATTTTAGCACAGAGTCATCCTGGTTTCAAGTCATTTATCGATTCTGTCATCTTAATATAAGTTACCTTATTTATAACTGAGGATAATAATGGTGAGCACCTCATAGGAGTGTTATGTGTATTAAATGAAATAATATGAGAAAAGCCTTAGCCAGTGCCAGAACATTCTAATTGCTCAATACATTTCAGATATTTAGTTGGTATTGTTGCTGCTACTACTATAATATTAATGTTGTTTTATAATTTTCAGTGTCTGACTCAATCAGCTTTTTCTCTTGAGTCAGTTTTGAGACCTTTTTTTTTAATGCATTTGTTCTCCTCTTTCATAGTTACTTGCATATATGTCCTCTGTGTCTTTTCTGTTTCCCTTCAATTTTGGGGAGAAATATATGACGGCAGCAAGAGGAGCTCCACTCTCAGTCTAAATGAATTGCTTTTATTATCTGTTTCCCAACTTTACTCCTTAATTCTTTGTACTCTATTGCCTGTTTTAATAATTTTCTTGTAACTTCTTAAACCTCAGGATAATTTCAAAGCCATATTCATTAATCTTTTTCCAGATCTTGTTCTTATTGATTTATTGCACTATAGAAAAGGGCTTTTTATGTTGAATCTCTAGTCTTGTACCATCAATATAAATTCATTGAATCATACTATTAGCATGTCACAATACTCTTGGTGTGGGTGTGGAGGAATGCAGTGATGACCAAGATGTGGTCCCTGTCTTCATAATTGAGGTACTGATTATAGAGGGAAAGAGAAACAGGCAGAAAACAAACCCGAATCCAAAGTAAAATGTGTAGAGCTCAAAGGAGTAAGGAAATACTAAATAAGAGGATAAGAAAAAGCTTTAAATTCATAGTGGTAGTTACTGAGGTGGACCTTGCTCTAGGAATTCCCAGGCTGCTTGGTGAATGTGGGAATGTGAAACTGCTTGGTGCCTTCAGAAAACTGCTGTGTCTGGGGGAGAGTGGAAAAGGGAGAAAGCTAGAATCTGTTGGGGTTAATTGGAGTTCATTTTGAAAAATTAAAAAAATAGTTGCAATTTTGATATATTTATTTTACCTATATAGAAAAGGACAGGAAATAAAATAGAAAATAATAATAATGGGGACATCCACCACCCATATTTAAAATATGTTAACATTTTGCCATAAGTGTTCATATTGCTTTTTTCTTTCTCTTTTTAAAACTAAACTATATTTTTAGAACACTTTTAGATTTATAGAAAAATTGCAAAGATAGTATAGAGAGTGTATACCTCATACCCAGTTTACCCTATTATTAACATCCTGCATAAATATGGTATATTTGTTACAATTAATGAACTAATATTGGTACATTATTATTAACTAAAGCACAAATTTTATTCAGATTTCCTTAGTTTTTATCTAATGTCCTTTTACTATTCCAGGATCCCATCCAGGATCCCACACTACGTTTAGTAGTCATGTCTCCTCAGACTTTTTTTGGATGTGGCAGTTGTTCAGACTTTCCTTGTTTTTGATGATCTTGACAGTGTTGAGGAGTACTGGTCAAGAATTTGTTAGACTGTCCCTTAATTGGGATTCTTTGATATTTTTCTCATGAGTTTTCTAGGATTATGAGTTTTTGGGAGGAAGCCCATAGAGGTAAAGTGCCATTTTTGTCCCAACATAGTATCAGCTTGACTAGTCAGTGTTGATATAGACTTTGACACCCGCCTTAGGTAGTGTTTATCAGGTTTCTCCATTGTAAAGTTACTCTTTTACTCTCTTCCACCACCACCTTTCCACACTACTCTTTGGAAGGAAGTCAGTTTGTGCAGCCCACACTTAAGAAATGAAGAACTAGGCTGGGCGCGGTGGCTCATGCCTGTAACCCTAGCACTCTGGGAGGCCGAGGCGGGCG
>VBSM01003176.1:25289086-25312511 GCA_008086735.1 Cheirogaleus medius | reverse complement strand
AAAAAAAAAGAAAAGAAATGAAGAACTTTATTTCTACTTGTGGAAATAAATGAAGACCATTCAAATGAGAACAAGTAATGGCTATTTATTCAGAACTTGCTATAACAGGAGACTCAGCCACTGTCACTTGCATGTGACAGAGACTCAAAGGCAGGCAGTGGAGTAGGAAAGCTTTATAGTAGAAAAAAGGGAAGGCTTCAGGTATGCCCTGATTGGAGGCTATTGGCGTAGGGAAGCTGGAGGGGGCTACCTAGAAGTGGGGCATCCTATGTTATTGTTTGGTGTTGCATATTTGGTTTTCTCTGGTCAGTCCTAAGTTAAAAGTGGGGACAGAAATTAGGAAAGCTGTCAGTTATTGATCAATTCCTGACTGGTGGGCTGATTGCTACAGAAATTTTGTGTTTAGTCATTTCAGCCTACACTAACAATTATACCATAAACTGGGTGGCTTAAACAGCAAACATTTATTACTTGTGGTTCTGGAGGCTCAGAAGTCCAAGATCAAAGTTCTGGCAGATTCAGTGTCTGGTGAGGGCTCACTTCCAGGTTTGCAGATGGCTGTCTTCTTGTATCCTCACATGGCAGAGAGCAGAGAGAGGAAGCAAGCTTTCTTTTGTCTTTTCTTATTAGGGCACTAATCTCATTTATGAGAGATCTACCCTTATGATCTCACTACTTCCCAAAGGTCCCATCTCCAAATACTGTCACATTGGGCATTAGGCTTCAATGTATGAATTTGGGGGTAAACATCAAGGCTATAGCATTGTGGTTTGTTTTTCTGGACTTATCGTTACATGTTGTAAGAGTTCTATTTTTATATATGATCTGGTCATTGACTATTTGTATATTCAGTCTTCTCATCCACTTTGACAGTGGAGAACCAACATCAATTATTTAAAATTCTTTTACATGGGATATCTGTCTCTTCTTCCTCTTTTATTTATTCAATCATTTTTTATATCAGCATAGACTCATGAATATTTATTTTATTTTATTTTTTGGAGATGGGGTCTTGTTCTATTGCCCAGACTGGAGTTCAGTGGCATGACCATAGCTCTGTGTAACCTCCAACTCCTGGGCTCAAGTGATTCTCCCACCCCAACTTTCCAAGTAGCTGGGACTATAGGCATGTGCCACCATGCCAGGCTAAATTTTTTTGATTTTTTTTTTTTTTGAAGATGGGGTCTTGCCATGTTGCCCAGGCTGGTCTTGAGCTCCTGGGCTCAAGCAATTCTCCCAACTTGTCCTCCCAAAGTGCTGGGATTACAGGCATGAGCCATTGTGCCCAGCCGGGTATTTATTTTATACTTTGGGTTATAATCCAATACTGTTTTATTAATTTCATTACTCAAATTATTACAGTTTTGGCCATTGGGAACTCTTTTATTAAATAGTTGGCTGCCTTTGACATACCTCCCTTATAGTGGATTTTTCTATTTGGGAACTTCCTTACTTTCTAGCATTATAAGATGTTCCAGGATTATCTTGTATATTTCCTGTCCCATTCCTCTCTTTTTATAAATAACTAAACTTTTACCTAGACAGGTATAGCTGCTTCTATACCCTTTTTCTCTCCTTCCTTCTCTATTGGTAACCATTGTCCTAAAGTTGGTATTGTTTCCATATATTTAATATATTCATTAAATGTATAGTTATTTTGAGAGTTCAAAAAATGTAACATGCTAGGCTGCTGCCCATACCCTTCTGCAACTTGTTTCTGTTATTGAACATTATGTTTATGATATCTTCTCATGTTGTAGATCTAGTTATTTTATTTTATTTGTTGTAGAGTATTCCATTGTGTGACTATACCATGGCATATCCATTCCACCACAAATATATTAATATTGCATGGACTTCCTTGCACATGTGTGCAGTTTCTCAAGGGAAAGCATTATCAGTGATAATGGGATCCATTAGGGGAAGTCTGGAAATTTATAGAGGACATTTTTAAGTATCACAGTGATTGGGAGAGCCTTATTGGCATTGGGAGACGATGAGGACAAAGGATGCCTGATGACCTGCAATGTGTGTGTCTGCCTGTGTCCTACATAATTTTTAAATATCCACCCAAGTATTCATGTATGGAAAAAATGTGTTTATAATGATCTGACTGTAATAAACTCAAAGTATTCTTGGCATGATTTTAGTATATGCTGTTGTTTTTAAGAATTCAAACTACCATGCAAATTGAGAGAATACTTAACTTTGTTTAGAACTTTACCGAGAATTGTTCACCATTTTGGAAACTCACAACTCCAATAGCGATACCATTCATTGCATCTGAGTCACTAATAGAACACACTTGTATCGGCCTGCATTTGTAGGTTTTGTATTCATGATGATGCTACGTAGGAGTGCAAGTGTCTGCCTCCTTCATTAAGTCTTCTACCAAAGTCACAGATATATTTGCATTTTTAGTACAATTGTATTATTTTAAACAGAGCCAGGACTAATGTAAGTCAAGTAAGGCTGCCCAGGTACACAATTTAAGGAGATACTCTCAGAGTTTTGCAAGTGCAGGTTCAGCACTTGCATGACTTTGCCTCCTTAAATTTTGTACCCTAAGCACCTTGTTTGCCTCATCCTAGTCTTGCTCTGATTACACATTATGTTCTGTTTATTTCTTCTTCATATCATAGTTAGGCTATTATTTTTTAATTAATTTATGTTTGTTAGTAGGCAGATTATCTATGAAGTTTGTTGCAGAATAGAAAAGGGGTATTTCCAATGATTTTTTTATAAAAGGAGGTGTTATATCTGATTGGTTTGAGAACCACTGCTTCTGGGCCACACGGGCATTTTCAGCTTTATTGGACATTGCCAGATTGCTTTACAGAATAGTTGTATCAGTCAGTGATTGCTGCAGTAATGCTACATTAAAACAAACAAGCAAACAAACTAAATGCTTCAAAAGTCAGTGGGTTAAAATAATGTGTTTGTTTTTCCCTGTCAATCTGTAGGTAGGTTGCAACTAAAGTTAGCTAGGTAGGATTTGAGACACCAGGCTATGGACTCCAGTATGCAGGTTGAATTGAGTTTGGTTTCAGGTCTTTTCCATGTATCTCATTCTCTTGGACTAATAGCTAGCCAGGACACATTCTTGTCATGGAAAGAGGCAGAAGTTAAAGAAGGCAAGTGGGGCCAGGCACGGTGGCTCACGCCTATAATCTTAGTACTCTGGGAGGCCGAGGCCGGTGGATCGTTTGAGCTCAGCAGTTCGAGACCAGCCTGAGCAAGAGCGAGACCCCTTCTCTACTAAAAAATAGAAAGAAATTAGCTGGACAACTAAAAATATATTTAGAAAAAATTAGCCGGGCATGGTGGCGCATGCCTGTAGTCGTAGCTACTCAGGAGGCTGAGGCAGAAGGATTGCTTGAGCCCAGGAGTTTGAGGTTGCTGTGAGCTAGCTGATGCCACTGCACTCTAGCCTGGGCAACAGAGTCAGACTCTGCCTCAAAAAAAAGGAGGCAAGTGAAAATATGTAAAACCTCATGTGGGCCATGCCTAGAACTGGCTTTCTATTATTTCTGTTCACATTCCATTGGCTAGAGCAAGTCACATGGCCAGGCCCAACATCTGTGAGATAGGGAAATATACTCTGTTCCATTTGGTGAGTGGTACTGAGAAGTTATCAGGCAAAGATGTGGGTTAGAATTCTAATGCAGAGAGTGTCAAGAATTATGAACAATGATTCAGTTTACCACAATGATTGTACCACCAGTAATATATGCAAGCTCCTGTTTCTCAACATCTTCACTAAATCTTGATGTTACTTACCTGACTTCAGTATTTTTGCTAGTTTGATATGTGTTAAATGATATATTGTTATTTTAATTTCCATTAACAATTGTCTATGTCTTTCAAAATACTATATATTATTTTAAAAGATTAATTTTTTCCTCTACTGTAAAGTCAGTTTGCAAGGATAATGAGGCTTTTGTAATTAGAATAAAAATTTGGAATCTGAGATTATGATAATTATAATTAGTTGCAATCTTTAGTTATCAAATAATGTCTTTTTTCTTTTGCTTACATGATGTCAGATATTCTAGACTAACAATGTCTAGACTCTGTTCTTAAAAGGCCCTTTTAGTTCTCATATTCTGATTCTGTGTATATGATGCATTTATAATTTTCTTTCCATTATTAAATGGAAGGAAATCTGATTTTATTTAACTTCTAAATTTAATAAGTAAGGTACAAACTTTCAAAAATGTGACTGCATTCCAAAATATACAGATGTGGGTTTCAATACATGGATTTCTGGTGTGTTTCTCTGGGAAGAGTGCTTCCTGTTTATTGGCACTCCTCTGATGTGGTGGCATTTCTTGCTGGAGAGCTGCATCCAGGTGAGAGAGAGGTGAGAAGGACGAAAGGCACCCACAGAGCTTCTGCCTTGTAAATATAGTCTCATTTATGCTGGGACCAGACAGGTCAGTCCCAGAATGGTGGTATTTTTAAAGAAGCATGGGCCATACCTACCAAAAAAAAAGGTGAAAAAGAATTCCATTCTATACAGCTATGTCTTAAAGGACATACAATTCATAAGCCCAGCAGCATTTCTAGAGTCCTCTTTTGGCTTCTGCTTCTCATATCTCACTGCCTTCCTTAGTTATTTCTCCTGTTCCCAGTTAGCTGGGCTTTTACCATCATCACTCTCATCTGCTCAGCTGAGCTTAGCTGAGTCATTTCTTGGCTCCTTCTGGCCAGCCTCATATCCTTTGGTAAAATGCTTAGACGTACATAACATTTTGAAAGAGAGGAACCACAGGTTGGGAAGGCTGGGCCAGTGTATGTGGAACATTGTATCTCTTACCAGATAAGGGAGAGGTTGCTTTCTGACCTCTGAGCTTCTCTGGTGCCCCCAGATTTCCTTTTCCCTGGAGGCACCAGTTTCCACAGGGGTTGGTGAAGCTGTTTCCCACTTCTGGTATCCTAAAATACAGCATCTTGAAAGGCAGCAGAGGAGACCAAAGATAGAATGGACCACTTAGATCCTAGAAAGGCTGTTGACTAGAACTCTGTGAAAGGATAGTGAGGGAAATTAAATACTTTGATATATATTATGGAGATAATTATGGCTGACAAAGATAGGATGCTACGTGAATGAAGTTCCTAGCAGGAAACAGATCATACACTCAAATTAGTAATTAAAGAGAATTTAATAAAGGACTATTTACAAAAGTGTGGGCAGGATAATAATAAAGAACATTTTATTGATAACAAGGAATAACACAATACCCTGGAGCCAGCAGCAGAAGGGAGCTGTTAACCATCCTTAGGCATGAAGGGACAAGGGGAAGCAGCAGTTCCTGGAACCTGAAGAGGTAGCCACCATGTGGAGGGGCTGTGGCCTCCAGTGGAGAGACATGGCCAATCTGTATGCTGGGAGCTGGGGGAAAAGCTCTGTCTCTATTCTTCTTCTACCCTATTGGGGTCTCCCATTGGCTGAACCCAACCAGAAGCCAGAGGGCAAGCAGGGTAGGGAAGGTAGAAAGTAGACATGGAGGGACAAATGGAAAATATCTAGCATAAGACATTTTTCTATGACTCCTTGAACTTTATTTTTTGTTTTACCATCCCTTTTTCCTAATAAGAGGCATTTCTCAAGGTTCTGTTTTCAGCAATCTTCTTTTCTTATGATGTACCCTTCAATAAACTCATGTAGATGAAAGTCATATCTTTGTATCTTTGCAACTTCTAGGTTTGCATTTTCAGCTGCCTATTGGATATTTCCATTGACACATAAATCACTAGCTTCTTCTCTTCTTTTCCTCCGAACAGAGCTCGTTTTCTCTTCAAGGCTCATGATAATCCTCATCTATTCTTTCCTTTACATGTGCTTAGTTAGCAAATCCTGTCAACTTTGTAGTGCCTCATGAATCTCTCTTCACTTCCTACTTCTGCCTTTATTTCAGCCCTTATAATCTTATTATCGTAATCTCCCAACTGATCTTCTTGCCCCTAATCTCTCCTAATCTATTCGACATACTGGGATGTTGCTTTCAAATTCTTTAATGCTTTTCTGTTGCTTAGAAATAAAATAGAGACATCTAAACCTAATATTCTAGGCCTTCTACCATTAGCTCCAGTGAACTGTTTTATCTTGATACTCACTGCTTTCTTTCATATACCATGCTCCACTCAAAGTAAACTTTATGTAACATTATCATTTTCATTATGCTCATATTCCTTTTTTTTTTTTTTTTTGAGACAGGGTCTTGCTGTCTTGCCCAGGCTGGTCTCAAACTCCTGGACTCTAAGTGATCCTCCCACCTCAGCCTCCTGAGTAGCTAGGATTATACACATGTGAAATGCTCACATTCTTAATTGTTTTAAGATAATTTTTGTTCATGGAGGCCAGATAGTTCATCTGCAAGTTAGACACCTGTAGTTTACTTGAGCCCAAATGTTTCTAAATACTCCAAATTCTAAATATCCCACATAACCAACATACCGCACTGGCTCCTCCAGAGTTTTATTCCTACATCGTGGTGCATCCTGGCTTGTAAGTCCCTGGACTCTGATGAGCTCTGGGTCTTTCCCTGCTAAGTGCATGTTCTTCCTCAAGCTGAGCCCTTCTGTTTGGTGTTGGTCACAGGGAACAGCTGACAGTTTATATGGGGGTCCCTCTAGCATTCCTGAGTCACTTTTTAAAAAAATTTTTAGTTTAAAATAATCTCAGATTTACAGAAAATTTGAAAATACAGTATAGTTTTTTTTTTCCTTCCTGAATCATTTGAGAGGACGTTGCTGCTATGGTACCCTAGTACTCTGAAATCCCTTAGCGTGTATTTCCTACAAACAAGGATGTTCTTCTATGTAACCACAGTATATCTATCAAAATCAGAAGTTAATTAGATTGATTAATTAGAAAGTGGTACAGTACCACCATCTAATTCTCAGATCCCATTCAAGTTTCACCAATGGTTCCAATAATGTGCTTTACATCAGAAGAATCCAGTTCACAATCATGCCTTGTATCTAGTTGCCATGTCTCTCTAAACTCCTTTATTCTGGAACAGTTCCTCAGTCTTTCCTTGACTTTCATGAGCTTGGCACTTTTGATGAATATGTGCCAGTTATTTTGTAGAATGCCCTTAAATTTGGGTTTGTCCAGTAGTTCTTCATGATTAAGTTCAGGTTCTGTATGCGTTCTTGGCTAGAATGATGCTATGTTTTTCTCATTGCATCCTGCACATGAGTCTTATTGGTCCCATTAGTGATGATTCTCATTGTGACCACCTGATTAAGTTGGTGTCTATGAGGATTCTTTACTGTAAAATTATTGTTTTCTTTTGTAGTTAATAAGTATTTTTGGAGAAGCACTTTGAAACTATATAAATTCTTCATCAGACTTTTAATGTACAGTCAGTCATGTGTTGCTTAATGATGGGGATAAATCCTGAGAAATGCTGGGGATAAATCTTGAAAAATATGTCATTACGGTATTTTGTCTCTGTGCAAACATCATAGGGTGTATTTACACAAACCTAAATAAGACAGTCTATGGCACACCTAGGCTATATGGTATAGCCTATTGCTCTTAGGCTACAAAACTGTACAACATGTTACTGTACTGAATACTGTAGGCAGTTGGTAACACAATGGTAAGTATTTATGTATCTAAACATATCTAAACATAGAAAAGGCACAGTAAAAATACAATATAAAAGATTAAAAGTGGGATACCTGTTTGGGACTCTTACCATGAATGAACCTTGAGGGACTAGAAGTTGCTCTGGGTGACTCAGTGTGTGTGTGGTGAGTGAATGTGAAGGCCTATGACATTACTATACACTACTGTAACTTTATAAACACTGTACACTTAAGGCTACACTAAATTTGTAAAAAATATTTTTCTTTCTTCAATAATAAATTAACCTTAGTTTACTATAACTATTTTGCTTTACAAACTTTTAATATTTTTTAACCTTTTCACTCTTGTGTAATAACAGCTTAAAACTCAAACACATCATACAGCTGTACAAAAATATTTTCTTTATATTCTTATTCTATAAGCTTTTTTCTATACTTTAAATTTTTTTATTTTTTAAACTTTTTTGTTAAAAACTAAGACACAAACACACACAGTAGCCTCGGCCTACATAGGGTCAGGTTCATCAATATCACTGTCTTCCATCTCCACATCTTGTTCCACTGAAGGTCTTCAGGGGCAGTAATACTGAGCTGTCATCTCCTAAGATAATAACACCATAATAATGCCATCTTCTGGGATATCTCTTGACAGACCTGCCTGAGGCTGTGTTACAGTTAACTGTTTTTATATAAGTAGAAGGAGTATACTCTAATATAATAAAAAGTATAGGTTAGTAAATTCATAAACCAGTAATATAGTCATTCATTATCATTATCAAGAATTATGTACCGTACATAATTGTATATGCTATACTTTGATACACTGGCAGTGCAGTAGGTTTGTTTACACCAGCATCACCTCAAACATGTAATTCATTGTGCTGTGTGAATAATTTATAAAGGCCTCTCTCAGACTGCGAAGGGACGGTCTTTAAACATTTCTTTTAATTTCTAAGAAACTTTTCCTTTTTGCTCAAAATAGATTATATATTAAGTAGCCTCTGCCAGTGTGACCGAAGAGCCTACCTGCCTGTCAACTTCTCTGCTACACTGAAAGTTATTCAAGGACAGGACTGTAGGCTCTATGAGAGCAGGATGTGTCTGCCATGGACACCTTTGTGCCTCCAGCCCCAGCGCTGTGCTCTGCCAAACAGGAGGCACTCAGTTAATATTAGGTTGCTAACCCCAGTTTGTACTTAGGCCTGATACCAAAGTCAATGATCTTTCTATTACAAGGACTAAGATGGACTCTGTTCCGGTTTGAATGTCCCTCCAAAACTTATGTTGGCACTTAATCCCCAATGTGGCAGTATTGAGAGGAAGAGCATTTGGGAAGTGATTGGATTGTGAACGCTCTACTCTTATGAATGGATTAATGAGTTATCATGAGGGAACTGGTGGCTTTAGAAAAAGAGGAAGAGAGACCTGAGCTAGCACGTTAGCACACATAGCCCCTTTGCCATGTGATGCCCTGTGCCACCTCCAGACTTTTCGGGGAGTCCCTGCTAGCAAGAAGGCTCTCACCAGATGCAGCCCCTCAACCTGGGTCTTCTCAGCCTCTATAACTGTAAGAAATAAATTCTTTTTTTTTTTTTATAAATTAACCACTTTCAGGGATTTTATTATAAGCAACAGAGAATGGACTAATATGGGCTATGCTTTTTTTTAGATAGCAGTCTGATTAATCCCAAAGTATGAGAGATTATCTCTTATATAATAGCACATGTCTCTTTTCCATGTTGGAGTCAGTTATATGTGGCCTAAACCAAGTGCTCAGTGAGTTTGTATACTCTTCACCTATTGTATTACTTTATTTTTCCTCCTCCTACTAATAGATGAGGAGTAGATGGGAGTTGACTCTATCACTTAATGTCTGTATGACCTAAGATAAATTATTTAATATCTGAGGGTCAGTTTTCTCATTTGTACAGTGGCAATTTTAATCACTTTCTTACTGGGTTGCTGTGAGGATTAAATGAGATGCAGCTTATGTAAATGTGCCCAACACATGTAGCAGAATCGGTGCTCAATATAGGCATTAACTTCCTTCCACTGCATGTTTTAAGAAGTTCACCTAAGGATGTTAAAACAACTGAGCCTGGGCTGACCTAATGACCATTCAACCTTAATCTTTACCTTAAAACTGGTATTGCCCTTAATTTAATAGCTACATGATCATTAAATTAATTAATGAAATTGGGTCCTGAATAAGAACTGTCCATGATTTGGATTTTGATAGGTAACTTAGATCTACCATCAATGGTAGCTGTTCATCTGGAGTAATTCTTCTGCCACTAGATGGTGCTTGTCCATGTATTTGTGAGGCTCTCATATATAGAGTTATATTATTTGGGGGAAAACACATCTTGTTAACCTTTGAGAATTATTTAGTGATACTGATACTCATGCTCACTCTGTTGATAAGATTTTAAGGTTAAACTATAGGGTAGGAACATAAATTAGATGAGAATTTTAAAGTTCATTACTTGGGAGGCTGAGGCAGGAGTTTGACGCTGCAGTGAGCTATGATGGTGCCACTGCACTCTAGGCTGGGCCACAGCAAGACCTCATCTTTAAAAAAGTAAAATAAAAGTTTTTTAGATAATTCTGTTTACTCGTATAATTTCCAATTCCTTAGTTTAAATCTAAGATATTTGCTAAAAAAAGAATGAGATGGGAAAAATTAATGTGAGATAAATATGGTATTCATATTTTAGAGATGTGCATGAAATTGGATCTCCACTAATTCATGGGTTAGGACTATGAAGATAATTAAGCAATGTGTAGGCATATATAATTTCTTGTTTATTTTTCAATATGATCAGAAAAGCTTAGCAGACAGTTCACACTCAAACATACTAGTGGTGAATATCAACATCATATACAACTCTGAGTGCGTATCATTTGAAGTATGATGACTTCAAAAAATGTGAAGCATTTTCTGTATTACTTTCTGATAAAATTCAACAAAATTTATCAAGCCTGCCTTACATGGAGATACAGAGATAAGACATGGTCCCGTCCTTTCATGAAGTTAGAAATAATTAAATGTGTTTGACTGAGGTTAGCTGCTGTAATAGAGATTGTATGGGATCAGAGGAAAGGATTGTCAGATGAGCTGCAGGTATCCTGTTAGAGATTTCATACTCATTGTGTTTTCCAGGAATAACTGACATAACCACATTAGGAACAAATACTTTCGTGGTAATTTTAATTTTTAGAATTTCTCAAGTAACACCCAGAGCAATCTGGGCATGTGTGCTTAGGGTGCATTATAGTTGAAAGTGGGATGACTCTGCTTTTTCATCCCAGCTATAAGTGGAAAGGATAGGGGACAGGGTTGGTGGCACATTTAGAGTTGATGGTGGTAAAGCAGAATCAGTGAGTTGAGAGGTGGTGTTTGTATAGGGTAAGAGGTTTTTTATTTGCAAGCGACAGAAACTGATTCTGGCTATTTTAAGGAAAAACAAAACATTTTAAAACATAATGAAAAGCTAAAGACTTAGATTTCAGAAAAGAGAAAATTTAGATCATCTTCAGGGATCTAGGTAGCAGGAACTAATGAATAGTTTTTTCAGGATGCCACTGTCAGAATGAATGAATTCCAGCTACTTCCATTTTTTTCTTTCATTATTAAAAAAAATTGCTTCTCAATATCAGATTCTTTGAAAAGAGCATCCATGCACCAATCCTATTTGACATCAGATTAAATGAGAAGGCTAGCATGAGGGCAAGGAGGGGAAGGGTTCTGGGAAAGACTGGTTTTAGATGTTTTGGTTTTAGACTGGTTTTGGAAATATTCAGATATTCAAATTGAGATACCAGGTAGGTAGTTGGATATATGTACGTGTCTGAAGGTATAGAGAGAGAAATTTTGGACACAGTTTATAAGTAGTATTTAAAGTTATGGTATTAGATGTGATTACTAAAGGAGTGAGTATACAGAAGAGACCTTAAATGCATTCTGGAGCTTTCCAACCTGAAGAGGATGGGAAGAAAAGGAAGAACCAGCAAAAGAGACTGAGAAGGATGATTAAGAACTTCTCTTGTTGGGCCTTTTAGTGAGAATTCTTGTGTGTGTTCTCATCCTCTGAGCCCTTTCAAATCGTATGTCTATCCACATCCCCAGTCTCCAAACTCCTAGCCACCAATCCTTCCATATTACTTAGTTCAAGTCTGCTTTTTCAGCAGGACATTAGCCACTGTTCAGGAGTTTATATAGAGTCTGATCGTACACCTTCTCTTCTGGCAAAGAGAGAAAATTATGAAGAATCTTCCCTCTTCACTATTCTCAGTCACCCCAAAGAAGGGCTGTAAGCTATAAACGAGTGCTAGCGTGTTATATAGAGCCACCTAAATGGGTTGGGCATTTTTCATTTTTAGGCATTAACTGGGTTCTGGGGGAGTCCCCAGGAAGCTGGGATGTGTTTAAGAGATAGGATTAGACTCACTGGGAATGTGCATCCTGTCAGGCAACCTCCTGGGCCTCAGGCCTGCTGTGGCATCACTGTCCTGGCTGTTCAAGGCTATGGCAAGAAAATTGCCCCTGCTTTGATGTTCTGAGCTTAGTCCCATATTCTTGTCACTGAAACCTGACTGTCCTGACTCTGTACTACCTCCTGAATTTCATATATATTGATTTCCAATAAGATTGCTCTTGAAACCTAGTTCTCTGCAGAGAGTCTTTACTGACCTTACTACTTACTCAGACAGATATCACATGGGAAATGTGTCACCAGGGACTTCTCTTGTTCACTTCTGGAGTCAGCCTTTGTTTGGTACCAGGAATCACCCACCATGACTATACCTTTCCTTATTTTTCCAAAAATGCCCTTGCCAGTCCTAATATTATGAATTATTTTTCTCCTTTGCTAGTTTAGGGGCACTGGATATTTAACCTCTGTTCTGACCTGTAAAAATCCAAAGTATCTGAAACGTTTATATTAATATAATTCTGTAGAAGGCCTCGTAAGTATTTTCCTGAATCAGTCTATGTCCCAGCTACGTTAGTTACTTTTGTGAATCTGGTGGTCAGAGTGTTTATTTGGGTCCTTTTGTAGTAATATTGGTGGCAAATTAGATTGCAAGTTCACTCACTTTTATAAAATAAAGTGTTTATTGATATTTTAAAAATGACACTGAAGGATATTTTCTCTTCAACTTTCTTTCATTAAATTGGCTCACTTGAGGCCAATATTTTAGTTATCTGCAGAATTTTGTTTTTACTGTGTTTTTCTGAGTCCTTTAACATATTGTTATTCACAGATTTCATGGATCAATTTATTTTAAACTTTTATTGTAAAGCTAATTGATGTTTGTGGACAAATATATTTACTGTATTCTAATAATATTATGAGCGCTAGAGGGCACTCTTTAAAAGATAAAGCAGTAGATTTCTTCATTTCTTGCGTTCTGAAATCTCTATGATCATAGCAATTGATATAATTGTGGCTTGTGATTAACATGTTGCATTCTAATCGAGTATGGGAGGAATAAATTATGATCTATAAAGGATACCAAACATACTTTAAATAATCAACAAAAGATGAGAATGGAACAGTATTACTTGAATTGACTACCCCCCTTGCCTCAGGACACACTGTCAAAACGCACACTTTCAAAATGACACACTTGGAGACTAATGCTGTGAAAACATTCATTATTTATTTATTCAGCAAATACCTACTGAAGGTTTACTATGCGGTAGGCTCTCTACAGCAGTGATCCTCAACCTTTTTGGCACCAGGGACCGATATCATGGAAGATAATTTTTCCACGGACTGGGGTGGGTGGTGGCGGAGGCAGAGGATGGTTTCGGGATGATTCAGATGCATTACATTTATTGTGCGGTCAAATGTCTCTACTAATGATAATCTGTATCTGCAGCTGCTCCCCAGCACTAGCATCACCACCTCAGCTCCACCGCAGGTCATCAAGCATTAGATTCTCATAAGGACCGCGCACTCTAGATCCCTCGCATATGTAATGTACAGTAGGGTTGCCGCTCCTATGAGAATCTAATGCCACTGATCTGACAGGAGGTGGCTTATGTGGTGATGTGAGCGATGGGGAGCGGCTGTAAATACAGATGAAGCTTGGGTCCCTTGCCCTTACTCACCTTCTGCTGTGCAGCCTGGTTCCTAACAGACCTTACGGGTCTGCAGCCCAGGGGTTGGGGACCACATCTCTAGAGGACACAAAAAAGATTTACATACAACCCGTGTCCTCAGTGAATGTATGATCTAGTACAGTGGTATCCAATAGAAATATGATATACAAGCCACACATGAGCCACACATGAAAGTTTAAATTTTCTTGAAGACATACTAAGAAAGTAAAAAAGCAGATGAAATTCATTTTGATACTATATTTTATTTTATTTTTTTTATTTTTGAAACAGAGTCTCACTCTGTTGCCCAGGCTAGAGTGAGTGCCGTGGTGTCAGCCTCGCTCACAGCAACCTCAAACTCCTGGGCTCGAGCAATCTTCCTGCCTCAGCCTCCCGAGTAGCTGGGACTACAGGCATGCGCCACCATGCCCGGCTCATTTTTTCTATATATTTTTCGTTGGCCAATTAATTGCTTTCTATTTATAGTAGAGATGGGGTCTCGCTCTTGCTCAGGCTGGTTTCGAACTCCTGAACTCGAGCAATCTGCCCGCCTCGGCCTCCCAGAGAGCTAGGATTACAGGCGTGAGCCACCGTGCCCGGCCTTTGATACTATATTTTATATAACTCAGTATAATTAAGATATATCATTTAAAAATGTATTAAAATAAAAAATTATTGATGAGATATTTACCAGACTTTTATCCCACTAAAACTTTGAAATTTAATGTGTACTTTACATTTTTAGCACATCTTCACTTGGATTAGCCACATTTCATGTGCCCAATAGAGACATATAGCTTGTGGCTACCCATTCGGACAAGGCAGCTTTGGGGCTCAGCGCTCTTACTAGGCTACATCCTGGAAGCTTAGGCAATGGCCCCTGTATCTTTATTGAGATATCATTTATATACCAAGAAGTTCACACATTTTAGTGTATAATTCTGTCACCCTTTGTCTTTTAGATAGCATCTATTCTTGTTCTAAGGATGTAGTATATGAAGTTTTTTTAATTTGAAATTTTTTTCTATTTTTATTGTCTGTGTCTTCCATATTCCTTTTTATAAAAGTGTTTTGTTTGTTGTTTTTGTTACTGTTTTGTTAGAAATTTTCTTCTTATATGTGGTGAACCTTGATTGATTAAAAAACTGTGCATGCATGTATGTGGGATGTGGGATAAGGAGATCGGTGATTGTTTAACCTTTGTTTCTCTGTAGAGTGAGTGAGTGAGTGAGGAGTGAAAATGAATAACTACTCTTTCACCTTTCTCCTTTATTGTGCTTGGACCAGTTTCTTTCTAGTCTAGGTAAACTCATCCCTTTTACTTTTGTTCAGCATGCTACCTCTGTCTGTGCCTGAGAATCCCCATTTCTTTAAGTGCTTAGTCTCGTTTTGTTCTGTTGTATTTACACACGAGGAAACAACCTTTAAAAAAGTATTACAATCATCTGAGTTGGTATAATTACACTAAAGAAAGAAGGGAAGGTGGAAAATAAGTGGATAATTTTCTGTTATGTAAATTGCTGCACACAAGCATAGGTTGAACTATCTATTCTGTGCACTATTCTCTAGAAATTTGTGTGGTTCACACCCACACCAGTTTCAAGTTTCTAGTTAAATGTCACCTTCTCAGTTCAGCCTTCCTTGACCCTTTACATCTGTAAATCCCTTTCCATACTCATCTGTATACCCTGGCACCCACTATTCCCTTTTCTTGCTTTATTTTTTTAAAATTGCACTTACTATTAATGTCATATTGCACACTTTATACTTTACTTCTGTCTTTCTCCTCCATAAAATTGAGAGCAGAAATTTTAAAAGTAGATTTTTTAATTGAATATAGCATTCATACAGAAAAGAGCAGAACTCGTAAGTTCACAGCTTGATAAATTTTCAAAAAATGACACACCCATTTATTTCACTGTGTCTGAGATCAAGAAATAGAACATGACCAACACTCAGAGGCCTTCCTTGTGCTCCTTCTCATCACTAACCCTGATCTAACCCCACCCCCCAGGTTACTATTTTCTGGACTTTTGTCATCATATATTGGTTTTACCTATTTTAAATTGTGTATAAATGCAATAAATATAGATGTATTTTTTTGGTCTGGCTTTTCCCCTCCCTCAGCATTGTATTTGTAAGTTTCATCTATGATGTGACATCAATAGTTTGTTCATTCTCATTGCTGTATAGTAGTCCATTATAGGAACACAGTTTATTAATTTGTTCTACTGTTGATGTATATTTGGGTGGTTTCCAGTAGGAGCTATTATGAATAGTCTTTTGTTTTGAAAAAGCCTGAAAATTCCTAGGCTACTACTTTTTTCATGCTTTGAGGCAATAAACAGGGATGACTATCTGCTTGAATTTGGGGAGGCAGAAATGTCATCCAGCCATATTTGCATCCTCCACTAACTGACCTCCTTGATAACAGAAATCTTGACTTAATCATTTTTGAAACTTCAATGTTTGGCATGGGTCAGGCACATAATAATCTAAAGACTGTTTCTGAGGAATCACGTAAGTTTTTATTTCAAAACTGATACTAGGGATAGGGGAAAAATAGTTTATTTAGAAGGATCATGGATGAAATTGAGCCTTACCAAACTTCAAAACCAACAATAAGAGGGGTTCTAAATACATTGAATACAGAAATTTGGCTAATGAATCAGTAATGCTTTTTGATTGTATTGTAAAAGGTATTTTCAGATAGAAAAGCGGGTAGCAGAGATAGTAAATGAATTTTTTAGTGTAAATATTGAGAAGTAGATGCCTAATTTCTAATTTCTTATTGTAGTAAAATATATATGACAAAATTTACCATTTTGACTAGTTTTTAAGTAAACAGTTCTGTGGAATTACATATATTCACATTGTTGTATAACCATCATCCACCATCCATCTCTTGAACTTTTTCATCTTCCCCAACTGAAACTCTGTACCCACTAAACACTAACTTCTCATTCTGCCTTCCTCCTAGCTGTTGGCAACCACCATTCTGCTTTCTGTCTCTATGATTTGACTATTCTAGCTGCCAGATATAAGAAGACTCATAAAACATTTATCTTTTTGTGAATGGCTTATTCACTTAGCATAATGTCTCCAAGATTCTAAATTTTCTTTTGGAGCAAATAGATTTGAGTATATTTTTGGGTCAATTAATAAATAAAGTATATTTAGCTCTCTGAGATTCAAAGGCATCTTTCCAAAAGTATCAAAGAAACTTAAGGGCACAGTTAATTATTTGCCAAAATATATAATGCCTGATTGACCAGTGATCTTTATGTATAATAAATAATAAAACCATTGACTAAGGAAGCAACTGTAAATCTTTGGGGAAAGAAAGCCTGATTTTTGTGATAGAATCTACTAGATATATCCGAGAGGGTATATTTATCTCCAAACAAGGAGAAACCAATGGACACAATGTTTGTATTAAAAGAAAACTTTTGGTGATAATTTTATATTTAAGACTATTAAAAATGAATTCATAAGACATTAGAGGGAATACTTTGACATGGAAGAAATCTGACTTAGAATTTAGGTCTGGAACATGAAGTGCTAGCAATGTTTTTTCTGTTGGGAAATCAATACTGGGGATATGTATACTATCTTTTTTTACTCTTTTAAATGACTGGAGACTGCGTGATGTACCAGTCATCTTCTGTTCACTCTTTCATAGTCACTTTTCACCCTTTTTCACTCTTTCATTCTGCCCTGGGAGGTGACCAATATGGACCTTTCCAGTCAGTTATCTTGCCTCTGTCTTCTGGTTGGGTTTAGCCAATGGTAGGGAGCCTGGTAGAAGATTGGGGGACCTAAGGACAGTGAGTATTTGGCTGTGCCTCCACAGCCTGTGCTCTATCTATACCTTTATTAAATTGTCCTCAAAGTATTGAGTATGGTATCTGCTTTCTGCCTCACTAATACACATAACACAATTTGGTGGATAGTCGGAAGATAGGTTAAGAACCACCAGCCCAGGGGATCTGGATATTAGTCTTGATTCTGACCTTACTTGTGAGAGATAATGTAATCTCCTGTGTCTTTACCATGTAACACGTTAGCAAGAGTGATGTTAACCCTCCCCATCCTGAGGTGGTTTTGTGGTAATGTATGCATATATCTAAGTTTACCTGAAGGCTTTTTAAAAACAGGCTACCAGAAGTGAAAGACATTGTTATTATTATACTCATCACCAGTGCGGAATGCCACGTGAGGGGAATAAACCCTTCCTGGTGAGGTGATACGATGGGCAGGAAGATGACATATAAACCTAAAATGGCCTTTAAATGGGCACTTATTGGAAGCCCATGGAAAGCAGCCCTGAGTAAGAAGGAAGCTGTTTTACAGAATGTGGTGGATGATGCTGCAGACTATAATGTCCTGGTTTTCCTTAGTTTGACTGTGCTTGCTTCTTCCTCCTTCCTGGTGTTCAGCTGTTGATGTGGATCATACTTTGAGTATATCCAGAAGTTGCAAACTCAAATGCCTATAGTAATTGTCAGATATGTAAATTAAATGAGGCAGTGAGTTATTTGTTCTACTCAGTTGTTGCCATGGGGGAATGTGGATCATCTGTGGACCATATTTTCTAACTTTTCAAGAAAAGTTGGAAATTTTAGTTTTGATGTAAAGTTTCCCAATTTAAAAATGTCAGCAACTAATTTAAAAATTTAAAAATACTGTTTGGGCTCAATAAAACACATTTGTGAGCTAGGTATGACCTGTGGGCTGCTCATTTTTGGTGTCTGATGTATGGAAAAGTATGAGAAGTCTTGCAGGAAGGAATTAGTTGACTTCGTTTAATCCGGAAATAAAGTCATTCATTTATATGTCAGCTAATTATTGAGAATCTACTATGTGCCAGACACTTTACTATTCTCCCAGGATTTACTGTCATCATGGATGGCACTTATGTTCTGGTGAGGAAAACTGACAATGAAGAACTAGCTAATATATAAATTCCTTATACATTGTGAGAAGTTGCAGGAAGGAACTAAACAGGGTCTATGATAGAGAATAGCAGGGGTATTCTGAACTTGAATGGCAGAGAAGGCCTCTCAGGAGGTTACATTTAAACTGAGACCTAAAGAGTGGGAAGGAGCTCGCTCTCTGCCCTATCAGAGGAAAAATGTTCCAGGCAGAAGGTACAACAAGGGCAAAAATAACATTAGCGAAATACTTCGTGTCCTTACTATGTGGTAAACACTTTGCATGATAATCTTTTATCATCTTGTTTTTTAGATGAGAACCTTGGCTTACCATGCTAAAGGCCTAAGGCCTTAGAGCATGTCAGTTTGTGGTAGAACATGGATGGAGCCCTGGCCTGCTTGTGCTGTACTGCCTTCCAAATTACTTAAGATTGGAAAGTTCTCCTGTGTACCCTTTTTAAAATAGGCCTATTAATAAACTTAGGTACATCAAATTGGAGGACTCTGGTTTACAGGGAATTGCAATAGAATTACTGCCCTTATCTTAGAGCCTGCAATAATAGAGAGGTAGAAAAAGACTTTTACAGCTTTATCAAATGCTTTTTCAAGAATAAATATACTAAACATCTTAGATACTTGGAGTCCAGCCTTCTGGGCCTCTTCTTGGACATGATTCCAAGGTGTGGTTAGTGTATGAACAGCAAACTCTGTGAGGCAGAGTATCCAGTAACAGATAAAAGAGAAGATGGAACAGCTCTGAATTTGGGGGGAGCAAACAGTCATCTATGCTGCTGTGGCTGCCAAAGGCTACACAGAGCATTGTGAAGGCATACCAGCCACTGGACATTCTTTTTTTGTTAATAAAACAAAGTTTCGTCATTAGTAGATTTATCTAGAGAAGAAAGAAAAGTTAGGCACATTCCTAGTATTATTTCACTGATAAACATTTTCTTGTATAACAGTTTGTTGAGGAGATATTATAAGAGAAGTGATCCATTCTGTAGATAATCTCATAATTACAAAAAAAACATGATAGCAACATTACCAAATCAAAAATGGTTTCCAGTTACAATGTTGGTTACACAAGACATACCCTCTCCTAAGGCTGGCCCAGGAACAATCTCGAAGGCTTACAGGCTCTACTAACAGCCTTCATGGATTGCTTCTGAAAGTATCATTACGTGACCCTGCAATCTTATCACTTTACTAGCTATTAGTCCTTTCTGTAACAAATACAGACATAAAGCTTCTCCTTCTAGCTCATTCGTCAAGTGAAAGGTTCCTTTCCTGGAAAATAGACACCTGAGCTCCAAGGACTGTGACAGAAAACAACAGGAAAACCACTGGTAAATTTCTTTTCTACTGGTAGTTTTCTTTCCTACTATGTTCTTTCAGGAAAAAGGTGGACTTTAAATTTGGAAATATATTCTACAAATACATACATCCTTCTACATAATACTACAAGTAGTTTAACTGATTTGTCTTTTAAAGTGGAGAGAAGTAACTACTTCTTGAAGGAGGTTTTAACTGAGGATAATTAGACATCCTGGTTCTTCCCTTCATTTGCAGCACAACAGTTTTTCAGTCATCCCTGTGGATTTTTATGCATACTAGATAAGGTGTCAGTTTCAATGCTTCTGCTCTAAACAAATGTCAATACCTTCTTCGGTGTTTTCCAACATCAACAGTAATTTTAGCTGGAGATCAACTAAGATCTATTATTCTGGGATTTCAGGTTTCTAATATTGTTTTTATACAGTATGTGGTTAGATTTACAAGCTTCATTAATTACCTCCAGTTGATGGCATGATATACTTTCAATGCAGTCTATTTCAGATTGATCAGGTATGTAGAATTTCTGCCAACTTCCTAAGAGTTGCTGTGGTTTCTGCATTTGTGTGTGTGCATGTGTGTGTGTTAAAGGCAGAATCCGTTTACTATGAATCATTGAATGAAAAAATTGTGCAAATCAATAATAACATAAAATCTATTCATTTATATACCATGTCAGATATATCTACTGAATTAGCTTTTTAGAAGGTGTATTCCCCCACCCATGTGGGTGTACTGAGGGCTTTTGAAAAAAAGTTTCTTAGGAAGGAGTTTTGAATGGGTTGTCCATAGGCTATAGTTGCTGCTGATTTGATTCACTTCACATGGAGGGTATCCTAGCAGAGTGACTATAATCTGTTTAGAGATCCCTTTCATTTTCAATTGTCTCTACAATTCAGAGGTCAGGGTCTCTCAAAATGATACTGCCATTGTCTGTTGGCTACTCTTTAAATTGAAAAGACTGAATTTTATGGTATCCCAGTAAAAATCCTATTTAGGTTTTTTCTTTTTTCTTTGTAAGTTTCTTTACATTCATATGGATGAATACTGATCGGTATGGCTAATATAATTTTGACAGAATAACTTGATCCAGATGTAAAATGATTGCCTTTTGGATATATAACAGTAAAATTGTTAAGTGATGGAGTAAAGAAACCCTTATCCTGAAAATGATTTCTTGGACATTGATAATCAGAGATCTAGGGTGATAGCTAAATGGTTCTTTGACCTTGCTTTTGTGTTATCCACTTGGCTCAGAATTTTGCTATTTCATCCTGGGCAAGTCTCTGGAGAGAAAGTATGAAACATTCAGCTTGTTTAATCTCTTAACAATTCAGAAATATGGTATATGATGGAAAGAAATGAACAGTCTATAGACATTTTTTTAAACTCTGGCAAGGTAAGTATTTAAAAAATTTAGAGCTCTTGATTGACTCCTGTTTATGCCTTTTAACATAGAATCCATAATGACTTTACAGAAAGATGGAGAAAATGATTGTGAAAATGCAACATATGAAAGTTTCTACCATAGTGTTTCAGTGTCTAACACATACTAAAGTACTCAATAAATGTTAATTCTTGGCTTTCCTTTTCTTCGAAAACCATTTCCTTTTTTTAGAAAATGTAAAGCAAACATTCCTAGGATCATCTTATATAATTTCTACATCATATTTTTCATCAATTCATACAAATACATTTTATACTCTAGTACTGAAATGAACTACCAAAAAGAATGCCTCAGGCTGCAGGCATTGACTCCCAAGTTAAAAGCTCTATGCCTCCCACATACTTTATCCCTAATTCTTTGAGCAGATCTAGGGGATTTGTGCAACCAAATTCTTGCTCTGTGCTCAGGGAAACAAATGTAGATGCTATCATTGAACTATCCCCCACATGACCTAAATAACCTATGCACCTGTAAGAAATCTGTTTTCCAATAGGCATTGATCCTAGTTGATGGGCATCTGAAAATAGAATTTTGATTATAGAAATAAAACATATTTTTCTTTGTATACTTACTTTATATTTTGCGTTTAGTGTACTTATGCTTTATATTTGTTGTTAAAAATGACTATGAACTCTTATTTTTATCTTGTGCTTTAGAAATGCTTTAGAAATAAGTGCTTTAGAGTAATTTTGAAATAGTACTTAACTTTTAAAAATGTATAAGTTACAGAAATGATTAGAAAGATGACTCGTTAATTATGCACATGTAACAAAATTTCATATGTACGCCATAAATTTGTACAAAAACCTAAAATGGTGGGAAAAAAGGAAAATCATAAGGAAAAGAAAATATATTCACTATTTATTAAAATAAAGACTTATCTTTCATGGAATATTTTGGGCAGAACAAAACATTTATGACACTTCAATCTGTATTTCTATAAAGAAGATTTGATTCAAGTGAAATTAGGAATATCTTAGGTAAATAGTGTGGGAATCTAGCAGGTTTTATGTTTTCATTTCCTCAGCTATTTTTGAAACATGGCTATGTTTAAATATGTTGCTATTGTATAATGCCTAGAAATTGGCCTCTGTATTTTGTTCATTATGATATCATCTATCCTCAATGTACATATACTTTTCTTTTTAAAGAAACATGTACACATTCCTAAAATATTTTATTCTCAATGAAATGCCAAAAAAGGTCTGTCAAATCTAATTTTACTGAAGTAGATGTATTTGTTAATATGTTATAACTTAAAAAATTCCCCCCATTTTATTTATTATCATTTACTTATGGTTTATTATGAGAACAAGTTTTTGATGTAAGTCACATTATGTAAGTTTAAAATCTAACATTATTTTAACTTTGTGCAGAGCAGGAAAATCTAAAGGCTGTTGATCCTGAGTCTAGTCCCAGTTTCAGTCCACTTCATTGTCAGCTATTTCCTGTGATGGGAAGCCACATTCGACCCCGTTTGCCTCTCTGTCTTCATATTGGTTGTTACCATTAATATAAAAACATTTTCAGTTTTCATGAACAGTTACGCATGTCAGATTTTAATGAAATGCCAAAGGACGTTACTGATAGACTCCACGAGATTCGGTTCCTTCTTTGCATATCACACTTCCTGCTTAAGTGCTGTGCACTGTGGAAATAATGACTGCCATGGAGCAGTGTCTCAAGTTACAGTATGCTGAATTCCCAGATATCAATTTAGAAATAAATTATGCTTATGAAAAGTATGTAAGGCATGTTCCTGCTGAAAAAACCCAAAAACCAAAAAACAAAACAAGTCCTGGGAAAAACCCTGAATTACATTGAGAAGATGGAGTACCACATAAAAGAATGGCTCAGTCATAGGAGATTTATCTTATTCTTTTATCATTCATTAGACATTTTAACATTCAAAAAGCTAATGCATTTTGTTTGTTAGATATAGATAAATACATAGATCATAAGTAGAAATGTTTCAGAGATGTTTTCTTTTTTTTTTTTTTT
>VBSM01003176.1:25246053-25288986 GCA_008086735.1 Cheirogaleus medius | reverse complement strand
GCCTCCCAGAGAGCTAGGATTACAGGCGTGAGCCACCGCGCCCGGCCCAGAGATGTTTTCTTATTTAAGAGATAAAGTCAATAATAGTAACTTAATTAATAATAATACATATTGACTCTTGGCATTTTACCATTTACATGGTGCTTTCACCATTATCTCATGTGAACTTCACAGCAACTGACATCTGATGTCTGAAAGCTGAGACACAGAGTTGCCAAAAGAACGATATAAAGTGGATCTTGCTCTAATTCTAGTACTTTTCTCACCTCATTCCTTTTCATAGTTGATTTATAGTAGTCACTGTGCCTTCTTAAAGAACACTGTCCATATTTTATAGGAAATAATGAAGCTTTCAAAGGAGAGCAGACAGGGTCTGTCACCCCCTTACTTCCATCTTTGACGGTTCAACAATTAGCTCTTTCCTTTCCTACTTGTGGTCCTGTGTTTCAGGGATGCTGCCACCAGTGGATAGCAGTATAAATAATCACCTATTCTGAAGGGTTTGTACATTTTCTGAGATAAGGAGTCACTTTCTACACAAGCTAATCCATTTTTTCACCCAACAAGTCTTATTAGGCATTAGATTTAACAATGAAATATTTATTCTTTATTTATATTTTTATAATGTCTTTTTATTCACAGTTAAAATTTATATAAACTTTGTCGTTAATATGGGTTAATATTTCTGAAATTTAAGAACAAAAATATAACTAATTCTTATCAAACTTTTGTAATTCTTTTAGCCAGTTATTCTGACACTAATCATGTGTGGGCTTACCTTGTTTTACTGCACTTTGCTTTATCGTGCTTTGCAGATATTGCACTTTTTACAGATTGAAGGTTGTGGCAGTCCTGCATTGAACAAGTCTGTCAGCACCATTTTTCCAACAGCATGTGCTTACTTCCTGTCTCTGTGTCACATTTTGGTAATTCTCACCATGTTTCAAACTTTTTCTTTATTATTATATCTGTTATGGTGATCTGTGATCAGTGATCTTTGATGTTTATATTGTAAATGTTTTGGGGCACCATGAACTGCGGCTGTAGAAGGCAAACTTAATGATAAATATGTGTGTTCTGACAACTCCACGAACTGACCATTCTCCATCTGTCTCCCTCTTCAGGCCTCCTATTCCCTAACATTGAAATAAAGCCAGTTAATAACCCTACACTGGCCTCTGAATGTTCAAGTGCAAGGAAGAGTCATACCACTCTCTTTAAATTGGAAGCTAGTGAGGAGGGCATGTCAAAAGCCAAGACAGGATAAAAGCCAGGCCTCTGGCACCAAACAGCAAAGTTGTGAATGCAAGGACAAAACTCTTGAAGGAAATTAAAAGTGCTACTCCAGTGAACACACAAATGATAAGAAAGCAAAGCAGTCTTATTCCTGATGAGGAGAAGGTTTTAGTGGTCTGATAGAAGATCAAACCAGCCCCAACATTCCCTTAGGCCAAAGCCTAATCCAGAGGAAGGCCCTAACTCTCTTCAATTCTGTGAAGGCTGAGATAGGTGAGGAAGCTGCAGAAGACAAGTTTGAAGCCAGCATTGGTTCATGAGGTTTAAGGAAAGAAGCCTTCTCTGTAACATAAAAGTATAAGGTAAAGCAGCAAGTGCTGATGTAGAAGCTGTGCAAGTTATCCAGAAGCTCTAGCTAAAATCATTGATGAAGATAGCTACATTAAACAGCATTTTCAATGTAGACAAAGTAGCCTCATATTGGAGGAAGATGCCATCTAGGCCTTTCATAGCTAGAGAAGAGAGATCAGTGCCTAGCTTGAAAGCTTCAAAGGACAAGATGACTCTATTATTAGGGGCTCAAACTCACATTGTTGTGCAACCAATCTTCAGAACTCTTTTCATCTTACAAAAATGAAGTTCTATACTCATTAAACTACAACTCCCTATCTTCCTTTCCCCCATTCTACTTTCTGACTCTGCGAGTTTGACTACTTTAGGTACCTTATGTAATTGGAAGCATACTGTCTTTGTGTTTCTGTGACTGGCTTATTTCATTTAGCATAATGTCCTCAGGGTTCATCGATGTTGTAGCATGTGTCAGAATTTTCCTTCCATTTTTCTACTGTATGCCTTAAAAAAAACTCCACAATGCTACCATCTTATTCCTGTTGTTTCACAAATTATTTTTCCTGCCTAACAGTGTGGTGTAGATGCCTTCCCATGTCAATATTTATATATCATTATGTATATGTCATTTCTATTATTGCCACATGTAGCATCCCTGTTTTATAGATGGGAAAACTGAAGCTCAGAGGGAAATAACTTTCACAGTATAAGTAGCAATGGCAGGCACTAAATCCAGGTCTGCTTAATTCTAGAGTCAGACTGCAGTGTGGTTTGTATAGGTCAAGAGTGTGGTTATTGTAGAAAAATGAAGCAATTTTGAAGGTTAATGTCTGTGGTAGCTAAAGGACCTGATTTTGTGCTTTTGTTATAAGGAAGATCCATGACTTGAAGTTTATGGTTGTAGCATGCACAAATGTCTGTCTCTAGCAACATTTCCCAAGTACTATACTTTACTACATTTTCTCTTGAAATTTCTTTTATATCTGTGTTAAGACTGGGTTATTTGTAAGAGGATAGTCGTTGTCATGATTAGAAATATATTTTCAATAGCCTTTCAAACAACCAGAGATAAAAGAGCAGAGAGGAAATTATCTGCCTCTTATCTGAAGGATAATGAAAAGTGAAGATGTCATACACATGAACTTTAATAGCAATATGCTGAAACCCTCAATGAGGTAGGTCAGATATGATTAGTGTAGTTCATTACAGAATTGTTATATTTTAGAGCTAGAAAAGACCACAGAAATAATCTAAACTACTTAATTTCATTAATTAGGTACTGTTGTGTAGTGCCTAACCAAACTAGTTAACTGTATAGTTAGGATTGCCGTCTAAGTCTTTTGTTACTCAAGAATTCTCTTTCAGCTATTGTTGGAGAACGGGGTCAGATTTTCTTATACCAAACTAATTATTACTTGTATTTTGTACCATGAGTGTGCATTAGAGAAAGTTTTCTGTCTTATAATATAATATAATTGGGGAAACTGGGAAATCTTAACGAATGATTTCCATTTTTATATAATCTTTGAGGCTGGAGATGTATGCCAGTTGGAGATGTTTTTGCTATCCTGTGAAAGTGATTGGAGATTTCTCAGAATTTGGTTCAGCATTTGCCACCAATTCCAATGTGATAGGGAATGAGTAAGGTAGTGTGGGCAATCAAGACTAGGTATTGCTCATAGTGTCATTAGAAATGAAGGGAATTGGGGTGAAAGTTTTCTTGAATTTCCAACCCTGATCTATCAGGCAGTTGATGAAATCCATTACCTTTGTGGATGTTGTCAATGGCAGAGACCTAATTAAAGATCAAGCGTTGCTTATTCAGAGAAAGGTCAGATCAACTAAAGTAAAAATTATAAAACAGGGGTTGGCAAACTATAGCCCATGGACTGCCTGGTTTTGTACAGTTTGCATGCTAGCAATGTTTTTTAAACATTTTTAAATGGTTGGAAAAAATTAAAAAGAATAATAAATTTCATGATATGTGAAAATTGCAAAAAATTGTTTCAGAATCTATCAATAAAGTTTATTAGAACACAGCTACACTAGTTTGTTTATGTATTGTTTATGGCTACTTTTACACTAACACAGCAGAGTTGAGTAATTGTGACAGACACTGGATGGTTCCACAAAATCTAAACTATTTACTATTTGGCCCTTTATAGAAAGACTTTGCCAACCCCAGTTATAAAACATGAAGAACAATTTGTGTTTTGGAATACCATGGAAATTTGTGATCTTTACTTACCTAGAACTCTAGCTGAATAACTACCATATTTCTTGAAGACTTTCTCCACTGTTTTTTGCCTTTGGGACAAGCAACACTAGTCCATTCATGACTGTTTTTGTGACTTTCTTTGCTTATTTTCTGGTGGTTCCTTTTGCCAACAAGGTGAACAGACCAAAATCACACAGGAAGGTCTGTGGTTTGCCTAAAGAAGCTTTTCTACAGAGGGATATGTCTGGCTTGGGTACCTCCTTGTTTGTTGTAAAAACCTGAATTTTGATTCTGATCTTTACATTAGAGCTTTGATTCAAATGTATGTAAGACGACCTTCACAGTCAGGGTATAAAATGAATAAGCATATTTATTTGTTGGATCCATATTTGTAGGAAGAAAATCTTAATCTTTCTTATTTTTACCAGGCATTTTAGTAACTTTAGTCAAGTTTCTTATGACTCTTAATTTTATATCAAGATTAATTGATGTGTATTCTTTTTTACTGGTTGACCTTAAACACTTAAACCCAATGTCCTTTTTATTGTCATTTCTGATAGAGTAAAAACATGAATGGTTGGGAGACTACATGCTACCTCTCATAAAAATTATTTCTCCTCTCTTTCCAGCTGCGGTTACTTGATATCATTCTCTTGGGGCCCATGTAAGAAGGGAGTGGCCCTGCTAGTTTGTGCTTTGCAGATGCTGAGAACTGAGGATCCTGCCACCATTGCCACCATCCTTTTAAAGCATAATAAACGTGTGGTCTATCCAGAAAAAGCCCTTATCTGAAGGTTTGGAGTTTGGTAAAGTAGATCCCTTATCAAGTTTCACCCATGCCTTTGGTCATAATTGTGCTTTTGTGCTTGCTGAGGATGATTCTTAGCTTTGCCTAGGTTCTGTACTGTGGAGAATATAGAGCACTGGTCTGGGTCATGGTAGTGAGTTGAGTAGTTGGATTCCCTCCTCATTTCATAGGGCTGTTTTGTTATCTGCTTGGTGCTTGATGCTCACCTGTCTTAGCTTACTTAAGAGTTTTGAGGTATTGGGGGTAGAACTCACTGATGGGAGGAGTTGGGCTCACTCTGTAGAAATCTTCTTCATCCAGAGAATCCTTTTTGTAATGGAGTCTTCTTACATTTTGGGGTAGGCCATGAGGTAGCCTTGGGGCTCAGTAGACTTAGTAAGCAAAGCCAACAAAGGATGACAGAATGTGAAAAGGAAATGCTGAGGCAGATGCCGGCTGGGGGTGGTAAGAAGCTGGGGAGAGTAGCAAAATGAGATATCTTAGATAAAGTTTGTTCTGACTTAGTAGGAAGGGGAAATTGGGATGAGACAGAACCTTAAGGCATTTTGGCTTAGCTCTGAGATGTTGGTGAGAATCAAGACTAGAGGGAAAACCCCATATTATCATTACTGAAATGTGAAAAAACAGGGTAAGCATTCATAGTCCAATCCTGGGGTTTTAAAACATGTGCAGTAACAAAGTGAGTTATTATATAGGTTGGAAATTAGATTTAAGATATTATGGTAAAGTTATGATTTTTGGATTTAAGAGGTAAGGGTGAAGTGGGAGCTGTCCTCATTCTCCTTCTCTGGGGAGGGTAGAGAACTGTGGGTGGACTCAAGTGGCAGGAACTACTCCAAGTAGGAAAGCCATGAAAGGGAAAGAGAAGAGAGCTGTGGCTCAGCCCCTGAGCTGTCATCTGCAGAAAATTCGGCACTCTCTGTTCAGCTATCTCAGTTAAGTCCTGGAAAGATGAGTCTCCTTGAGAAGCTTTATTGCTGGTACCCAGGCCACATTGTCCTAAGAGGTGTGACTTGACTCACTGAACCCTCCAGGAGGCAGGTCCTCTGACAGTTATTTCTAAGTATGTTTTGTGAGCGTGTGTGTCTGTTTGTCTACTCACCTCTAGGCTGATCACTGGGGGCCCGTCTAGATAGGAATGTGTGCCTGTGAACAGGAGGAGGCTCCCTAGGAACGTCAGCATTCGACATAAATGCACTGAACAAGGACAGTGCACCCTGGCTCCCTTGAGGAGGGGTTGTTCCCAGAGCTCTAGCAGGATAGAAGAGGGGATGGTGTGGGCTAGAAGAGGAGGAACAGTTATCAGCAGGAGTAATGGAGTTTTCTCATCCAGCTGTAATTGGTTTGAAGTAGAATCCTAGATCATTAGAGTTGGACTATATCTTAGGAATTATCCCTCAGCCTCCTCATTATACCAGTGAGGAGGGTTCTAGGATCTATCTCCAACCAGAGAAGTAGTGAGTGGCAGTGTTGACTCAGATCTCTTGATTCAATAACAATGCTTTTTTTTTTTTTAGCATGGATCATGAACGGTCAAGTTGTAGTGGGAATCTGGGATGGGGTTCAGGGGTGCAGAGTGCAGTTAAGTATAACTTATTGCTGCCTCAGGAAGTTGTAGTTAGGACAGTGGTCCCTGGCCCATAGGCTAGAACAAGTAACCTGAGAAGAACTTCTGACTTAGGTGCATTGGTATACATTTTGGGGAGGACTGTGATGTGATTGGGGAGGGACATCTAGGCAAATCAGCAAGTCTCATTTGCTGAGAGTGAGATGGGGATAGAGAAAATTCTTGGGGAGGTAGGTAGGTTGAAGGCTCTCCTGAGTGAGCTTTGAGATTACAGTTATATGAACCTGCTCTGAGTCTTTATAGAGTCCAGGCAAGTAGTATCTACTGTGACATTTGGAGAACTGAAAAAGTGGAGAGGGACTTGGTGGTTGCTGGGTGTGCAATGGATAGTGCATGTCCTTTTATGGTTATATAGCTTTCTGCATTTGAGTACCTGTTTCTGCTTAACTGGCTAATGCAATTCTCATTTTAAGCTATCACAATGACTTTAAACATTGTCCTTCTCATTCTGTCTCTCTGTTTATTTTTTTTACATGTTGGAATTGAATATAGATTATAAAAATAATTTTTATAAACTCTGAACTGTAATATTTGGCCAACTGTAGGATTGGTTTTATTAGAAAGCATGAAACCTAGTTTTTTGAAATTATTTTTCTTTTTTTTGCTTCCATTTATTGATCTAGAGAGACAGTATTGTATAGTGGTTAAGCACAAGGACTCTGAGCTAGGCTACTCCAGTTGAATTGTGACTCTGCTAATTATAGTGTGTGACCTTAGGCAAGTTAAGCTATTTGTCTTCCATGCCTCAGCTTCCTCATCTCTTAAGGTCATTAAATATGAAATGTCCAATTTCGAATCAGAAGTTAGTTTATTATATCCCAAACATAAGGAAGTATAATTAATCAAAGTATGTATCTAAACTATGGACACAGTTTTGCCATCTTAGTGGTAGCTTTTGTATGCCAGCAGCCGAGAAGCATGGAGAGCAAGTGGTGATGAAATTGCCAAAGGCATTTTCCACAGCTTGTTGAGAATTGAATATTTTTCCTTGCGAGAAGCAGTCCAAACCCTGGAAGAAGTGGTAGTCAGTTGGTGCAAGGTCTGGTGAATACGGTGGTATTCCAAGTCCAGAATTTCCAAGTCCAGCTGCTGTAGTTTGAACAGTGTTGTTTGTGCGACATGTAGTCAAGTGTTGTCTTTCAAGAGGATTGGCCTGTCTCTATTGACCAATCTCAGCTGCTTAATAATAAGCATCCCCATCATTTTGTTCAATTGGTTGCAGTAGACATCTGCTGTAATTGATTGACCAGGTTTCATGAAGCTATAGTGGATAATAATCAGAGCTGGACCACCAAACACACACCATTAGCTTTTTTTGATGAAAAAAGTTTTGAACCGTGTTTGGGCACTTCATCTTCATCCAAACATGTGTGAATGCTTGCGATTGTCAAAAGAAATCCATTTTTCATCACATGTAACAATATGGTATAGAAATGTTTCGCCTTTATGTCATGACAGCAAAGAAAGGCAAGCTTTGAGACGATTTTTCTTCTGACACTGCTTTAATTCATGTGATACCCATCTATCCAGCTTCTTTACCTTGCCCATTTGTTTCAAATGGTCCAATATTGTTGGAATAGTAATGCCAAACCTTGCTGCTAATTCATGGATAGGTTAAGATGGATTCGCTTCCACTGCAGCTTTCAGTGCATCACTATCCCCCTTGGTCTCAGGTTGCCCACATGGTTCATTTTCAAGATTAAACTCACCAGAATGGAACTTCTCAAACCATCAACTTACTGTGCGTTCATTAGCCACATCCTTCCTAAACACTTTGTTGATATTTTGAGCTGTCTATGCTGCATTGGTTCCATGACGGAACTCATATTAAAAAATAACATGCATTTTTGACTTATCCATGGTCTCACAAAAATTGCTCTAAAAAAATTTTAAAGATAATCTATAAGCCAAATCGAGTTTGAAAGAATAAGAATGTGCCTTCACAATAAAACAAGAACTGTCAAAGTGAAGTGTCAGAGATATCAACTGTCAAACTTAGTACTTAAGGAAATTGGACATTTTGCACTTAATAACCTAATATATAATACAGGTTACCATGCCTGGCTAATTTTTAAGAAATTTTTTTGTGTGTGTGGAGACGAGTCTCTCCATGTTGCCCAGTCTAGTCTCAACTCCTGGCCTCAAGTGATCATCCTGCTTTAGCCTCCCAAAGTGCTGGGGTTGCAGGCATGAGCCACCATGCCCAGCCTCATATGTCCTTTCCATTTGATGTCTTGGATAAATGATTTGGAGGTCTTAGATATACTTTAAAGGATTGTTCATTCATCACCTTTATTAGGTTTGTTTTCACATTAATCCGGTGTGTTTCACATGGATCAAGTGTGCGTATGTACTATAAAATGAATGAACATAATGACAAAATGATGACTACAAATTTGGACACTGACTCCTTTCAGATTATATGGCTTTGTATCATTAAGTGCTAGGATGAAATATGGATATCTTGTGTTCTTTTCACTTAGAGTAATAAGAGACGTTTTTCCCCCTAGTTTTAACCGAATAATTAATAGAGGAATGAAATGGGAAAAATAATTGCTCTTTTCTAAGAGAGACTTTTCTAAGGACAGCTTTAAAAGAACAGGCAAAGGAGAGCAGAGCCTTAGCCGTTGCTGTTGCAGCTTGAGTCAAGATAAGCAGAAGTGTGGGTGTGCTTCATGTCACATGGCAGGAGGCTTCCCCAGAAGTGGTTTGCCAGACCAGGGAGCTGTTTCATTTTGTGGCCGTTAAAGTTGTACTTTGGAAAATACTCAGTTTCCTGCTTACTGCTTCATTATGGATTATACAGGTAAAATCAAATTAAAAATATTTTCTAGTCATGTAGAATTACTTAAAAAATAATATTTTGAATTTATATTTTAAAAATTATGTTGGTTGTATGTATACTTTTGAACGTATTGTGCATCAATCTATTCCTGAGTATGTATGAATTTGTTTTATGTAAATTGTGATTAATTTAGGCTAAGCACTTAAGAGAATTTCTTAGACATACCCTTGTTGTTTCTTCTATTTCTGTTGGGTCATTCTCAAACAGACTTAAAATAAATTACAACCCGTAATTAATCCATATTTCTCCCCTCGGGACCCAAAGGTTTAAAGTACAAACATCTCAGTTCAGATTAAGCCACATAAGGAATAAAATACACATACAGTCTACAGAGAGTTTCTGATTTGTTTTTAATATTTTTGGCATTGTGGTGGTGAGTTTGTGCTTGTGTGTGGCCCTATCTTTTAGATGGTGTTAACATAATGAAGTGAATTGGAGAATTTCAGTTTTTATCCTACATTTTCTGAGTATAAATGTGTCCTGGTTTTTCTGATGGATAACTAGCCTCTTCCTTTTTTTAAATTGTAGAGCCATGTTCTCAATTTCTAGTTTCACCAAATGGTAAATTGGTACAGGTTCAGGAATCAAGTTAGGTTTATCCTAACCATGGGTAGGTGGTTGCTTGCTGAGTAATTGGGGATTCCCTTAGATTGGGTGGGATGAAAGTGTGGGTGGGAGTGAGGAGGTAAGGACATGAGTCTTTGCCCCAAATTTTTGTAACCAATTCAGAATTACATCTCTAAATTTGAACGTTTGGGTAATGGCAACACTGTTTGTTGACACACTGCTTTTAAACTAAAGTTCCTTTAGTTTAAAAGGCTTTTGGAAGAGTTTTCCTATAGGGCAGAGACCCACCTTCCATACCCAGTGTCATAAAAATCCCAGTGTGTATTCAGATAGGACTTTACTTACATAGTATTTATTAATGATCGCTTTAGACCTGTAGATGGACCTTTGGCAAGACAGCTAGTTATGATATACAAATAAAATTTTTTGGAAATTGGTAATTTAAAATGCTTGCTTTTAAAGGACTTCTGTGGTGAATACTTTTTGAAGATAAAACATTTTAAAGCAGTTAATTGCCCTAAAAAGATTTGTTCTGTAAATTTTTAATTTTTTATCTTAGGGCTTCTTTAAAGCAAGTATACCTGTATTTGTGTGTGTGTATGTGTATGTGTGTGTGTGTATTTTGATTTTCTTTTCCTTATAAGATTAATATACTCCAATTTTTATTCTAAGGTTGTAAATGAAATGTACCTGTCTTTTAGAAGGGTTATTCTATTATGTTAAAGCAAGAAGTAATACTCTTTATAGCCATATGCAAAGAAATCAAATTTGTAAAATCCTACCAGGGAGCTTTTCTATAAGTATTTTTCTTTTTTTTCTTTTTGTGGTGACGTGGTTTCACTCTGTCGCCTGGGCTAGAGTGCAGTGGCATCATCATAGCTTACTGCAATCTCAAACTCCTGGGCTCAAACAATCCTCCTGCCTCAGCCTCCTGAGTAGCTGGGACTACAGGTGCAAGCCACCATGCCTGGCTAATTTTTCTGTTTTTTTGTATAGATGGGGGTCTCTCTCTTGCTCAGGCTGGTCTCGAACTCCTGGCCTCAAACTACCCTCCTGCCTTGGCTTCCCAAAGTTCTAGGATTACAGGTATGAGCCACCACACCTGGCCTTAGCATACACTTTTCATTTTAAATATGTACCTTCTCCCCTCCAAAGAATGTAATCATTGACTAATTCTTTCATTTTTCCATAGTTTGTATATTGCCATTAAAACATTCCTCTGTTGTTTTAAAGTAAGGCATAGAACTGTAACATGCTAAATAGACGTTAAAAACTTTAATATAAACAAAGGAGGTGGTTTTAGAGAAATTCACAGATAGGACACTTTCAAATGTAATGTGTGCTGTAAAATGTGATTTAAGATTTTACCACATTAATGAATACATTAATTAAATTAACTGTCTGATGTGGTAGGAAGCTATTTTGAATGTTCTATAGTGATTTTTATAAACATTTACACATTTGCAAATATAGCTATATTTAATCCACTAAACTTTGAAGAGAACAACTCAGTTCCTGGCACAGTGATTTTTTTTTTTGGATTAGAAAGAATTTATTTTGCTGTCAGCATAATTCAGCACAACCACTTTTGTTCTGATAGCACCATCATAGCACCCAAGAGGAAATCTTACTAGAAAACTGATATTTGATGAATCAAGAATGGATTCATTGTAAAAAAAATTAAGGAGCCATAAACACTTCTATTCAAGGCCTTTGCATAGAATACTCTTATTTCCATGTTATCCATGAGATTTTTTTTCAGGTCTCTGTTGAAATTTCACCTTTTTAGAGTACCCTTTCCTGACAGTTTTACCTAAAATAACCTTCCTATTCAATTACTCTTTATCCTTTAATTCCTCTTTATCTTTCTTCATAGTATGTACCATCACTTGTGTTTGTCTGTGTGTCTAATCCACTAGATTATAAGCTCCACAGGGGAGGGTGTTTGTTTATGCCTGTAGAACAGGAGGCTCCCCGGAAATAGTTGTTGAGTGAATGCGCGAATAGGGTTTCCTTTAAAATTAACTGTTGACTTACTTTAAGATTTTCACTTATCTTTCTTTATCAATAGCATTCTAATTTAATGATTACTTTTTGACCACGAAATTATTTTGAATGTTAATCTGTCATTGCTAATTCTATCTTGAAATTAACAATATTGCCTTTATTAATGGGCAAGATCACAGGCAGGAATAATTAGAATGGATAACACAAAGATCACTTTTATTTTAAAATGTATGATTTTTTGAAGAGGGGACAGTGAGGGACATCAGATCAGTTTTATTCTTCCTTCATTACATTTTCCTTAAGCAACACATAAAAATTTGTGTTCATTCTCTGAGCTGACTAGCGGATAGAATTGGAATGAACTCAACTTTTGGAATCATTTTTGTCAAAGATGGGTCTTCAGTGATGTGGATCCAAGTCTTCTAAATAAAATGTTAAAAAAATACCTCAGGCCTCCAGGTTACAGAAACCTTCCTATGAGTCCGAGGATGTGATTTGTGTGCAATTTTGCTGGCAAGTGAGACACCTAATGTTTCTTAACATACTGATCCTGTTACAGTCTAAAAAGTAGACTTCTTGAAAAATATTACAGCCTTTAACTTACTCTTAGAAGTCTGTGCCAAGAAATAAATATACACCCTCAGAAGAATGTATTTTCACATATATACACATACACACACACACAACACACACCCCTCCATGTATGAACTGAAAAAAGGAGCAACATAAATGAGTTGTCAAAGCAGTTATTTATTATTGCATATAGACCATAGTTACTGTTTGACAATATCTCTTACCCAGGGACCATTTTCTCATTCTACTTCTTCTCTTGCCTTTGTGATGGGCATGTCCATTTACCATTTGAGTGACTATTTGTATATAACATCTCATATACAATTTTAAATAGATCTATGTAAGGTAATATTTTGACTTTAAGGTTCAACCCTTTTGAAATGCATTGCCCTTTCCCACTTCCTACAGTTTTATCTCAACATCATTTTTGATATTCCCCCTTGGTTGGCCTGACTGATTATTTTTGAAGGTATCATTTTTATTAATTCCTGCAATTTTTGGTAGTCTTTCCTGTCATTTTTAGTTTTCTCTGGTGATCTTTCTCTTTTAAGGATTTTTTTCCTCCACATTTTCAGCTTCTATTTTCCCTTCATTTCAGTTGAATCCTTAAAATATATTTTTGGCTATTATTTATTCATTGTTCAAGAGGTATTATGATAGAGTGGTTAAGAGCATTGCTTTAGAACCAGACTTGGGCTTGAATCCCAGAATATCATTTACTACCTGCATGACCTTGACAAATTATTTTACCATCTGTCAAATGTGGATAATAGTGGTATCTACCTCATAGAGTTATTATGAAGATTAAATGAGTTAATACATGTAAAGTTCCCAGAATAATGCCTGGAACATAGTAAATACTCAGTAATTATTAGCTATTGTCATTCTTTCCCTCAGCAAAAGATTTGTTCTTTATCTTATGTAGCATTATCACTATTTCTTTTTAGTCGTTCAGCATTTTCAGTAAGCTAAATATCAAGTTACCTTGAATAAATTATGGTACATTCATACAATGAAATCTTATGCAGCCATTAAAAGGATAAGGTAGATACTACATATACTGACCAGAAAAGCCACCAATGATATTCTAGATGGTAATTTGCAGTTACACATTCACACCAGAATTTAATGTTTAAAAACTGTATCTATATAAAGACATGTCTTTGTAAACACAAGAAATTATTGGAAATGGTATATACCTTGGATGAATGGGTAGAGAGGAGACTTGAACCTTGGAACTTCCTACTATATATGATATAAAAAGTGTGGGATTATGAGATTACATATGTATGTATATTTACTTTTTGTGCATGTTTGTATTTTTAAAACATTAAAACAAAACTTTCTTTGCTTATGTTGGATAGGCATTCTAATGAAAGTTCATAGACTTCTTCTAATTTTTTTTTAAAAACAGATTTCTAAGAATAAGGTAATGCAGGAAGACTTTTATTTGTCCAGTGACTAAAGTCAAGAGACAAAATATTAATATCTTCAATTATTTCTTAATTTTTTTTTTTTGTAGAGATGGGGTCTTGCTATGTTGCTCAGGCTGGTCTCGAACCCCTGGCCTCAAGTGATCCTCCCACCTTGGCCTCCCAAAGTAGTAGGGTTACATGAATGAGCCACCACTCTGGTTCTCTTCAATTATTTCTCTGTGTGGGTAGATTAAAAAGAAATATAATATGTTGGTCACAAATGCCCACTCATACACAGGTGTACACAGATGTGTGCACATAGCCTTAAAATGGCTGAATTACTCTGGAAAATGACAGAAATTCACATAAGTCAAAATGAAGAAATAGGAGAAATATATGTACGTACATATATTCCTAGAGCAGTGGTTTTCACATTTGAATAATAGTTGCAAACTAATAATGTAATCACTAACATTTGAGTGCTCATTGTGTGCCAAGCAGTGTTCTAAGTACCTATGCTATTATTTTACCGTTACATTTGTGTGTATTTAAAGGCACAGAATGTTAGTATACCTATTTTTACATTTGTGACTGAGTGTACAACCCTTGATCTGTCAATCTACCATAAACTTAGAAAAAATAACAATGAACTCTTCTGTAATTACTTTTAAAGGTAGATTATTTTTCTCATTTCTGATCTTAATTCCTTTGGAAAGTTCTATTTGCTGCATAAAACCAAGAACCCTGATCTGCATGATGTCTTTGTGGTTAGTTGCTATAAAGCCAGTATTTAAATTTCTCTGAGGTCTCTTTTGCTGCCTGGTGTCACAGGATGAAGAACTCCTCAGGAGAGGGAATATATACGTGGCTCTTGGCCTTGTGCATTTTGTGACAAAGGAATTCCCCTTTGAATCGCGCTGCTCCCCTTGGAGCCCCTGGAGCCTCTGGCTCAAGCAGCGCAGTTGGTCTGTGCAGTGTCCCTGACGTCATCCAGCGTATGCATAAGCCCTGCTATTGTCTTATTGCTACAGCAGGGCTGGGGATTGCAGTATCCGCTGTTGCTGCTGCTCCCAGACCTGCCCCTGCTGCTACCTAGTCTTGCCTCACTGCATCCCACGGGAGCCACGTCGGCCTGCCTTTGCCTAGTGGATTTTCCAAAGCAGCTCTTCGGTTTTTGGTGCTGTAAGAGACCTTGCTCTTCAGTCACACGGGGAGAAAACTGAAGCTCGTAAGAGGAGAATCTGGCAGCTGGACACAGCTTGAACTGCATTGTCTGGCTTGATGACCCCTGCTGTGTAGCCGGCTCATCTCTTCACTCTCACACGCTCGCTTGCACGCTCTCCTGGCTTTCTCTTCATTTTTTTTTCTTTTCTTCTAATTTTTTAAAGGCAGCCTCTGGAGCCAGCCATGTTTGGCACTGAATCTTCATGTAAGTAAATGGATCCTACTTCTCTGCTATTTAGAAATCTGCTTGCTGTCATGGTTTCATTGGCTTGGAGTTCTTATCACTTCCCCTTAGGTCATTAATGACGTTTTGCATTTTGGCTCTAATTACAAAGGAATTGGTCTCAGGAAAGGGATTCCCCTTGACTGGGTTATTCATCCTTAGGGCCACGGATGTCAATGTGTCAAAACCAGGCCTCCAAGAGGGAGGTAGGAAGGCGGGATCCCGGCAGCCTCCCCAGAACGTGTTAATTGACGGGATCAGGCCTGTCACTGGTCTATTGTTGTGGGCTCGGTAATGGTGCTTAAACCCTAAAATAGATACTAGAAGGATCTGAAATGACAGTGTTTATTCGAAAGGAAAGAAGTGCTTACATTTTTCATCTAAAGAGAGAAAAGTATCATTACACATTCTTCCTCCATATTTATAAATAGCTTTATTTTTGAAGATGGATTTTTTTCACAGTAGCTTCAATTTTGATATGCTGGATAGCATCACAGTCCAGCAGTGTTGTGTCTTTCTTAAAACTTATACAATGAAATTGCTTTGGTGCAGAGCAGGCCCTGCACAGTGGGTTAGACAGAATGGCAGTTGTAGACAGCTAGAATTGATAACCACCCTATCCGAGAATTATTTAATGTTGGGTATATAATAATATAACTTGTCAATGCAGCTGTATAGGTTCTGCAGAATATTTTGTCATCATCTACAAGCAAAGATGACAATTAAGAATTTCTAAGAGACTCAACCTGCTGGCCTAGAGCATTAAACATTGGCAAAGCAATTATTGCCGGGGAGAAGGGGGTTAGGGTAGGAATTTAGGAAATCTGTTCCTTATGAGCTTGTAATTTGACCTTTACTTTCTGATCTCAGGTGATCAGCGTGACTGTCTGTGAAAAGCTGATAATTATTGCAGAATAGCAGCATTTCAAGAGAGCTAATAATCCTTCGTTCTTTTGTTTCTTGATTGGCTTTTTTAAAAGGTTAATTATTTTTGTTGTTTCACTGTGGAAGCTTCCCATCTCTGAAACTACCACATTGCCTAATCAAAGTTGTGATAGAATAACTGTGACTTAAAATGTCCCATTCAGCATGTGACAATATTATTTCCTAATAATTTAAAAATAATTTTTTAATTCACTTAATGGTACATTTAGAATTATTATCATCCAAGAAATAGAAATAGATTATTAAGTGGCACAGACCTTCCAGTTTTATTTTAGTCGTGAAATTTTGCTTAAGTAGGGGCCTAGATATGGACAGAAATATTTATATACTAAAAATTAGTCCTGTTACTTGGTTTCGCTGAAAGTGGAAGTTGAAACTCAGTGTGGGAGTCTTTGGGTTCTTCGACTAGGGACTCTAACATTGGCCGGCCAGTTTTACCAATTAGACACACAGCCTTTCTTGATCATCAAACCTGATCTTTTGATAATATTACTTATGTGCTTTGTGATATGTTTGAAAACTGCTTGCTGCTTTTGGTCTCCATAGCTACCAGATTACTGAGCAGAACAGAATTCCATTCAGAGGACAGAATACTATCATGCAGATTTTTAGCTTTTTTTTTTTTTTTTACCTTTACCTTTACTAAGTATTAAGTTTTGTTTCTTGCATATCACTAGAAGCAAGCAATCTACCATAGGTAGATTCTTACTGTCAATGGATATTATGTGTTGAAAATGGACTGCCTTTTTTAGATAAGAAGTTTCCCTAAGTCTGCATTCAGAGTTAAGACAAGTGTATTTTCTTTGTGTTTTGAGGCATAGCTCTCTAGGCCTTTGATTTCAACCTTTTGGAGGCTATTTTATAGGCTTGAAACTATCTGTATTTAGAATATTCAGAAAAATAGTCACAGCTGAAATTCTAATTAGTTCAGAAGGGATCCCAAGCCTCCTAGGGTGTTCTTACTAAATTGTCATAAGAAATATTTATCTATCCTGTGTACAATGCTGTGGTAGGTCCTGGAAAGGGTTAATTTTTTTCTAACTTATTTTGCTTTCATGATTCTTTTCCTTGATTTCTGGTTGCAGTGCCTTACTTGTATTTGGATGCTTTTACTTTTTAAATTGAGGTATGGTTTACATATAGTAAAATGCATAGGTCTAAGCATGCAGCTAAGTGAATTTTTGCCCATGGAGCCACTACCCAGATCAAAATTCAGAATATTTCCATTTCCCCCGGAAGTTCTCTTGTGGCCCTTCCCAGTTAATAAATACCACTTCCCCTTCTTGTGAAAAGGTAACCACTATTCTGACTTCTGATGCTATATATTATCATCGTAAATGGCTCTTTTAAATTTTCTTGCTCTCCTCTTGGCTCTTTGCATGTAAGAGAAGGAAATGTCTTCATTTTTCAAATATTGGATTGATTAAGTTGATTTTATGTTTCAGACCTTTGAGGTCAGGAATTTATAATAGCCTGGGTATCACATTATAACATATTCTGTCTCACTAAAATAATATTATTTTAATACTTGATTTAACTACTCCCCCAAACAATCAAAAATTTAAAAAGGCTTTAAAATCCCCCCCCAAAAATGTATCTAGAAGAGTAGCCCTAGTTCATCAAAACTAAAGACATACACAGCTATGGCAATAGAATTAATAAATGCTCTTTTATGTCTGACATAATTTTAGTCAATATCTCCAACAGTACCAGTCTCATCATTCTAGCTTAGTGGAGCTAAATCTCCCACAGTTGTATAGATTGGCCACAGACAATCTATTTTGGGTCACTTTGAAATGGAAATATTCTGTACTATGTATGGACTAATCATTACAAAGTGGGAAGTATAGCTTCTGTAACTGCTTGTTAGCTTGTTACTATCTTGATGTATTTCACTGAGCTTTTTTCCTTTACTGAAATTTCCCATGTCTGAAAATGAGAATAGTATGTCTATTCTTTACCTGTTTTGAAGAAACACAATTTTAGTTTCTGTCATTAGAATAATTTAGGTATAAGAAGAAAGTATTATCAATAAAGGTTTGTTGAGGTAGGTCATTATTAAAATGCATATTTGGGAGTTCAAGCCTTTGACCTGGAAGACATAGTCTGAAAAAATGCATATTTGGAGTACTTAATTTGATTTCATGAGTTTATATTTTAAAATAAATTGATTAAATTCCTCAGAATTAAAAAAAATTCCTCTTAAAATATTTAAGAGGAGAAAAAATTTTCATGAAGAAAGGGAGAAAAAAAATTTTCATCTTTTGTTTTTCTGGGGTAAGGAATACTGGTTTTGCATTGCCACCGTTTGGTTACATCCTCCCTGATAAAGCCAGCTATTCTCCAAAGAGTAGATACTTTAAGTATGATGAATATTTATTCAATTAGCATTTATTGGGCTCAGTTCTTCTCTTTTCTCCCTCCCATGTTTAACTTTTTCAATTCTCAAGGGTACCATTTAAGATGTACTGTGGTGGGAATTGTGCCATTGTCTAACATTTAATGTGTCTTCCAAAGCACCTGCTTTATTAGTCAAGTGAAGAGAGCAACACCTTACCTGCTGAGAAACAGGGTGTCCCTGGGGCAAAACAGCATCAATTTTAATCCCTCCTCCCATAATTTTCTTGGAGTTACAACAAATTAAACAGAACTTCTAGAGCATCTATATAGGGTAGAAAGAAATCACCGAAGTACCAACAAAGCTTAGGTAAGATCCACCTACTTGAGCTTAGTGGATATGGGGAAATAGTGGATGGCTGTAGCAGGGGGTCAGGAGTTCTCTTTATCTCTGGCATGGCTGGTCCACACATCATCCCTGCCATTCTCTGGATGTACATATCAGCTTGGGTAGGCAGCCAGCTGCTGGAAAGGATTTGGAGTACACATGATGCCCCATGCGATTTCTCTTTGATGGGCACCAAAAGTTCAGCTGTTGCTTTTTATTTTCATTACTGATGAATGCATTAAGTTGGAATTGACGGCTTCTGCGTTTTAATTGTATGGTACCATGTTACCAAGAACAAGGTAATTATCTCAATTTTTGGAGCCATTGTGTGAGAGAGAGTCAAATGAATCTACTCTGGCAATATTAGGTCACCAAGATACTGTAATTAAACAGACATCTCCTGGATAAGAAATAATGAGTCACACTCTTATGTGTATCTCAGGGCCATTCTTGGCAGCTGGTCACATATGAGATTAAACTTGGGGCTATTATTTTGGTGTAATTTCTGTGAATTGGCTGAGATGTGAATAGTGAGTATGATCATTCAAAAATGGCTATTCACAACTGGATCAATTCTCAAAATAAGCACCTACTTATTAAATAATTGTGTCAGATACTGCTGTTTTTGCTGTCAGTTTGTTTGGCATTTTAGTACTCTTATTTTGTTTTCCCTTTCATTAGTATTTGTCATATGAAACTAGGTAATTTAGGAACATCAACCATTTTCCTTTCCTATAACTATAATCTGGTTGTTAGATTTAGCTGTATTGGATTTTAGATGCTTTCATCTTACTTAAAGCAAAAATAGAAATACCTAAGTGTATACACAAAAACGCATCTCTAAGTCTGCACTTAGAGCCTTGAATGTAAAAGAAAAATGTTATTATATGACTTTAGATAAAAGTAGAGTACCATAGACTGCTAAAATCACAAATATGGAAAAATAATTGTGCATTACAGGGCCTTATATTGGGACACAGTTATATAGGAGCTTGGAAAGCTAAAGCTCATGTACCTTTTTTGACTTATCTTACTGTATCATCCTTTCTTTCCTTCTGACAACATACATTCTAATGTGAAATTTCCTTTTGGGTTTCTTGGCTGTTAATAGTTAACACTGTAATTTTTAGTATCAATAGAATATTTTCCACTAAATCAGATAGGAATTTTTTCTGGATATTTATGTACTTCTGCTTGTACAGAAATGGAATAAAAAATGGAATAACTCGTGGTTATTTTTAAGTTCTCAGATTTCTTATTTTCCCTTTAGTATTGGTCTCCCTAATTGTTAGTCTGTAGTTTGTTCGGCAAAAATTACATAAGAGTTTTCAGTGATTTGTTGTTTTCATTGTCACAATCGACCAGATTCATATCCTGTATAAACTGTGGGGAGTCTATGCAGAAAATTACCATATATGGGAACTTTCCCCATAGAATCCCCATGGAGTTACACAGGATGTGAATAGAATTCATTGTTATGGATTCTGAGCTGGAAAAGTTACTGATCATGTGTATTTTTAAACATTAATAATAGTCACTGCATTAAATTATGTTCAAAGTTTACTGTTAAACTTTCCATATAAGACTATATGGGACACTAAACTACGAATTGTATGGTCATTTTTTTTGTTGCTTATATGGAAGGTATTGATATACCCCCATTTTTTCTAGTCAATATAAAGCATGTATTAATATGTTTTTAACTAGAAAATGCACAAATTTTGTATTATTTAAAAGTTACATTTACTGTGCTAGAATAGTAAATTATAAGATTTTCACTATATTTTATTTATATTAATAATAGACTCAGATAATTATGAATTGAAATATGTAGGTGCAATTTAATGCATGTTGTAGAAATGGCAGCAACTACATGCCACATGAAGCAACTAAGTGCAGAGACCCTGGCTTTCAATTGCCTGGATTCAAATCATGGTTCTACCACATTCTACCAGAGTTTGGCCATCTACCATCTAAGCTCAAAGTGTGGCTTATCCAATGGAATCTTGGTGTTAGGGAAATTGGCCTTTTAGGGCCAGGGCTCTGCACCAGGGTAGGGATTATCAAGGGACATCTGGAGTGTAGAGTCCAGCAGTAGGGAAGACTGGCTAAAGAAAGGGAAATGTCACTTCCTAAGGCTAATTAGAAGACTGGAATTTCCATCATGGAAATCTTTAAAGGGACCCAGTAGGAGATCCGAAGGCAGGAGTCTGCATGGAATTGATGAAATGGGTCAAGGTTGGCAAATGCCCAATGTATTTCTCACTACTAGCCCCATGGCAGGCATCACTGATTGGTCACAACACTGTTGCAGCATTGGCTTAAGCCACTAAAGGTTGGAATGTTCTCCACTTAAAACACTTCATTGGTGCAAGTGTTTTCAGTGTTAGTTGAGTAATAGTCATATAGATAAATATTTAAATAAACTTAAAAACACTTACTGAATTGAGGAAAAAATTAGGAATCTTAAGTGTTCCAGAAATGTTCCTTTAGATATAAAGTAAATATACCATTCTGTGTCACACTGTGGTTCTCGGTAATGTTAGTGTGTTAATGATACAGAGCCACCACTGGTCTTTTTTGAATGAAGTTTACAGCAGTTGAAGATATATCGCCAGAGTACCTGGCATATATCAAGCATTCATATTCTTTAAAATTTGAATCTGCTGTGGATTAAGGTCATATTATTGAAAATATGTGTGGGCTTGTAGCGGGTTAATATTAAGTTTAATAACATTTTCTAGGCTAAGAAGTATCACATATAACTGGCACATTTCAAAAACATGTCAGTGAACAACTCTTAATCATCACCCTTCAGAACAGGAGCAAGTGACACAAACAGAATAATAGCATATGGACTTTTATTACTAAGCCAAAATTTGTTAGTGGGTACACTGCCATATACTGGTAATTCACCATATACTGATAACTTGGCTATGTGTAATCTAAGTTCACTTACCATTTTTAAAGGTTATTAAATAAAAATAATTAGTTACTATAATCATCAATTTGTTTACAGCATGAAAACTGAGAATTACTTGCAATCCTGATGTAATTTTAAGAACTAGAAAAGTTATTTCCCATTTTTTTTGGTGAGGGTTTCACACTATTAAGATTCAGGATTTGAAGTATATTTGGGACAGTAGTGAGCCTGATTGGAATGCATATGGATTATGAAATCACAGTGACTGACTCAACTGGAGTATTCTTTATTACCTCTGGCTACTTTAGAACAACAGTGACTGTTCTAGATCGGTGGGGTCTAACCCAGCGATACACATGGAAGGTCCAAGCCTGGGCTTGCCTCAGAAGTCTGGATTTATCATGTGAAATTTCCTAGACTTGATTTAGTATAACAATGTTTGTAACCTATTGCTGTACAACAAACTACCCCAATACACATTAGCTTAAAGCAAGTATGTATCACTTATTATCTTTCATAGTTCTGTGGGTTGACTGGGCCCTGCTGGTGGTTCTCATGAAGGATCTCTCATGCAGTTGCAGTCAGATTTCTGTCAGTGCTATAGTCACCTAAAGGCTCACCTGAGCTGGGGCTCCAGGATAGCTGGAGCTATCAGTTGAGGCTGACTGTTGACTTGGAGCTCTGCTGGGATAGTAGGCAAAAATGCCTATGTAGTTGACTCTTAAAAATGCGGGGATTAGGGGAACCCTCCACCCCCATGCAGTTTAAAATCCATGTATAACTTTTGATTCCCCAAAAACTTAACTACTAATAGCCTACTCTTGACTGGAAGGCCTTACTGATAACATAAACAGTCGATCAACACATATTTTGTATATGTATTATGTACTGTAGTCTTATAATAAAGTAAGCTGTGGAAAAGAAAATCTTATTTAAAAAATCATAAGGAAGAGAAAATATATTTATTGTTCATTAAGGGGAAGTGGATAATCATAAAGGTCTTCATCCTTGTCATCTTCACGTTGATAGGCTGCGCAGGAGGAGGAAGACAAAGGGTTGGTCTTGTCTCAGGGGTTGCAGAGAGGGAAGAAAATCTGCACATAAGTGGACCTATGTGGTTCAAACCTGTATTGTTCAAGGATCAACTGTTCTTCTTTTGTGTTTGACTTCTTTCACTCAGCATAATGTTTTCAGCCATGTTGTTGTAGTTGTTGGTATTTCAGTTCTTTTTATTGCTGGGTGGTAGACGTAATGTACTTGGCTCATCCATCTACCTGTCTATGCTGAGTTGATTTCTGTTTGGGGTTCTTATGAATAAAGCTGTATCTATAAACATTCATGTATATTTCTTTATGTGGACATATGTTTTCATTTCTTGTGTGGAGATACCTAGGAATGCTATTGCTGAGAAACTGCCAAACCATTTTCCAACCTGGTTATACCATTTCTTAGTCCCACTAGCAATGGATGGGAATTTACTTGCCAACACTTGGTACTGTCAGTCTTTTTAATTTTCACTAATTTAGTGAATGTGTAGTGGTAGGTTGTAATTTTAATTTGCATTTCTCTCATTCTTAAATATGTACATTTTTTTCATGTGCTTATCTTCTTTGATAAAGTGTCTGTTCAAATACTTTGCCTTTTTAAAAAATTAAGTTATCTTATTATTGAATTTTGAGGGTTGTATATATATTTTGGTGTGAATTCTTTGTCAGGTATATGTATTGACAGTATTTTCTTATAGTCTGTAGCTTTCCTTTTTATTATCTTGATGTTAAGTTTTTAATTTTGATGAAGTCTAGTTTATTAATTGCTTGTGCTCTATCTAAAAAAATTTTGCCTACCTTAAGGTCTTGAAGATTTTTACCCTGTATTTTCTTCCAAATGTTTTACTTCTATCTGTCTTGAATAAATTTTTGTGTATTATGTGAGGTATTGGTAGATGTTCATTCTTTTTAGCAAATGAATATTCAGTGTTCTAGCACCATTTCTTAAAAAGACTCTCATGTCCCCCATTTAGTTGGAAACTTTATCAAAAATTAATTGACTGTATTTTTCTGGTCTTTCTATTTTGTCCAAGAGATGGGTGTGTTTATCCTTAGGCCAGTGCCATAATCTTGATTGCTTTATAACTTTATGATCACTTTTGAAATGAGATAGTGTAAATCCTCAAATCTGTTCTTTTTCCAATTCTTTTGCTATTCTTGATCCTTTCATGTGACTATAAATTTTAAAATTTGCTTGTCAATATCTGCCAAAAGACCTGCTGGAATTTTGATTGAGACTATATTTATAGAACAATTTGAGGAGAGTTGATATTTTAACAATATTGAATCTTCAAATTCATGACTGTGGTATATTTGTCCTTTTATTTCAGTCTTTAATTTCTCCCAGCAATGGTGAATCTGGTTATGAAATTAAAACAATAGCAATGTTTTTTTTTGGTAGATAAAAGAATGCTTATTTAGAGTGGAGTAATTTATATCACCCACTGAATATATGTTCCTAGGGAAAATATAGTAAAATGTAAAAGTGGTAGCATTAGTAAAACTTCATTGATTTGAATTTGGAGAAATTATTTGCACTTGTAAAAGCCTTAAATAACCTGGAAAATGAGATTTCACTAAACACATGCTGCCCTGAAGAAGTCTTTGGAGGGTGTGTTTGAACAAATAGGTAAGAATGGTTTACCTAGAACACTTAAAATTATGTTCATGTAAATTCTACTTTTATGGCCTTTAAAACATTTATTCTCTCAACAAGATGAATTACTTCTTGTTTATTATGTCTTAGGAAATCACTTTATTATATTTATATATACTTCAGTTCTTGCCTAAATATTTCTTTAATTAGAAAGATCTGAATTTATAAGTTTTTTTATTTGGAAATAGGATCTTCCTTCTTATTAAACTGGTTCTATAATCCTGTTTGATTATCTACCTTTTTGAGGATCTGATAAATCTATGGATTCTCATAATTTCAAGAGATTTGAAACAAAACCTCTCTAAAAATAGATTCAGGATGACATTTGTCACCCTTAAAAATTAAATTGAACTTGAATTTTTTAAAGAACTTTTTCTAATTATTTAACATTACTTGCAATAATTTTTAAAGTCCTCAAACTTCATGAAGCTAGATTTGATGGAGATTGAATTGACCTGAAATAGCATATTATGTATATGTATCATTAATATGAATTTATAAACATATTCATCTAATGCCTAAAGCAACTGACATCAAATCCACATATTCTTGCTTTAGGCAGCTTTTAAAACAATAGTCCTGTAATAGACCCTAGTTAACTAGTGTAGTCTTTTGGAAGCTGTGGAGATGAATATACATAATGGATTATGAGTTCATCTGTGCTTACTTTCTCACCCTTTGTCTGAGTTAGTACCAGGCAGTTCTACTTTGTTAGTTATTTTCAACATAAATATATAGCACAATGCTTAAGAGTCTGGGCTTTGAATTAGGCAGACAAGAGAGCCTCGGTTTTATGTTGCCTTAGGCATCTTATCTCCTAGCTTCAGTTTGTTCATCTGTAGAATGGGGATGATAGTTACCTCATGGGATTGTTGTTATGCTTAAATAAAATAGGTGGGTAAAGTGGCAAGCTTTTGATGACACATGATAAGCAATCTTTTAAAGTTTTTCATACAAGGAATACTGTACTCAGTAGCATTATCAACACATGGTGTGCATATTTGATGTAAAATAGAGTATAAGCAACAATAGAAATGGCAGCATTAAATATACAAATGGGAAATAATTATTTTAAAAGGAAAGACTTACTAAGTTTGGTTCCTGCCATCTGACAGTTTACATTTGAAGGGGCAAGATGAATGAAATTATAATTCCTGCATGTATCCTTTTATTTATATTGACTTATATTAATGTTTGTATACATTCATTTACATATGATCAGTCTTCTTGCTTCTCTTTACATCCACAGTTTTCTCTCTTCAGATATTCTTCTGGGTTTCTGTAATAGTCACATTAACTCTGCTCCCTGGCTCCCCTTCCTTCATATCCAGGTCCATTCTGTAGGTGACTGACCTTCTGTCCTTTCTTGCTTCTTTCCTTCCTCTCTCCCTCCCTCCCTTCTTCTCTTCCCTTCTTCCTTCCTTTTTTCTCGATATAATAACATACAATAAAATGCAAAGGTATTTGATTCTGTGGGTTTTGCTAATTGTATGCACTCCTAGCAGCACCACTCAAAGTAAGATACAGAAAATCTGTTACTTCAGAAAGTTCCTTAGTGCTCCTCCCAGTTTCCCTCTTTACCTGGCAACCATTTTCTGATTTTAATGATTTAATATTAGTTTTGGCTTGAATTTAATTTATATGAAATTGTACAATTTGTATTCTTTTGTGTCAGCTAGCTTGCTGATCATATTCCTCAATGCCCAACACCTGTTCAAAACACTCTCAATGACTCTTCATTGCTTTTTGAACTAAATATAAATTCTTTGCCTGGGTGTTCAAAGCTAGCCACCATATGGTCCCAACTTTCCTCTCCCAGCTTAACTCCCACCACTACTCTGAATATAAGCTGCAGCCAAACCGAGTTTATTTGCTTTTTCCTGAATGCCTTTTCTCATGCAAGGCCTTATATTTGGATCTGCCAGTATTTTGTATTTCCAGCTATTCAGATCTCAATTACTCTTTCACTCTTTGATGTTCACCCCAGGTACCAATTACTTATGATCTTTCCTGGTTCTCCTAAGGTGATATGCAATCTCTTTTTTTAACTTTCATCCCAAGATTATCATCATAGACACCTCTTTTACACACAAAACAATGATTCTCAACTCATTTTCCAACATCATCCCTCCTCTACACTCCTCCTCCCAGTCACTGCCCCTTACCAAAAATAATCCTGCATTTTTTTCATATCCTGTTGCCTTTTATAATGGAGGGAACATGGATCCTGGTTTATACGCTCTGGAGTCAGTCTTTCTGGGCTGGAATCCTCATCCTACTGGCTACACTACCTTGAGTAGATTAATTAACTTCTCTCGGCTTCATTTTCTTTCTCTGTAAAATGGGGATACAAATAGTACTAAGTCATAGGGATGTTGTGAGTTTTAAATGCCTTAAGATGTTTGTTATCTAGTAAAGTCTCCATTAATGTTACCTATCATTATTAGATATTATATTAGTCATTATTGCCTTATTCTTCCAATTGCATTTAATTTGCCCATTTAATAATTTGCTCTGTGAAAATCTATGGTGTGTTGAGGGATAAAAAGTTATTTAAAGACAGAACATCGGTGATTCTAGATTTTATGCTCACCTCACCTAATACCTATACTTAATCTCATCTCTCAGAGTGTCTTGCTTATTAAACCCAGTAACGTCAGCAACCTTTTCTTTATTCAGGAAAATGTTTGAAATGTGAATAGAATTCATACCTTTGTAATGGTATCATATTTTAACTTATCTCAAGCATACTATTTAAGGACACTCTTTCTAAATACAAATAATCACTTCTTGGTTTATCTGATTCATATGTTTGTATTTTTGTTTGTTAGAGTTTCTTAAAGTTGTGCATATTTGTAATTCTTTGTTTCAAGCTTTATGATATTTTGATAAAGATATTGTACCTTGCTTTAGCTTTACATTGTTTAAACTTGGTTTAGATGGATTAAGTGGCATTTTCTTCTCTGAGTAATTTGATTTACTCTTCTTGATTTTTAATTGAGATGGACAGAGTTATCACTATGTAAGGACGGAAATAAAACACTTAAGAGTTTACTTTTTGGTTTATTTCTTTTAGGATTTATACTAGTTTTCGTCAGAGATGTTTTTGGTTGTCTAAGGGGGAATAGGAAGCAGCATTGCTACCCTTTCCAGTATTTGTGCATATTATGAAAAATTTTACTGTGGTGTTGCAACATGCCTATATTTTCCTTTAAGCTTTCAGTAGGCAAAGACGGAGTTTACATTTGAGTCCATGAAGAAGATTGGCAAGCTGGGTTTTTCTTTTTTAGGTATAAAATAGCCAGGTCCTTGAGTCTTTGGGTCTTCATCTGCTGCAGAATCATCAGCCAAACACCTGGCTATAGTCTGTTTGTTTTTAATATTAAATTGACCTTTTCCAGGCTCTCTTGTTAAGGAAGTTGGAGTCTGAGTAACACCAGCTGTGTGTGGTGTCAGAATGGAACAATAATTCAGGGATGCAGAGTATGTCTCGTCTTTGTTTCCTGAAATTGTGCATTGATTTCTTTTGTCAGTAGACTATTTCAAATGAATGGAAGCAACATTTTCTATTTTCAGAGTTCTTTTGGGGGAGGGTGTAAATTTTCTTTCAAAAGCAAATAATTCATATGCAAATTCAAATTTTATCTGGTACATCTAATTTGCTTAAAGTAAAACACACATATAGTAGAAATTTTAAATGAGTCAGTTTCATAGTTGTCAGACTCTTTCTTTTCAAGCAACTTGATTAAAGGTTTTTTTAGGCTTTTCTTTCTTTCCTTCCTTTTTTTTTTTGTATAGTATGCATAGATAATTAATGTTCAGTCAGGGTTTCATTTTGTTGCCCTGGCTAGGCCAGGGTGCAGTGGCATCATCATAGCTCACTACAGCCTTAACTCTTGGGCTCAAGCCATCCTACTGCCTCAGCCTCCCCAGTAGCTGGGACTACAGGCACTCACCACCGCCCTGGTTAATTTTTCTTTTTCTTTTTTTTGTAGAGACAGGGCCTCATTCTTGCTCAGGCTGGTCTCAAACTCCTGAGTTCAAGCCATTCTTCCACCTTGGACTCTCCCAGAATGTTAGGATTATACACGTGAGCCACCTTGCCTGGTTGGCTTTTTCATTTTTAATAAGGGAATATCTCCATTCTAACCACTGCTGTCAGCGTAAGAACATTTTTTTAATGAATATTTTCGAGATTTTTTTAAATCAACATTTTTAAGTAGATAAAACTGAATTATGTTTATAGAGTTAATTTCTCCTTTTCTTTGATATTGAATGCATATAATTTGTAGCTTCAAGAAATTAGAATTGGTCCAGTTTTTTTTCTGAGTGAATACATTTTTTGTAGAATAGACAGTCCTCAAAAAATTCATTAGTTTGAATATGAATCAATAAATATTTGCTGCTAATTAATATGAACAACCAAATGATTGGCAATTCTTGAGAAGTATGCAGGAAGTATACAGTTTAATGCCCATTTCATAACTCATTCTGGAAGTTTCTTAGGATATTAGTATTATAAGCCTGAGATACTCATTTTTCTTTTTCCGACCTGGAGTACATTTGTGGAGGTCCCAGGCTGACAAATTAATAGTTACTTGCTGTTTAATAAATCTCCCTGGGAATTGTTTATTGCTGTTTGGGAAGCTCATTCCACATGTTAAGACTTGACTTTCCTGTATTTTATTAGAACTCCTTACTCCTGAAACCCTAACATTTCTATTTTGCCTTTCATGTGGTTGAGCCCTCTCCCTAACAGTGACCAGGCCTCTGTAGGCAATCAAGTCACTGTACAAATGGTTGGATGTCAGCCCAAATGATGCACAACATGTTTTCATTTGTATTACGTGGGGCCTCTAAACACATCATGTCTGGAATAAGGGATAGCATGACATTTATCATAAATCTGTAGAATTGGTTAATTTGGTCAGGAAATTACTGAATATTTTGCTTATTTAGCTCAATGGGCTTTGATTTTATTATTTGCTTTTGAGAATTGATAATAGGAATAAGGCTGAGTAAACAGCTATGCTCGACTCTGTACTTTTTGTTTTCTATCTAGCTATTGTGCAAATGAGACATGATCATTTAAGCTGCCTTCTCAGAGATCCCTGTTGAGCAGAGAAAGGAAGCATGAGCAGGAGCATTTAGGTGGCAGTTGTCTTTCCCTGGGACAGCCACATATCATAGTCATACACTTTTGGGTTTGGTTGCCCATTTTATATTTTGAAATAGTAGTTGCATAATAATATAATGCTCCGTATTTTGTGGAAAAGCCCTAGTTGCTTGAATTTCCCAATCTAAACTCAGTTTCAAATCCTTTTCTAGGGGTGTAAGTAGGCGTGATAACAGTGTCAGATTTTTTTTTTTTTTTTTTTTAGCACTTCAGCCCAAAGGCCTGTTTTATACTCTTATAAAATTCAGCAGGTGGCTTCATAATGTTTCCTCCTTCTAACCCAGTTGAAAAGCTGTAGGTTGGCTCCAGCATTCTGGCTCTAGGAACGCCGGCAATATGAGTGGAGAGAGCAGCTCTGCCCTGAACAGCTGCCATGGAAGTCGTGTGGGCAGCCAGAGCAATTGCTATGCTGTGTTTTGTGAGGCAGCCTCTGCCTAACCATTGCTATTTTATGCTTGTGATTAGGAGAATTTGGCATTCAGGAGTAAGGTCCTGTGACCTTGTATTTTGTGTGAAAATATGCAGTGTTGCATTTTTATGTTATGCCCTTAATTCAAAGCCCTACCACAAAAGCTTCCCAAGGAGAGCCAGTTTCAAGCTGAAGAGGAAAAGGTTTTATGATGCCATTGAAACAGAGAAGGCAGTCAAATGCAATAGATTAGAATGAGGTAAAAAACGAATGAGCCAACAGCAAAAGACTGATCCAGAAAGGTTGATCTAGCCTCTAAATATCACCTCTGGTAACCTGAGTTACAAATAGACAATTTTCTTTCAGAATCAAGATAATTGAGTGCTGTGATCTTTTCAAATTCTCCTATTGGGGATGGTGGAAATATGTGATTTTATTCAGTTTTCGTGAAACTATTAAAATTGTCCATTACAAATTCAGTACACTGTGTTGCACTTAAAGATTTTTTTCCTGTTGTTCTTACATTCTCCAAAGTCTTTTACTGCTAGTCTATGCTTCTGAACGTGTGTAAGGGAGAGAGGTCAAATGAGATTTTTAATTATATGACAAATCATATTGTCTTGAATTTCATGAAATTATATCTAGATAGAATTGGATCCAATATGTGACATTATGGTTTAGCTTGTCACTTCCCAACATGTAAGCTGTCTACTTGATGACAAATGGATACTTTAGAAAATAATTTACTGAAGTAGGCTTCTGAGGGATGGATATTAGTGTTAGTCTATATAGTAACAATAGCTACATTAGAAAAATATGCTTTGAAATAGTTGTTTCAGATAATTGTGCTCAGTATGTGATGTCGATGGTAGATTTCTTGGTGTAAGATCTCAATGTTCTTTAAAGGGAGCCAATAGAAGGAAAGGGCTGGACTTTCTATTGCTATTGCCTTAACTGAAAAATATCTGATGATAGATATTTGAAAATAAAAAAATAGATCTAATGTGATAACTTTTTGAAGGATAATTTTCTATAATTTACCTGGAGTCTTCTTCATTGCTAATGATCATTCCTAAGCTAATTGGAAAAGAGTCCCAGTACACTAACTAAAAGGGAACACAGCAAATGGTTGGGTTTGTGATAGTTCCTACTGAAAAAGGCTTCCTGCATTAACCTATGCAGGCCAGTTTTAGTCTTCCTTATCAATACTAATTTTTTCCCCTGTTGGATTGACACTAATGACGTTTTCATTTCTCAAAGATAGGGCAAGAGTTATTTTTTAGAACACAAAACCATTTTAATTTTTTAGTGTACATCTAAAATAATGGATTGTTTCCTTAACATACCAAGTTTATTTTCATTGTAGACATCTTAAACAATCCCGTTTTCATTTCTCAAGGATAGGGCAAGAGTTAATTTTTAGAACACAAAACTATTTTAATTTTTTAGTGTACATCTAAAATAATGGATTGTTTCCTTAACATACCGAGTTTATTTTCATTGTAGACATGTTAAACAATCCAAATAATGAAAAAGGAAGGAAGACAAAAAAGAAGGCTCTGAGTATGGAGCCAGACAGATTGAGTTTGAATCTTTGTTCTGCCTTCGACTGGACTACTGATCTTGGGTAACTTTATCATCTTTCAATTGAGGGCAATACCCAGCCCATAAAGTTGCTGAAAGGGTTAATGAGATAGCATATGTAAATGGCTTAGTATAGGGCTGCACATATAGTAAGTGTTGATACATAGTTAGTTATATAAATATAAATGTGAATAAATATTATTGAGCACTTAGAAGGCAGTGTTTTAAGGAATTTATATTATACATAGATATACAGCTAATGTAAAGTGGTGTGTGTGTATAAAGTCTAGTGAAGATATTTACCTATGTTTTTAAAGCAGAGTGTCCTGCTCAAGAAATGAGAGATTTTATGATTATTAATAGCATCCAAATCCTCCCACTCAGTGATAACTTTTCTTAATATGTCTGATTTGTGTAAAAGGATACCATTTTGTACACACTATTTTGCAATCTGCCTTTTTTCATTTAACAATATTTTATAAATATTTTGCCACAACACTGAGTTTAATAGCCACAGAGTATTTTGCTGTAGGTTAGAACATATTTCTTTAGCTAATCCTTTACTAATGATTAAGGATTTTTTTTTCCATTTTTTCCTCTCTATAAATAGATGTGGCAAACATTCTTGTGGTTAATCTTTGCACATAGTCATGCTTTTTTCCCTTAGGATAAATTCCTGGAAGTAGAATTGGAGAACAAAAGGCTTGCAGAAGTTTAAAATACTTGGTTTCTATTATTAGATTATGTTAGAAATTTGTACTTCTTTTATATATATTTTAAAATATCTTTGTGTAAACTTAGAATTTGTAAGAATGTGGAAGAATGCATAATATCATTTACTTTCTCCCTTTTTGTAGGAAAAAGAGAGCTTTTTATTTTATTTTTAAAAATTTATGTTTTTTTTGTATAAAAGAGGCTGAAAATGAATCCCTCTTTTTTACCCTGCACCTGAGTAGTTCCCAGGTGGGTAAATACTTACTTAGGCTGTGATCCTGGTAAGTCTGGCTTGAACTCAGTCTGGGCCAGTTATCCCACCTCTTTTGTAGTCACAAACCATACTGCCTCGCCCAGCCAACCATTTTGCAAATCTTGTACAGCTGTCCTCAGGGAAGCCCAAGAAGATTTATTAGTAACATGCTTGCACATGAAAAGAAAAAATTCATACACTGTCAGTTAGTGAGTAAGTATATCTTTACTCTGTGCATAGTAAATACCCTCTCTGGGCAGCAAAAACTAAGCAGTTTGCTTCATAATAAGTCTGTAGAGAATGGTCATAGATAAACTTTATTTTAAAGATTGGGGTTTTAATCTAGTGATGCAGTTCATTTCTTTACCAGTGGGGTCTGGGTGTACCTGTTTGTCAATATGGAGTACTGATTGGTACCAGTTTTTCTTGGGAAAAACCATCACTGGTAGGACAGGTTGCTGATAGACTTTCATATTTGCATTTAAAACAGCCTATGCAATAATATCGTTGCCAAAAGGGCCTCCAGTTAACTCTGGATTAATCTACTGTCTTAAAGAATATTTTTCTCTAATTTCATACTATAGAATTTATTCCATGGAAACACACACACACACACACACTCTCTCTCTCTCTCCATCAAACCTTATTATTCACCTTTGTATTTGCCTCTCTTCTTCCCTACTCCCCTCACTATCTAACCCTTAACTTTCCTTTTTTCTGGATTGAGCCACAGTTACCATCAGTAGAAGATGCTTTCTAGAATGTTCAAGGATTTCTCTGGGGGATAGTGCTCAGGTTGTATCTGCCTTGTGATGTGAAGGCCCTGAACATGAGCAAGAAAGCCTGGGTGATGCTGTGCAAGGGTATTGATTTCCATTTAAGAGTTTTAGAAATGTGTCATCCTGCAATGTAGGATTGAAACTTTACTGTATGTTCATTTTTCTGCATTTGAGGATGAATGTAATTTTAGTAGATGAGCAAGCAGATTGATTGGTTATTCATTACAAATTCTATTACTAGAGTGTTCTTTTTTCCTCCAGTGAAGCCTAGAGGTGTTTATGTGCCAAGGAATCATGTTACAGTCACTAAATTAGCCAGAGCTGCAAGACAGTGGTATGGATACTTTCAAAGAATTAATATTAGCAAAGAATGGAGGTCTGAAAAGTGGTTGCTACTGGGAGAAATTATTTTATTAATGCTTGGTGCTAACTAGAATGTTCTCCTCTTTTCCATATGTTTTCCTATTTGTTGTTTCTCACTGCATTATTACTTTTGACATGTATCTTAATATTATATATCCATATATAAGATCACTTTTCTTTTCACTCATAAATGCCTCTTTTCTCTACATACATTTATTCCTATTTCCCTAAAATAGCTGTATAGGCTATTTCAATAAAGCATATTTTGACTTAAAGAAAAATAAGAAAGCTCTTTCCCCTAAATTTCATACTCACACTGGTGGTAAACAGAATAATGGCCCCCAAAGATGTCCATGTCCATATCCTAATCCCTGGAACCTGTGAGTATGTTACATTAAATGGCAAAGGGAGATTAAGGTTTAAACCTGATAGAATTAGGGTTGCTAATGGACTGACTTTAAAATATGGAGATTATTGTGGATATTATCCAGGTGGCCTCAGTATAATCACACGAGTCCTTAAATGTGGAAGAGGGATTCAGAAGAAGTTAGAGTAATATAATATGAGAACTCAACCTGCCTATGCTGGCTTTGAAGGTTGAGGCAGAGGGCCACAATTCAAGGAACATGGGTGACCTTATGTTACTTTCCAGAATTATTTTTGAATAATAAATGCATGTATATATCTTTTCTTTTTTATTTTACATAAATGAGAGTTTATGGTCCATATTTTTATATTCCTTGAGTGTTTGCTTTTTAAATCAAGTGTTTAAAAAAGACATAGAGACTATCATTTAGATCGACTGCATTCTTTTCAGAAAACATCTCTGGAGTGGTCCTGATGGGCTATTAGGTTGTTTTCAGTTTAGGCTATTACCAATCTTTGTGAATATACAGAAATATATTTGCAGCATAAATTCCCAAAAAATGAAGTTGATAGATCAGTTCATGAATTTAAAATTTTGCTGGATATTGCTAATTACTCTCCAAAGAAGTATCCAACTTGTGCTCTGTTTTATAGCCTCTGTCTGGGCTAGATTGTACCTTGATTTTTAATTACAGTGAAGTGGAAAGTGTAAGACACTAAGAGACAGAAACTAGACAGAGTATCTCTCTGTCTTTATTCCCTGTTGAGTATAATGCCAAACACTGTGGCATGATTGCCAGGAGGCATTCTTTAACTGTCCAGCTGATCTGAGTCTTGGAAACTGTGATTCCTTCTTTGTGATAAGAATGGACATAGGTAATCCGACATGCTTTGCAGCCTAGTTTTCCTGGGATGACTGCACAACCATTGCTGGGGGGCAGGGAGGCCACGCAACATCCAACCTTGTCTTTTACGCTATGTGGGATACTGATGGACACAAAAACACGATATTTAGCTAATGTCCATGAATTCTTCATACTGTTGTTCTTCTGTTTTGGAAACATGTATCCTATCTCTAGAATGGGCACAAGACTTTGGCATATTTTGATTTTGTGACAATAAATGTTAGTCTAATGAGCAGGAAAAATCATGTAGCACATTTGGGGTCACTGGGTCTCCTTTAGGATATTTTCTCCCAAGAGTCTTCCATAAGACATTATCAGCAATAATGTATGACAGTACCTGCTATACCTCACCCTCACAGTGCCATGTGTTAATAAATTTTTAAAAATGACACTTCTACCACTTCCTGGTTCTGTGATGTTAGAAAGATTACATAGCTTTCTCACCTATAAAATGAAAATAATGGTACATAGTAAGCATGATAAATTTTTATAATTATTATTGCTATAATCTTTGTCAACCTGATGGGTAAAAATAATATCTCATTTTAACCTGTTCTTTAATTATAAATGAGGTAGAACATTGTTAAATATGTATAAATATTTTTATTGATATATAATAGCTTATTTTAAATAGGAAGATTAATCTTTTTTTCTGCCATAAATGAATACATTTTTTCCAGTTTTTCATTGTCTTTCTATTTATGACATTCTTCTCTCATGGAGGTATTTTAATTTTTATATAGTCAGAGTTATACATTTTTTCTGTTTATGGTCCTTGTTTTGTGTCATGCCAACAAAGGCTTTCCCTTCTCCAAGACTGAAAAAAATTATAGACGTCCCATATTTCCTTCTAGTACTTTTATGCTTTTCTTTTTTACTTTTGAATCTTTGATTCAGTTAGAGGTTATTTATTTGCTTTTTAAGGCAGAATTTATTCAGTTAAATGTTAAAATGAAATTGCATAATCTGTAGGGCCTTTATGTTAACTGTATAATATATTTTAGCATAGTGGTTCCACTCTGTATATACTCTTTTTTTCCCTTTACTGTCTTATAAGAGCTTTGCCGCTCTGTATATATTCTTTCATCATGATGGTAATTAATTTTTTTTCTTTTGAATTTTCTAACGTAACTGTTTATGTGGTAAGTAATATTTTGAACCATTATTGCAGCACACAAAACAATTCAACTTTTTGTTTTAGAACTAACATAGTAATCTATAAAGGATTAAATAGACATTCAAGAATGAGCTTTCATTGAATCATCACAAAACACATGCTATTAATAATCTTTGGAACACCTTACTATTTTCTAAAAGCTTCTAAAAACCTTCTCATGTCTGATTGCAGCAATTTGGAGGAAGAAAATGTATCCAGTCTTAGTAATTTTTTATTATTTTTTTTAAGACAGGATCTTACTCTGTTGCCCAGGCTAGGGTGCAATGGTGTTATCGTAGCTCACTCTGTTTTCCAGGCTAGAGCTGTGTGGTATCGTCATAGCTCACTGCAGCCTCAAACTCCTGGGCTCAAGTGATCCTCCTGCGTCAGCCTCCAGAGTAGCTGAGACTGACTACAGACATGCAATACCATGCTTGCCTAATTTTTTTTTTTTTTGTGCATATGGTATCTCACTGTTGTCTAGGCTGATCTCAAGCTCCTGGGCTCAAGCAATCCTCTGGCCATGGCCTCCTAACGTGCTAGGATTACCAGCGTGAGCCACTGCGCCCGACGTGTAATTTTTTATTTTGACTTAAAGCCTCCCAGTGGAGGAATAAAAACAAATTGTTTATACTTTATAGTCTTAGAGTTGTTTAAAATTGGTATTAATAAAAATAATGACTAATGAAGCAAGCATTGGTATGCATTGCTGGGACATTTGAGACTATTCTTTTTCAGTCTTTCCTTTGGGGCCTAACAAAGTTCTGTTCTGCCTATTTGAAGAAGTCATATGTTTGAGACAAATTAAATTTTCAGGTCAAGAAATATTTACTAGATTAAGCATATATTACTTCTGTGATAACTGCATCGTATTCACAAGTCAACAAGACTTCTCAGAGAAGGTTGAGAGTCCCTATATTGTTTAATTGCCTTCTGCCAATTAAGGCTCGTCATGAGTGGGGTCTACAAGGAGCCTGACCTCATCCCAAGATGAAGAAGTGATTGTACATGGTCATTAAATACATAGATGTTGCTATTCATTGCAGTCCCTTGGAATATTTCATGGATGTTACTTTAGTTTTTCAGATTTTATTATTAGTGATATTAATTTTTAAGTCTAAACTTGCAAAATAACATCACCACACCCCTGAGAGATAGCAAGTATTATTTCCATTCCCAGTTGCAGAGATTCCAGTTGAGTATTAGTGTCTGCTTTGCCTGAGGATGAAAATGATACAGTCTGTGTTTTTTAACTTTCCAGCCAGTTTTCCTTAATTATATTTGTATTTCTCAGGGTCAAAGAGATTTTGAGAGGGTGCATTCTTATTGGCAATGGTTGCAACTCTGAAGAATGGTACTTACTCTACCTCTTGAACTACCCTTGCTTCTAAACTAAAATTACTTACTTTTCAACAAATATTGTTCTTTCAGAGTACATATCTCCAGGATGGGTACTTAAACACTTACCGTTTCCCTTTTCTTCTCTTTCAGATGTCTTTTTACCTTGGCTTCATAGAGAAAAGAAAGGGTATTGTTGTAGTTTGGGTTTACATATCTGATGGAATGTTTCATTTTAGTGACAGGGATTGGCTGGCATAAGGGTATCTTTCTAACAAAACAAATTTAACATCACTTCTTTGCTTAAAAACCTAATAAAGTCAGTACTATTGGATAGCATGACATGTACTAGACACCGTCTAGGTGCTTTGTGTATTTAATTCATGTAATCCCTAAGGTAGGTTTTATCCTTCCATTTTATTCAGGAAAAAATGAATTCAGAGAAGTTTTAAGGAAGTTTGTCTATGGTTGCATAACTGTGTCAGTGGCAAGAGTCAAAACCATGACTCTGTGACTTCAAAGTTAATGTTTGTTCATTCATCTAGTCTTACCTATCTAAATACCATTTATGTGCAGCTGTCTCCCAAATTGATGTCTCTAGTCCAGGCCTCTCTAATCTAGACCTCTAGTCTAGTCTGGACCTTTCTGAACTCAAGACCTGCGTGTCCAGTGGCCTAGTTGACATCTCCACTTAGATGTCCCATAAATATCTCTATCTGAACATGTTCCAAAATGTATTTCTGATGCCTCTCCCACCTGCTCCTTGCCTAGTCATCTCCTTCTCAGGTTGTGACTGCTTTATCCTTCTAGGTACTCAGGCCAAAAACTTTGAGGTCATGCATGGCCCCTTTACTTCTTATACTCCACATGTACTCTGTCAAGAAATGTTGTTGGCTTTACCTTCAGAATATATCACCATTGCCTCCACCATTACTACCTTGGTCCAAGACATCATCTTCTATCTGGATTACTATAGAAGACTTCTGATAGGTGATGCTGTGTTCACCCTTGCTTCTCATCAGCCTTTTCCAGCACCAGTCAGACCTTGTTACTCTTCTGTTCAAACCCTCAAATAGCTTTCCCTTACCCTCAGAGTTACCTCTCTGATCTTACCTTCCATTATATTTCTTCTTGCTGACCTGCTCTAGCTACACAAGCCTTCTTTTCCTTGAACACACCAGGCATGCTGCTTAGGGTCTTTGTACTTCATGTTCCCTCTCTCTGGAATGTTCTTTCTTCCTGCATGGCTCACTCCCTCATTTCTTCAAGTCTTTTAGCAAATGATACCTTGTCAGTGAGGCCTACCCTGACCACATCACTTTCTAGCACTCCTTTCTTACCCTATTTTATTTTCCTCCATTGCTCTTATCAAATTCTAATAGATTATATAATTTATTAATGCATATTGTCTATCTTCCACACCTCTGGCCTTCCACTCCCAACCGAAACTTCCACAACAACAAGGACTTTTGTCTGCTTGGCTCATTGTTGTATGCCTAGCACTTGTGTCAAGACCTGGCCCATTGTTGCTGAGCAATAAAATCTGTAGAATGGATAAATTTATTCACACAGTGTGCTAAGAGTGAGGGATGTAGAGACCATCCCTTGCTCTCAAGTTTTTAGTTGATTCTACCCTTTTAGGATTTCTACCTTTTAGTTAAAGGGAAATCAAGTTCTAGAGAGGTCGTAACTCCTAGTGGTGAAAGGAACCAGTATGTGTTGAGCAGTTGCTTTGTACCAGATGTTTCATTTGAGCAGGTAGAATGTATTCATTTACACCTTACAACAATCCCATGAGGAATATATTGTCTGTGTTTTGTAGATGAGGAAACTATGGTTCAAGAAAATTATGCACCTTGCTCAAAACCAACCTCCCTGTAAGTGGCATAAGGAAGAGTCATACCCCTATCTGTCTGTCAGTGGTGCTTTTCCCACTTTGCCCTAGTGCTTTTCTAACAGTTCCCCATCACCTGTAGGGTGAGGCCTATTTCCTTACCATGGCATGTAAGACCCTTCCTCATCTACATTCAGCCTGTCTGGAAAGCATTAGTTTTTTTCTCTCCTCTGGGGCACTGCCAACTCCAGCTTCTCTTTAGAGTGTTGCTTTTCACCTAAGAGGGCATATGCTTGCAGTTTCACACCTCTGCAAAGTGTTTTTCCTCTAACCAAAATGCCTTTCTTCCCTTTGAATCGCAGCTCATGTTACTTCCAAGAAGCTTTTTGGAAAGCTTCTCTTGGGGACGTAGTTGGTCACTGCACACTGCTCCCTGTAGTGCCACCTGTTATCCCTGCGCTGTGTTCTAGTTAGTCCACCAGGAATGGGGCTCTCTTCTATTCTTTGTTTTACCGATGCCTAGGACAAGGCTAGAATATACTGTATACTAAGTAAATGTTTATTTACTTGTGATGTAATGGTTATTTGAGCTATAATGGATGTTGGAAACTCTTAGGCATTTTGAATGTAACAATGGAGGAATGATAGGTTTAGTCTGAGTAAGTCTAGATGACACTTCAGAAATACCCTATGGATGAAGCACTCATATATTCATTTATATAGAGTAGTTATTAAGTACATTGACTTAATGGATTCCAAACCTTGCCCTGCCACTTGCTTCAGGTTTAACTCTGTTAAGTTGCCTATCTCTCTGAGCCTCCTCTTCATCTGTGGGGATGCTAATATTGTTACCTACCTGTGTTGCCAGGAGGATTTAATGACAATGCATGTAAAGGCCTGCCACATATTGAACACTGAGTATATATATATAACTATGGCAAAGCTTTCTGGAGGAGTATTTATACTAAATGGTCAATCTAAATTGCATTGAACGAAATATTAAACTAAGGACATCAGTCATTAAAGAACAGGCAAGCCCATTTTTTTTTGTGTTATGTTGTGGGTTCATCCTTCAGAATTATTTCTGCCACTCATCTTTTTTTCTATATAGAGCCCCATTTGAAGTGATGAGTTAAATGTTTTAAACATCCAAACGAAGAGGCTTTAGAAATGGTTATTGTAAGGGAAACAGTTGGAACCTGGGAATTCTGTGTTTCATCAGAACAACTTAATTATAGGCAGTGACAATCGTAGTGTTTATGAGATGGTGTAGGGAGAGGTTTTACCAAGTAGAGTATTTCACTTGTGAGAATTGTCTTGCCCAGAATCTGTCTGGAGGGCCCTGTGTACGCTGTTCATATGATAGAATTGTTTAAAGAGTCCTCTAGGAAAATTTAGAACCCTGCAAATGTACATGTCTAGCTGCAATCCAATTTTACTTTAACTTAGTATCTGTCAGTCGATACTCTGTTCATTATCAGATGACTTCCTACGGCTGGCAATAATTAAAGGATTTGGATTAAATAGATGTGATGTGAAGTCTGTGACATTTGAGGGTAGGTTGTCAGCTTAATACCAGGTGTTTGGAGACTGGGGATCTTTTTGTGATTATAAGTCTCCATGCCAAATTTTTATTTTAGAAATTGGCCTGAGAGGGCATGCTGAGAAATCAAATGCAGAAGTAAACAACATTTTAAGAAATCAGCTTGGAAGTCAGGGATTTGTTTTCTCTTTCTTGTCCTAATTATTATATTCAGGTTGACTCTTGAACAATACCAGGGTTAGGGACATGATCCTCTCCCCGCCCCACCCCCCACCAAAAAAAACCGAAAAAACTTTACTACTCTACTCTAGACTGGCTAGAAGCCTTACTGATAACATAAATGGTTAACACATATTTTAACATGTATTTTATATGTTATATGTATTATATGTCATATTCTTATAATAAAGTAAGCCAGAGAGAAAAAAAATGTTATTTAAAAAATCATAAGGAAGAGAAAACATATTTACTATTGATTAGGTGGAAGTGGATCATCATAAAGGTCTTCATCGTCATTGCACGTTGAGTAGGCTGGGGAGAAGGAAGAGGGAGGATTGCTGTCTCAGGGGAAGAGGTAGAGGAGGTGAAAGGGGAGGCAGGAGAGCCAGGCACATGCCATGTAACTTTATGGAAATACATTATAATTTCTGTCAGATACTTTTGCTTTTTCATTTCTCTAAAAATGTTTGTATACTATACCAATCCTTCCTTCACCATTTGCTTTAGTTTCAATATACATATCATAGAAGGGTCCATATTGCAGAAGAAGTCAAGAGCAGTCTTGAACAGTCAGAACTATTCGGCCAGATTTTCTAATGTTAATTTGTTTTCTAACACTACTGCTTCTATGTTTTCTTCCTCATAGTCTGACACTGGTTTGGAAGCACTCATCTTCATCAAGTCATCTTATAATTCCTCTGGTGTGGTATCTATTAATATTAGCTCTTGAATTTCTCCAAGATCCATAGCTTGAAACATTTCACCCCCCATCTTTTTTGCCATATCCTAAATCTCTTTCATGATTGCCCTGATGGCCTCTGTTTGAAATCCTGTGAAGTCATGCACAACATCTGGACACAGTTTTTTCCAGCAGGAATTTTTGGAAGTTCCAGGCTTGATGGCTTTTACAGCTTTGTCTAAAATAATGATGGCTTCTTTAATAGTATAATCCTTCCAGATTTTCATGATGTTCTCTCCATTGGGGTTTTCTTCCAGAGCATTGACAAGCCTTTCCATAGAGTATGGTGTGTAATGAGACTTAAAGGTCCTTATGACCCCTGGTCTAGAGGCTGAAATAGAGAAATCATGTTTAGAGGCAAGTAGACCACTTCAGTGCCTTCTGTGTTAAACTCTTGGGGTTCTGGGTGGCCAGGGGCATTGTCTAATATAAAAAAAACTTTAAGAATCAGTCCCTTTCTTGCAGGTACTTCCTGACTTCAGGGACAAATCATTGATGGAGCTAATCCAGAAAAAGGGTTCTTGTTGCCCAAACCTTGTTGTACAACCAAAAGGCTGGCAGCTGGTGTTTATCTTTTTCCTTCAAGGCTCAGGGTTTAGCAGGTTTATTGATAAAGGCAGTCTGTTTGTAAACCCGACTGCATTTGCACAAAACGTTAGAGTTAGCCTGTCTCTTCTGCCTTAAATCCTGGTGATGGCTTCTCTTCCTTACTAATAAATGTCCTTTGTGGCATTTTTTCCCCCAGAATAGGACATTTTCCTCTGCATTGCAAACCTGTTCAGGCAATTATCCTTTCTCCGTAATGATTTTCTTAATGACATCTGGGAACCCGTCTGCTTCCTCTTAGTTGGCAGAAGCTGCTTCTCCTGTTATTTTGACATTTTTTAAGCCAAACGTCTTTCTAAAATTATCAAACCATCCTTTGCTGGCATTAAATTCTTCAGCTTTAGATTCTTCACCTTCTTTTTGCTTTAATTTGTCATATAATGACTTCATTTTTTTCTCAAATCATATTAGACTTTATAGGCATGCCTTTCTTATAGCAATTCTGAACCCACATACATTTTCAATAGGAGTTAAAAAGATATTTTACAAAAAGTGCAAGGTGTTTGCACCTGCTGATATAGCTGTAGAGAGAGCTGAATCAATTTCCCTCCCTCCCTCCCTC
>VBSM01003176.1:25207391-25245953 GCA_008086735.1 Cheirogaleus medius | reverse complement strand
TTTAACAATGGTCCTTATGCTGGATTCTTGAAATGGTGGGCAACCACAGCTGGAGACCTCAATTTCGAGCAATTCAACTTTTTCTTGTAATGTCATAACTTTTCTCTGCTTCTTGGAAGCACTTTCAGCATCACTCATGGCACATCATAAAGGCCCCATTATCTTATTCATGGTTTACAGTATTACACCAAACACGATGAAGAATATGCAAGAACCACTAGAGATCACATTTTTGCTATGATATTCAATTTACTGAAGAGACAAACAGCTCACATGGCGATGATTTATGTCACATGGCATTTAAAGTAGATTACTCGCAACACTTGAGCTGACTGCAGGAGCAACAGGAGTGGCTATGAAATTATTACAGTAGTGCAGTATGTACCATAGTAAATTTTATGCAGTTATGATTTAATACTGCATCTTTCCATTTGTTTATATTTCTCTCCACTGCAAATGGCACCATGTATGATCTGTGTTTGCATAAGTTTTTATGCATTTTAACTTTTTATAATCAATTTGTGTATATTTTATGGTGCTAAATGATTAAATAGACTAGTTTCTACAGATATTTTATGCATTCATGACATACCTAACTTTTTCTTAATTTTGGGGGTGTAGTCCATGTGGTTTGTCTGTGAGTTGTTTCAAATTGTCATAAATCTCCAAAAAAATTGTCAGTATATTTACTGAAGAAAATTTGTGTATAAGTGGACCCTCGAAATTCAAATTCATGTTGTTTAAGGGTCAACTGTACTTGTATAAATACCACAAATTACAGATGAAATAAAGTATTCTTCAATTCATTAAAACATACTATGTGTAGCTCCTAGGGATACAACAATGAACAAGATAGAAATGGTCCCTGCCCTCATGGAGCTTATAGTTTAAATGGATATAGCAGATAACAAAAAAATATGCAACACATACATATTTAGCAAACAGGGTGCAGAGGTCAAGGATAATTGGTCTTAATATAGATAAGGTGGCCAGAGAAAGCCTTTCTGAAGACTTGAGATTTAAGGTGTCAGATTCCAGGAAGTCACCTTTGTGAAGGAAGGGTGTTTCAGGGAGGGGCTCAGCATATGCAGAGGCCTTGAAGGGTGAAAGATTTGGCCCTTCCCCTTCAGAAAGGAGACCAGTATGGCCGAAATGGTGAGCAAGGTTAGAAAGACAAGAGGCAAGGGCCAGATCACATAGGAGTTCACATCCATAGCGTGGAGTGTGGGCTTTATTCTGAGTGCATAGGAAGCCACTGTACCGTTTTAAAACTCAACATGGTCCAATGTTTATCTTATATGGGAAGTGGACTGGAGAGAACAGAGCAAGAATGGAAGCAGGAGACCAGTGAGGAAGCTCTTGTGTAAATTGAGAAAAGATGGTGGCTTGGACTAGGGTAGTCAAGGCAGAGAGGGAGAGAAGAGGATGCATTCAGGATATCTGCGGATGGTAGAACTGATGGAGCTTGTTGGATTCGGTGTGAGGAGTGAGGAAGGCAGAGAAATCAAGGATAACCACCAAGTTTCTAGCTTGAGGAACTGGGAGGATGGGAGTGCCATTAACTGACATGGGAAATTATCTGAAGGAAATAGAGAAGGACATGCAACAAAGGCCAAGGGAAATTTGAAGGTTGGCAACCCTTAGCAGAGTCTAGCCACCCACATGTTTTTATTCCTATTCTCTTGCTTTTTATCAAAATAACAGCTTTTCATCTTCTGCAGACTCTTTGAACACAGTGCAGCCTCTGTGTTATCAATAATTTATGCAGTGTTCTCAAGTAAAAGCGTTAGTGTCCATGGCCTTGTGATTCTGATCTGGCTTCCCAGAATATTTCACAGGGCAGATATGAAAGGGAAGATTTAAAAACAAAGAACTCCATCACTTATTGCTATGGTGCAATTTAAAGGGCCATAATTAAATTATACCCAGGGTCACTCTCCTTTTTGTAGATGTGCAACTTAATTAGGAATGTTCTCTTTCTTCCAGAACCTGTTGTACTAGCACCTGTACCGTATTTATTGGAAACTAAACTGGTTGCTTGGTATGTTTTGCTTTCAGCTGATTTTTTTTCCATATGCACCACTAGAAAGGAGTTATAACTATAACTTTGGAGTTATAGTTTTGCAGCCTTCAGTTTGACATTGGTAGTTACTTTTTCAGGAAAGTGAATATTCTCATCAGGTATCATTCTTTTAATAATAAATAACTTTTCTTGTTATAAATAAAATATCTTCATTGTAGACAAATTGGAAAGTACAGAAAGTCATACAACCATTTATAATTCCTATGCCAAGAAATAATCCTTTATTCTAGTCTTTTTAAATCTAATCAGTGTGATGTTTCATACTCTATTTGCAATTTTATATCCTGCATTATTCACTTAACCTTCTATTGTGACTCTTTTCTATATCTTATTACTACTACTCAAAGATAACATTTTAAATGGCTTTGTAGTATTCCTTGGTATGGAGTACTTAATCATTTTCCTGTTATTGAGCATCTAGGTTATTTGCTTTTCTTTGTAGAGAAATGTTAAGTTAAAGAAAAAAGCCAGATAATATTTACAGAACATAGTATTTTAAAAAAAGAAAATAAATCTTGACTCAAATCACATTAATTTGTAAAAGCCACTGTCTTCTCCAGGCAGCTTTAGAAAAATGATCGGGGCATCAGAATAGCAGCAGGAAAATCCCCAGTCTCCTGGTAAGCTGTTTCTGGACTTCTTGCTCTTGCAGTGCTTTTTGGTGCTCTGGAAGGTGTCAGAGACAAACATGGACTTCCCTTGCTAGGCTCCTCAGTGCCATAACTTACAGGGATCTTTACCCTGGTCCTTTGAAGCTTCTCGGTATTTCCATTTGTTGCTGGTACCACTGGATCTTGCCTTGCAGCACTGTCTAGAACGAGGGAGAGATAAGCACAGCCCTCTTACCACAGTTTTGGGCTGCCAGGTTTGCACTGTTTCATCCTCAGCCCAGCCCTGCACTGTGGCAGTCCCTTGTGTCTCAGCAGGTCACCTCCTTCTAGCCACCCCATCCAGTCAACATTTTATTATTTACTTTCCAAGTTCCAGGGACTGGCTAGATGTTGGGGATACAATGGTAAGTCAGATGCAACTGTCCTCCTAGTTTATGCTTGGTGGGAAGTAATTACATGGGAGACAAGATAGATTGTTATATATGGTTTGGGAGAGTGATGTATCAAAGGAGAGTTCTAGATAGTTATGACCCTAGCTGGCTTTCCCACACATTCTGAGCCCTCTCTACATATTGTATTTTAAAACCTTTGCACACACCCTTTTAGGTCAGAGCTGCATCTGTTAAAACTATAAAATAAAAGACAAAAGAACACAGTCAGTGAAGCGGCGGTGTTGCTCAGTGAGGGCTGTGTCTCTCCACTGACCTTTTCTGTCGGAATTGTTAGGCTAATCCTCCTGTGGTGCAGCTCCAGTCTGTTATAATCCTTCAGAGATCAGGAACTGTTCTAATCTACCCAGGTGGCATTTATTCTTGTGTTTCCTTCTTCTTCTTAAAAGGACACCATGAACACAGAGTGTAAGGGAATTTTGACTTTGGCCATTCCTTTATCACACTCAATCTGTACTATAAATGTGCTGTGCTTGAGATGTGGGCCAGGGTAGCATGTGGTGGTTTTTGTTTGTTTGGTTTATTTGGCAATTTGGCAAATATGTCTTCATGGTGAAGAAGAAGACAGTTTTACCTGCTAAATTCTATGCGAGCATTTTCCCAGCACATTATTTATTTTTTAAAACAACCAACATTTTGACAGATGTTTATTATTGAACTCTCTGCTGGACATGCCAGAGAAATGCAGCACACAAATAAATTTGGATTTTAGTAATATGTCCACCTCATGATACTGCTTTGCAAAGATAAAGAAATATGGACTAGATGGAAGAAAAGCAGATGAATTGGGAATGGTAGGTATTGTATTTGGTGATGATATGAACCCCAGACATGTGTTCATTGGTCCTGAGTAACCTTTTTTCTCTACCTCGTATTTGTGACATGGCCTTGGACAGTTTAGCAGTAATAATCATAATTATGTATAACAGTGATTGACATTCACCCAATAATTGCTCAATTACTAAAAAGTAATTCACTAGCCTAAGGAATAAATTTGATTGATTTAGTCTTCTGTGAGAATAGATATGTAGATAAATCCTCTATATTGTTATTCCCCAATTTGTTTGTGAAGAAACAGGTGCAGAGAAATTGAGTGAATAATCCCAGATTGTGCAGCTAGTCTTTGCCAGATCTAGGATTTTCACACAGATCATTGTGACCAGCAGCATGTGCTCCAACCACTGTGCTGTAATTAACCTTTGCAAGTCTCAATTTGCTCAACTGGGTAGTGGGAATTTATTTATCTGATAAAATATCAGGTGCTGTTGATGTTATATTTGGATAAATTCTACATCTCCCCCTTTCTGGTACTCTTTCTTCTTTCTATTCAAATTGGCAATAGGACTTTTTGTTTCAGCTTAATGAGCCAGGTGAGATGGGAATGTTATGCCAGATGAAAAAAGGGTTTCTGTGCATTACTAATGAATATATTTCCCCTTCAGTGTTATGAGAGTTACATGAGAATAAATAAAATAAAATAGAAGAAAGTATAAAGTGGAAAAGACTTTACACATACAGGGGATTCTTTTTTGTCAGGGTCATCCTAGGGGAGAATTCTGGTAGCATATTGCAGGGTCCTAACTCTGATTCCTGCCCATTTCAATATTGTGTCAGTGTCTGAAATGAGGAAAATAGAGGGGATGCATATCTGTTTGTGGGTAATCTAAAGCTGTAGAATTGGTTTTCTTTGATCCCTTATATTTTATTTTCTCTAATGATTTGAAAGGTAGACTATTTAAAATGTAATGATTTTAAATTATGGCCAGTTTAAAGGCTTTCATATACATATTAGAGCTGTATTTCACTACCTAATTTATCTCATTATACGTATGTATTTTAATTCCTTTTATTCTTAATATGTATGAAAGTGACCTTCTTCTTTTCTTTCTTTCTTTCTTTTTTTTTTTTGAGACAGAGTCTCACTCTGTCGCCCGGGCTAGAGTGCAGTGGCATCATCATAGCTCACTGCAACGTCGAACCTCAAACTCCTGGGTTCAAGTAATCCTCCTGTCTCAGCTTCTCGGGACTATAGGCATGTGCCACCATGCCTGGCTAATTAAAAAAAAATTTTAGTTTGTAGAGATGAGGTCTTGCTCTTGCTCAGGCTCGTCTCAAACTCCTGGCCTCAACTAATCCTCCCTCCTTGGTGCTGGCATGAGCCATTGCACCTGGCTGACTTTCTTTTGCCTGTATCTGTGAGTGATAGCTAGCCCAGGATAAAACTAAAACTAGATTTTAAAAGTTCTTAGGTCAGGGACTGCTTCCTCTACTACTTTGTTTTTCATGAAGTGTTCAACCTTATCTTTTGGATATAAAAGATGTTCTTTCCATATTGTTGATTTGATGTGAATTTTTAAAAATTAAGAACTAAGCCCTAAGAGTTGTAAGATATTTGTTTACATGCTTTGAATTAGAGTTTCTCCTAATAAGAGATTATATGATTGAGTTATGTACTAACATGTTCATGCTTGATTAGTTGGCTTCAGATGCCCAAACACAGTAAATAATAGCCCAATTGAAGACCTGTAACAATAACATAGATATTATGACATGTCAGACCCAAACTAAATCATCAATTTGAATATAGTACAAGGAAATTCTTTATTGGTACTTATTTTTCCTCTTTATAGAATATCCTTAAATAGAGACAGTGATGTAGTAGAAAGAGTCAAGGGACTTGAGTTTTGTTACTATATAGTAAATGAACATGAACCTGTCATATTAACTTTCTGGTGCTAGCAATTTGTACTATTAAGTAAGAGAGTTAAAAGTCAAGATTCCTTCCCTTTTTTCCCCAAGTCCTTTTACCACCTGGTCTGGCAGCTACAGTAATCCTTTCAGAGTGGAATGTTTTACAGAACCTCAGTTGGTTTGATTCCTCTAACTTAGGCTAATGACTATTTCTTGTGTGGGAGCCATAGATTCCAGGATTTGCATATGCCATAGTTAGAAAGCAAACTCATTTTCCACAAATTTTTATTTTTTAATTCTTTATTGTTATATTTGTAAGTGGGTGTTAAGAGTGTGAGGAATATTGACTAACTTGTGTGAATGAGTGTTTGGAAACACATCTGCTTTTCCTTTTTGGAAATCGATTGTTCTTTAGCTAGTCAGACTATCTATTTGGATAAGATGGGGAAATCAATAACACATTTTCTTTTTGCACATGAACAGTTATTTCCCATAAAGTTTGCATGATGGTATTTAAAATTTTTATTTCCCAGTAAAATATAAGCATTTGACTTTCTTTAGCTCTGTCTTTGGACATTAATGATCAGTTTGTATAAAAAGAAGCTGATATGGAGAACTTAAAATACATTCTATTTAATATCAGTTGTTATACATCTTTTCTGTTGGTTGTTATGGAAACCTCTTTTTCATGAAGGCACATTGTGCTTTGTCTTTACTTGAATGCTGAACTTGCTTTGAGTTCTTAGTTCATTGTGGTAAAATTAAGTATCATAATTCTTAAGAGGAAGCCAAGTATCAAAAAAGGGAAATGCTTAGGAATTATAAGTCCTATTTTCATATCTATCCTGTGTTTTATGAGAAATTATTTTACTCAGCTTTTAAGTCAATAGTTTGGCCATATCTATTCAATGACTGCTGTGTGAAGGAAAGAAATAGCAGATATAATTTCTGTTCTTGAATAGATTATTTTTAAAAGAGTGTTCAAGAAATGTGTCTTTGCCTGTTCACTGTGCTAGAATGAACACAAATAATGGCAGTTTCATTCTTTCGTGTGTGTGTGTGAGAGAGTGTGTGTATGTGTAATATATGCAGACTTTCTGGTATATATATGTATATGTATGAAATTCTTGCTAATTTTAGACATATAGATCTAGACTTATTCTGGAGTTGAGAATTATGTCATCCCTCAGACACTGTATTTCGTAGAAGTGGTGCCTCTGGTCAGAAATACTGTGGATTTTGCTTTTGATAATTTAAATCAAATTCTTACATACTGACTAAATGACAATAATAATAATAATAATATTTATTTATTTATTTGGAGACAGAGTCTTACTCTGTCGCCCCAGCAGGAGTACAGTGGTGTCATCATAGCCACTGTAACCTCAAACTTGTGAGCTCAAGCGATCCTTCTGCCTCAGCCTCCCAGAGTGCTAGGAAAAATTATTAACTATATTTTAATATATATCTGACCTTGGGCCTTACACTTTGACCAATCTTTAGGATTTGTTTGATTAAGTATTAAGGTTTTGTTTTGAAATTTCACATTCATTTGAACAATGTCACCAGTTGACACAAATACAGTGGAATCTTTTGGCGTGAAGGTCTGGGAGTAGCTGAGGCAGGCAGACCTTGGGTGGGCTAGGCACTGGCTGGTCAAATAATAAGTGCCTATGGATAATGGAGGTCAAAATAGGCCTGAAAACTGCTAATCCATTGAAACGGGAAATGCAAGGAAGGCAAGCCAGAGTATCAGGTAACTCATGACTGCAAAACCATTGTATCAGGGGAAAGGTTTCTATAATTATAGTTCTGAAACGAATTTCTCTCTTGTGATTCCAGCTGAGTGTGGAAAACCTTGCCTCTTTCCAGATATATTTGTAGCTGAAAAAGTGGGCCTTTAAGTATGTTCTGATCTAAGTAAATGCTAGGTATGGAAATAGAATCACAGAGAAGTAGTTATATAGAATAGCAGTCTCAAGAAATGTGCATGAAGCTTCTTTACCCTGAGAAAAACTAAAAACAAGTATCAGAAACCCAAAGCGTTCTTTGTATGTGTGTGCAATGTTTTAATTTATAAATACTTTTCAGAGCTAACTTGTAAATATAACATAATTTCACTTAAAATCATTCTGGGATTTTTGGGGGGAACTTGAAAGGATGATCTAAGGGAAAAATATACATAAGAGCGTCCTAAGGAACTTTCCAAAAAGAAGAGCAATAGGTAATAATAATGCAAAAGTATAAACATATATCTTCAGAACAATATTCAAGTCTAGAAATAGATTCAACAATATATAAGCACTTAGTATAATAAATATGTTTTTACCCCAAAAAGGAAAAATTACAGTGGTGTTGGGAAGCTGATTAGCAGTTTTTTTAAAAAAGTAGTTATATGAACATCTTTTGCTATATACCAATGTAAACTGGAAATGAATTAATTCAATGAGTGAATGAAATTAATGAAAAAAATCATGTTCTAGAAAGACCCAAAGAAAATAGAATAGAATATATAATAGAATTGTGGAAGGTTATCTTTTTTAATTTTAAAGGAATAGAAGAAATAAGGAGAAAGATAGATTTGAAAAATATTTAAAATGTATGCTCAGTGATAAGTTTTTAACAGGACAGTAGCAAAGTGGGAAAAAGATTTGTACCAACATGACTGAAAAAGAATATCTATGAATTATAAGATCTTTGTCCATTTTTTGGTAAGTTTTTCTAACATTTTATGGTGAAAAATTTCAAACATACAGTAAAGTTGAAAAGAGTTTTACAGTTGTGAACAAAAGTTCTCTGAAAAGGAATTTAAAGGAAAGAGACTTTATTCCAGTGAACAAAGGAAAGAGACTTCATTCCAGGGAGACACAGTCTTTAGTGAAAAATGAAGATACATTCCAGAGAACAGAATGTTGTCTTTTATAAAGGTCCTGCCCAGGTTCCCACTTAGGTCTGCTTATGCAAATGAAGGCTTCAAACTTGCTTAGTCTTAATTGGTTGATGTTTGCTGAGCTCTGATTGGTTGATGTAGGTCACAGCCTACTGGTTGGTTCAGGTGGCATAAACAGGAATTGGCAGCTATGAAACTCCCGGAGTTAAGCAGACATGTGGGTTTTCCAGGAACTCAGAATACCTATGTAACCTCTAGTCAGGAGATGGCCACTTGACTATAGTTTGAATTTAGGTCCAGTTAGCTACTCAGGATTGATTTTGAAGGATTGACTCTTTCAGGGTTCAATCAGTGAATACCTGTATAGCCACCACCTAGATTCTACCATTAACTTTTTTTTAATTATATTTTTTATTTTGGAAAATACACATAACATACAATTTACTGTCTTAAGTACACAGCTCATTGGAATTAAATACATTCATAATGTTGTGCAACTGTCACTGTCATTCATCTCCGTAACTTCTGTCTCTTGTAAGACTGAAACTCTGTACTCATTAAATAATAACACTCCAGTTCTTTCCTCCTCCCAGCCCCTGGAAACCACCATTCTACTTTCTCTATAATTTTGACACTTTAACTACCTCATATAAGTGGAAGTGGGATTATGCAGTATTTGTCTTTTTGTGATTGGCTTATTCACTTAGAATAATGTCCTCAAGGTTTATCCATGTTGTAGTGTATATCAGAATTTCCTTCCTTTTTAAGGCTGAATAATATTCTATTCTCTCTCTCTCTCTCTCTCTCTATATATATATATATATATATATATACAGATTTTGCTTATCTTTTCATCTGTCAATGGGCACTTGGGTTGCTTCCATGTTTTAGCTATTTTGTTAATACTGCAGGTGTATAAATATCTCTGAGACCCTGTTTCAGTTCTCTTGGGTATATACCCAGAAGTGGAATTGTTGCATCATGTGGTAATTTTATTTTTAATTTTTTGAGGAACCAGTCCTTGTTCATTTTTATCCTCCAAACATTGTAACTGTTATAGATGAATGGACAAAACATATAATTCACACAAGAGGAAATATAACTAGTAAAGGGAACATGAAAAAATGTTATTTAGTCATGATCAAAGACCTGGCTTGAATTTATAGCACACAGCTATCATTTTATAATCACTGAGGTAATCCCCCTACTTTCACAAAAGGGAACATCTCATATTGGTGAAGTTGTTATAAAGTTTGTATACTTTTATTAAAAAAAAAACCAGGAAGCTCATTAATTGCTGGTGAAGAAAATTCATACAGCTCTTAGGAGGTGGGGAGGCAAAATAATAGGAAAAGTAAAAAAAAAAAAGAAATTTCAAACCCTTTGGTTTTGTAATTCCATCACTAGGAATCTATCCCAAGGAAATATGTGTACACAAGATGATCAGGCCCTAATGTTTAACCTCAGTGTTCATTAAAAGGGTACTAGTATATAAGCAATGCTATATCAACATGACAGAATCTCATCAAATCATTACAATAAAAATATATAATATGAAGACTAAATACTTGAGAAATATATTTAAAGTATAATGTTAAATAAAGTAGAACCTACAAGATGATTTCATGGATAAGTTTGTGTGAAAGCCAATAGGCAACGAAGTAATTCCATTAAAATGATAGTTTGTAGGGTTTTACAAATACTGTTTAATATAATATTGCCTTTTCCATAAATAAATGTTCCCATATTCCCATAAATCTGATTCTTGCCTTTGTAAAGCCAATTAAAAACATCATGGAATTGAAACTCCAGACATGAAGTTTCAGGTCCCTGAGGTGAGTGGGCTGTAGGGAATCAGACAGATCGGCCATTTGGTTTTTTCCTGCAGTCCCAGTTACATGATTCAGCTCTAAAGACTCCTGCACTAATGGGGGAGCAGGGAGAACAGGTCTTAACAAGATTTAAGTCCATTGACCCAACCTTCTCACTGGCCAGCTTGCTGAAACTTACTTGAACCTTACTTTCTACAAGTTTTATGTGGGGGTGGGACAGCAATAGAGGAAGTAGGAAAAATTTATGTGCTTTTTACAATTAATTTGATTCAAATTATTTATTATGTAAAATAATTAGACATCCAAAGAACCTACACTATGTAAATTATATGAATTCCAGGCTAAGTGATAAGAAAAAATTGGACATAAATGCTCTACTTTCCAGAAAACTAGTCAAAGGCTCTGAAATTTACATCTGTAATTGTACAGGGGAAGAACATAAATTGAATTGGTAATGTAAAGGAAAGTCTGAATCCACGGGCTTAGCAAAGATGGAGGGTACATATAAAAGGGAAATAGAGGGTGACACTGACATTAAATGGAAATAAATAGCTAGTGCTGTGCCAGAAAAAGAAAATAAACAATAGCTATACTACTTGTCACTTGGAAAATTAGTATGTAGGATAAAGCTGAATAATCCAAGCATGTTTTCAGATTATATTTCTGGTCTGTCTTTATACAAAACTTGTTTGTCACTGATTTGATGGTGTATTAGTCAGCTCAGGCTGCCATAACAAAATACCATAGACTGGGTGGCTCAAACAACAGAAATTTCTTTCTTATAGTTAAGAAGGTTTGGAAGTTCAAGATGAAGGTGCCAGCTGACTTTGTTCCTTGGTCAGGGCTGTCTTTGTGGTTTGCAGAAGGCCACCTACTTGCAGTGTGTTCGCAGAGCTTTGCAGGAGGAAAGGTGAAGGCAGGGAGGAGGAGGAAGGAAGCAAGCTCTCAGGCGTCTCTTCTTATATGGGCACTAATCCCATCATGAGGGCCTCTTCCTCATGGACTCACTTCATTCTAATTGCCTCCCAAAAGCCCCATCTCAAAATACCACCACATTGGGGATTAGGGCTTCAACATATGAACTTTAGAGGGACACAGTGCAGTCCATAGCAGATGTAATCTTGCCAACAAGGACCTTAACTTACACTTTTTCAACCCCAAAGTAGAGAGCTCATTTTAGTTGTAGCATATGTGCTGTCATGAAGTTCAGAGTCAGTATTGTTTGATTAAAGGTGATAGTTTACTAATCTTTTGCTTATTGTGATATGAAATTCAATTATACTTTCATAGTAACCTATGGAATTTATTTCAGTGAGTAAGCCTTCTGTTAGAATGTTAAGCAACAATAGCAATTTAGTTCATATGTTTAATTATTCTTGCTTCTTTTCTTTTTCTAGAATATTAATATATTTAATATATGCTAAATTTTTTAGGGTACAATAAATTTGTGAGGTCTCCTCAAAAGATATAATTACAATAGTTTATCATAGATAGATTTAATTTAATTTAGGTTCTTGGTCAATTTAGGTTCTGTATATCAAATATTGGCTAGACTTCAGGATGAGAGACAAAGGAAGAAATGATACATCCTGAGCTTAGCTAGCACTCCTTGTGACCATCCCAGTCTGTTTATTCTGTGCCAAAATAATGGATTAGTTCTGTCATTTTAACCAGATTATCAATGCTTTAATCCCCCATTATAGTCAGATACACAGGAGTACAAAGTGCTAGAAACTTTTAGTTTTATACATCTTCCAAAAGGAAGAAAAGAGAAAGTTAAGAAATCCTTGATTTTGACTTTTGCGGAGACTCTCATTAATCCATAATGATATTTTAAAGTACTGATTTTTTTAGCATAGGGGCATTGCCCTGTAGATAGAAAAATATCTCAATCAAAATCAAAGATAACTGAAAATAGAATCTTAAATGTTCGCTTTTTTTGTTTCTTTGTTTGCTTTTGTTTTTATTTTTGTATTTCACTGTTCTCTTTTGAGATCCTAGACTGAGTTAACTTAGGAAGAAATCTTGGTGATAAGGGTTTTTTAAATAACATGACTGTTAATTATAAAAATGCAGTTCCAATCCTTTTTTTTGCTATAAGCCCAGGATGAAGATAAAAAGTTTTCAGAATGATAAAGCTTTTGTTTCATTCATTTTTGTTTCCTTCGATTGATAGGTCATGGAGAAAGATTTTTATGTTTACATTTATATAAAATAATTCCATCGGCTGCTTTCTTGGTTTCTTCTCTCTTCCTATAGAAGAATAGTTTACTTGCTTCTTTGAAGGAAGCTGGATTTTTAAAAATACATACTAACTTGGAAAATACCTTTAATACTACACCCAAGGGCCATGAATTTAATTCCAATGTGTGCTATTTATAGCAATTCCCAATAAGTATTGTTTATATTAATCTGTATCAATGTTATTGTATAAGATTCAAAGTACGATATTCAGAACATTAAATACCTATTCAAGGAAACAGACTTCCTCATATACTTCAATAATTACATTATAATTGTGACAACATAATATGGCATTTATTTAAATGTGTTTTTGTTTTGTTACTTTTTTTTTTAATATGGTATTTTATTCAACAGCAAAAAATGTAGTATCTTTTTCTGTTGAAGGTAAACATTTAAATTTTGGGGACAATGTAAATAGGAAAAGTTTTTTCTTTTTCAGTATCTTATTCAACATATTAGCAAATAAACATAAATTCACTTGTTTTTCCTTTGGTTAATGCTTTCTCAGAAAAAAGTTAAGAAAAAATAGATGTAATTATTATAAAAAGTCAGCAAAAACATTAATGAAATATGAAGGTAATTAAAAAACTACTTCCCTATAGGCTTTTGTCAGGGGCTTCCAGAAAAGTCTCAGAAGAACTTGCTTTTTTTACAACTATTTAATTAACTTGAGAAAAGTCCCAAGTGTACTCTTTCTACAAACATGCTTCAGAAAGGTGTGACTGCACTGTGTACATTGGTGTCTTCAAGACCAAAGTATTGTAGATTGCAGGTGAAATTTGGCCATAATTTATTTATTTCAGTAGAATTTTGAACACATAAACCAGATAATTTTGTCATGAACCTTGACAAAATATTTCCTAAAATCAATCCTCATATTAGTTGCTTCATAAACCTGTTGTACAACAAAGTTCACTGCTCTTCTTCAGGGCAGTACATTCCCAGGCCTGGGCTTCTTTAGGGAAAAAGCTTTCTCTTAATATCGTTTATTCCCCAGAGATGCACAAAAACTTGAAGCATTCCCCAGCAAGTTGGTGCCATGGAACAGGAATAGAGGCATCCTTGCTGTGTTCTCTGCAGGCCATAGAATATTCAAAATGCTTAAGTTATACTCCTTAAAACACAGCAAAACAAAACATATCTTGAACTCAAAGGGGAAAAAAATAATCGCAGTGTATATTTTGTTTGCCTTTGCAGCGGTCCCCAACTTTTCTGGTACCAGGGACCGGTTAAATGGAAGACAATTTTTCCACGGGATGGGATGGAGGGTGCGGGGGCGGGGGGACGGTTTTGGGATGATTCAAGTGCATCATATTTATTGTGCAGTCAAACCTCTCTGCTAATGATAATCTGTATTTGTAGCAGCTCCCCAGTGCTAGCATCACCACCTCAGCTCCACCTCAGATCATCAGGTGTTAGATTCTCATAAGGAGCATGCAACCTAGATCCCCCGCATGTGCAGTTTACAGTAGGGTTGGTGCTCCTATTAGAATGTAATGCTGCCACTGATCTGACAGGAGGCAGAGCTTATGCTGTAATGTGAGGTATGGGGAGTGGCTGTAAATACAGGTGAAGCTTCTCTCACTTGCCCCCTGCTCACCTCCTGCTGTTCAGCCTGGTTCCTAACAGGCCATGGACTGGTACCAGTCTGCAGCCTGGAGGTTGGTTGGAGACTGCAGCTTTTGGGTGTATCTCTTTCTTAAATTGACTAACATTTATAGAGCGCACTACCCAAACTCTGCAGTCACTTTCACATATATTAAATCAGTTAAGTCTTACAGTAACTCAGTAAGGAAGAACAGTTATTCTAATTATACTGATGAGAAACTGAGACTAAGCAAGAAAGCATTTGCCAAGATTTCATAGCTGGTTGGGAATAAAACTAGGAATTTGAGGGTTGATTCAAGTCTGGTATTGTATACTTTCTTCTATACCTGTTCACTCTTCCTTTTGTGTTGTATCCAGTGCAGGCTGCCTATGTACAGCATAAAAGGAAGAAATTTTGTTCCAAGTCTTTGTATTTATTTGTCAAGGTTATTAGATTCTCTACGACAGCATAATCCAAGTCACCATCATCTTTCCTTTGGAACACAGCAGTAACCTCAGACTGTACTATGCTCTTCCCTCATGTCAGCCACTGTGATCGTTTTGAAATGTAAGTTGGATCATATCATCCTTCTGCTCAAAAACCTGCAGTGATTTTCCATTATACTTCAAATTAAATCCAAAATACTTATTTTGGTCTGCAAGAGCCAGCACATTCTGGCTCCTGCTAGTCTCTCCCTCACTTGCTCGGTATCTTCTTACCAGAGTTCCTGAAATATGTCAAGCTCTTCCTTGCCTCAGGACCTTTGCACTTGCACTTTCCTTTGTCTGAAGTTCTTCAGGTTCTTTAAGTTCTTTCTGACTACCTCTAAATGGTCCTTCAGATTTCAGCCAAACCGTCATTTTCTGAAGAAATACCTTCTCCTACTTTCCAGTCTAAGTCCTCCTATTTTATTCATATTCTTTCTCTCCTGGCATTTATAAGTTGTCTTTATATTCATTTAATAATAATATTTGGCATGTCCTTCCAATGTGCCAGTTGCTTGCCTTTAAGCCTGTTTGTAGATGAGGAAGTAAAATACTTTCCCAGATTATAGGAAGTGTTGAGCCAGGATTTAAACTTAGGTTTTCTCCACAAAACTATAAGCTCTGGGAGGGCAGAGACTGTACCTATATATTGTTATATCCATAGTACCAGGCACTTAGTAGGCCCTCAACAGATATGTATTAAACAAATGAACCTGTAGCAATGACTTGTTTTTTTATTATAGCTTTAGTGAAATATAACTTGCATAGAGTAACATCTACCCTTTTAAAATATGCAATTCAGTGGTTTTAGTATAATCACAGAGCTGTGTAACCATCATCACTACCTAATTTTAGAATATTTTCTTCACCCCAGAAAGAAACCCTGTACCCATTAGCAGTCACTTCTCATTTCCCTCTCCAACCATTTCCTGGGAAACCACTGATCTACTTTCTGTGTCTGTGGATTTGCTTATTCTGGAAATTTTATATAAATGGAAGCATACAACATATGGCTTTTTGTGACTGACTTCTTTCACTTAGCATAAAGTTTTCAAGGTCCACCCACTTTGTAGCATGTATCAGTGCTCCATTGTTATTTATTACTAATATTATTCTGTTATATAGATATACCTTATTTTGTTTATCCATTCTTCACTTGATAGACATTTCGATTGTTGCTACTTTTTGGCCTTATGGACAATACTTCTGTGACCATTTTTGTACAAGTTTTTGCGTGGACATATATTTTCAATTCTCTTGGGTGTTTATCTAGTAGTAGAAAGGTCATGTGGTAACTCTATTTTTAACATTTTGAAGAACTGCCAAACTGTTTTCCAGAGCAGCACAATAACTAAGAAAACCAGAGCAGGACAGTATTTAAAACAGTAAAAACAGAATTTATTGAATACTATTGCAATATGGGAAATTTAAGATCAGGCATTGTGGCTAAACCAATTTAACAGAATTCTTGCTAAAATTAGGCAATACAAAGATGGACACGGAAGTCCAAAAGTTGAAGCCTAGTTGGGAAGATTTTGAGAACCTTGACTAAAGTTTGGCCGAGGAGACATTTTGTTGTCATCCCCAAAACAGATAATTCAGGTATAGTGCTTTTTCTCAAATGTATTTAGGAAGAAAGCTTCCCTTAAATTCTCTTAACATTCCCTTAAATGCCACACAGTGACATTTCATTTGGCATCCAGTGATATTTGTTGACGTGGTGTTGGCTGAGCCCATATAGCTTATGGAATATTTTCTTGAAGCTGGTAAAGCTGCTTGCTGCTTTATTTTCTACTTTGTGCTTACATATTAGTGTTTTGTTTGTTTTTAGATGTATGTGGAAAGATTTGGCAAGTCTGATAGTTTATTGGCTCCAATCTAGTACTAAGTTATTATTATTATTTTAATCCTACTTACTCAAGCATAGGTAGTTTGTTTATAAATTAACCAGCAACAGCTAAGAATGATTTTTAACTTTCTTAAAAACTATTTCATCCTGTATTTTTCTACTTTACCACTACCCATCTGCAATATGTCACATATCTTCAATTAAAGCAAATTCCAATTTATTTTGAGAATTTAGCAGGGCTTCTAAAAATAATTGGCTGTCTTGGAAAGTTGGGAATCCAGAGTTGTTACTCGCTCAGTTAGAAAAATGAAGGCCTCCTCTGAGTGACTATGGCAGAGCTTCCTAACCTTCACCAAGGTTAACTGCAACGTTTTCCATGCAGTGAGCAACTAATGTGTGCCAGCTCCCATTGTATGTGCTTTTATCACAGGAAGTGGAGTCTAATGATTATAATTGCTTGGGTTACATTAATATTCATGGCACATGCTTTTTACCTTACATGAAGCTCATTCTCTGTGTATTTAATTAATATGCCATTTTGCCTTTCATTTTGGTATGGGGGACCATGATTTTAGAGGGTGTGAAACAGAGAGCAGCTGGGAAAAGAATGAATACGCAGAACCCAGTGCCAGGATTAACATACTGATGCAGATATTCTGAGAAGGGATCTTTTGAGGCAGGTTAAAAGGAAACACCAAGTGGAACCAAAGTAGACCTTGCACTGGCACGTGATGCTGGTCAAGGAGGTGCTTGGCTTCACTCTGCTGCATTTTGCTCTCGGATTGCCAGCTGCTTCAAGCCAGCTGCTTAAGCACAGCTCGAATGAAAGATGTATTTTATATTTGAAAATCTGCTGGTAATTTCCAAAGCTTAGAATGTTGACAGTAGCATATAGATGAAAACTAAAAACTCAAAGATCTAAAAGGAAAATATCCAGCCTACCTCTGTAGAATTATTTTTAAAAGATTATACCTTGCCTGTTTGGATAATTTTCAGAAGACAGGAGAAAAACATTTTTCAATTTTTACTACAATATGATATAACTAAATTTTAATAAATTCACTTTAATAATGAATTTAGATGGGCATGCAGTATAACTATTTTAAGTTTTACAGATGTAAAATCTGCAGAAAGAGGAAGTAACTACTGGGATTGAAATGCCATCCCACAATGGAAATTCCAAATAGGAGCTTGATATGTAATTCAACTCTGCTACCAATTCTCCCATTTCATCCTGAGCTTGACGTCTAGCGATAGACACTATATCATCACTCCTTTTTTGTGTTCTTTTGGTTGGTGATTATTACTGGAAGATTCCCCTAACTTGCTTCTTCTGTGGAGACTGAGATGCTTGAGAGACAACAGTACTTTGATGCTTGAGAGACAACAGTACTTAAGAGCTTTAGTAATCAATATGAACCCACCAGGCACACGGGGAAGCTCAGTTTGGTGCCCCTCCTGAGCTGTTCCCTGGATCCTGCTGTAGATTTTAGGCTCTTCCCCTCAATTCAATGCTTCCCAGAAGCCCTAGAGACAGATATGGGAATGGACACCCTGATCAGCGGGGACCACAGGCCGAAGCAGCTCACTGCTGAACCAGGATCCCTGTAACTCCTTTTAAATTAGTTTTAAATTAATTTTGCATCCTACCCTGCAATATATCCATAAGTATTTTAATATAAAATATTTAATTTTCTAATCATCAAATAAAATCAATGCTCTAGGAAAGCTCATTAAATTTAAATTTAAATTGGGGCTTCCTGGTGTTATGTGTACCCTGGTTTGGAGAATCATGGACTTAGTGTGTGGCTTTGGGGGAAATTCTTTTAGTCCCTTCTTTGAAATGGACCTGCTAGATCCAAGTACCTTCAGAACATATGGTGGTAGAATTTGGATAATTAGCAGATTATTTCAGCTTTCTACTCTTAATTTTGTAAAAAGAGGCCAGACTGAAAGAGTGATCTCTTTCACTCTTTAATTTGTGACATTGTACAAATTACTTAATACCTTCAGGTCCATTTATCATCTATAAAATGAGAAGACAAACTATAAGAGATAAAGCAACATTTTCCAAAGTGTGTTTTGTGAAATATTACTTGCATAAGATATGCTAAGGGTGGTTGCCAGGGGATGGGAGGAGGGGGAAATGGGAGTTGTGGTTTAATGGGTATTGAGTTTCAGTTTCACAACACGAAAAAGTTCTGGAGATTGGTTGTATAACAATGTGAACATACTTAATGCTACTAAACCGTACACATAAAAGTAATTAAGATGGTAAATTTTATGTTAGGTGCATTTTTTGTGCGTTTTACCACAATTTGAAAAATTATATGGCTCCACCTTTAAATAAACATAAATTGTGTATTACACCCTCCTCCTGGAGAGTTACAGTGCATTCAGCATATCTAAACTTCTTAGACATCCTGCACTAAAAAAAAAAAAAAAAACCTTTTTAACTTTAACCCAGTATTTCTCAAATTATCCCTCTCCCAATTAAACTAACATCTCTTATTGTCCTATGGAAGTTACATTTGAAGTAGCCCTATTTGGGAAGAGGTGATCTTAGGTCTTTTCCAAGTCAAGCATGTTATTCTTCATAGATACTGTATAAAAATATAGGCTATGCCAAAGTAAAACCTAGATAGCCAGATTGATAAAGATTAATTCTGGGCTTCCCAACCTTTTCCATTATCATGGCATGTATAGAAAGTAATAATATTTGTATGGCACACTGGGTAAACAGACGAGGTGGCTCAGGGCTGGGGAACTTGGTCACACTCAGCACACTGTGGGTAAAGATATGGTAATCAGTTGTTTAAAAAGTTATCACTGAAGAAACTGTATGAAATGTCTTGTTCTTCAGATGCCATCAGTTAGCATGTTTGGTCTGTCAGAAGGATTAGAGGCAGAACATGCTAAACCCTGTGCTATTTGCTTTTCCTTGGCAACAACTTATTTTATACTTTAGGTAAAGTAGAAACTCTTCTGTTGATTAGACCTAACTGGAAATTCCTAGCGGTATGAGAGTGAGGGATGACAGGTTTCCAGGAGGATAATTCTCTTCCACTGTTTATTTAATACACTAAAATGATTAATTCAACAGCCTCTGATTTTTAAAGTGAGAGTCTATACACTAATGTCATAAGCAGAAGAATTCTCATTTAATGGGGCAAATTCTTTTTTCAACTTTACATTTCCTGGTGGAATATTTGGTGCAGTGATATGGATTGGATGTGGGGAGAAAAGCATATTCATATTAGTGCATTTTTAAAAGAACTGTGGTGTAGATCAGTGAGTGAGATCAACATTTTTCACATTTACGGCCTCTTTCTGAAGTCATCCTGAGCTCTTACTCTGCACTCCACTCTCCTCAATTGCTGTCATTCCATGATATCATATTTTCTAAATGGCTTACTTAAAGATTCTAAACTGAAGGAAAAAATAAGTGAATAGATTTGAAAATGACCTACATCGTTGTTCAGTTAGTATTTTTATTCAGCTCACCTAGAAACTAAAATAAGTAGTTATGATCCACTTAGTAATAGATTTTTAATTTCAGATAGGCCAGTTCTCTCCCAGATTATCTTTTTGTATTTAATATAAAACTGCATTTTTGCTTAGTGACAGGATTCCACTGTGTAGTCCCATTGACAACCTATTTTGGGCTTTGAGCCAGAAATTTAATTACCACCTGTTGAGCGAGTTTGGTTTGTCACTTCTTGGCATCTGGCCAGGCAGAGCTAATTTCTTCTAGCAGAGCAAAGCCAGTGAGCAGGAGCCAGAATTGGGAAAGAGATGCAGCTACTTAAGCTGGTCCAGCTTCAGGTGTGGATAAAGGAAGTTAAGTGCATCAGATCAAGTCCAGGGTCTAAAGTGGTGTGCAATCGTGAGGAGCAGTAAGGGCACAAGGACATAGTGAGAAGGAGTTTGAGGGTTGCAGACAGAGTTGCCACTCAGACTGTGCTGGCACCCATCAGTAAGCATTGAGGCTGGACTTCAGTCTTTGAAGAACAAAATTGAAAGGGATGGGCTATTAAGCAGGTTACTGGAATGAAACCTGGAAAAAAAGCAGAAGAAACTCAGTAATAACAACTGGGAGAAATCAATAGACTATTAACTATATTAGTAGGCTTCCAGACAGTCTAATACTATATAGCATTTTAAATGAATGAGATAGATCTAGAAATGGAAAACTATCCACGATATATTAAGTGGAAATTCAAATTGTAGTATATTATATAACATGTAGCTTTTGGGGGAAAAATGTACGATCTTAGTAAAAGGAACTTTGGGATATGGTAAGGTAGAACTCTATTCAGATGAGTGATGCAAACACTTTAAACATATTTTACAGGGACAGATGCCTTTTGTTTTCACCCATTGTTCCCTGGGAAGGTCCACAATTACTGAATAATAACTGCCTCCAGTGGCAGCATGTCGCTGGCACTCCTGCAAAGAGGCAGCTTATTGTGGAGGGCAGTGTGTGAATAGGGGCATGACATCTGGATTCCCACTGCCTAGGTTTAAATCCTACTTCTACCACTGACAACTTGTGTGACTTTGAGTAAGTCACTTCTCTATGCCTGTTTCCCCATCCGTAAAAGGGGGACAATAGTAGTCCTTACCTCATAGGGTACTTATGAGAATTAAATGAGTTAATATTTGTGAAATATGTGGAAGAGTGTCTAGCCTATACTTAGCTTTGTGCAAATGCTTGTTAAGCAAATGAACAAAACGCGTACTTTCTCAGCTTCCAGGCATCAGTCAAGAACTAACCTCAGACTGTTTTTTTCATCTTGCGTGAATGTTCTCTTGGGACATTAAAATTTTTAAAAAGTATTTTTTCAAGCACTGTGGAAAAAATATAGTTAAAATTTTTATCAGCTGATCATTGAATTGGGTTTTTGACCTCAGTCCTTCTGAAATTAAGAAAAAAAAATCACTCTAGGTACTTTAAACTGGCTGTTCTATGTAAATATTGTTATATGATTTCCTATATACTATTAAGCTAATACCTAGTTTAGATGGCTGGTCTTTTTCCCCTAATAGATAATGCTTTGACAGTTAAGAAAACTTAACCGCACCTAAACTGTTTATGCGCCCCTTTCCCCCACCACATGGCAAGCTAGTTTGACAGAAGATAATGCAATTTACACAGATCTGCGGATGGCCAGGTCTGATTACTGCTTGGAAAAGAAAAGTCATTAGATACACTGTGACTTCAAATAAAGAGGCAGAGTAATAGGCTTTTGTTTTAATAAGATTTTGAGAGATTAAACCTGCTAAATCTTTGTAATGCTGTCAGGTAAAGTTAAGGAAACCAGCACTACACAAGATAAACAATGGTGATCTAGTTAGATTAGAACCCTTGCAAAATTAGCTGTGCTTGGCTTCTCCTAAGACATTGAGCAATGGTTAGTTGACATGTTTGCCAGTAAGTGTTGGTGGTGTGATGAATAATTCTCTCTTTGCATTTGTACTCTTTTTGATACAGACCTATAATCTCATAGGATGATTTCAAATTAATTAGCATTGCAGCTGAACTATATAAGATGATATCACAATTTGGGTTATTGGGCAGACTGAATAATTTTCAATACAGTTAGTTCATTCCTTCTAGCTTAATTCCAAGTAAGTGAACATTTAAAAATTATCCTTTGGTGATGAAGGTAATACCAGTGGTATGCTAATATGGTGAGAATAATTCTTATCCCTTCCTTAGGATTTTTATGAGAAATAAAAATGAAAATAATTACTCTAAAATACATTGCAAATCTATTAAAATGTATCTTAGTCATGAAAAAATCATACTAATGACTAGTATCCTTCATGTTGCTTAAATATATAAGCACCCCTGGTTCAAAGGTTTATACTTTTTTATTTTGAATACACATTATATGCTATTGAACTCATCATGGTGACAATTTTTACTTTGTTCCATGGCAGAAGTTGTACCTACAGAAATAAAGGAGTGGATGTAGGTGGAGAAGGATTAGAGTGGGAGCTAGATGTTGTAGAGGCTGTATGTTTCTTTGCTCCCCAATTAAGACACTGAGACTGATTAGAAGACTAAGAAGTTCAGCCTCTCAGTGCAGCCCATTGTTTTTCCTGCTGTCTACTCCCTGTGATGTCAGGAAAAAGCAAGGAAAGGAAAGGTGTGTTTCTGTGCTCTCCCCCACTTTGTACTTTCTCCTGCTCTCAGGCCTGTCTGTTGGGGTGAGGCCTGAGCCAGTATGAAAGGAGCGATCTGGAGAACACTCATCCTCTCATCTCGCTGCCCTTAAAGTTTTCTAGAACAGTTGTTCCATTAATTGCAGGGGATTCCTACAACTAAATAATTTCTCCTAATCTACCTTAGAAATAATGAGAGAATTTCAAAAGATCCCATTTTAAAAATATATTATGAAACAATGGTACAGAAAATATCTTGATAAATCAGTGGTAAAACTGAAAGCAGATTTTTATTTCCAGATTATCAATTTAGGATTTAGGTAATCAGGATACCAATTCAGAATTTAACTAATCCAGTGTTTGTGTGTGTATATACATATACACAAAACTTCTCTAGTACCGGTATAAGTATTTCTTATTAGGAATTTTGAGTGATTTATAACTGTTACCTCATTATTTTTCTATATCACTTAGTGGAAGGTAGGAGTATAAAATATATATCTGTGACTAAATATGGTTAATACACAAATTTATTCAACATCCTAAAGGACTGTCCTCAAACCAGAGAAGGAGTCACATTTAGGAATCCAAGAACTCTGAGTTTATACTGATGCTGTATATGTGCTAAATGGGTATATAATGTAAGCCATCATAGCTCCAGGTGAGATTTTTCATGGAGTTTAACAATTCCGAGTGGATATTATGTAGTAGTAATAATAACAATAATTATTATTATGGGCAGCATATGGGTTTGCCTCATTTTAAGCAAACCTGAAAAAATGCACATGTTATCAAATTTGGATTTTTGTCAGTTCAGTTTAGTGAAAAGAGGTATCAGTGTGGGTTTGAGTTCTTTTTTGAAAGATATCTCAGTGTGGGTTTGAGTTCTTTTGTGAAAGAGGTATCGATTTCTAAGAACTTTTTATTTATTAGGGAGATTAGCCCTTTGTGATATGAGTTGCAGAAGTTTGTGGATTTTTAGCTTAAATGCTATGCTAGATTTGTCATTAGAGATTTGTCATTTGTCTTAGAGCTGAAAAGAGCCTTACAATCCAAATTCCTCAAGTAATAGATGAGAAAAATTGACCCAGAGACATTAAGCTATTGGCCAAAGAGAGAGCAGATCTGACCCTTAGATCTTTTCTAGGAAATACCATTCCATGTAGCTAGAAGGGATTGAAAGATGGAGGGAAAATCTCTTAGTTGCATCTATGTTCAGGAAATATTTTTATACGACATTGACACAGATTCCAAAGCATAGCTTGTAGCTCTTTAATAGTGAGAGATATAACTGGGCATTTTAACAATTTAATAGTAGAATAGAAAAAAAATAAAAATTTGAAGAAATACAATCCTGTTTTTACAATCTTAGTTTTAGGAACATTGCTGATTAGATGTGTTTATTAATCCAGCCATCTGGTGACACGTATTAATTGCACTTAGTGGGTTTTAAGCATTGCAAATCCAAGTTACCATGTTACTTTTATTCCTTTTAATGGAATTATTATGCTATTATCAATATATTACCCTGAAGTAACTTACATTATTTAAACAATGCTGCTTAAAACCCAAGGTAGGGCATAGAAATTCATGCCCAGCTGGAAAGAGCTGAGTGCCAGCTACATAGTAGCAAGAAAGATGCTCTGTGTCAGGGTCATTCCTATTATTATAAAGCTTGAAAAAGAGTAGAACAAAAAGAGTCATGGTTGTATGGGTGCCTTCATAGGTGATAAAGTTTGAATTAGCATATGTAGGACATTCTAAGACAATTAATGTCCACTCTGTTAGTTAATTGGTTGGGCTGAATTCTCTTAGTGTTTCACTTGCCTTATAATTAGATGTAGCTCAGCAATTAAGTCAGGACACCAGACACTGAAGGATGGTGATTGTGCTTGAGTGGATGACACTACTCAGCGCATTCTGCACACACTAAATCAGAGTTGCTGGCTTCGTAAGTAGCTCTCTTCTCTAGCTTGAAAACAGTTTTTTTGGTTCTTGAATAAATCTGTGTGCTATCCATATGAGGTCTTAAATGCACTCAAACAAATAGAGTCAGCCCTCCGTATCTGCAAGTTCCACATCTGTGGATTCAACCAACCATAGATTGAAATTATTTGGGGAAAAAAAAGGATGGTTGCGTCTATACTGAACATGTACACACTTTTTTCTTATTATTCCCTAAACAATACAGTATAACAGCTATTTACATAACATTTGCATTGCACTGGGTAATGTACAAGTAATCTAGAGATGATTTAAAATATATGGGAAGGTATGTGTAGCTTATATGCAAATACTACACCATTTTATATAAGGGACTTGAATGTCCTTGGATTTTAGTGTCTGAGGGGGGTCCTGGAACCAATTTCATGTAGGATACCGACAGACAACTGTAATTCCATATAAGATTTTGTGATTGTAGCATTGTAAACGTTAAGAATTGTTCTGAGTTCATGTGCCATCGTTCTAATACTGGAATTCAGATACATTACATATAAATGTATATAGTACTTTTCGTCTTTGGTTCTCCTAGAAAAACTTCTTAAGGATAGGAGGGTTTTGTTGTTGCCATTATTCTGTCAACTTATTCTTAAACATCTTGTTTTAAGCTAAAATAAACTGAAATATTCTTCCTTTAAAGATTCCCCTAAATTCCTGCTTTAGAAAATGATTTATTCATTGAAGTGAATAGCATGTATTGGATGTTTTTAAAACTGCATATGCTTTTATTTATTACCACAATAATACATGTAAAAATTTAGGACTATAGAGAATGTAAAAAGTACAAAATGAAAGTTCCATCCTCCAGAGATAACTACTTAATGGTTTCTAGTTTATATGTCATACTCCTTTTCTCCTCCTGATTAAAAAGCATTACCACCACATATAGTAGAAAATTTCAAGTCTATAGTGAAGCCTCCCTCCCAAAAAAATCACTCGTAATTCTGCCACTCAGAGGTGAGTACCGTTGGAACATTTGCTATATTTATGTCCTTCCACATTTCTTTCTGTGCTATATATGTTACAGAAACTGTACATATGTTTATGTACCTATACGTATAGCTAATGTATAATCTATGCTTTATTTGTAATAAAAGGTATCAAGCTATACATAGTTATATAATCTGCTTTTTAAACTAAAATGGGAGTGATAATTTTCCCATGTCATTTATGATTTGATTTTTAATAGCTGCATACTATTCTATCATATAAAATATTGAACCATTTTTCTTGTTGGATATTTAGTTTTTTTGCTTTTACAAATAATACACTTATAGAGTTATTTTGCTGAATATTCTTGAAGACAAATATTTTCACATGTTCATTATTATCTCCTTAGGATAAATTCCTAGATGTATAGTGATTTTTGTAGAATAAAAATGTGTTCAATTGTCATGTGCAGACTTCTGGGACTGACAAGTGGATAAGTAAGATCCTATCAGATTTTTAGAATAACTTTAGCAAGTAAATTTGAAGATTCCAAATTTCAGGCTATTAATTTAAATAGATTATCTTCCAGCCTTAAACATTCTGGGTTGAGATATTCAAATATTGTAGCTAATATGTGATGAACCACATTTGTTCAAGGGAAGCCTATTGTGCATGTTTTAACACCACTCTTGTTTATGTCACTGGATTTTTTTACTCATTGACTGTTCAGAACTGTGTATATCACACCAAAACCCAAATCCAAAGTGAAAAACCATAGTCATACCCAGGTTTTATGAGATGCTCAGTAACAAACCTAACTAGATTTTCTTGGAGAGAAAAGATATGATGACTTCTCAGAATGCTTTAAATTTCTTTCTTGTTTTTAGCAGAAGTCATTCTAGGAGGAAAAAATGTTAGTTATTTTGTTTCAAAACAAAAATAAAAAATTATCATAACTGGAAAAATATAAAAGGATACTACCTCAAATGTTGATCAAAACAATGATTATATGATTAGATTAAAATCACAACTTTTTAAATGTAGTAACTATAGTAGCTGCTGTGTAGTGAGCTCATACTAGGTGCCTGACAAGGCCTTAGGAGCTTCTTACCATTCTCATTAATCCTTATTAAGACCAGGATAATAATGTATGTATGACAGGTCTGAGTGTTTTGATTTTAAATGTTCAACTTATTCAACTTGCTGATGTTTTGGATCTAGGAAATGTTTGGACATCTGTCCACAATGTATTAAACTTTTTCAGTGTATTAATAATTTCCTTTAGATTATAGCATTTTTATAGAAATTATTTTAAGTGTGATTTGGCATAGCCTATAGAAGTTTTAATTATTTCATTCATCTTCTCACTGTCATAGTTTTTCTGAGACATAAATGACTTAAATGACCCCTCAGTACTCTATGGTTTCAAGTTGTTTTTTTTTTGCTTAGCATAATTTTACTGTTTTAGAATTTTTGGTTTGCTAGAGTGAAATTAGGAATTCAGATGTAATAGGAGTGATTATACAGTATTATGACTATAAAGTAATGAGTTTCATTTCTAAGTTGCTATTTTTATCCAAGAGATTAGTGTTCTCTAAAATGATAATTGTGAGAGATAATTAAAATTATTTTAAAAATATTTTCAGACTTGATTTATGAGGGTTCAACTAGAGAAGCAGAATCAGGAGATTATATATATATATATGTATATATGTAGAACACACATGCACATATACACAGACACATATACTAACATATATGGAGAGAGAAAGAGATGGAAATGCAAGGAGTTGGCTTATGTGATTGTGGGGGCTGGCTAGGCAAGTCTGAAATGGGTATGGCAGGCCATCAGGAAGGACAGGCTGGGACTCTTGGTCATAAGCTAAATCTGCTGTCCACAGGTAGAATTTCTTCTTTATCAGAGAAGCTTCAGCTCTGCTGTTAAGGCTTTTCAACTGATTGAATCAGGCCTACTCAGATTATCTAGGATAATCTTTTTTACTTAAAGTCAACAGACTATGTACTTTAATCACATCTACAAAATACCTTCACAGCAATACTTAGATTTTGGTTAAATAACTGGGGGCTGCAGCCTAGCCAGGTTGACATGCAAAACTCACCATCACACTTGATATCTGAACCAGTCCACAAGTCATATAAAAATACCAGCTTCATTAATATAAAATCATCATTTATCGTGGTAAAACCCAGAAATATCCATTTGGACTACTTAATGCTGATACTAGTTTGGGCCATACAAATTTTGTATGGTACCAAAAGTAAAATCTACTGTTGAAGTAGTAATATTTACCAGAGTTGAGAATATTGAAAAGAAAGTACATTAGGCTACAATTATAATTTTTTAAACGTTTGGAGGAATGGCAGCATCGTTGGAACACTGATGACTTCTCAACAGGATGTAAAAGGGCAAACATTTATTTAAATCTATGCTTCCCAAACAAGGCTCATGACTCCCCTGAAGTACAGTCTTATTTTCTTCTGCCATTAGGTACTTTAGTAGAAAATACCAGAGAAGCACTGTTTTTATTTATGTAAACCAGGAATCAGCAAACTGTTTGTGTAAAGGGCCAGATAATAAACATTTTCACTTTTGCAGGCCATACAGTTTCTGTTGCAACTATTAGCTATTAAAGCAGCCATAGATAATATGCAAACTAATGAGCATGGCTGTGTTTATAAAAGTTATTTACTATTAATAACACAGACAGTGGGCTAGATTTTGCCTGCAGGCTGCCATTTGCCTATTGCTAATGTAGAAGAGTCTGGTGTGTTGGTTAAAATAGTCACTTATCTTCTTGTAATACTGTACATACCTAGTGATAGGATATATTTCAGCACAATTTAGAGCATTAGGAATTGATCAACTAATTTATTGAACACATTTTTCTTTTCTTTTTTTTTTTTTTTTTGCTAATTTAATAAGAACCAAGGGAGGAATCAGAAGAGTATAGGAATGGGGCAGTGCCCCAATCTTGTTAGGGAATTAAGACTATTATATATAAACTTATTAGCAAATGATATTTTATATATTATATGATTGTATAACATTATATGTTGACTTCTCTATTATATATATGTGATAAGGTCTATTCCCTCAACTCTCAAGAAAGGAAAAAAATTAAACATTGTGTCTGTGTTTTGTTGCAGCACAGAAGTGAGGCCAGGTGCAGAGACTTCCTTGTGAGCATATATGGAGGAAGCACTGTAAGGCAAGCTGCTGATGGCCAGCTTCCTGGCTTTGGTTTCTCCTCCCATCTTCTCTTTATTAACTAAGAATAATAATTAGGGAAAAAAGAAAGCCAAAGAATTATTTGAACATACACATAGAGGACATAGGCGTTTGGTAAAATATCATAGACATCCAAATACTTGAGTTTGAAATCCTAAATTTAGTAGCAAAAATGCCACTTTTTGCTGTAATACTATGTAATAAATTATAGTTCAGGCACAGGCTAAAAAGTCAGGAGATTTTGCTAGTCCCTAGAAAAGTGGCCTAGAGAATGACACCATCTTTGGGTATTAGTTTCTTCATCTGTTTTAGTCATGCCTCGTGTTGATGATCTTTAAGTGGGAACGGATCAGTTCCCTGTGTTAGAAAGATGACTCGGGTGGCAGATGGGTTGGAGGATATGATCGTCTAGGTGAGAGAGAGGATTGGACTGCTGAGGGCAGCACAGATGTAAAGACATGATCCAACTGGAGACATCTGTGAATACATGCTTCTGTACAGGCTTTATGTGAACCAGGTTGAGTGCTCCTGTGGGATCCTTCCAATGGAAGAAGCCCCTAGAACAGTGTTTAGAAACTCAGGCTTCAGAGCTAGTTGTGCCTGAATTTTTATCTTGGGTCTGCCACTTTATAGCTGTGTGACTTTGGATAAGCTTCTTAAGTGATTTAATCTTCACTTTCCTTATGTGTAAAAATGGGCAGGATAATAACACATATAAAGTTGTTAAATTAACTAAGACAATGAATGCAAAGCATTTAACCCATTGCTGGTTGTTTTATGAAGGTCCTGTGAATGTTTGCTACCATTATTCTTAGGAGGAAATCAAGTTTTAGTGCCAATGCTGCTATTTACCAATTATGATTGTGTAAGTTTTTATGATTTTCAGGAAACAGGTCATGCTCTATTTTTTTTTCTAATTTTGTGGGAATAAAGTTATATTTTATGTTTTTACTGTGATCAAAAGTGATAGGAACAAATCAGTTCTAGGTTGTCATTTTTTTGGTTTCTTTTTTCACAACAGTAGGTACCTGTACTCTATAATTTGGTATGTTCATCTGTATAATGCTTAAGTCAGTCCTGGTGGTTGTTTCTCAGAAAGTCAGATGAAATAAGAGACAAGTGTGTATCAATTCTGTACCAGAAAAGGAAGAAAGGAAGGGAGGAAAGCACCAAAAGTCTCTAGTGCTCTGTGACAGAGGAGAAAGAGGTTGTGTTTCATACTAAACTGAAGTAGACATTATGTTAAAAATATATTCTCCCCAATATTCTTCTAGTGGGATTTCAAAAAATATATTTCTTTTCAGTAGTTAGGTTCCTGTCTTATTTTCTTTGCAGCTGTTGGTATGTCTCATGTTACAATTTCATCATTTCTATATCAGGTTTTGCCTATGATGAAGCCTGAGAAATATCTCATTTTAATGGTTTCTATGGTTTGTGTCTGTTTGTATTTCATTCTTCAGGAAGCATTTAAAGCAGTAGTCTTGCCTTCTCATAATGACATGTCTCTCTGCTTATTCTCCCTCCTCTTAGTGGACAATATTTATGGTTTGTGTGTGTGTGCACGTGTGCAGACTATTTGCTATGCAGTTGCCTAGAGCACTGTGAAACTCAGCGTATTCAATGTAGTGGTTTCTTTTTGTTTTGTTTTTCTGCATGCCATCAAATATTTCCAGAGTGTCCCTTCCACTTTCTGCACCAAAGACAGCTAGAAGATAGAGAGAGACATTGCAGTGAATTTTACTTTCTAGCAAATTATATATAGTGTTTTTTCTTACAGTAATGTTTCCTCTCAATTTTTGTATAGAAAATGTTTTGGTAACATTTTGGAAATAAAATAAAACTCAGAAAGGAAATTAAAAGACAACCTAGGCAAAAATTGCACCAACTATGACAGATAAGAGGTTAACATATTTACTAAATAAAGAGCTTTTATAAATCAGTGATATTCCAATAGAAAAAATTGACAAACATGAACTAATAGTTCCTAAAAGTAAAAAACAGAAAAAATAGACATAAAAATTTAATTCAATCTGAGAAAGCTGATAAAATAAAAATGAAAAAAAAATTTAAAAAATATAAGCCTAGCTAGTAATCAAAGAAATGACCTCCCTCCCTTTTTGCTTCCCTCTTTTCTTCCCTCTCCCTCTACCCCATTTTTTCTTTCTTTTTGCTATTGATTATTTAGTGGAAGAATTTCTCAATTTGATGAAGCAGGTACATTTAAACACTACTGGAGTAGAAAGTGGCACAAGCATTCTGGAAAGTCATTTGCCAATATGAATTGAGACTTTAAAATGCCTGTAACCTTTGACTCATTAATATCACTTCTAAGAATGCATTCTAAGGAAATAGAAATACGATCAAAGCATTATGTACAAGGATAGTCACTGTCATTTATAATACCATTGAAAACATCAAAAACTGAATTTCTAGTGACAGTGTGGTTGCATAAATTATACAAAATCTTTAAGAGTTATTATGCAGCCACTAAAATCATGTTTTCAAAGAGCATTGGATGGCATTAGAAAATGTTCACACTATAATTTTAAGAAGAGTGAATGGTGTCTAAGAAAGAATCCCAGAAAGGAGCCAGATCTTTCAGTGTCCATGCTTATGTCCTGATCATTGGACAGTGCTGCCTCTTTCTGTGTGAAATATTTGGCACTGGATTTTATATAACACATAGCAAGATAACCCAACAAAAGATAGAGTAAAACAAACATCAGAATATGCAGACATCATCCTTCATTCCTAATAATAGCCTTGAGGGAGAGTCAGCAGCCATTTAACTTGAGGTTTATGTGGTAATAAAATGGTTCAGTAATCAGCTACCCTCCCTACCCCACCCCCAACTCAGGAGGAAGTCCTCACAGGGACTGTGTGCCCTAGACTGAGGCTGTGGTTTGGGGCAGCCCCTTGCTTGCAGATTCCCAGAGGGCTGTCTGAGCCCAGCTATAGAGTGAGCCTGGTCTTGGAGCAAGCACCAAATTGCCATTTCAGAAGAGGCAATGAACAGTGGAAACCTCAAAAAGCAAATCCAAAATTGGGCATTTGTCTTTGTTTTGTCCCTTCAAATGTCCTGTCAGTTACCCAAAAGAAAGGTATGTCCAGGGGGAAAGAGTACAGGCTTTGGGGGCAGATAGAGCTATACTCAAATCAAGGTTCAGCCACGTTGCTGCAAGTTCTTGGTTTCAACCTTGTAAAATGGGGGCGATAATGATAACTCTGCAGGGATGTGGTGGGGATCAAATGATTTAAAATATACCCCATACATCTAAAACAGTACCTGACACATAATAGCACTCAGTAGATGGTCAGTAAATATTAGTCAAGTCTTCTCTCCACAGTGTGTTTGTTGATTTGAAACAAGTATTTAAAAGGATGGCCTGATACGAGATTTTTTTGTCTCCATAACATTTTGTAGATAATGATCTGAATTATAATGAAGGTGGCATTTTGCTTACAGAGTAGTCATGTTAAATATTTCTTTGTGCTTTAGTCTCTACATCTGTTAGTTTGTGTGGTTTTATCTTAGCAATATTCCTTAAAAAAAATTAAGCCTGTGCAGGTCATCAGTAGCAGCGCTGTGTGTGTTGCTTTTTCTTTTTCTGTGGGAGTCAGGACTGAGAGGGATGATTTTTTTTAAAAATTCTTCTGTATTTTTAAAAAGATTTTGGGAAAACAACTTGAAAAGCAATCTCCCTCCTTTTTGGGAAGGATAGATTTGTTTTTATAGTAATATGGTGGCTGGCCTTCCAGCGAGAACACCAGTTTGTAATACAGCTGGTCAGAGGTACCTTCTGAGTTTGTGCACAGGATTTCCTGGCGTGAGGTTAACTTACTCATTCACACCAAGGACTCTGGCTTCATTAACTTCTGGTTTGTTAAAACCTATCCCTATCAGGTGTCTGAAAACTATTTGAGATAGTAAGAATAGAGGTAATATAACATAAAAGGTAAAAATGCCATTTGTAGGGACTAGAAACATTTGTATTAGGGATACAGAGCGTCTGGAACTTATATGCACCTTTTAATAGATTTTGGCTTACCAATATCAGCAATCCAGTTTGCATTGACTATCACCTTGTAAACATTATGAAAAGCTAGGTGCATTTGTGATTTACTACCTGTGGTTCACTGCTAGCCCTGGAGCTGGAGAGATAATTTTAGGTGCCCTCTGGAGTAACAACTGGTCATTTGTTGCCAACAGAAAGCTAAGTGTAGTTACTGGAAGTGAAAATAGTAAAGCCAGTTTTATATTAATAAAAAAGATAAGCAATAATGAATGCTGGTGAGGATGTGGAGAAAGAGGAACCCTTGTATGCTGTTAGTAGGAATATAAATGTGTGCAACCATTATGGAGAACAGTATGGCGGTTCCTCAAAAAACTAAAAATAGAACTATCTTATGACCCAGCAATCCCACTGCTGGGTATACATCCAAACGAGGGGAATTCAATATATTGAAAAGATATCTACATTCCTATTTTTATTGCAGCACTATTCACAATAGCCAAGATTTGGAATCAACCTAAGTGTCCATCAACAGATGAAGGGATAAAAATATTGTGGTACATATACACAAGGGAATATTATATAGCCACAAAAACCAAAACCCTGCTATTTACAATAACATGGATGGAACTGGAGAACATTATGTTAAATGAAATAAGCCAAGCACAGAGAGACAAATCTTGTTTGTTCTCACCCATATGTGGGAGCTAATTATTTAAAAACAATTGATCTAATGGAGACAGAGAGTAGAATGATGGTTACCAGGGGCTGGGATGGGTAGCAGGGAGCGGGGGAGAAAGTAGGAATGGTTAATGTGTGCAAAAATATAGTTAGATAGAATGAACAATATTTGATAGCACAACAAAAAGTGACTATAATCAATGATAAGTTAGGATATACTTTAAAATAACTAAAAGTGGAAGTGGAATGTTCCTAACACAAAGAAATGACAAATGCCTGAGATTGATGGATACCCCACTTACCCTGATTTGATCAATTCACATTGTATGCCAGGATCAAAACATCATATGTACCCTGTGAAGATATACAACTATTATGTACCTATAATAATTAAAAACTTTAAAAAGAGGGGAAACAAAGAAAACAGTAAAGCTAAGGACTTACTTTGGACAACTAGGCAGTTGAATACTGGCTGAATACCAAAATACTAGCCTGTCTGGTGGTTTCCCCTGGGGCTTCTTATTTCTGTGGGTTATGCATCCTCACCTACAGGGAGACAGCTTCCTTAAGGCAGCTTCCAGGCCTTCTGTGGGGCTGCTTTCTTCTCAAAAGAGAAGTAAATTAGTCATTGAACTTTTAGAGAATATAACGGAAAGAAAAACCTAGCTTAGAATCAAATTTGTGTTTTTCTACCCCATGGCCTACAGCTAGCTACCTCTCTGGCCCAAAATATCTTCCTTTGAAGCAAACTCTTCAGTTGTAAGTTAATAGAGGGTTTTAAAACAAAACAAATAAATTAATAGAAAGTGCAAAAATCAGAATAAACAGAATATAAAATAGATTTATTTTTGTTTTGTCATATAATCCCAGATGATAAAACAGGAATAGACATATGTGTAATTGTCAGATTCAAAATCATGTTAAAGTGCTTCACTGTGCTTTAATTTTTTTTTAAGGCCTACATAAAAAATAGAATCTCAGAGAAAGTAGACACATTTCTAATGATTAACCGTATATCTTTAAAAGTTTGATATAAGAATGAACCACTATTGTACTTCTTAGAAGGGCTGATTGCTCTTGTTGCAGTGGAATAAAGGTTTGGGTATTATTCATAATTCACTTACTAACTCATTAAATGCTATTTATATTCTTGTTTAACTTGAGCCATACTTAATGATAAACTCTTTTCACTGTTTTGCTAGACTTTCTGTAGAAGTAGCTTGAGCTTGCTCCCTTAATTTCCTTACCCATTATCTTTAATCACTTACAATTTGACTTTGACCCCCCTTTACTAACAATCCCCAGATTCTCGCCCTTTATGTCACATTGCCAAAAGCCACATCCTATTGAATTTACTTCTGTAACATCTGATATGTCCAATTCCCCACTCTAGTGATATTATAGCAGTTCCCCTCTGAAATAATTCCCAAAGCTGCACATTTTACACACTACTCCATTACTACCAGATGCATCTGTGTTAGTCACAGCTCTGATCACGAATGATATTTTCTCATTGCCTGCTATGTAAAGTCCATTTTTCTGGGCCTAGCATTTGTGCCAGCATTCTTTCCCACTGCTTCTTCTCATGTGGCCTGTTCTCCAACTCAATTCCTTTATGTATGCTATAATATCTACCCAGAGTCCATACCCTCTCTTTTCTCCACTCCAATATCTGTTTCAAAGCTTATTCTTCTTTTCAAGCCCAGAGGAAGGACATCCCATTCAGTAACCTTGTCTGATCTTCCAAGCTGGAAGTAATGTTTACTTCTAGATTTTATCTCTACCTCTCTGCTGATGTATTTCATATTCTGTCCTGTGTTACTTGTGTGGGCATCTTATTTTCCCTTCTCAAGGGATGGGTCATTCTAATTATCATCTTATTTCCCACCCCCAGTGTCTATATCAGTGTCTTATACTTTTTATAAGCTAAATACATTTTGGATAATTGAATGAACTAGCCAATATTAATAGTAGAGCATACACGGAAGGATGTTTTACAATATAGACGGTTATTACACTTGTCAATATTCTTCTTACCTTTCTTAGTTATTTCCATGCATTTTAGATTTAACAATTATCTGTTCAAACAGCTGATTGCCATGAGTATATTGAACCTTATATTAAGTTCTGTAAGTATTATGTAGTAATTATGTTAAGTAATTAATTGCTACATTCAACTTTGTAGGATGTAATCTACAAATCTAACTATTAAAGTTTGTGTAATATTTTTTCTGTATAACTTCCAATAAAGGAAGAGTAAATGAGAAGTTAGTGACGAAATTCCCCTCAAGATGATGGAAAAGTCCTAGCACATTTAGAGCCTTTTGGAGCACTCCACTGTGAACATAGGAACCACCAAGAATGTTATTTTTACACCACTTACTACAGCTACCGTATAAGAGCGTGTATTATAGCTCACTCAGTGACACCTCATCTTGCAAGAACTCAGCAATCGAGTCCCTCAACTCCCTAGACCACTAAGTGGTAAGAAAAAAATACCAGTTTGTATAGCACATACAGTGAGTATCACAGAATTACCAAGAGTACCTTACTTTTGGCTCTAAACCACAGCTCTCCTTTTACATAGTTCGGTGCACATCCTTTAGGGCTCCACTTAGCAGCCTTCTCAAAGGAACATTCCCTGATGCACATTCTGTCACCCACACCAACTCAAGGCTGAGGTAGGACTATGACCTCTATATTTCCAGAGCAACACTCTGGAATTGCTGGCTAATTCAGCTCCATGTGTATATATATAAAAATTACCAATAAAAGATTGAAATATGTTCAGGACGTTCTGTTTAAGGGTGCAGTCAAGTATGTAATGCATTTTGGAAATATTTCCTTATAAAATTGCATTAAAAAGAAAAGTGTCTTTGGTGTTTAATAGGATTCATCCTTAACTATCCCAAATGACTGATTTCTAAGGGTTCTACATAGCCACGGTCTTGCTGTATAAGGATAATATAAGTACGGTGTATCTGGGACCTTCTTGATTTATCAATGCATAGTAGTCATTGAGTCTAATATGCACCTTACTCCATACACTAGTCTGGGGATAGAAACACACACACACACATACACAGAAGACAAGGTCTCAGCCATTGAAGACTTTTAGTTTTGCCAGATTTGTATTTTCTTATGAAGTTTATTATAATAAGTCCCGGGGAATGTTGTGTTATATATCTAGGTGACAGACCTAGACCTCTGCCCCTATGTAGTCATTTAGCATTTATCAAACACTGAGTGCCTCTATGAACCAGGCTAAGTGCTGGGTGCTGGAGGATTGAGACATATTAAAACATCTTTTAAATGGCTAGAAATATAAGTAGACTTGTACAGGCCTTTCTCCTGTTCTTGACCAGGGTGGAGTTCCTCATTATCAGCATACGTGTAAATAAAAGGGAACAGATAATCTGAGATCTTGCTTCAGTTGTCCTTGAGAGTTAATTAAGGTTTGTGTATGACTGGACTTTGGACAGTCCTTCATAATGACAGGGAAGGTTGACAGATAGCTTCCCTCCAGCAGGGGAGAATGAGCCACAAAGACTGAACACTGTATTGTTCCCACCAATATAGTTTGCTCCAATGTAGTTTTCCAGATCACAGCCAAGAAAAGAAAGAATGTCCTGGACTTCACTCCTCAGTAGAGCCTGGTGCCCAGGAGAGCAGAAACAGTGTACCTGTGAAGTTGCCAAGGCAACATCAAGGGTAAAGAGAAGAGTAGACAGAATGATTTATGAGGGTTTCTTGCCATAGGAATGGGTCTAAAAATATACTTCCATGTCTTTTCCTCAGAAGGATAAATGCTACAGGAATTATCAAGGGAATTGTGCTGCATAAAAGCTTGAGACCTTATCAGAGCCCAAGGAGACCAGGGCAAAGAGCAAGGAGAGGGGAGGCAGAAGCAACAGATAAGAATGAGCAGTGTGCATGGTGTGCTTTTAATCCCTTAGGGAATTGATGCTGTGCCTCCATATAAAATTCATTTTTTAAAAACATGCAAATGTTGCATATTTAAAATATACCTAGGGAAAAAAGACCATTTACTGGGGTGAAATGAAAATATTTTATTTCCATATTTTTAAGAAGTTCCTCTTAGCTTCTACTTTAATATTAGCAGATTTGCAGGGACATTTTCATGTCAGCATGTGGAATAGTATGTCATAGTAGCACAGGTAAAAGTTGCATTTTATTTAGGAATAATTGAGAAAGAAGCTCTTAAGGTACATAGAGTTGGTACATCTTAGCACCCTTTCTTAGCATAAGTAGATAATGTTATCAGATGTCCACACTGATTTTTACTTTCATGAATTATTATGTTGGTGACACTGTATCGGTTTTATATTGCTGCACAACAAATTACCACCAATACAGCAGCTTAAAACAACACATATTTATTATCTCACAGTTTCTGTGGGTCAGGAGTCCAAGCATGGCTCAGCTGGGTCTTTTGCTATGAATCTCAAAAGGGTATGATCAAGGTGTTGACCAGGCTGCTATCTTAATGCAGGTTCAATCTGTTTCCAAAGGGAGAATCTGTTTCCAAGCTTACTCAGGCTCTTGGCAGAAATCACTGCTGTAGAACTGAGGGCCTGAGTTTCTTACTTGCTGTTCTAGAGGCTGCCTGTAGCCCATTACCACATGGGCTTCTCAACATGGCCTCTTACTTCATTAAGCTGGCGAGGAGAAACTCTACTATGTCTGCTACCAAGATGGAATCTTGCATAGCTATTTGTTAAATGTACACAAACACTTTCGATAAAGATTTTCACCTCCATTGATTTACCAAAA
>VBSM01003176.1:25186833-25207291 GCA_008086735.1 Cheirogaleus medius | reverse complement strand
AGAATTTTTTTCTTGATCTCCCACTCCTTTGGGTGCCCTGTCCCACTTAACTCTCTCATGCATCCTCTCCTATTTCTTTATCCATAATGCCTCTCTTACACATAGGGTAGTGAGCACCTTGTGGGCAGGAGCAGTGCTCTGTTGGCTGCTGTGTCCTCAGCATGTGGCCTAGGGTAGGCACTCAGCGAGTATAGACTGGAGTTATGAGAGAATACACATTTCATCTCAGCCTTAGAGCAGTTCTGGGCAACAGATAGGAAACCAAAGCTCTGCAAGGGTGTGGGACTCTCTCAGGGCACCTACACCACAGTTGGTCTCACATTTAGAGACCAAGGCTAACCCTGGTCTCTTTCCTATGCAGTGCTTTTACATAAAATCCCTTCAGTATTTTTTTTTCCATCAGCCTAAATAACTTAGTTTCCTAACATCTCCTCCCAAGGACTTTTTTCTAACCCTTTCAATGATCGCTGATAAATTTTATTTTTTCCATTTTGCATGTCATCTTTTAGCGAAGCATTAAAAGGAACACAGGACAAAACAGACGCTTATTCTGGGGTGTTGTAGACTTCATCACACTGTTTATTCAATCCTGTCTAGTCAGTTCCTCCAAGGCATTGGTGCTGCCCTAACCCCCTCACTCGAAGGCTTCCCTATGTGAGGTGGAATATATCTAAAAAGACAAATGCACAGGATTATGTACTTGCTCTGCTACAGAGGCCTTTTCCAGGAGTGTAATTTGGGGGTGGCTCATACTCTGTAGAATAGAGGAGGAAGGCTCTTACTGTCATGAGGGCCAAAAATGTGGCTGGTTCCTCACAGACACAAACAGCTTCATAGGGCCATGCCATGTGATTCCTGACTGAGCCTTCTGGTATTCCAGTTCCCTGCTCGCTGGAGTGATTCTTCACTCCCCACAGTTGAACCTGTTGTGCTGTCTTCTTACCTACTCTCTTCTATGATTCACAGAGGTAATTTAATTTTCAGTCCATCTACCCACCCTGCCTACCTAGTTTCTTCTCAGTGCCATGCTTATTTCCTGCACATGTACTTGTTAATTAAATGAGAAGCCTGTGCCAAGTTCAGCATCTTCAGAACTCTCTACATGATGCATTCCCCGAGGCTGCCCTTGAATAACTGATGCAGTGTTCTTTGAGCAGTGAGCTGTTAGAAATGCCCGGTTGGCTCACATGAAATGCCCTCTGATTTATTAATTTTTATTTCTGGGTTGAAATAGTGCATTAGTAATATTTTATGAGTTCATTCTCCCAAAGCTACATTAGTCCTTACCTATTTGTTTTCTTAATTTGTTTTGCCTAGCCCCAGCAAGTATGGAGGTAACATTGATGTGTCTATAGACATCAGGAATATCCATTTTATATCTCAAAGCACATACCCCACAGTTTTCTAGTCCAATTTTAAGTACTTTATCTGGCCCTCATATGTTTTCAAAAATAATTGCTAGTATCCCTGATGAAAAGTAGGCAAGATATTTCTTGGTTTTAGGACAGTTCAGCCTGTAGTTTGCACCCCTCCTAACTTAATGGAGGAATCTTTAACTGGATACCCTTCCTTTTCAGCATGGCTTCCTGCCTTTCCACTCTAGTGCCTAGCACACAAATGACAAGATCACAGGGGACTTTTCATTAAAGGTCAGCTGTAAAACTAAATACAGTATTAAAAATATCTGTCTTATAGTATTATTTAGTTAAAGCTTCCTCTCTTTTCCTAATGAGAGGCTACTGTTTGCTTTTTGTTCTTTTGTTGCTTAATGCTTTTCGGTAATAACCCCTGTGTCCCCTGTGATGTCGTGAGCATGAGCTTGGGGGCAGGCTGACTCACTTTCCGGTCTTTGCCCAGCCTCCAGTGCAAGATAAAATGAATAATAATATTGACCTCATGGAGGTGAAGTGAGAGTTAAATTATCCAGTATGTAGAAGTGCTTTTTTATAATCTTTAAGTATACACAAATACAAAGATAGGTTGAAATGGCAGGTACTAAGTGTTGATATTTATGTGCAGAATTGTCAAATGCCTTGTTTTAATGTTTTTAGCCAGATTATCCAATAAGACGCTAAGATTAATAGGTTATTAAATGAGCACCTCCCACTCTCTGCATATTTCTATTTCAGGTTCTCTTGTTCTCTATTTCTTTTTCTTTTTTTAATTTTTATTTTCTTTTTTTATTCAGTCATCAAAAGGAGTGAAGCCTGTATTTCTTTTAATGTCTACCATTATCTCTTTCAACTCTAGCCAGCTTCCTGTAAGTGGAGATAACAGAGAATTAAATTTTAATTAGTAATTACTATTGCTATGTAATCTTAATTAAATAAAAACAAGAGTAGGATATTTATTTTTATCTCTCTAAAAAAATTCAAATAATTTTTTTTCACTTATCAATTAGTTCTTGAGTCTTTTGCCTCCAGTGGATCAGTGATTTTCAGTAGAAAATCTTTCATCTCCATTGCTTTATACTTTTATTGCTGGAGAGTTAACAGCAGGGCTACCAAAGCACTTATAATTCACGAAAATCTTTTCCTCTTTTAGAAATGAATTTCAGTGGTGCTCATTTGTTCCCAGAAACCTGCTGAAAAGTGTATGGTACAGATATGAATGTTTATAACTGTAGAATAACTAAGTGAATACTCTGTTTGGGTGACTTTTTTTAAATAATAGGGATATGGAGTTATTCCTAGTATGAAGAGGGGAATTTTGAGAGTTTTAGGCACCTCTGAATCAGACTGGCGGTTACAAGCTCCAAGGATGTTTTTGTTTGTTTGTTTGAGTTTTTTTTCTTTTTAAAAATCTTCTTCCTTTTACTAACTAACTGTTGCGTGAGAAATGACAAATCACTAGATCTTTGGTTTTTTTAATCGTCAAGCAAAGCCTAACTCAACTGTATCTGCTTCCTCTTGCCTTACATCTCTAGGCTAATCACTACTTCCACGACTTTTTCTACCTCTCCCAAAGAGTCCACTTAGTTCAAGTTATGAATATTGACTGAGCACATTGTGTGAGTCCGGTCTCTGATTGCACATAACATACCCCCAGTCAAACTATTTCATTTGAGAGTGGGTGCAGTGGGAGGCAGGCTTATTGCTCAGGTAGCAAGTAAGAATGGAATCAGCACTCCCTTCTGCAAAGGGGCTATTGCTCAGTCTCCTTCCCTCCTCAGCCCTTCCATCTGCTTGGAAAGGCTATGTTCTCTCCTCAGCACCTTGAGACAGGTCCTTTCTTCTGCTCAAATTGCCCTCCCATTGTTTCTTCTGCCGCCTTTTGTCTGGTTAACTCCTGCTTATTCTTCAGTACTCAGTTTAGATGTGCCCTTCTCCTGGACATCTTCCCTGCCACCCAGCCTGGAGTGCATCCCTCTTATGTGTTTTCATAACATCTTATGCGTAGGACCTGTCTATGCACTTATCAAACTATGTAATAGTTGATTGTTTGCTTGTGTGTTTCTCAGCTGAATTGTGGCCTTTTAGAAGGCCACATGTCTGATTCATTCTTTCATTCTTTACCCATGGTCTCATTCATAAATAGAGAAAAATATTTGTTGAATGAGTGAATGTGGGATCTCCATTCATTTTGGTATATTACTTTGCTTTCTAAAGACCTTCTAAAACCAGACTGGATGTTATTCCCTTCCACAAACAAACTCTGTAAAGAAATGTGAATATCCTTGCAAAAAGCCCATTAAGTTTGTTGTCTTGGTAACAAAGTTTTGTGCAGTATCTAGATAAAAATGACAGTGACTTAAATTATATTTATAATATATATAAATGAACCTTAATTAAAGAGCAACCAGATTAACTGCATAGTTGATATGAACCAAGTGGTGATTGATCAGGAGGTGCCTGGCAGTGAACATTTATTTTTAGTGGTTTATTTTTCATCTTTTTTTATTGACTCCAGTTCTTTTGATGAGTAGGCTAACAGCCTTTTAAGTAAGTTGAAAAACCTTTTACTCATATGTGCTAACTTTTGTGAATTTGTCCTTCCTCCTTAGGGGTAACCATAGCATTATAATCTTTAATAACTAACATATTAAATATAGCTATTTTCCATTTGTTCTAAGGTAGAAATACTGCTTGTTGGTTCATCAAGGACTCTGATGTGTAGGTCCCACAAAACGTGTAAAAGCACCTTCTCTTTTTGACTGGTAGTTTTGTTGCCAGCTTTAATCAAACTCTTGAGTGGCTATGAATCCATGAAAACCATTCACAACAATAGTTTGGGGAGGTAGAAACTAAAAAGCTTTTTTTTGGTACATAGCATTTTTCTTTCAGGTTGTGTAACTTGATACCTAGTATTCTGAGCCTATGTAATGATGAACCATTTTAATGAGATCTTGCTATGGTTCTAAGAATTGTCATCATTAAAAAAAAATGATTTCACTAGAAAGAAGAATGAAAGAGCTGGTTTTACTGACATACTCATGCATTCCTTGTTCTTCTCCCTTTCTCTCTCTTTTCCAGTGAGTATGTTTTTGAACACATTAACACCGAAGTTCTATGTGGCCCTGACAGGTACTTCCTCACTGATATCAGGACTTATTTTGGTAAGTGGTGGAATCTGTCTCATTTAATAACACGCTGATTACTACTATATATGTTAGTATATGTACAAGGAAAAAATCTGAAAGAATATACACAAGCAGTTTACAGTGACTGTCTTGCACATGTGTATATGTTGAATGGGGAGACTCATATAGGCCTTTCACTACCCAGTTAAATATTTCTGAAATATTTGAAAAGCAATTTTAAGCAATTATATATTACTTGTGTTGAAGGGGAAAAAGATAGAAATAAAATGGAAAATAAAGGGAGACACAATTCTATGTCAAATTCCAGTGTCTAAGATACTATAAAATAAATGTAACTCAGTTCAACAAAAACGTGTTTTTCATTACCTTCATCAAAGTGGATTATTGGACATAATCAAGATCAGTAGAAATATAGCTTAGTTTCTTTAAATGTATTAACATGGATTGCAACAATTCTAACCTTCTTTTCCCTTTATCTTTTCTTTCAAAATTTATATTTATTTTTATTGCTTCCTTTAAAAAATGCCAAATAGGCAGAAAGCAATATGAATATCATCTGTATGGTTCTGTTACTGTAGCCCTGTAATAGTTGCAGGTGTGCTAAATTATGACACCTGAAGGAAGTTAATTTTAGTGATCTCTAACGGGGACTATCTAAATTCAACAGGACTAATCTAATATAATTAAATGACCTTTAAGGAGAAAGAAGTTTTAGAAAAATTTTTTTTCCTGTGCATACAATCCTGTGATTACTAATTATTATAGAAACAGACACAAGAAAAATATCAATATTACAGAGTTGATGTTAAGAAAAATGGAGAGTCAGTGGGAAGCAAAGTTTAAGAGGAGAAGGGCACAAACATGTGGAGCAGAGAGCAAAACTGGACTTAGAATAATGGAGAATTTCAGATTCTAGAGCTTGTAAGGAGCCAGAGTGAAAAGGTAGAGAAATGTATGCAGGGCAGAAACCTACAAATGGATGAAAGAGCTGTAGCAGTATGGAGAGCATTTTTTTGTGATCAGGGAATATCCAGGTTTGCTTTGCTTTGCTGTATCACATGGACTGCTGAGATGTTTAAAGTTGGTGTTGTTGAGCCAGGAATGTGAAGAATATCAGTAGGAGCGACTCCAAGAAGGTTACATAGTGGAAATCCAAATAGAAAGCCCAGTGCTGGCTGCAAAGACCAACCCAAGGTGAGGGGAAGTGTATTAAAGCACCTCCTTAAAATAAGTTGAAATAAGGTATGTGTGGTAATTTGTACCATGTTCCCCCCCCTCCCCCAGAGACAAGGTCTCACTCTATTGCCTGGGTTGCAGTGTGGTGACATCATCATAACTCACTGCAACCTCAAACTGCTGGGCTCAAGTGATCCTCCTGCCTTACCCTCCTGAGTAGCTGGAACTACAGGCTCACACCACCACACCCAGCTAATTTTTAAAAAAAAATTTTGTAGAGATGGGGTCTTCCTGTTGCCCAGGCTGGTCTCAAACTACTGGGCTGAAGCAATCCCCCCACTTTGGCCCCTCAAAGTGCTAGGATTACAGGCATGAGCCTGGCCCCATATTGCCTCTTAAGTACTAATCTGCTCACTTGTATGTGTCTCTGAAGTCTTTCTTGTTCTTTAGAGACATGAGAATAATAATGACACTGTAGAGAGTTGTTAATAAAGCTATAAAGTTGATCACTAATTTATTCCATTTAAAGACTATATTTTATTCTAAGATTGTGTCCTTCCTACTTTTTAATGTTAAAATTTCCTTCTGAAATGATGGTGACAGTATTATATAGTAGTGTTATTTTACTATTATTGTTTGACGAAAGAAAACAAAAAAAACAAAACAAAACAAAAACCTTAGCAACCCCAGATTGATCTTCAGATTTGGTTGGAGGGCAAGAGAAATTTTAATAGAATATAAAATCCAAAGTCTGGGAACCACTGGCCTAAGAAACCGACAACCTCAAGAATTTACTTCTACTGAACCGGTGGAGGAGCAACATAAATTGTCCAAAAGGGAAAAAGTAAAAATATTTGAGTCTGATCTAGAGCAATGAATGGTGAAGAGAAAAGCTTTAGATAATCTCTGAAAAATTCTTCACTCTAGGGAATCCAGGGCAGAGGAAAATGATCTGAGAGAGGATTTGATAGAGGAAAGCCAGCAGAAACTATTTTGCTAGAAAACCACAGGAAAAAAATTGGGGTAAATGTTAAGGTATGTGAATGAATCCGTTACTCCAAAGATTTCTAACTTCCTTGATTAAACAGAAGATTTTTATTAGGAAGCAATATATTTAATATTTAGAGTTAAGTAAGAAACTATATTAATATATTGAGAATTACACTATATCCAGAAGAGGACAAAGAGTAGGTAGAAGAAGAAGAGAGAAAGTAATGAAAGGGAGAGATCAGTTTCAATGAGACAGGTGATGGAAGAGAAAACCATGGAAAAGGAAGACATCAAATTATTAACCTTATTTACAGATGACATGATCTTATATTTAGAAAAATCTAAAGACTATACCAAAAAACTGATAGAACTGATTAATAAATCCAGTAAAGTTGCAGGATACAACCTGAGCATTTTATATACACCAACAGCAAAGAATCTGAAAAAGAAATCAAGAAAGCAATCCCATTTACAATGGCAGCAAAGAATATAAAATACCTAGGAATCAGTTTAACCAAAATAGTAAAATATCTATACAAAGAAATCTATAAAACACTGATGAAAGAAATTGAAGAGAACACAAAAAATGGAAAATTATTCCATGGTCATGGATTTGAAGAATTAATATTGTCAAAATGACAATACTACCCAAAGCAATTTACAGTTTCACTGCAATCTCTATCAGAAATACCAATGATACTCTTCATAGGAATAGAAAAAAACAATCCCAAAATTTATATGAAACCACAAAAGACTCCAATTAGCCAAAGTAATTCTGAGCAAAAAGAACAAAGCTAGAGATATCCCACTAACTGACTTCAAAATATACTACAAAAGTATGGTAACCAAATTGGCATGATACTGGCGTAAAAACAAACACATAGACCAATGGAATAGAATAGAAAACTCAAGTAAATAATAAATTCACACAGTTACAGCCAACTCATTTTCAACAAAGACACCAAGGACGTACAATGGGGAAAAGATAGTCTCTTTAATACATGATGCTGGGAAAACTGGATAACTATATGCACAAGAATGAAACTAGACCCTTATCTATTACCATATATAAAAATCAACTCAAAATGGATTGAAGACTTAAATCTAAGACCTGAAACTGAGTAACTACTAGAAAAAAACATTGGGGAAATGCTTCAGGACATTGATCTGGGCAAAGATTTTTCGTGTAAGACCTCAAAAGCACAGGCAACCAAAGCAAAAACAGACAAATGAGATTTACATCAAGCTAAAAAGCTTCGGCACAGCAAAGAAAATAATCAACCCACAGAATGGGGGAAAATATTTGTAAAACATCCATCTGACAAAGGATTAATAGCCAGAATATATTATATAAGGAGCTCAAACAACTCAATAGCAAAATGCAAAACAACAAAAAACCCACAAACAAAAAATTTGATTAAGAAATGGGTGAAAGATTTGAATAGACACTTCTCAAAAGAAGACATACAAATGTCTAACAGGTATATGAAGAAATGTTCAACATCACTAATCATCAGAGAAATGCAAATAAGAACCACAATGAAATATTATCTCACCCCAGTTAGAATGGCTTTTGTCAAAAAGACTGGGAATAATGGATGCTGGTGAGGAAAAGGGGAACCCTCGTACACTATTAGTGGGAATGTAAATTAGTGCAGCCACTATGGAGAATAGTATGGAGACTCCTCAAAAAAGCTAGAGATTAATCATATAATCCAGCAATTCCACTACTGAGTATATCTCCAAAAGAAAGGAAATTGGTATTCTAAAGAGATACCTGCACTCACATGTTTATTACAGCACTATTCACAATAGCCAAAATAGAGACTCAACCTAAGTGCCCATCAATGGATGAATGGATAAAGAAAATGTGGTGTATGTATGCAATGTAATATTATTCTGCCATAAAAAAGAATGAAATCCTGGTATTTTCAGCAGCACTGATGAAACTGGAGGTCATTATGTTATGTGAAATAATCTAAGCACAGAAAGACAAATATTGCATGTTCTCACTCATCTGTGCGAACTAAAAAGGCAGATCTCATGAAAATCTCAAGTAGATTTGTGGCTACCATAGGCCAGGAAGGGTAGGGAGAAGGGAGAATGAAGAGAGATTGATTAACAGGTACAAATATACAGTTAGAAAAACTAAGACCTAATGTTTGATAGATCATTAGAGTGACTATAGTTAACATTAATCTACTATACACTTCAAAATAGCTAGAAGAGAATAATTCAAATGATCCTAGCATAAAGAAAAGATAAATATTTCAGGTGATGGATATCCCAGTTACCCTGATTTGATCTTTACACATTAGATGAATGTATCAAATTATCACATGTACCCTGAAGATGTATGCATCTATTTTGTATTAGGAGGAAGGGGGGATGGGGGGAAAGAAAAGAAGGGTGGAGAAGCAGGGATATTGTTGATATTCTGGGACTTTATGGTCATTCTGCCCAAGCTCTTCATTTTTCAGTAGAGAACATTGAGACTAACAAAGGAAGGAAAAGGCAGTATTTTGTCTAAATTCATGTGGTTAGTTTTGGGCAAAGCCAGGCCTAGAGCCTTCAGGTTCCTACCTTAATATTTTAAATGGACTAAGAAACTTCAGACTTGAAAGATGCTCTCATGTGCTTGATAAATTCTTAATAAGAATGTGCTGCAACCATGGCAATCTTTTAGCATTTATATTTTGGGGCGGGGGAGAGGAAAAGGTATTACGGGTCTCTAATCATTATTATTTACATTTTAAATAATATTTTAACATTTTCTTTCTAAGACATCTTTGAAATATTTTTTGATTAAACAAAAAGAAAAAAGTAAACTTATTTGGACACAATTTCATATTGAAACCGGTAATTCACTCTGATGCCACAAGTATTTTGTTTGTGCGTTCCTCCTCTCAGGGGAGGTGCACTTAAGAATGTTACCTGCTACCTACTTAGATGATGCTTGCTGTTTGCCAGGCACTGACCTAAAGCACTTTGCATGCTAGCTCATTTACTCTGCACCACAGTAGAATGAATGGGGTAATTGCTAGTGCTGTTGCCACTACTTACACATAAGCCGAATGGGGAGAATAGGGAAGTGCGTAACCTGCCTTAGGTCACACAGACAGCAAGTGGCAGAGCAGGGTTGGAATCCAGGCTGTCTTACATAGACAGACCATATGATTATCGCTTGTTTCACTGCCTCTCTGGTTAAGTTCTCAGCTGTTTTTCTAGCCCGCTGAACAAATGGTAGGTCTGGATTTTATTCTAGCAGTAGCTTGGTGTGGGTTCACAGGCTATAAATTAATTACCACTGTGAGTTATTTCCTTTCACTCTGGTAAGCTAGACCCAATGGTGGTTTTTCCTTTTAACTCGGGGATGGTGAAGTCCCATCAGCAATAAAGGGATTTCCCTAGAGCATGGTTGCCTTTGCAGAACTGGGCTGGCAAGGCGTTCTCCTGCATGTGGGGTGCAGCTGCTGGGACCGGATGATCACTGCTGGGCTGTCTTATGGTACATTTGCCTTGCAGCATTCTCAGGACGCAGAGGATAGAGGATACTCCTGACTGATAGGAAACTTTGAGCAAAGGAAAACCTCTCATGTAGAAACATTTTGAAAGGCCTTTCTCACAAATGCAAGTCTATGCTGAAGGCAAAATAATTGCAATGTGGGAATAGCTCTTGAGAGCTTTAGGCTCCTGCTTTAGAGATTGTTGACACTGGTATTGTCTAGCCTGAAGGGACTCAGCTTTGCTAGGCCTTGAAATGAACCCATGCTGAGGTCTCTATTCAACCACTATCCTTTTCTGCCAAGTGCATTTCAGGGAGAGGCAGTATTGAGGTAAAGGATCAGGTGCTTTGCAAAATAGCTGTGTGCATGGAAGTGCTTAGTGGTTTGTTTCCTGGCACCAGGGAGAGAATTACCTAACTGCTCTCCTCTAAGCAATGTTCTGAGAGCCTTCCATGAACATTCAAAGTGCAGGCTGCCCTTGGGGAAATTGGTTGTTTGGGGACCCTCAGGATTCCTGTGCTGCATACTGAAATTATCATGCAATTTGATTTTTTAGGAGAAGAGAGGTAAAAACAAACAAAAAACCTGGTATTTCCTTTGTGAAGAAAAAGTCAATTAACTGAACAAATATACATAGAAATAAAATTTACTTGACAAATGCTGCTGTGTTTCACACTAATGTATTTAAAAATAGATTGGTGTATATTTGACTGTCACTGATAGTTCTTAATTTCACAAGTGGAAAACCAGCAATGAGTTTGCCATACCACCTAGCTCACTCTGCCCTGTTGGCTTCTGTGCCCATACCCATCCAGTCAGCTCTCTCCCTTGCTTAACTTCAAGGTGCCTCTCTGCCCATTTGGCACAAGTCTTCCCATCCCAGTCCAGTTCCAGCCATAAGAGCTGCACCTGTTATCACAGTTCAAACCTGCCAATTTGGTCTTTTATCTTCTAGCAAAGGCATGTCCAGCCTCAACAGGTAATGTTTATTTCAGTGGAGAAAATTTCTGGATTTTGCTTTTGCTTTTGAGAGTAGTCAGGTGGATATGTGCAAAAAAAGCTCCCCTTGGTTTTCTCAAAATGTTGGTAGAATGGAGAAAATGCTGTATGTTGTATTGACATTTATAGATATATTGCTGTATCCCTAGTAATGTGTGCGCATGTGTGTATGTGTTTGTATCAATAATAAAGAGGTATAAAAAAGGCATCCAGGGCATAATTTTTGAAAGTCAGAATCAAGAACAAGAAAGAGAAAAAAAAAGTAGAATAGTAATTAAAAGAATTGGTTCATGGATTGGATGTAAAAGAATTATGTTTTTAGGAAGCTGGTGGAAAAGATAACGATTGGGTAGTACAGTTTTTCTTTTTCCTGCTGGCCATGGATTAGGTCAGATTTGGCCAGTGTAGAACATGGACCAACATTTACCACAATTTATAATTATATTTTATTTGTGTGATCATATATTGTCATCTTTCTCTCTAGAATGGAAGCATCACAAAGACAGGGACCATATTTGTGTTTTTATATACTACTGTATACCCTGCACCTGTAATGCCAGAGTAAATACTTAGGACGTATTTGTTGAAAGCACAGAAGATCCAGTGAGTAAATGAATTAATTGACTGCAACAGAATTATCTGAGAGCTTGTTTGAAATGATGGATTCCAAATACACCCCCGACCAACTGAATCGGAATTTTTAGAGGAGGCACCTAGAGGACAGCTGCCATCACAGTATGAGCTGTCAGGGCTTGGGACGAATGACACGGACTGGCTTCTCCCAGTTCACAGTGGTCTCCATGACTTCACCCAGAAGTGTGACCCTCCCTTCCAGGCCACAGTAATTAATGCTACAGTGGAAAATCTCATCCTGTGAATGTACAGATGCCAAGGTGGGGATGGATCATTGGCCGTTGACCTTGAAAAGAGCCTTACCTCCCTGTCTTTTCTCTTTTCTTAAAGCCTTGACAACATGTGTTCAGAAGAGGGGTAGGTGGAAGGGCATACATGTCAGCGCTTTACATATCCCCCACAACTGTTTAGGGGAACAGGGGACTGAGATATAAGGAGCTGGAGGCCAAGACCCACAACTAGGTATTTAATATTCCTAAACAAAACATACAGAAGCCAAGAGCTTTAAAAAAAAAACAAAAGTTATGTCTGTCAAGGAATTAGGAGGAACTTTAAAAGGATCAGTGGGTCTGGAGAAAAGGATAGCTTGAGAATTGAAAAAGGAAACTAAAAAGATTATAGATCTTATTGTAACTAACATCTTAGTTTCCTTAGTTTATCTCCTTTATCAACAATCCAGATGATCCCCTTTTGCCAAAAAAACCAAAACCAAAACCAACCAACCAAACAAAAAAACATATAGGAAAGCTCCTGACTCATGAAGTGTTTTATATATAGAATGTACAATTCAAAAGAAAAGGAGGTCTTACTGGATAAGAAGAATCTAGGCATCTTCAGTAAAGAGTCAACTTTTAGGTCTGCAAAGTGTGATGGAAGGGCCTTTTTTACCATCCCTCTGTCAGATTTATTTTTATTTTTTATTTTTTTTTTTGAGATAGAGTCTCGTTGTGTTGCCCAGGCTAGAGTAACATGGCATCAGTATAGCTCAGAGCAACCTCAAACTCCTGGGCTCAAGCAATCCTCCTGCCTCGGCCTCTGAGTAGCTGGGACTACAGGTGTTCACCACCATGCCCAACTAATTTTTTCTTCTTTTAATAGAGACAGGGTCTTGCTTTTGCTCAGGCTGGTCTTGAACTCCTGACCTCAAGCAGTCCTCCTGCCTTGGTCTCCTAGAGTGCTAGGATTACACCTCTGTCAGATTTTTGTTCCCTTCCTGCAGATAAAGATGAGACAAGTTTGCACTTTAGGCCAGTTGCAAATCTGGATCTCTACCCCCAGCTCCTAGCTCCAGTCCTCCTTGGTCATCCTCTTTACTTCTGTCAAGTAGTAATGGAGGAGATCACTGGATCCTTGCCAAATGGGTCTTTATTTTAACATCATTTGTGCCCTGAGTGTATCTTATGTGCCTTCTGCCTTGTAATATATAGGTCCAAACTACTCCCTCAACCCTCACATTCTCAATTTCATCCCCACCTCCCTATTCCCTGAAGATAAACCTTACCTGCACCTCCACTGAGATTAATGTCACTCAGTTTTTATCATTTTGTTGCCTTCTTACTTGTGAAATAGTTCATAGCACACCATACTTTCCAAAATAAAATGTCCATTCATCTTTCTTTTCCTTCCTGTTTTAAAGCAAGAAGTGGTAGGTTACCTTTTCAGGTAGGATGGATGTGCTTCCTGGGCTGTTGGCATCATGCCTCTTGGTCATTTGTACTCCTTCCCACCTTTCATTTCTCTCTTTCCACTGGATGTTTCCCCTTCTACAAATATGTGTGAGCCTCTTTTTTTATATATAACAAACAAAATGAACATAAAACCTTTTTATCAATCCTGCTGTTTATTTAGACTATATTCCATTACATCAATTGGGCCAGCCCTTATCATCCTTCATTCAAACTTCCAACCATCCATCCATCTAGTCTTCTAATCATCCCAACCTCCCTCCCTTCATCCAACATTAACTGAGTGTTTACTATGACCTCATTTTGCACATTAGAAAACAGCCCCAAAGAATCAAGAGAACCAACCAAGGTCACACAACCCAGCTATCTAGTTTAAAGGGCTTTTGCCTTTAAACTAGATGGTAGGGTCACTGTTGACTACCTGAATGGCAAACCCAATTGATACTTTTTAGTTTCTATCTTGTTTGACCTGTATAATTTATGAGGTGGAGTAGGAAAATTTGTGACCTGTATAATTTGTCATGTGGAATAGGAAAAAAGCATTAGCAGGATTAACTTTTTAAAACAATGACATGTGTAAATTTATATTTTAATTTTTTGATTATCTGTCAAATTAAAAACTGCTTTGTGTTCCACTGTGGCAGGCCCACCAAGCTACTAGCATATCCGAGAACTACTTTTAAAATCTAAATTTGTTTATGAGAGCTTTGCTGTTTACATTGTAGGTGTGCACCAGGGAAAAGAATTCAAAGTGACACCAAATATGTGCGCATTAAGTAACACCATCTGTCCATTTGGATCTGTGCAGCTCCAGGTGCTTGCCCAAAGCCTGACATGTTTCAGGATAAGGGAAAGATTGTTACGCTAAGACCCCAAATTAGTAGACTTGGTTTGAAGTTTCAGAAGGCTTCGGATTCTTCCCTCTTCCTTTCCTAGTTGTTCATTCAATACAAATTGGAAGAACAGAGATCCTCCTTTATACTATTATCCCCTGTATACAGTAGAAGTCCTTCTTTATACTTGTGTCCCCCGTACACAGCAGGAGTTGTGCTACTGCTGTGATATGATAGGTCTGAGAAGACAACCCCACATACAGACAGCTGCATGAATAACCCAGTCTTTACTGAGGTCTGTTATTACTGCATTAGAAATACTGGGTGGAAGGTCTATCTCTTATTATAATGCAAATGTCTAGTTTATACGAGCCATTTATATCTTAGGATGGATTATCTGGTCCTATTTGAGAGACTTTCTGGATTGGTTTTTATAGCTAAGAAAGCACAGAGGAATAGTGTCAGAGGGCACTTGGAAGTGCAGATTTGAAAAGGGAAATGAGAGACTTCATCTGTCTGGGTTTGTTTACATGAAGCAAGGGAGATGTAAAAAGAGGTCTTGTTATAGGGACTTGGTAAGAGTGGCAGAGAGCTGGGGCTTCTGGCTAAGTGACTATTTAGCTGTGTGACTTTGGTCAGGTCATTATGCCTGGAATGATAGTCCTCATTCCTCATGGGTAAATGGACTGTGTACATAGTCCTTTAAGGTCCCTTTTAGTGCTGACATCCTGTGGTTCTGCTGGAGGAACTGAGAAGTCTGAAGAATGCTGAGGATTTTTTATGTGATATTGGTACAGGTATGCCAGGAGCAACCTGTGAGGGGCATTGTGAATCTGTGGCATGGACTTGTAGTGGCAGGAGCCAAGTCTTTGTGATCCTGGAGCTCAGCTCATGACTGGTATGGAACACTTAGTGCTGTGTGATCGAATGAATGAACTAAGGCCTGGCAGGTGCCAGGAGCACAATATAGAAAGCAGAGCAAAGGCTTGGGGCAAAGAAGGCTCTCCTCCACTAGTGATTGAGAGCCACTGCCAGTTCTGAGACCAATGTTCTGGGTCCTTTGGAGTCTTCCTTCTCTTCTAATAAAGGCAAAGCCATGAATCTCTTAAGGGTTTTGTTGAGTAGTCAGGACTGTATCATTGTCACAATGATTTCCAGGACTTTCCACCAACATCCTAGTAACAGATAAGGTGCTGTGCTAACCTGAATTGTTGACTGGCAAAAGGAGGGGTGACTCCTAGAAATATGTGAGGAGGCATGGATATCATTAACATAGTAAATGGTAGCTTTGCTGTTACAATTTGAAAACCGACTGCAGCAGGCACTGAACTAGGTGTTTTACATGGGTTGGCTTGAAAATTAAGGGCCCTGGAAATAAATATTTCTATTTTACAGTTGAAAAAACTGATGTTCAAATAAATCAAATAACTCACTCCCTTTTGGATCTATGGTCTATACATTTGCCATTCTTGAACTTTCTTCCTTCTTCAAACAAAATCTCTTATTTCTGGTATTCTGAATGTTACAGATTAGTCTTGTTCCTTCTTGACTTTCATAGTATATTCTCCCCACTCTGCCAAGAGAAATTGCTTGAACGTTTTAACATGTAAAAACTCATATACTGCTTGAGCATCCCAAATCTGAAAATTTAAAATCCAAAATGCTCCAAAATCTGACAAGTTTTGAATGCTCAACATGACACTCAAAGGAAATGTTCATTGGAGTGTGTTGGATTTTTGAATTAGGGATGTTCAACCAGTATAATACAAATATTCCAAAATCTGAAAAATAAATTCAAAATCCATAATACTTTTGATCTTAAGCATTTAGGATAAGGGATACTCAACCTGTAGTCAGAAGGAGTAACTCCCTGGAATTAAATCAAGGTGTCCTATTATAGAATTGGAAACATTTCATTTGGTTAATACTTCCTCTGATCACTCATAGATGTTCTTTATATATTTTTAGATCTTTGATATAATAAAAGAGAGAAAACATCAGTTTTTAAATAATAGCCCAAAGTCCATTCTAGAGTAGATAATAAAATCTTGTTTTTATGAAATAAGTAAGGATATTACTTTCTATATTCTATATTAATTCTACATTCTATATTAATTACACATTCTATGTTATAAAAATATAGCTATCCTATGAGATTCTAGGATATAGTTGATTCTTAAATTTCTTCTGTGCAATGATTTGTGACTGCTTAAGGAAAAAAATTCTAAGTCAGAGAGGGGAGAGGAATGGATGTGGGACTTTGAAGAGTGATCGGAAATGTTCACTGTAGAAGCTGAGGGGTCCAAGTGAGAAGGCCTGGGGGAGGTCACTTGCTTTTCTGGTACTTAGGAAGTCCTGACTTCGATCTAGTCATGTGAGCATCGTTGTTCCTCCTTTTATTAATGAAAATTATTTCTTTTCTCTTTCGGAATTCATAATACATAATGATTAGTAAGCTTGTGAACTAGGAAACATTAATGGTGTACAACAGATGCTTGTGTTTGTAAAGCGCTTTTCAGCAAGTGGAATAATGCTGAGTCTTGGCAATTGGGTGCCATCCACACAGGAAATGGGATACCTCTCATTCTTTTGTTCTGTAAAACCAGCATTTCTCTAAGGAGTTCTTACTAAAAAAAAAAAAAAAGAATTTTGCTTTTAAAAATTTTACCAAGTCAGAATATAAAGTGCCAAGAATTTGAATACTTCGTAAGCCATATTTCTGGAGTTGGCTTTTAGCTATGGTGCTCTTGTTATTTGAATATTATATAAATTTGGAGAAAAATAATAAACAGTTCTTAACAGTGTTAGTTTATTAGTGATTGTAGTTAATAGATTTTTTGAAACCAGCATTAAGCAGAGAAAACCACATTGATAATTTTAAGTGTCATTGGTGTTTTAATTTTATTTTTAGAATAAACAATATTTTGGATTAAAAATTATTTAAGTATTTAAGGTGGATAGAGTTAGTAAACATAACATACTTTATGGGCATGTGTACAAAAGTCATAAACGGTAACAAGGATCATAAACACGCTTATTATTTTTCTGTTCTAGATTTTTGAATGGTGGTATTTTCGCAAGTACGGAACTTCATTCATTGAACAAGTCTCAGTAAGCCACTTGCGCCCCCTCCTGGGAGGGGTTGACAACAACTCTTCCAACAATTCTAACTCCAGTAATGGGGACTCAGATTCCAACAGGCAAAGTGTCTCAGGTATGGAAAGTCCTTCAGTTTGCAATATTATTTGCTTACTCTTACTAAATTATTGTTACTCTTACTAAATTATTATGAATATAAGATAGTAATAACACTATTATTTAAAAATTAGGCTTCAGAGAAAAATGCAGCTCATGTTCCCAGGGAGTTGACAAGCTGTATCAGAAAAGTAGGGTATAAGCATCCCAGGGAAAGGAAATATTTATCTTGTTAACTTTACTTCTTCTGTTTGATCATTTAGGTCAATGTTTCCGACCTGAGGCTCCAGCCTCCTTGTCTGTAGTTTCTCAAACCTTAGTAAATGGATCCATTTTATTCCATGATAATTGCAGAATCTTGTATTTCACTAGCTCTGATCACATCACTCCTCTGCTTGTAAGACTTCATTGATTCCCATTCCACTGAAAATAAAGCCCAGATTCCTTAGCACAGCATAAGCTGCTTCTAACCTATCCTGCCAACTTTGGCTTCTGTCACAATCCAGTCCCTTTCCTGAATGTCCAGTTTTATGGCCACATGAAGCTACTTTTCATTTCCTAAGCATACCATGTTTCTCATGACACTCTGCCAAGAAGAAGTCTGTCTCCCTTTTTCCCTCGTTCATCCATCACTACCCAAACCAAATGTCGCCTCCTGGGAAGCCTTCTGTGATAGGTTATACACTATTGCTCCCCTTTGATTCATCCTTAATATTTTTACCATATATTAAATTGCATTGAATTTTTAAGGTACTGCTTTATTTCAGTATCTCTAGCATCTTGCACAGTGTCTACTATTTCTTTGAAACTCAGTGAATGAACATGTAAGTACATGCAAAGACTCAAAGACTGTACTTTCTTCTCTAATAAGAAGGAAGAATATAATTTCTTAGCTTAATCTCTTTATCAACTGAGTATACCTTTCCTAAGTACCTTTTATGAACCTTGTCTTATACAGGTTCTTCTGAATTATTATGATTATAAAGAAGTCCAGGTTCTTTTCCCCATGGAACTCTCTGTCTACTGCAGGACACAAAGAAATAAGTGCTTTGATTGTATGAGGAAAACATACAATGCAATGGGAAACAAAGGAGGGGATCCTGACCCAAACTGGGAGAAGGGGTTGCTTCTTGAAGGAGAAGGCACCAGTTCTGAGATTTAAAGGATAAAGAGGAAGAAATTAAAAGAGCTAGGTTATTTTTTCTTCCTCTCTAGAATAACTCAATCCACATTTCATAAGTGTCTAGCTAGGTTATAAGCCTCAAGGAACATTGTACATACCTTTTGTTACTGATGTTGAGTCAGTGCTCTTTTAATAGACCATTTGCCAGCCAGCCATGAGTGGTATGGGTAGCTGTTGGTACACATTCATTTAACCTGTGAAGGGTACACGCATGAGAGATGGCACCACCCAGGTAGCAAAATTGTCTGGGACTCTGTAAACTGATCCATTTTGTGAAATAGAAAGAGACCTAAGCAAAGCAAAACATTGCTTTAATGAGCTACTCTAATAAATGAGGCTTATTATTCTAGTGAGGAATCTTGATCGTTCAGTCATCAAGCATGAGCAGTTGTGGATAATTGCCACTACTGTGCATCTGCTATGAATACCCTACAGATTAAATGTGCTCTTATCTTGACTATAGTCTTTGAATGACATAGAACATTGTAGAAAATTAACAGATTGACAACAGAAAGCATCCTCATTTGAAGCCATTCTTTATATTGAATACATTTATATGTTCATTAAAGGTTGCCCTCTCTCTCTTCCTGATTTAAATCTCTTGACATCACTCCTGCAATGGAAAGTTCATACTCTTTTCATTGTCACTGTTATTTTGCTGGCTTTCTTAGTGGATGCCTTGATTAAGCCTTATTCATTATATGAATGTTGATACTATTCTAAGTGCTGTAATAGCAGCTTTGTAAGGGAGAAACCAAGCCCTTTTAAAAAATATATTCAACAATAATAACCATGGAAATTCTCAGTTCTATCTATAATAAGTTTTACCTGGCTAACACAGCTTTTGAATATTATTAATTCAATTCCACTAGTATTTACTGAGTGCCTGCCATGCATTCCATATTCCCATTCATTTCATGTGTAATAGATGTAGCATTTATGATCTGATCTCATAACAATATTCAAATAATTATCTTTAGAAAAATGGAAATTACCTTGTCTAAGTATATTTAGGTCTCAATCTTCCCGCTTCTCCTTGACATTGAGCTTCTAGTATTTAGCTAACTCAGCTCAACAAACATGCATGCTAAAATGGAAGTACCAGATACCATGGGACTAAAACCATTTTCTTTTTTCTTGTGGTGATTTTTATTTTTGAATAAGCAAAATACTATGAAAGTGCATTGTCTGCATTTATCTCTACCCTTAATCACTTTCTACTTCATAGTCTGGTGTCAGCTAAGTGTAAAGGAAAAAGTAGGTCCAAAGCTGAGGGTAATCAGTGTATTTCCTTAAAACAGAGAAATTTGTGTAAAAATCCCTATTGCCTTCCTAATAATAAAATGACTGTTGCCTTAATAACAGAAGGGTGAAGATACAGATTTTCTTGGATTGTCATAAGACACCCCCTTGCACAATCTTCCATGTATTATAAGGTGGCCAACAAAGTCTCATGGACGTTGGCAAAGGCAGTTAATGGCATTGATTACTTAAGAAAATCACTGAAAAAAGCTAAAAATAAATGTAAAATATTGGTTATAAACATTCATCCATATGAAAACTCAGTGTAGCTCTTTCCTTAAAGAACAGAGTAAATTTAGGCCGAGCGCAGTGGCTCATGCCTATAATCCTAGCATTCTGGGAGGCCGAGATGGGAGGATTGCTTCAGCTCAGGAGTTCGAGACCAGCCTGAGCAAGAGCGAGACCCTGTCTCTACT
>VBSM01003176.1:25153340-25186733 GCA_008086735.1 Cheirogaleus medius | reverse complement strand
CAAAGAACTAAAAGTAGACCTACCATTCAATCCAGCAATCCCACTACTGTGTATCTATGCAAAGGAAAAGAAGTCATTATATCAAAAAGACACCTGCACTGATATGTTTGTTGTAGCACAAGTCAGAATTGCAAAGATAGGGAATCAAAGTAAGTGTCCATTAACTGAGGAGTGGATAAAGAAATGTGGTATGTATATACCATGAAATATTAACCATAAGAAAGAATGAAATATTGTCTTTTGCAGTAATTTGGATGAACCCGGAAGCTATTATGTAGCTTCTGAAGCCAAATGTGGCTAACTGCTCCCTTTCTTAAGGGAAGGGATTCTCAGGGCTTAATAACTTTCTGAATTTGGGTTTCTGAGAATATATGTTTGATAATTTGCCTTGTTCTCAAATAAGATGCTGTAAAGACAAAGATTTGCAGCATTCACCTTCTTCAAGATAATGGGAAAAGTGCAGGATGCTCCATCACATGAAAAGTATCTTCGCCAAAATCAAGTTTAAATTCTCTGAGACACTAATAGCCTCTTGTATAGAACTGGATCTTTAAACAAACTCTGGTATAGTCACTTGGCTTCCTGTCACAAATCATCTCATTTTAATCTCATATAATCTACATAAATATATATACAGAGAGCTATATATTCCAAATTCTAAATAAATCTCATAATTCTATATAAATATATATAATCTAAATTCTAAATTAAAATTCATTATATTGCTAGAGGCAATTTAGCACTGATTGAATAAAGAAAAGAAAGAAAAGCAGCAGAGATGAAGAAACTCAGGCAGAGTGAAAAAAAATATATCCTAAGGCTTTCATAGATCTCAAACTCTCCTAACACCAGAACAAATAATTTTCTCCATAGAATGACCTGTATTAAGTTATTAAGTATGAAATGTCCAATTTTCCTTAAGTACTAAGTTTGACAGTTGATATTGCTGACATTTTACTTTGACACGTTTTGTTTTATTTTTCTTGTGAAGGTATATCCTGAGTCTTTCAAATGCATGTTTTGGCTTGTGAATATCTTTCAAATTTTTTTAGAGCAATTTTTGTGAAACCATGGTTAAGTCAAAAGTCTGTGTTATTTTCTAATATGAATTCTGTTGTGGAAACAATGCAGCAGACAGCTCAAAATATCAACAAAGTGTTTGGGAAGGATGTGGCTACGCACAGTATGTCAATGATTTGAGAAGTTCTGTTCCGGTGGTTTTAATTTTGAAAATGAGCCACATGGGTGACCTGAGACCAAGGTGGATAATGATGAGCTGAAAGCTATAGCAGAAACGAATCCATCTCAACCTACCCATGAATTAGCAGCAAGGTTTGACGTTACTATTCCAACAATATTGGACCATTTGAAACAAATGGGCAAGGTAAAGAAGCTGGATAGCTGGGTACCGCATGAATTAAACAAGCATCAGAAGAGAAATCATCTCGCAGCTTGCCTTTCTTTGCTGTCACGACATAACGGCAAAACATTTCTACACCATATTTTTACCTGTGCTGAAAAATGGATTCTTCTTGGCAATGGCAAGCATTCGGCACAATGGTTGGATAAAGATGAAGCACTGAAACACAGTCCAAAACCAAATATTCATCCAAAAAAGCGAATGGTGTGAGTTTGGTGGTCCAGCCCTGGTATTATCCACTGCAGCTTCATAAAACCTGGCCAATCGATTGCTGCGGATGTCTAGTGCAACCAATTGGATGAAATGATGAGGACACTTGCAATTAAACAGCTGAGATTGGTCGACAGAGATAGGCCAATCCTCTTGCAAGACAACGCTCAACCACATGTTACACAAACAACACTGCTCAAACTACAGCTGCTGGACTTGGAAACTCTCTGTCATCTGTTGTATTCACCAGACCTTGCACCAACTGACTACCATTTCTTCCAGGCTTTGGACCACTTCTTGCAAGGAAAAATATTCAATTTTCAACAAGCTGTGGAAAACGCCTTTGGCGATTTCATCGGCACTCGCTCTCCAGGCTTCTTCGCTGCTGGCATAAACAAGCTACCATTAAGATGGCAAAACTATGTTGATAGTTTATTCACATACTTTGATTAATTGTACTGCTTCTTGTTTGATATATAATACACTACACTTTTTGCTTTGAAATTGGCCATTTCATATTTAATGACCCTCATAGTTCCAATAATAATTAATACTCTCAGTGCCTGCTGCCAGCTTTATATGATACTGTCTCATTTACTCCTCACAACATCCCCATGAAGAAGGTACTAGTATTATGTCCACTTCATGGTTAAGGAAGCTGAGTGCAGGAGGGTGAAGTCATCTGCCCAAGGTCACATGGCTGATAAAACCTGGGCAATGCTCCTTCAGAATCCAAGTTCTTAAGCACTAATTGAAAAATTTAACCTTTTCAAACCCTCTATGAGGTCTGACAGTGGATGGCATTATTTCTGAAGTGGCATTAACCTAACTTACTTTAGAAACAGCTCAGCGGTAGGATTGCCAGTGGTTGAGAGCTCAGGCTCTGGGGTCAGACAGATGTGGTCCTAATCTTGGTCTATCAACTTTTATAGTGACCTTGAGCAAGTCATTTAAGTTTCCTAAACCTTGGTATCTTCATCTGCAAACATGGGAATAATAGTAGTATCTACTGCATAGAGTCACTTGAGAATTAAATGAGGTCATGTGGAAATATCAAGTCAGAAGGCAGCCATTTGGCAGTGTGCCCCTGATGAACTGACTTCTTCATGAATATGACTGGGGAAAATGGCACACCCACCTGGAGATGTGGCTGCATGGTCAGCCAGGCTCACTCTCTAGTTCAGTGACTCTTTTATATCCAGCCCTTTCAGGGCTTGCATTTCAAATATATCTCCCAGCAAAACTGCAAATTGCTACATGTTAAGGACCTTTGGGGCTGCTCTCTAATAGTCTCAATGAAGGATAAACTTGCCAAATTCTAATGCATGTATTGGAAGTGATTCTCTTAGCCAATTCTTACTACATCTAAAATCTTTTGCCACTAAAATTTGTGCTCTAGTACAGATTGGATCTCCAGTTAAATGATGAAATATGCAGAAAACAGTTTTAATAGCTGGTGAACATTTATTTAATAAACTTACTTCATAATTTCCACATTATTTGGTAGAGTTGATTGACTTAGGTCAGAAATAACTTACAAGAATGGTTGTATGACAGATGCAATTAAAGATTTAACTATCTTGGCAGTATTCTTAAAGAAAGTAGTACATTATCTTGAATATAGCAAGTCAATAAAAGTGGTCTTAGAGTTCATTTTTACTTATACCTTTTCTGATTCCATAAAAGAATTTGTGGCAGTAACATATTTTTTGAATTGAAAGCTACCTACATGGTTTTGTGTGCCTTTATTTCTAATATTGTTTCAAAATAATTATTTTGAAAAGTTATGAAACAGTTAAAGAGTAATTATTTAAGAAATCGGATATTTTTATTATTAATGATTACTTAAAATTGATCTGTATAAGGTAGACAATTGGGTATTCATTTTTGAGATATCAAAGCTAATAAACATATGCAGAATCACATGTCAGAAATTGACCAGCTTGGGGTTAATCTTGAGTGCCATAATATATCCAGTGAAACTTTAACTAGGCCTTTTTCTGTTGTACTTTGGAATTAAAGTGTTTAAAAATATTATTAAAAAGTGCCCAACATTTTTCCAGAGGAATTTTCAAAACTGTTTCTCTAGTGGAAAATTTAATTGATGGAGTCATACACTTTTCGAAATATAATGTTGCAAGGTAACAGTTATGCTGCGTCTATGGTTAAGAGTCAGACAGTCTGAACATCAGGCTTTAATATTATTTACCATGAACCTGGCAGAAATTAGCTTTGCTATACTTTTTACTTCTTTAAAAAGAGCCTAATATATACTCATTAATTTATGTAAGGAATATAGATTACTTGAACTTTAAGCCCCTTTATAGAAAGGATCAATGAAAATCGAGCTTATAGCTATGACAAAAGTTACTGTTGCCGTTGTTTGGAATAATATTGCCATCATTATCAGATTTTAGGTTCTGGGAAGAGGTGGTAACATTTTTAGTGTACAAAACCTTCCTAGGCTATGAATTAGCAATTTATATATTTTGAAGTCCCTATGAGTCCCTATAGATTTTCTAGCTTTTTTTTTTAATTTTAGAAAAAAAGTTTTCAGAGCTATGTTGGATGTAGAATAATATTTTCTTCCATGTGCTTAGAAACTTTGTGACTTTAGAGCATTTGATTTTTCTGAGAATTGAGTACTCTTTTTCCTTGAGGATTGTGACAAAGAGAAAAGTCTGTGGTTCTCTCAGAATATTTATTCCTTCTATAGAGCTGCTTCAGGTGGCTTCCAGGTAGTGGTTCATACCCCTTTCACTTTTCTACCAAAGCTATAAATTCTTCTAAATCATGAACTATATCTTTTTCTGTAATCCAGGGCCTAGTTCAGGGATTAATGTATAATTAATGCATTAAACATGTAAACCACACAGTCATATGAATGATGGGGTGGGCATTCTAGAGCAACAACTGAGTATGAGAAGGCATGGAATAAGTGTGATTGCAATAGAAGGTTTTAGTAGGGATTGGTGAGAGGGAAGACTGAACAGAAAGGATTAGAGCTTGCTTTTAGAAGTCCTTAATGCTAGTAAGCATTATTTTTTACGTTCCTTTTCTCCCACACAGAAACTTATAGTCATCCCACTGTGACAAAGGAGAAAATCTGTTCTGCAGACTTTTGGAACTAAATAAGTGCTATTCCATTATTTGCTACTTCCTTGTTTCTTGAATTTCCTTCTTGCATGTGTGCTGAGGTCAGAACATTTCTGTCAGCAGTTGTGGGTAGAGATCTTTCTGTGTACTGCTGTGCGTGGAACTATAGAGAGCATGTTTGGTGTATCAGGGGCATATTTTTAACTAAACTATACTATTAATGATGTTAGCATGCCCTTGATGGAGTCCCAGTCAAATAGTGCTTCCCAAGGGCACTAAAATTGTTGATGTTAATGGAGAAAAATTCCTTTTGGAGGTAAAATTTTAAATCTGATTTGAAATAAGGAATTTATTCCTCAAAGGCACAAATAAGAAATGCTTACCCTCTGGATATCTGAATTTAATTTCTTTTTCTTCTTTCAGCATATTACAGGAGTGCAAATGTTTAGGTTACATATATTGCCCTTGCCCCACCCAAGTCAGAGCTTCAAGCATGTCTATCCCCGAGACAGTATGCACCACACCCATGAGGTGTGAATATACCCATCCCCTCCTACACTCTCCCACCTGCCCAACAACACCCAATGAATGTTACTACTATATGTGTACATACGTGTTGATCAGTTAATACTAATTTGATGGTGAGTACGTGTGGTGCTTGTTTTTCCATTCTTGTGATACTTCACTAAGTAGAATGGGCTCCAGCTCTATCCAGGATAATACAAGAGGTACTAGATCACCATTGCTTTTCTGCAGTTGAGTAGAACTCCATGAGATATATATATATATATATATATATACACCCCACATTTTATTAATCTACTCGTGTATTGATTGGCACTTTGGTTGTTTCCACATCTTTGCAATTGTGAATTGTGCTGCTATAAACTTTCGAGTGCAGATGTCTTTTTTATAGAATATCTTTTTTTCCTTTGGGTAGATGCCCAGTAATGGGATTGCTAGATCAAATGGTAGTTCTACTTTTAGTTCTTTGAGGTATCTCCATATTGCTTTCCACAGGTTGTACTAGTTTGCAGTCCCACCAGCAGTGTATGTGTGTTCCTGTCTCTCCTCATCCACGCCAACATTTATTGTTTTGGGACTTTTTGATAAAGGCCATTCTCACTGGAGTTTAGTGATATCTCATTATTGTTTTGATTTGCATTTCCCTGATGCTTAGAGTTGTTGAGCATTTTTTTATATGTTTCTTGGCCATTAGTCTGTCTTCTTTTGACAAGTTTCTGTTCATGCCCTTTGCCCATTTTTTGATAGGGTTGTTTGATTTTTTCTTGCTGATTTTCCTGAGTTCAACATAGATTCTTGTTATCAGCCCTTTATCGAATGTGTAACTTGTGAATATTTTCTCTCATTCTGTTGGTTGTCCATTTGCTCTTGGAATAGTTTCCTTGGCTGTACCGAAGCTTATTAATTTGATCAGGTCTCATTTATTTATTTTGGTTGTTGCTGTGATTGCCTTTGGGGTCTTCTTCATAAATTCTTTCCCTAGGCCAATGTCTATAAGAGTTTTTCCAGCATTTTCTTCTAGAATTCTTATAGTTTCATGTTTTAGGCTTAAGTCGGTTATCCACTGTGAGTTGATTTTTGTGAGAAGTGAGAGGTGCAGATCCTTTGTTTCAGTCTTCTACATGTGGTTACTCAATTTTCCCAGCACCGTTTATTGAATAAGGATTCCTTTCCCCAGTGTATGTTTTTGTCTGCGTTGTCAAAGATTAGATGGTTATATGAGGGTGGTTTTATATCTGGGTTCTCAGTTCTGTTCCATTGGTCTGTGTCTCTGTTCTTGTGCCAATACCATGCTGTTTTAGTTATTATTGCCTTGTAGTATAGGTGAAGTTTGATAAATTAATGTTTCCTGATTTGTTCTTTTTGCTTAAGATTGCTTTTGCTATATGGGGTCTTCTCTGGTTCCATATGAGGCGTAGAATTATTTTTTCTAGATTTGCGAAAAATGATGTTGGTATTTTAATAGGGATTACATTGAATCTGTAGATAACTTTGGGTAGTATAGACATTTTAACAATGTTAATTATGCCAACCTCTGAGTATGGTATGGTTTTCCACCTGTTTGCATCCTCCTGCCCTCCAGGAAGTAGTCAGAACAGTGTTACACATGGAACAGCACAATAAACACTTACTGGTGTAAAATCATCCAAAAGCTGAAGATCAAAGGCCAGATACCACAATGGCTCCAGAGAGAAAACAAAGCAACAAAGTTCAACTCAACAGGATGAACAGAAATCTGCCCCACTTATCAATTCTTTCAATAAATATGAATGGCTTGAACTGCCCACTAAAAGACATAGGCTGGCTGAGTGGATAAATATACACAAGACAAGTATCTGCTGTCTTCAGGAAACACATCTAAACCACAAGGATGCACTCAGACTCAAGGTGAAGGGATGGAAAACAATATTCCATGCAAATAGAAGCCAAAGAAAGCAGGCATAGCAGTTCTGATTTCAGATAATTTAGTCTTCAAATCAACAAAGGTAATGAAAGACAAAGATGGTCACTATATAATGTTGAAGGGTACAAATCAATGAGAAGACATAAAAATTCTAAATATTTATGCACCTAACTCAGGTGCACCCAGATTCATAAAGGAAATCCTACTTGATCTAAACAAAATAATAAACAGCAGCACTGTAATAGCTGGGGACTTCAACACCCCTCTAACAGAACAAGACATATCCTCCAAACAGAAAGTAAACAAAGAAATGATGGACTTAAACAGAACTCTAAGGCTTGACTGACATTTACAGAACATTCTATCCAAAAACCATTGAATATGCATTTTTCTCATCAGCACATGGGACATTCTCCAAGATTGACCATATCCTAGGTCACTAAGCATGTCTGAACAAATTTAAAAAAATAGAAATTATACCATGCATCTTCTCAGACCACAGTGGAATAAAATTAGAAATGAACTCCAACAGAAAATCTCATCTCTACACAAAGTCATGAAAACTAACAACCTTTTGCTGAACAATTATTGGGTTAAAGTGGAAATTAAGATTCCTTCAACTAACTAATAAAGGAGACACAAGTTATCAAAATCTGTGAGACACAGCTAAAGCAGTCCTGAGAGGAAAATTTATGTCTATAAATGCCTACATCCAAAAGATAGACAGATCACAAATTAGCAATGTAATGAATCATCTCAAAGAACTGGGAAAGGATGAGCAAATCAACCCCAAACCCAGCAGAAGAAAAGAAATAACAAAGATAAGAGCAGAACTAAATGAAATTGATAACAAAAAAAGCTATACAGAAGATTAATAAAACAAAAAGTTGGTTCTTTGAAAAAATAAACAAAATTGACATGCCTTCTGCTAGATTAAGGAGAATTAGAAAAGAAAGGACTCTAATAAGCTCAAACAGGAATGAAAAAGGAGAAATTACAACTGATACCATGAAAATACAAAATATCATCTGTGAATGCTATAAAAACCTCTATGTACATAAACCTGAAAATGTAGAGGAAATGGACAAATTCTTAGAAACACACAGCCTCAATGCGGAAGAAATAGAATTCCTGAACAGACCAATATCAAGTACTGAAATTGAAGCAGCAATTAAAAAACCTTCCTAAAAAGAAAAGTCCTGGACCAGATGGTTTCACACCCAAATTTTACTAGACCTACAAAGAACAACTGGTACCTATCCTGCAGAAATTATTCCACAACATTGAGAAGGAAGGAATCTTTCCCAACACGTTTTATGAAGCCACCATCACCCTGATACCAAAACCAGGAAAAGACACAACAAAAAAAAAGAAAACTACAGACCAAGATCCCTTATGAATACAGATGAAAAAATTCTCAACACAATCCTAGCAAACTGAATTCTGGTGCTTATCAAAAAAATAATCCATCACGACCAAGTGGGCTTCATCCCAGAGATGCAGGAATGGTTCAACATATGCAAATTTATAAATGGAATTCACCACATAAATAGAAGTAGAAATAAAGACCATATGATCCTCTCAATAGATGCTGAAAAAGCATTTGACAAAATTCAATACCTTTTTATGTTAAGAATGCTTAACAAAACAGGCATAGATGATGAAAAATGATGAAAAGCCGTACATGACAAACCCACAGCCAACATCATACTGAATGGGGAAAAACTGAAAGCATTCCTGCTTAGAACTGAGTTTAATTTCTTGAATTAAATCTACATATTCTAATATGTTTGGCATTTACATCCTTATTGCATATCACTAAACTATCAGGCAGCCTGATATTTATGGAGTATGTCCTGTAAAGTAGCAGTCTCCAGCCTTTTTGGCACCAGGGACTGTTTTAATGGAAGACAATTTTTCTGTGGACCAGGGAGCGGGGAGATGGTATTGAGATGATTCAAGCACATTACATTTATTGTGCACTTTATTTTTATTATTATTACATTGTAATATATAATGAAATAATTATACAACTCATCATAGGTTGGGGACCCCTGCCCTAGATTCTAGACTAAGAGAGTTTTTTTGTTTTTTGTCTTGTAATAAAGATAAGATTATGGAACAGATCAGCAAAGAAGAAATTAACATAGCTGTTACCGTATTTATTTATTTAGAGACAGGGTCTCACTCTGTTGCCCAGGCTGGAGTATAGCGCTATAGTCATAGGTCACTGTAGCCTTCAACTCCTGGGCTCAAGCAATCCTGCCCTAGCTTTTTCCAGTAGCTGGGACTACAGGCATGTGCCATCATGCCTGGGTAATTAAAAAAAAAATTAGAGATGGAATCTCATCATGTTGCCCAGGCTGGTCTCAAACTCCTAGGCTCAAGCAGTCCTCCCAAGTTGAGGATTATAGGCATGAGCCACCTCATCCAGCTTGTGACCTAATTTAAAGTGATACTTTGATGTGTGTTTGTATTTGACCTCTAGATTGCTTGTTTCTTTTTCTTTCTCTCTGTCTCTCGGTCTCTCTCTCTCTCTCTTATTTTTATTTTTGAGACAGAGTCTCGCTCAGGGTAGTACAGTGGCATCATGGTAGCTCACTGCAACCTCAAACTCCTGGGCTTAAGTGATCCTCTTGCCTCAGCCTCCCAAGTAGCTAGGACTACAGGGGCACACCACCATGCCCAGCTAATTTTTCTGTTTTTAGTAGAGACAAGTTCTTGTTCTTCCTCAGACTGGTCTCAAACTCCTGAACTCAAGCAATCCTCCCACCTCGGCTTCCCAGAGTGTTAGAATTACAGGCATGAGCCACTGCACCTGGCCTAGACTGCATATTTCTTAAAAGGAAAATATGTACTGTTCTGTACCCTGAATTTAAAGGATATAACTAATAAGACATTTCTTACAAACTTCTTCATTACATGTTTTATCCTCACTTAGAACATTTTACATCTGTTAGTTACTCAGATCCTAATTTCTAAGTTTGAAGGATAGTTAAAAAACTGAATACAGCACACATACATGACACCAGTGTTAACAAGTATTTTTTTTTAAGTTCAGTTCTCTAATAGAAGACATAAAACCACTATTTCATAATGTTTGCTGCACCCCCTGCTGGCTATATTGTGACACTTCCTAAATAAAGACAGCATCTTTAGATACTGCTTAATGAACACTTTAGGTATACACACTGTTTCTCTTTGGAGTTATTTTTGTTGAGAAATAATTTCAATTCCATCTGATCTACAATAGAGTTGAATAGAGTTGACTTTTTTTTGAGAGAGACAGGGTATCACTCTGTTGCCCAGACTGGAGTGCAGTGGCACAATCATAGTTTACTGCAACCTCGAACTTCTGGGCTCAAGTGATCCTCCTCCCTCAGCCTCCCAAGTAGCTGGGACTACAGGCATGTGCTGCCATGCCCAGCTAATTTTTTAAAGTTTTTGTAGAGATGGGGTCTCGCTATGTTGCCTAGGCTGATTTCAAACTCCTGGCCTCAAATGATCCCCCCACCTTGCCCTCCCAAAGTACTGGGATTATAGGCATGAGCCACTGTGCTCAGCCAAGTTGACATTTTAATTTAAAGCAATTTTCTATGTAATTTGTCAATTGATATTTGAACAGCATTTATCCTTTTAGGCAGCATAATAATAAACTTATTGGAAACAAAATATTTGCAATAACCTTTTTTTTCTTTTCTTTTCTTTACTTTTGTTTTGAGACCAAGTCTTGCTCTGTCTCCCTGGCTAGAGTGCAGTGGCATCATGGTAGCTCACTGCAACCTCAAACTTCTGGGCTCAAGCGATCCTCCTGCCTCGGCCTCCCAAGTAGGTGGGACTACAGGCGCATACCACCACACCCGGCTAATTTTTTCTGTGTTTGGTAGAAATGGAGTCTCAATCTTGCTCAGGCTGGTCTCAAACTCCTGGCCTCAAGTGATCCTCCTGCCTTGGCCTCTCAGAGTGCTAGGATTACAGACATGAACCACCGCATCTGGCCTGCCATAACCTTTTTATTAATATTTCAGCTGAAATTCAGTGGGGAGAGGCATCTTCCCAAATATCCTTGTTTTATTGTAAATTATTCTACCATGAGCATCCTTGTACATGCTTATTGTGTGCTAAATACAAATCTTGGAATATTCATGAAGCTTTAGGAAGAACACTTCAAATCTTGAAAGAGATTTTCTGAGGAGGGATTGGCAGTGGTGAGGTCCTAATAGTTATAACAGCTATAAGGATAGAGATCCCAGTTGTTTGGCTCACCAGTGTATTTGAAGCCATGATCTAGAGTCAGTGTGTTAGTGACCGCTCTAAGGGGCTTTATGTTTGGAGAAAAAGTAATTAAGGGAAGCACAATTTTCTAGTTAGTGCCATAAGAAGTTACAGCCATCAAATCTCAGTTTTTCAAGAACAAAATTCAGAGATGCTGAACTAAGTGAGCAAAGATCATTTCCTAAATGACAGGTTAAGCTAAGTGACAAAAAATGTAGGGCCATTATTTATAAACATTGAGTAAATTCTAAGTGGGATCTTGTGCTAATTTAAAGATAAACTCAGCTTCTATAAATGAAAACATGTATTCCTGTTATTTGTATACCCTTCACTATTTTAACAAATATTTTTTAGATTATACACATGTTCCCACAATGCTTTGTATTCTCAATTATCACACTGTATTGAAATTGATGGTTTACTTGTTTACCCCAGTGGGTGGCCAAATAAAACTCAATGGTTGGATGGATGTTGGATGTGCAGTACTGAGGGAAAAATCCTAATGAATCACCACATGGCCTTTAATATCCAATTTCTGCAATAATTGCTCACTTTTGTGTGTGTATATCATTGGGTGTGTTTTTTGGCTGGTCACACACACATGTAGAAGTTTTGAGTACTGTTAACTGATTTTATTTTCTAATAAAACCTTATTCATCCTAAGAAATCTTGTATTCTGAATCAGTAGAAAGTCTTAATCATAGGGTGTTTTAAAAGAATTATAGATTATTAGTCATATGCTTACTATAACACACTCTTAAAGCTAATGATTGACTTTTCTAAGTTAAAATCCTATGGTTGTAAATTTCTGTGGTCCTGGTATAATGAAGAGGTATAATCTATTAGTAAATGCTAATATTATGATGTTAGTATGATGATTATTACAGTGCCTGTGTAAATAAATGATGTTAAAATGCTTTAAAATAATTTATTTTCATAGCATTTCTACAATAATGGTAACTTTATTTTCTTATCACTCCTTTCCAATAGGCAAAAGCAAACTGGGTGAATTATCACAAAATCAGTATTAGCCTAGACCTGAATTAAGAGACTAAAGCTCTTTTAATATCATACTCTAGAGCTTAAGTTTAGCTTGTCATGGATGATGTTATTGTGAGATATTTTGGAGTAACCAAAATTTTACTTCTACGTATACTTTTACTTATAATTTTAGAATGCATCAAGTCTGTTGGACCTTTTGAAATAACTATAGAAGTTATGAACTGGCTGATTTTGGCATGTACCTTGATTTGGCAAGGGAGGAAACTTGGGCCCAGAGAGATTAGGCGAAACTTTCCAAAGTCCTGGTGCCTGAGCCACATTTTCTGATTAACCACCCGGAGGTTTTTCCACATTGCACGTTGCTTCCCATGTAAAGGACACAGAGGAAAATTATCTTATCAAATAGCCAGGAAGGGTGTTTTGCTAAATTAATTAGCTTGTAGTGTCACTGAACTTATGTGTAACAGTTTCATATTTCTCTTTATTGCAGAATGCAAAGTATGGCGAAATCCACTAAATTTATTTAGGGGTGCCGAGTATAATCGGTAAGCACTTTGACAGCTTGGGAAACAAATGAGTCTGGTTCAGAGAGCAAAGACAGCAGCAAATGTTTTTGCTGGTTCATTTAGGGGTCATTGTAACAGTCTGTTTAGTGTTTCCATTTTTTGATACTGTCCTCAAATGTTTTGGTTTTTCTGTTTTATAAATATTTTAGCTTTGGAATTGGGATAATGTACAAGAATGTATAGTTTCTAGAATTCTTCTATTGCAGTTATTCTTTTCAGTAGATATTATATAATTAAAACATTTTGAAGCTTACCTGGACATGATTATAAAGATGCCATAGAAGTTATGTTGGAATTTAATTTAGCAAAGTAATTAGGCAAATTAGAATTTTCATAGCTTTTGGGAAATGTCTATTCATAACACTATTTAGAGAAGGTTTTCATTAGCAATGGCTAGTAAATCTTGAGACAAAAATATGGGAGAAATGTTTATTTCTTTCAAGCTGATATAATTCCTGAAGGGAGAATAGGATGGCTTTTTTAAAAAAATATTTTTTGTATTCAGTAGCAAAGCTATTTTAGTATTAGTTAATGGTTTATATTTCGACTCCTTTGCAGCTTATGATTTTGTAGGTCTTGCTTTTTCTCTCTTAGAAGTGTCCCACCATCTTATTTCCCCTTTACAGGTATACTTGGGTGACAGGACGAGAGCCTCTTACTTACTATGACATGAATCTCTCTGCCCAGGACCACCAGACATTCTTTACTTGTGACTCGGACCATCTTCGTCCTGCAGATGCAAGTATGGAAAAATCCTTCAGACAGTTGCTGAATTAGAGGGGTTTTTGGCTTGTTTTAAGGAACAAAGTTTCTGCTTTTAGAATATCTGCTTTATAAAAACCCCAATGAATAAAATATTACATTGCTGATTGACTAGGAGAACCCAGAATTCTGATACTTAAGTAAAGCTTTATCACAACGAGGTATCAATGTGGAAGTGAGTTCCCTAGTTATAATTTAAAACATCATTTAAAAAAATATATCAAAGTTGGATTCATATATCTTAAAGAAATATGTATTATACAAAGCTAATTAAATTCTTATTTCAGATAGAATGAAAGGTCTTATCTCCTTAATGATATTCTAAGTAGAAATTAGTATTCACGGAATCCAAATAATTAATATATCTTGGTGACTTATCTGCCTTTTTATAGGTCCATTAGCATTGAATGGCTTCATGGCCATGGCTATTGGAGTCCATATGTGTTTTCCATCCTAGAGAAGACATTGTTTAGAATGCATTTTATACTGCTTGAGTTCCAAATAATCCTACTGAGATTTTTTTTTGTATTATCAAACTTAGTCAAAGTAAATAGGTAAAAAAATCTTTAGAGAAAGGAATATGTACATCCTCTTAAGAAACATATATAAAATACAAATTTATAAAACAAATTCAATAAAAGATTGTTACTCTTTTTAAAAAGGTACCCTTTTCTGTGGTGGAAGATTATAATATGATAGATATATTCCCAAGCATTGAGTTTTTGTACAATATGTTCACAAACTGCTCTGATATATAAAAATTGGGTTTGCAGGTAAATTTGGGGATCCAGTACACATATTAAGCAAAAGCCTAAAGTACTTTTACTGACTCAACTCATAATTCTTCAGATGGTTTCAAAATGTTCTCATATCTAAAGCCTGTAGCAAGTGCTCGGGAAAATGATTGATAGAAATTATGTGTGTCTAAGTAGAATGAAGAGATTAGTATTATAGCTATGTCATCTCAAAATGTGTAAAATAATGTATGTTCTCTAACAACAATGACATTAATGTACTAAAGACATATAAACTCTGCTAGAATGCCTTTTCTTGAATTCCTTAGGCTGTAATTCTGTGAGCACAAAAAAAGTTTGCTATCAGCAATTGAAGAATAGAATAGCAAATTAGAACGTATTTGTGTGACTTTGGAGATATGAACCAACTCTCTTAGTAATGAAATATTCTCTTGTAATTTAAGCTGAAAGCTTTTAATTTAGCTATTGTCCTGTGTTGAGTCTTCCTGATTGTGTATATATTGATTGATTTTCTTTTTTTTCTTTTTTTTTAAATAGTAATGCAGAAAGCCTGGAGAGAGAGAAATCCGCAAGCTAGGATTTCTGCAGCTCATGAAGCCTTGGAGATAAATGAGTAAGGGCGGGGGAAATCTTGTTAAAAATGAAATCTCATCCTTTGCTGAATATATTCAGTTCCCATTGATATGATACTTATATTAAACCATACATTGGACCTGGAGGATTATTGGGGGGTGGTTATTACTTTATAAAATTTTTCTTTACGAAGGACAGCCACGTGGAGGTGGTTTTAGTCATTTTAGAGAGCAATTCAGTGGTTTTGCTATGACCTTGCATTAAATCCTTCAAGGGCCATCCCTAGGATATTATGAGGATATAAAATAAATATAATTCTTTTTTTTTTTGAGACAGTGTCTGTTGCCAGGGCTAGAGTGCCGTGGCGTCAGCCTAGCTCACAGCCCAGCTCAAACTCCTGGGCTCAAGCAATCCTTCTGCCTCAGCCTCCCGAGTAGCTGGGACTACAGGCATGCGCCACCATGCCTGTCTAATTTTTTCTATATATTTTTAGTTGGCCAATTAATTTCTTTCTAGCAAGAAGTCTCGCTCTTGCTAAGGCTGGTTTCAAACTCCTGACCTTGAGCCATCCACCCGCCTCGGCCTCCCAGAGTGCTAGGATTACAGGCGTGAGCCACCGTGCCCGGCTAATTCTTTACATATCTAAAACATTTTGAGAGGGAAATTTTTCCAGATGTAGAATGGTCATTGGTATTATAACACTTTCTAGGTAGAACTTATACAAGTAGGGAAAACATAATAAAAACCTAAGATGACAAAATATCATTTAAAAAACTATTTCAAGATCAAGACAAAGATAAGAGGAAATGTTGTCCTTAGTGTTGTTAAACATTTTATGGGTTACCAAGGAAGACTGGGAAATCTCTTCTGGAGATCTCAGAAAATGAGAAAGATTCTTAGAGTTGGAGTCATAAAAACTCAGGGTTGGCAGAGACCTTAAAGGTCATTTAGCTTAACCACCCATCTGGTGCTTGAATCACCTCGACACTATCCTTGTCAAGTGGTCATTGTTAAACTATTTTATGATTTTTCTGAAGAAGGTTACAGAATCTTCTTTGGAGATCTTAGAAAAAAGAAAAAAGATTTGCTTGAGAGTTGGAAATCCTGCCATTGTAACCAGTAGATCTATATGGTTTCTGATTCTATCATGCAACATATTTATTTTCCAGTTTCTTGTCATCTACAAATTTGATATGCCTGCCTTCTGTGTGTCATCCATGTTTCTGAAAAAAATATCAGGGCCAGGAATAGAACCTGTGATATGACATATAGAAACTACCCTTCAAGTTCACGTCTTCATGAATCACCATCTTTTGGTATTGTTCACCCAACTGCTAAGCCACCCAGTTACACTGTGATTCAGCCTGTTTTTCTCCATTTTAATCTTAATAATGCCATTTGTAGCTATGGATCTTTAATTTATAGCAAATCTATTAGAGTAAATTAAGCTAGCACAATCTGATTTATTTATTCATAGTAAATTTAAGCTGGCTTCTAGTGGTCAATTCTTTTTAAAGTGCTTGGACCATCCCTTTACTAATCCATTAGAGTATCTTTCCAAATCACTGTTCTATAGTTTGGGAAGCCTGCCTTCTTACCCTTTTTGAAAATTTATGCTGCATTTGTCATCTCATCTTCTAGTACCTCTCCATTCTTTGTGATTCCTCAGCTATCCACAGAGAGCAATTCCATGGCCTGCCTACAAGGTCTTTTGGCTTCCTGGGATTTGCCCATCCCAGTACAGTAATTCATTTAGAATGGATCAGTTATTTGCTATCTTACATCCTTATACCCATTTTAAAGTTTAATTTCTTCTCCCTTTTTCAGTCTGATAATCATTCTCCTTGATAGAAAAGCTAGGAACAAAATAGGAGAAAGAGAGTTTTGCTTTCTCTTTATTATCTACTGCTATTAATGATGAACCTTCCTTGTTTTGGTGGTGTTGTGGTTGTATTGTTTGTCTTATTTTCCTTATTTGCTTTTGTGGTGGTTTTGGAGAAATGGGGGTGGTGATAGGGCCTTAAACATGATTTAAAAACAGGTAATAGTTGTCTTTAGCATTTTGTTTTGTCTTTTTTATATATTTATTTATTTGTAAGCTTCAGCTAATTTGGAATTTTAGCTCTCCTGAAATTATTCTTACAAGTTCATTCCACTCTCTTAACAGTCCTTCATTACCTACCCTCTTTCCATCTTTTTTTACATGTCCTTTAAAAATCTGACCTGGGAGAAATCTCTGTGAAGCCATACTGGTTACTTAAGTGCTGTCCCTCTTTTCTTCCTGAGAGGATCATTTGTGAGTGCAGTTATGATTGGACACTTGGAAACTGTTCAGCCCTCTTAAACCATTTTTCCTTCTGAGCCTCATGCCATTGAATCATGCCTCTTTTCTTTGAATTTTTTGAAGTCCACTGTCCCCTCTTCGATTACCCCGAACTCCAAAATGACATAGTAACTCTCTCTGAATGTTCCTATCAATTTTCATTTCACCAACTATTTTTTTCTTCTTGGTCAGAATTAGGTCCAGAGTTGAAGTTCCCCTAATTGCTTCCTCTACCATCTGGGAGATAAAATTGTTACCAAAGTAAGTCAAGAACCTGTCGGGTGCCCTACTTCTAACCAAACAAGACTTCTAGCGGATATCTGGATGGTTGACACGCCCATCACCACACTTTCTTGCTTCTGTATGTGTATTGTGTTGTGACAAGGATGCATCATCTATATCTTCCATCGAGCTGAGCAGTCTGTTCCGTACTCCCCAACCATTAGCACTTCTATTGCTCTCTCCTTTCTCCTTCACTCACGAGCTCTTAGCATGTTTCTACCCCAAACTCATGAGTTTCCACATAGATGTATGTTTCTTAGCCAGTAGTGCTACTCTGCCTCTCCTCCTAAGAATACCGTTTGAAATACAAATAAGCAAAGCAAGCAAGCTGGCCCCAACCATTCTTGAGTTCCCAGCTCACCAACTATAATCTTATAGCTAATTCGTCTGATACTATATCTACCATTCAGTATATAATCTCAGTTTTCACTTTATTACCCTTAACCCGGATTTATATGTTGGCATCTGAAGCCTTAAGTATTTCCCCTGATGCCTATCCCAGTTATTTTCTCCAGTGAATCATTTGGACAGTTTCAGCATCATTATTGTTCTTCCCAAGTCATATATGCTGCCCTCCGTAGTAACTGGGTTTACAGCTTTTTTTCTGGGCATTTTCCTCCCTACCTACAATGTTCAGTTTAAAGCCCAATTGATAGTTCCTGCTGAAATTAGAGGGATTGGCTAAAGAACTTACAAGACCCTTCCTCAAAGTTAAGATTGACTAGTAACCCCAAACCTCACATTAGCTGTGAAGTTAAGCCTCCTTTTCCTAGCTTGCTGTTGTAGTTTATGAACAGTAAAAGTAACATTTGGTTTAACTTTCTGTTTATTTTCTCTCTTGTGGTCTGATGGAGATAAGTAGGAAAGTGGCCACAAGAGAGACAGTGGAGACGAAGGAAAGGGAAGGGATGGGTGTGGTCTGCTCTGGCCTCACCATTTCCCTTACATTTCCTTTCTTTGGCAGTGGGTTGTTCCACATATGATTTGGAAGGTTTAAATTTCCAAGAGCTCCCTTTTTTCATTAGTTAACTGCTTATCCTTTCCGGCTTCCTACCTTAGAGGGTTGTTGAAAGGATTATATGAGATGATATATGTTAAGTGCTTGGTACAGTGCTTAATATATACTGAGCAAATGGTAGCTATTGTTGTTAAAGGCATGAAATTTAAATCTTGTTAGCTACTGTGGCTGAGTCAGATTTTGAGCTCTTCAGAAATTACACTACCTATAGGTTCTTCTAGTGTGCTCTGAAGCAAAAAGATCAGTGCTAACTATAATGAGATGTTGAAGCACTGCTTTTTTCAATGAGTAACTTAATTTAATGAATTTCTCGCTCAGAATAAATTCTTAGATTGAAGAGAATCTATATTTGGTAAACAGAAGTAAACGTATATATAGTATCTCTAACTTTGAGTGTCAGAGGGAGATATTTAATAACAGCTATCATCATCATCATCATTAGCTGACATTTATTGAGCGCTTAACCACATGCTGGCTACTGTACTAAGCACTTTACATACATCACCTTACTTAACCTTCACAACAACACTGCGAACAAATAGATTCCATGTTGTTCTCCATCAGGGAGGCAGAGTAATAACTTGCCCAAAATGACACACTCATAAGGGGCAGAGTGCATATGTGAGCCTCATGCTCCTAACACTACGCATCTTACCTCTCAAGCTAAAATATAGATGTTTCTTTTGTACCATTATTTTGTGTCAGCAACTGCAAACAGGGGTGCATGAACCAGTTGGCCACTCTGCATGTTTTGGCGTAACTCCTTGCCCTTCTGCATGAACTCCTATAGACTATTAGCATGTCTTGGATTTGTAATTGATGATGGCTATTATCTGAATGGACAGGTGTGCAACTGCTTATATTCTCTTGGCTGAAGAGGAAGCAACAACCATTGCTGAAGCAGAAAAACTATTTAAGCAGGCTCTGAAGGCTGGAGACGGCTGTTACCGGCGTTCTCAGCAGCTACAGCACCATGGATCCCAGTATGAAGCCCAACATAGTAAGGTTTCCTCCAGGTTGATGCATTGGGGGATTGGAATTATAAAATGATTCATCAGAGCAGATGTTCAGTCAAAATATGATTTTCCTAGATGAGAAAAATATTGGTGTTTGCTTTTCTTGTTTTTTTATTAATTTTTTTCTTTCCTGTAAGAGCAGTTAGTGCATTTATAGCTTCATTACTGCTTATGTTCACATTCTCTTCCCTGCTCATAGATTCCTAACCCCAAATACAAATAGCAGTACCTTTAATGGTAACCTTGTTTTCTCCCCAGAATTCTTACATAAAATTTCTGTTTGTCAGTTGCTTCTCTGTCACATAACTTTTAAGTCCCGAGTGGGAAACGGTACTTAAATTAGTGATAGTGTTATCAAATGTTTCATCTTATAGGTCGTCTACAACATGGGTTGAAATAGGACTATTGGGAGTAGAACAGTTATTGGTGATTGTATCAGCATTTGGTTCTTATTTAAGAAACATTGGTTTTGAATTCTAGGGAGAAAGAGCCATGAGTTTTCTAATCATTTGTCTTTTTTATATTAAAAATAATGCCTTTTCTTATTTAAGATAACTCTTTAAAATCTGGGACCTTTCACTTCAGTACACTACACTGAGAGTCAGTGACATTTTGGGGGAACAGTGTAGAAACAAGACAACAAAATCATTTCTAGAATTCCCTGAACCCCTTGACTGATCGATTTGTTTAAACGGAAATTTAGCAATCCTTTTGGGAGGAGAGTGTTTTCATTGTCTGACCAAAATTTGGATTGTTTCCTTAAGGAGCAATTTCTCTCACCTCATTTCTTCCTCCTGCAACTTGGAGAGTAAAAACTCATGTTTGAGATTATAAAATTAAATTTTAATGTTAAACTTGGATTTGGTGTAGAACCTGGCTGCGTTAGTCTCCATGACCAAGGTGTAAGCAAGGTCTTTGCATTACAGCCTCTGTATACATGAGTATGTCCACACAATCCATCAATACACAGATTTTTACTTTTATTCTACAGTGAGTATATATGTTAATAAAGTTTCTAATCGCCATCCATATCTTACTTTTTAATTAAAAATAGCACAATGCATTTTGAAGACATGTAGTAAATGTCTATTTTGTGAACTAAATGGAAATTAATACATAAAATTACATTATCTATAATACAACTGAAGAAATTTTCTTTCTTTTCTTCTCTAAATTAAATCCTTTCAACCTGTTGCCTAAATCTATCCATATAATATAATCACATCTTTAAAATAATTTGTAGGCACTTGGCAAATTTTCAGCACACATCTTGTTCTCATTGTTTAAAACTTGAAATGTTAGGACTTTGGTCTTAACATCTTTTTAATAGCTGATATTATACATGTACTTAATCTATAACAGGTGTGTCATATTTTTCTCAAACATGGTAATTTTATTGAGGATTAAGCACATGCATGTTCTCACTGATCTGGAAACATATCCAAAAAGACATACAATTAAGTAAAAGATTAAGATAAGAAGTTGTTAATGTACTTTTTAAGAGCCATTTTAGTGACTATTGTTATAACTATTTAGCTTGTCAATACATTCTCTAACACTAGGGTAGTTTTTCATTTGTTGCATACTCTATTGTCATATCTGGAATGTGTTATATTGCCATCTAAAATCAACTGCTTTGGGGACCTGGAGATGATTATGATGTCACTAGTGTTAGGGAAAGAATAATATAAAGCAGAAGTTCAAGATGAGGCTTCTCCAGACTTAATGTCAAAATGAAAAAAAATAGTTCATCAAGATGCAACCTGAGATTCACCTCTTTGCATCTTACCAAAACCATGCACACTTGAAGAATGTGGAATTCTTGCTTGTAAACTGAATGCAATGTGGGTAGGTTCATTTTCCCAGCACTTTGTGGCAGATGATTTTATTTATTATCGAGTATTTCACATCCTAACTTGAAAGCATGGATTAGGTAATTAGTCATGTGATTTGACCTTTGGAAGTCTAAGTACTTTTAATTTGCTCTGTATTCATTCTACTATTAAAAGAGTTGTCAGTGCTTCTGGCAATAAGGAAAAGCCAAAGGAACTGCCTCTGAGGTTTCCTTTAAGAGGAAGGCAAATGGGCCGCTCTGTTTTTTCTTGCTGCTCAGCTGAAAGCTGTTGTTATTTTTATTTTTTAATTTTGGTGTTTTATCTCTCTCTCTTCAGGACGAGACACCAATGTTTTGGTCTACATCAAAAGAAGGCTAGCAATGTGTGCCAGAAGACTCGGAAGGACCAGGGAAGCAGTGAAAATGATGAGAGATGTGAGTTTGAACTTGTATTTGGAATCAGTGGCAATGCACCTGGCTTAGAGATGTCGGAGCCCACTGAATGGCCAGAGCAAATAGTAGCAGTGGTGGTGTGGTGGTCCCATGGACTCTGGAGCCAGCCTATCTGGGTGCAGCTCTAGCTCCCAAGTTACTAGATGAATGATCTTGGGCAAGTTGTTTTCCTTATCTCTAAGATGGGGATAACAATAACAATCCTCACAGTTACTTCTTAGGATTGTGGTGGGGATTAAATGAGATAATACATGCAAAGCTTTTAGTAGAGTGATTGACATATTAAAAACAATCTCAATAGATGTCCTTGTTATTAAACCTTTGGGACTGTAGCTGGAAGCCAATAATGAGATCAGCCATTTTAGCTAACTGACTTTTTATGTGTATAGTTGCTAGGAAGATTTGAATAAGTTGTGGGTCAAATTGTTGCCCTCAAATTTAGTAACATTATGAGTTAATCCTATTGTAGTCATTTCAGGCATTTTCCTGGATTCTTGAGCCAGGATACTTTATTCGTAGTAGTCAACATAAGAATTAAGAAGAGAAGAAATAGGTGAGAGTGTTAAAACAAAAGAAATTGAAGGGAAGTTATTTTTACATAGCTTTAAAACAAAACAGGGGTTATAAAGGAGATGAGTTGAGGAACATTTATTTCCATTTGTTGTTGTTGTTGTTGTTTTTAGTAAGAAATATTTTTCTTAAAGAAACCGATACCAGTATGAATTGTATTTATAAGCCATTTTCTTTTTACAAACAAGCTCAGAAAACCTTTGTCAACATTTTGTTTTGCTTTTTCCCTAAATTATAAGACATATATAACTGCCTATTATAAAAATGAAAGAACCAAGAGGCAAGATGAAAGTGGCATTTTGTCCAGTTCTCAGATTTGAGCACAAGACTATGCAAACCTAGTGAGCCTTTTCTCCGTTTGTCTGTGGAAGGGCAGTTGTTCGTGTGAATTCCCACTTACTCTTTGGAGGAGGGAGCCTACTACTCTCAAGGCCCATCCCTGGTTATTTCTGCACGTTACAGCAAATGTGAGAAAGCCCAAGTAAGACCCATGCTTGGGTTCTGGCTACTCCATTAAGCTGAAGTGTAGCCCCCAAATCTGAGAAGAACAAGAGAAGATGATAATAAAATAATTCTATTTTTTTGAAGGTAATAGATGCTTTTTAGGCAAAGCCACTGCAAAGGGGGATCTCCCAGGATTCAACTCTTTTGGTTGAATGAAGAATTTAAAGAATGTTTGTTATATAGCATAAGTACTAATTCTAAGAGAAGGCAATTTCTGCAGACATGAACTTGCTCTCAGAGCTTTTTGACTTACAGAAATTCCCCCTGTGATATAGCAAAGAAACTCTGCCAGTCACTTTGGCTCTGAAGGAGCAGGGAATTTTAGGAATGGTGGGGTATTTCTTTATCTTAACCTGGCCAAGCCACATTCAACCTTTAACAGTTGTTTTATATCTATTGCCTCTTCTTAACCTTAATCAGCCTGGAAGAGGCATGCATTTAAGAGCAGATTTTGGTGATTTTCCTTATTATGTGCTTAATTGATAATTTTAATTCACTTTTTCTGTCACTCTCATTCTGGTTATCATTTTCAGTAATACATATAAAATTTACATGATTAAAACCAATACCTCTATACTATGATTTGCTTTTTATTTAACATTATTTTACATTTACAATTACATTTATTGACCTAGTCCAAATACAGATCTGGGGGGAGAGTTTGGGGTGTAGTGGAAGAAACTGGACAGGGAATCAAAAAACCTGAATGTAAATGTCAGCTTTGCTATTTACTAGCTTTATGACCCAAGGAAACTTGCCTTGTATGGGCTTTTCATTTAGTCTTCTGTAAATTGGGGATAATGATTTTTACCAAAGAGGATAATTATTGATGGGGAGAATTAAATGAGATAATGTGAAAACACCTGGCATATAGTAGGCATGCTTCTAATTTTTCCCTAGTATGCCATAATTCACTTGATCATTCCGCTGATGAACTTTTTTTTTTTTTGAGACAGAGTCTCGCTCTGTTATCCTGGGTAGAGTGCAGAGGCATCATCATCGCTCCCTGCAACCTTGAACACCTGGGCTTAAGTGATACTCTTGCTTCAGCCTCCCGAGTAGTTGGGAATACAGGCATGTGCCACTATGCCTGGCTAATTTCTTTTTCTTTCTTTCTTTTTTTTTTAAGTTGCCTGGCTGATTTTTCTATATTTAGTAGAGACAAGGTCTCACTCTTGGTCATGCTTGTCTCGAACTACTGAGCTCAAGCAATCCTCCCACCTCGGTTTCCCAGAGTGCTAGGATTACAGGTGTGAGCCACTGCGCCCAGCCTCCTGGTGGACATTTGGGGATATTTCTAATTTCTTTTTCTTGAATGAATGAATCAATCAAGTAATCTCTCTCTTTCTCTCTCTACATATGTGTATACATACATATTTATGCATGTTTATATCTTTATATGTGTCTGTTTTATGTTACATTTCTAAAAAATCTGTCATATTCTTAGGATAATGATACGTGTTGCCTTTTCTCTGGGTTTATGGAGCATCCAGTAGACGTGGGCACTGCTGTTGTAACAGTCCTGTGACGAGCACTGTCAGACCTGGTGGAGATCTGATTTGAAGAGAAATACTCAAAGTGCCCTTTACCTTTAAGGAGTCCTTTTATGAACCCTTGCACCACAAATAGGGGAGGGGCGGTTGAAGACCCTTCTCTCTGTTAAAGCGGCAGCTGGTCCCAGCCTTGCAGGAGACAGTTGTTGGTCAGGCCTATCTTGTTTAACTCCTCTTAGGTCATGGGTCATGCATAAGCAGGGACTTCACTGTTTAAAGCAGGGGTTCACTCCTTTAACAACGTGCACATAAGCCAAGCCATCTTGCTTGAAAACTTCCTCTGATAAAATAGCTCAGTGGATTCCAGGCAGCCTGCTGATAAAGCATTTAGGTAGGAGGACCTAATTTCTCATTAAGACAGCGTCATCCTCTCTCCATATGCCTGGGTTTAAATTTCCTAGAACAGATGCCAAAGTTAGAAGGCCTTCCATGTAGAAAGCAAAGTCATTTTTTAAAATTTCTCTGGAAATGCTTTAAGGAAGGGAAAACAATTAATTGATGAGATATCCTGAAAGAGAATAAAAGGGATTTCTGGGAAGGCCAGTAGTAGATAATTTCTTGTATTTCCACAGCTATATTGTTGATGAAATATTGATAAGGTAAACACACGCTGACTCAACATCAAGATTCATGATTTTTTAAAGCAATACATTAATTATTTTGAATTCCCAGGATGTTTTTCCAAAAACTTCAGTTTAATTAGCTTCCTTTTACAATCAAGAATGTGGAAGCAGCACCTTATTGCTGAAGGAATATTTTGGCAGTGGGCAGAGCTAAGAAAGCATGCTGGCTTTTGAACTCACTGTAAGGTATTATTATCCAAAATTAAAAGAGTTGCCTTTTCTGCTTTATTAAATTTAAGGAAAAGTCTTTGTGCATGTTCTCATTTTTGGTGATTTTTGCATCTTTGACATTTAATATATGACACAATTTCTTTTTTTTTGTTTAACAGCTACCTTTTAGCTAGCCTCACATTTTCACTCTGTCTTTCCCTGGCCCTATTTGAGTAGATTTGGAATGGAATCCATAAAGCTGATAATTGTGGTCTGGCACCTTGGCCATACTCCATCTGAAGTGGTATGGATAAACTGGTACAGATGGGATAGTCTGCCCTTATGAAAGAACACCAAAACTCATGCTGCCCAGGTCATTTGGTGTAGAGCAGGGTTTCTCAACCTCAGCACTATTGACATTTTGGGTCAGATAATTCTTTGCTGTGGGGAGCTGTCCTGTGCATTGTAGGATATTGAACAGTAACCTGGGCCCCTCCCTACTAGATGCCAATTACAACCCATCCCCCTGTCAGTCCCCAATTGTGACAAACAAAAATGTCTCTAGACATTGCCAAGCGTCCCCGGGCCAGGTGTGGGAGAATCATTCCCCATTAAGAATCACTGGTTTAGAGAATCCTGGGTTGAGTAGATCTGTTTCAGGGCAGACATCTGATTTTTGTCCACTCTGTTTGCTAGTGTCCTGGCCTTCCCCTAGTGTGGGTACAAGTCTCTAAAGTACATCTAGACTTGACCAGCCTAGTTGGGGAGGCTGTTTTGCCCAGTGTGATTCTCTGAAGAGACATCCTATGGCAGGAAGAATAAATGAACTTGGAGGTTTCGGTGGAGTCATATTCTTAGGATACTAATACGTGTTGCCTTTTCCTCTCTCCATATGCCTGGATTTAAATTTCCTGGAGATAGTGGCCTCCCTTGCTCCTCTTGCAAACTTTCAAACTGTTGTTTACCTTGTTTCCCTAAAATATACAGCTCTTTTGAAAGTTGACCATAAACTCTTCAGCTTTATCATCTGTTTCCCCTCCTTTTTTGTAGCTTCCTACAGATCTCTGAACCATTCTCCCTCATTCTTGTTTCAGTTTCTCTCTGCAACACCACCTCTTTCCATATCCTGGCCACTCATTTGACACAGATCACCAAGTCATTCTTGAAACATTTTATTTACTTGAGTTTAGGAAACCATGCTCTCTTCTCCTAAAATCTTGTAGTCTTCTTGCTAGATTCTCCTCATCTTCCTAACTTGCAAAATTTGAAGTGTCCCCTGGGCAGTCCTTGGTGACTACATTCAGTCTCAGAGGCCTAAATATTATCTCAATGACAAACATTTCTGTAGTGTTTACTGTGTTCTTGACATTGTTCTAAGTGCTTTTCAAATATAAACTCATTTAATTTTCCTAACAACCCTTGACATAGGTGCTTTTTCAGTTACACAGCTAGTGAGTATTTCTCAGAGTGTGGTATCCCAATCACCTGCATCAGAAGTGCCCACGGTGCTAGTTTAGCAGCCACCTCTTAGGGTAGGTGTAGGGATTAAATGGAATAATTCAAGCAAAGCACTTGGCATAGGACTTCATGAGTGGTAAGTACTCAATGTTGCTATTCTTACTGTTATTTTCCAAGATATATTGTTAAGTGTAAAGAAAAGGTATAAACAGTAGGTATAATTTAATCCATTTTTTCAGTTAAAAAGTAGATGCTAGTATAGACCAGTGGTTCTCAAACTTTTTGGTCATAGAACCACTTGAAAATTATTAAGGACCCCAAAAAGTTTGTTTGTGTGAGTTTATCTATGGATATTTACCACTTTAGAAAATTAAAACTGAGAAATTTTAAAAATATTTATTCATTTTAAAGTAACTATTACAAATACATGTTCACACAAATAACATTTTTATGAAGAATATCTCATCCAAACAAAAAATGAGTAAGAAGAGTGGCATTGATTTTATACTTTTGCAAATCTCTGTAGTGTCCAGCTGAATAGGACACAGCTGGAGGCTCATATCTGCTTCTGCATTTAGTCTGTTGTATCACCCAACATGTGGCCTGTGGGAGTGCCATTGTGTGTACTCATGAGACAGAGTGAAAAAGACAAAAAAAAAATTATGAAAATAGTTTTGATCTGAGGACCCCCTGAAAAGATGTCAAGAACCCCCAGGGGTTCCCTAACCATACCTCCAGAGCCACTTGTATCAGCATAAGAAAAAACCTTGAAATATAGAGAAAGTTGCTAGTCAAAAGAGAGATGATAGCTGTCTTTCTATTTTTTATATTTATGTAATGTTAAATTATTACAATAAGCATGTTTTTCTTACTTTCTTATGATGATAAAAATGAAATTTAAAAGTAAAGATTGAGACCACTTTCAGAAAAGTGAAATCATGTATGCAAAAAAGTTGGAAAATGGGATAGACACAGGGAAATGTGGATGTGGTGAAGAAAAACTTCACTCGCCTAAAATTTTAGCTTAAAACCAGACCTGTGACTGGTTTATTACCAGCCATGTTAGATTCCTAGAACTGTAACACAGTACCCCACACTGAGTGGTTTAAACAACAGAAATTTAATCTCTCACAGTTCTGGAAACTACAAGTCCAAGATCAAGGTGTGGCAATGCCATGCTCCCTCTGCAGAGTCCTTCCTTGCCTCTTCTAGCTTCTCGTTGCTGGCAATCCTTGACATTCCTTGACTTGTAGATGCATTACTCTAATCTCTGCCTGTGTCTTCACATGGGATTCTCCCTGTGTATCTGTATCTCTGTATCCAAATTTCCCTCTTCTCATAAGGATACCAGTCATAATTGCATTTAATATGCAACTTAACTTGATTATTTTTGCAAAAACCCTATTTCCAATGAGGTCATATTCACAGATCTTGAGGGTTAGAATTTTAATGTAATTGTCTGGGAGACAAAATTCAACCCACAACAACACTAGGTCATGTATAAAAGGAAAATATAGACAATCTGTATAAACTTTCATTCTTTCTATTAATAAAACTTCATTGCTGTATCAAGTCAGCCAAAAGCATGTTTCTTATGCCTTTGATCATGTTAAATCCATTCTTAGCCTAGCCTGTAAAGATTGTAACTGCTAACTCTCCTTTTGTGTTCTTACTCGTGGGTCTTTATAAAAAATAAACAGAGGGAGCTGCAGTTGCCCCATCCTTAAGGGGCTTGTATGCTTCCTGCATTTTCATCATCTTCTCCAGGACTCCCAGCTGAGAACTAGAGGGTTTTGAGATTTTGTTGTAAAAAATTTATAATAGTGAGAATTACTATGTGCCATATTCTGCTAAGAAATTTACATATGCTAGCTCATTTAATTCACATATGCCATGGTTGTCCTATTAAATTACAAAGTAATATATGCTCATTGTGACAACTCAAAGAATAGGAAGTTACACTATCCCCTCCGCTCCTACAGTGCAGTCTCACCGAGGTGATCAACACTCGTAGTTTGGCATTTATCTTTCCACCCCATTTTCTTGGCTCATACAAATACATGGCTGATCATATAAGGAATTTGAGCAGAGTTGATTTGTGTTTTAACCAAGGTTGCATGAGAGAAATAAGCCATCATGGGGATGCGCAATTTCTGAGCATCTTCTGTGAGGGCTCCCTCGCTCCAGAAAACATACAGGTTTTGAGATTTGTGATGCCATTTCCCTTGACCTCTTTTCTCACTTATTTTATCTCTGTTCTCAATTTTTATCTCAAATCACTTATTTGTGTGATCCTTTTATTAAGGAGAGATTAGGGCTGGATGAGCAGAGAGAGACAGTTTTTTTGAGCCAAATTTTCAATAGCTTGCACAAAGAGTAACTGCAGCTCACTAGATCATGAGCTTCTTGAATGCAGGTATCATGTTTTTCTTGTGTATCCCTCCCAGCACATAGAACAGGATCATGTAGACAGAGGTGGTAAATAAAACATGTGAATTGGTAAATCAGAGCTATGGCTTACAAATTCCCAATTAACACTTTGCACCTGTGACCTTTGAGTTTCAGCTTCTTGTTGATTATGACACCTCTTTGTTACTGGTTTAATTCTGATTTTCCACTTTCCTTCAAAGTGGTAATATTTATTTTTAAATTAATGTAAATTAAAATGAGTTCTATCTAGATAATTATTGTAGATGTTCCTTATATACCCCTTGTAGGCCATTAGACATAGCCTGGGGTGTGAGCGATTGACCTTTGGGAATGAGTTTGATAGTGTTAACAGTATGAGGCTGCCCTTTCTATGATTTGTGAAGAGAGCACTTCTAATGAAAGCATAGAGTAGAAAATATATACCTCTGGGACTAATCAAAGCCCATGGAGCATTAAGGACTGTTGATTTGCATTTTTGCCCACTTACGTTCAAGAGAGAAAATCTTCATGAAATCAATGATTTGTAAAAGAGAACTATCATACCCTTCACAAATTGTTTATGAATTGTATTTTAGAGAGTATTTTGAAACATAAATTCTGCTTTTATTGTAAAAGTAAAAAGATGTTTTTAGGAGGAAAAGTGTTAAATGATTATTTGGGAGATGAATTTCTATTGCCTTTTATCTCCCCTTTTTTCATTCTTAAATTTTCTAGTTCCTTCCTTCTCTCTGCATTTCCATTCCACAGGTCACACTATTTCCCTTGTATACAGTATTTCTTGTGTTTTTTTTTTTTTTCTTAAAATTGTCATGGATTATTATGGGTGACTTGGTTGATGAATTGATTTAGAAGTTGTTAAACTTGGTTGTTGAATGAGGTGGAGTACCATTATGTTGGGATAGGGGACAGGAAGAGTACCTTTTGTACCCTCTGGCAACCAAGTATCAGTTGAACACAATCACTTTCAAAGCATTTAAGATACCCAGATATCACACTGAACTAAAGACAAAGTATGCAGTGAAATATATTTATTTCTTTAAGTGTTTTTGAAGTGATTGTTGGCATGTTTCTAGATTCTATCTTTGCTGTACTTACAAATAAAGAAAAAGTAAGTCTTGGAAATAAATGCTGTACATAAAAACACACTGATCTCCCAAGTCAGACTTTATATGAACCTGTACCTTCTTTTTCATCATGCTTTGCTTTTCTGGATTTGCCTGATATTGTTGTTTAGGTTTACTTATTCAGTAAATTATTGGCAGGGAGCATGCCATATAGAAAGGAAAAGTGTTTAATTAATAATTTATCAATTGTTGAATAACCTAGTGGTAATCGCAGTAGTAATGATAAAGCATGGGTTTATCAGCATTATACTCTGTATTTACTATGTATAGTGAAGTTAGGTAGTAAACAATCCCTGATGCTAGTGAGAGTTCTAGCTAGATGTAGTGTTAATTTTATTTGCCATTAGGTATTGTCATTCCCATGACAGAATAACCTGAGATGTCACTGTCAGGATTTTTCATATGCTGGATGCTCAGTTTTCAGTGTGTCGAGTAGTATGTGCTGCTAAGTAGAGCCTTCAGTTTGTTTGGCTGGCCCATGATCAGTTCTCACTAGATGCCTGCCATCTGAGTGAGTGATTTAGCTTCCCTCCTCCAAACTCCTGGTTTGGGCCTGCTTTCCCAGGTATTAATCTTGGGCCTCTGTTTCTCAATTATATCTACAACTAGTTCTTCTCTTAGATTCCTGCTACTCTGTGTTTCACCTTCCCAGGGTTCAATCCTTGTTCCATTCAGTGGCTTCAGTCAGGCCCACTGTTTTTCTGATTCTACATTTCTTTCTCCCTTTTTACCCTTGATCCCTGATTTTGGTCTTGCTAGACTCATATTGCCCTAAACCATCTACCATTCATCCATTTATTCATTCAACAAAAATATATTGACCCTGAGATCCATGTCAGTTCCTTTTCTAAGTGAGTGATATAATCAGTGAACAAAATAAAGACCCCACCCCTAGCCTTAACAACATTGTAGAAGGGAGGAGAGACAAATAATAAACATAATAAATATCTATTTTGATAGTATATTAGAAAGTGATAAATGCTGTGGAAAAAAGATAAAGTAGAGCAGGATAAGGAGGATGAGGAAATCCAGTGGGTGGAGAATGGGGAGGCCAGGAAGTCACAGTTTTAAATCAGATGATGAGGTATGTGTGATGTGGATGACCTTTTACCAAAGCCTGGACGAGGTGCAGAAAGTCAGTCATGTGATATATTTTCAAAGACCTTGAGGCAGGAGTGTGCCTGGAGTGTCAAGTAACAGCAAAGGGGTCCTGGGTGGATGGAACAGTAAGCCCAGGGGAGAGAAGGGAAGGAGCATAGCGATCGTGCAGGGTTCAATGGATCGTAATATGGACTTCATTTATCCCTGGGTGAAGTGGGGAGCCTTGCAAGGCTTTGAGCAGAAGAGCGACGTGACCAGTCTTGAGTTTTATTGGATGCTGTGCGGCGAGGAGGAAGCAGAGAGGTCAGTCAGAAGGCTCTCACGTTAATCTTGGTGAGAGTTAATGGTGGCTCAGGCCCCAGTAGTAGCAGAGGAGGTGGCGCGAAGCAATCAGATTCTAGATTTATTTTGAAGGCAGACCAGCAGAAATTGTTAATCAATCAGACGTACAGTGTGAGAAAAAAAGAGAAGTCAAGGATGATTCTAAGGATTTTGCCTTACAAGGGAAGTAGCTTCTGTCAACCAAGATGTGGAATCCTGGGTGTGAATCAATGTTTTGAGAGGTTAGGATTTCAGTTTTGACTATGTCATATTTGAGAGAGCACCTATTCATTTTTATCTTAAATAATGACTTCTTGATCATTTTGTGGACAATAACAAATTTTTGCTTTGTTGAAGTGAGGAAATCATTATATGGAAGAAAAGTAATGGGGCATCTAGATTTGATTCCTCCTAAAATATAGTTGGTGAGGAGCTCCCATTATAGTATCACTTATTCTTATTATATAATGCCAGGAAGATAAAACCTAATGGATTTCAGAGAAGCCATGACTATAACTCTTACAGAATATATAATGTAGTGGCATGTGTGTGTTTAATTTATATGTCTACAGATCTTCTCTGTTTCTTACCTCTTTCACCCAACACTATTTTTCAGATCAATTTTTGCTCTATGCACCTGTCATGTATAGTTTGTACTTTCTAACTGCCGCATCATATTCCATGTTATGCCCTTACTCGCTTTTACTTAACCTTCCCTCTAGTGAAGGACTCCCAGACTGCTTCCAACTTCCCATTATCCCAACAGTGTTGCAGGGAACATCCTTATTGACATGCGAGAAGCTTTCACCAGGGGGTAGACCAGAGAGTAGGCTTGCTGGATGTTAGGATTGCCGTGTACACGCTTGATTTCAGTGTGTCCTGCCATTTCACTCTCCAGAATGACTGCCTATGATTGTGTAAATTCTCACCAGCAATACGTGACTATGCCTATGTATCTCAGTACTAGGCTCTGCTTTAATTACTGTATATATTTAACATACACATTTATTTATATATATAATAAATTTGTTGCATAGAGCTTTTCATGACATTATTTCATAATTTAAAAATATAATAACTGTGGTTTTCTTTTCATTTTGTATTTTATTTGCCTCTTTTTGCCTTTATTTCTCTGATTAGTCTTGGCATAAGTTGTCTATTTTAGTCATCTTTTAAAAAGAATTAGGATTTGGTTTTATTTGCTCACCTTTTTTTATTGTATTCATTCTTTCCATATTTGTACTATTGTGTTTATTTTCATCCTTCTCCCTCTCCATCCTCTGTGTTTGTTGCCTTTTTACCAATTTAAGTTGACACTAATGCAGAGATCCTGAGGCTGGACTTGGTTTAGCAAGAATGAAAAGGAGGCCAAGGTGAATGAAGGGAAGGTCAGAATGAGGTGAATTTGAACAGACAGGCAGCAGCCATATCATTCAGGGTTTTGCAGAAGTTTTGTAAGAAGTTTGGATTTCATTGTAAGTACAATGGGAAGAAGCCTTTAAAGTAGATATAACAGAGGAGGGATGAAGTCTTACTAATGTTTTTT
>VBSM01003176.1:25131324-25153240 GCA_008086735.1 Cheirogaleus medius | reverse complement strand
CCTCGGCCTCCCAGAGTGCTAGGATTACAGGCGTGAGCTACCGCGCCCGGCCTTACTAATGTTTTTATTAGATTACTGAGTACACTGTCGAGAATGGAGAGCAAGAATGGAATTGAGGACTCCAGTGAAAAGATCATAATAGTAGTCTAAGGAAGAGCTATTAAGGGTTTGCATGTGGGGGTGACAGTGAAGAAGTGGATGAATTTAAGATATATTTGGACATACAATCAGCAGGATTTGACCTGGCAAATCCCATTGGCTCCACCCTTAAAATATGTTTAGTATCTTACCACTTCTTATTATATTCACAGCCCTCACTTTTGTTCTAAACCTGTGGTCCCCAACTCCCAGTCCGTTGCCTGTTAAGAAATGGGCCACACATCACTGCCTGAGCTCTGCACCACACCCCCCTGACCACCACACCCTACCCCTCTACCCCCAGTCCGTGGAAACATTGTCTTCCATGAAATCAGTCCCTGGTACCAAAGAGGTTGGGGACCACTGGTCTAAACTATCATCTCTCACTTGGATTCTCCTAACAGCCTTCTAACTGGCCTTTCTGCTTCCACTCCTGTCCTTTTGTACCCGCTTTCCACGTAGCAGCTAGAATGGGGCCATTTAAGACATATGTTATATGATGTTATCCTATGGCTTAACACCTAACAGTGCCCTCTCATCGCACTCAGAGCTAAAAGTGGCCCCTCCACAATCAAGCCCCCATTGCCGCTCCATGTTCACTGTGCTCCAGACACACTGGCCTTCTTGCTATTTGTTGAATGTACCAGATTCATTCCCACCTTGAAACTTTTACACTTGCTTGAACCTTTCCCTGGAATGCTCCTTTTCCAGACACCCTCATGTCTCGCTCTGACACCTCCTTCAGTTTCTGCTTAAATGTCACCTTTGCAATCCCACCTTCCCTGATTTCTCTATTTAAAATCATGTAATTTCCTAAAATAAAAAAAAAAAATTTAAAAAATCACATCTGCTGTGCTGTACCACCATTCCCTAACCCCTTTCACTGCTATATTTATTCTCAAAATTTGTCACCATCTGAAAAGTCTATATATATTTATAGGGGAAGAATTTTTTATGTTTATTACTGTATCCCAGGAGAATAGTGCCTGGTACACAGTAGCTGCCCAATAACTATTTGAAAAATGAATTGCAAATAGATTGGACATGGAAAAAAAGAAATAGTATGATCATAGAAAACCTAGGAGTACACAGGCTTTTAGCCTGATCAACTTGGTGGTGGTCATACCATTTATTGAAGGGAAGATGACTAGGAAAAGAACAGATTTTAAATGATACAGGAGGAGTTCTGCTCAGGTCAAGTAAAGTTTGAGATTCCTATCATACCTCTAGATTCAGGAAGATAATTGGATATGGGTCTGGAACTCAGGGGTGAGGAGTTTGGGAGTCATCAACATATATGTAGGATTTAAAGCCATGGTATTGAATGAGACCATGTATATAGAGAGAGAGAGAAGAGAGAAGATTAACAAGTAAGTCCCAGTGGTTTCCAGCATTGACAGACTGGGTAGAGAAGAAGCATCTAATGAATTCCTAGAAGGGGCAGCTGGAAAGGTAGGAGTAAAACTAGGAGGGTGGACTATCACAGAAACTCAAAGAAGAAAGAGTAAGAGCAGTAGGAGTGGCCTGAGAAAGATAAGGATGAAAAAGTAGAGAGGACAAGGCACTGGTAGTCTCAGTGAAATTAAAGAGGAAGTTCAGTGGGAGTCATGTAAGATAACTGGAGAGCAGTACATTCTGATCAGAACGTTCCATAGTCAAATTTTAGATGGAACATGTCTAGATGATATCAAGGCCTGGAGTTTGGCCATGACTTCGGGTTGCTTAATTACATTGGAGAGACCGTCTTTTGCTTTGAGAAGGTAAAACAACTGAGAGTCTAGGTTATTAGAGGGGATGTTCACCTGGACTTAAATCATCTAAATGGACAGTAGGACTTGAGGTCAAGAGTAAGAGTATGGAGCCAGGTGCCAAAATCTTCAGTGTATGAGGGTCTGTTACCTGCTAAAAAACATGGTCAAAGGGTGGTCACGGGTACTGTAGCATGATGGCATGAGTTTCCAAGAAGCAAGAACTGCTGCCCAAGGGCTGAGCAGTAATGGTCTGATGTTGTACTTTGAGGAATGAGGAGAAGCCAACCCTACATCCTGCTCAATAGACACAAGTTTTGTGGGGTAAATTCAACAGCTGCAAAAGTAGCAGTGAACTCAGGCTAGTGTTCTGTAAATAGCATATGGATATATTGGGGAATGTGTGTTTCATGGACTCAGGTTCCAGGAGGGTTCAGTGGAATGACTTGGGGAGCAAAGAGAGCATTGGAAGGCAAAGTGAAGAGCAGTGTGTAGATGATGTCAGAGGCTGGAGCACCAATCTTCTGCCTGTTGCCATAAAAGAATCTTCCATTATAGTTAACTTTCAGCATGACCCTACTTAAGATGCCTGCCAGAGTGAATATTTGTTAACTCTGCCCCAGATAACCATATGAGTTAATCTCCTGAATAGAATTATTTACTATAACTCATGTGTGTGTGGAAGGATGTCTGCCAAACACAGTGATTGTGGTTTTGGCGTAAAAAGTCCTTTTTGATAGTAATTGTTGGCCAATGTGTTTAGCTGCTTATTGAGGCCACTCCTAGAGCAGGAGAGCAGTGCCATGTCATCACACAGGGAAGGATGCTTACTGTCCTCTTCTCCACGGGCCTACTTCCAAGCCATTTGAAATATGCACCAAATTGCTAAGGTTTGTTCATGATCTCAGGGCTAGGGCACATCCCTATTTTAAACTGTTAAAGATGAGAAAGAAATGTTTTACTCAAATGTTTTATACTTTCCCCAAGACAGCATGAGGCCAGCTCCTTTCCTGCTCTTTTCTCCAACAACATCACCCTGGGGGTTCTTGAAACTGCACTTTACCAAAGAGTAGAAAAAAAGAAACAGTATGATCATGGAAAACCTAGGAGTACACAGGCTTTTAGCCTGATCAGCTTGGTGGTGGTCATACCATTTATTGAAGGGAAGATGACTAAGGAAGGTAGAGTAGAGAAATTTTCTCTCTAATAACATAGTTATTAATAAAACAGTGGTCTTTTCAGACCTTTGATTTTGGAAAGGAAAGTTCTTAGATGTCTTAAAATTAGGTAGAGAATTGTCACTGTGGCAGGTAGAGGTTGAAGAAGAGAATCTTTGAAGATTTCTAAGTTCTGACCAAGGTTGTGCTTGTTTTATCTTTAACTGAGAAACAAATAGAAGAAGAAATTTTATACTGAAAATATTTTTGTTATGAGATGTATAAACACAAAGCTTGTCCCATTCACTGAAGTTTTTAAGGAAAAATTTCTTCTCTAGAATGAACTGAGCACAGTTTTGACAGGAGGGGTAGATAATTATTCAGATGGCCTTCTAGCCCTTTGAGTCTTTGGGAGAGCCAAAACTGTCATTGAAAGATCATCATTGTTCCTGCAACTGTTACTTCTCTCTTCTGTTCTCAATGATGGATGCATTTACATAATGCACTCAGTTCAGTGAAGAACTAGTTAACTGGTGATTTACCTAACTAGCCATGTAGATCATGTATCGACTGTATTACTTTTCAACAGATAGAGATTAATATTTGCCTTTGGATTAGTTCTGAAAATGACATTTTCTTATTAGTGTATGTTTAAGTCTCTCAGGACTGCATTTTACAGTGATCGGTGTAAATGGAACTCTCATGGGCCTCTGAGGACTTTGGTAAACAATTCATTCTTTCTTTTCATGGCCCTTTAGTGTCAGTAAAAATTACTGACAAAATAAGCACCATGTAGTATAAAGTGTCTTTTCTATTTTCTATTTATGCCTTTAGTTGAAACTGTAATTAAATAACACTGAACTTGCAACTATAACAAAATAGTATCAGCTGTTTGAATATAATACAGGCCAAATTCTATAAACTTTAATTAGGCCAAGCTTGCATTGACCTCAGTAGGAATCTGGCTAAGGAATTCTTTTAGTTACCTCTGCCTTAAAATATGTAAGAATTTTCCCATTGTTTTTCTCACTCAAGGAACAATACATGGATAGCTAAACTAATAAAATGTTTAAATAGATACAAATCAAACTTGAAAGGTTTGAACTGTTGTTTTCATCCTGTAAGTCAGCTGAGAAAAAGCATACAGACTTTAGTTCTAAATTATGTCCATAGAGTATTTCAAATCCAGTGAATTAACCCTCCTTTTTTTCCCCATTTGAGCTCATAAATGTTAACCTCAGAAGTGCCTCAAATTCTTCCATTGAAATAAACTTGAACTGACAATAGCCAGATGATGTAAAATTGAAACCGAAATTCTATCCTTGGCCCATCCCATGTTCTTCCCCGTAGGTATTAGAGGAATCCTAGGAGAGTTAGTGTTTTCATTCTATGTGAACTGTAATATTTGGGCAAAACAGGGCATATAAATTTCTTGCTGCCAGGAGAAAGCAATTACCAGTGTGGAGAAGATAGCGGGCAATAAATAAACAGAACTGTGCTAGATAGTGAGTGAGTTTAAAGATTTATTTAGAATGACTTAGCTTATAGAAAACAGACCTTCATATTTATCATATGCTTTCGTTCAAGCTTGATATGGGAACTGTGGTCTTTTCTTAACAGAAAGGCTAATTATGTCACCAAGCCATTTTTTGGTACATTATTTTTAAATAAATAAATTGAGTTACGCTATACTGTGCAACTAAAAACAAAAAGAAAACTAGTCACACATAGCAAAACCAATAGCACTTCAAAAATGCAGTATACCTGTGTCAACATTATATATAGTAATGGCCCCCATGTTGTATCTGGGTAGGAGATGTATGTACACTGCAAGCTGGGTGTTTTCCCCAATTTGCTGATAAGAAAATGAGCTCACCTGGTGCTAAGAAACTCCACTGTCCCTAGATGTCAACCCAGATCTGTCTGCTTGCAAAGGTGGCGGTGCTTTTGACTTCTACCATGATGAGCCCTTTTGGATAGATAGATAGATAGATATTAGATAGGAACTTACCTTATAGTTGTTTTAACTCTGAGGCATTCTTCAGGATGGAATAATATGAATTATTATTAATATTATTATTAAATTATTAAAGTTCCTGGTTGGGCACAGTGGCTCATGCCTGTAATCCTAGTACTTTGGGACAAGGCAGGAGGATCACTTGAAGCCGGGAGTTCAAGGCTGCAGTGAGCTATGATTGCACCACTGCACTCCAGCCTGGGCAACAGAGTGAGACCCTGTCTCTAAAAAAAATTAAGATAAAAATAAAGTTACTCATACCATGTCTGTCAGTGAACCTATTCTCTGAAACTTATGGAGAATTACAAAGTGGGATTCTAAGCTGTGGTTTATGTGAGATTAGCAATTATTATCTTGATATCATTATAGAATTCAAGTACAGAGTATTAAAATCTATTAGATTAAATTATTTTTGGGGAAAATTCTCTAAATGTCATTGAGTCAGAGTCATAGTTTTTTTTAGACACCAACAACACTTTAAATAACTGCAGGATCAAACACCCAATGGGAAGAAGTAATTTTGCCTCAAAAGGCAATTAGAAAATAGGAAAAGAAATCAAAGTCTGATGAAAATGGAACTCTTCATTACTTGAGGAAATACACATGAAAAGTACATCTAATGAACTCCCTATTTTTGTGGAAGATACTTTTAAAATATCAAAATGTATAAAGAATAATATATAAAAACATAGCCGCACTACCTAAAATTACAAATAAATAATAGTACACAGTGATCAACTAATAATTAGTTTAAATTTTTGCATTTTTGTTCACCTTCTTTTCTTAAAAGAAACAAAACAATGTAAATAAAGCTATGGCCTCCATGTGACTACCACTCACACCATTCGCCTCCCTGAAGCACCAGCAAGTTTGCCCTTTCAGTTTGTTTTCATACATTTCCATTATATATGCCTCTAAACTATACATCATATTGTTTTGTATACATTTTTAAATTTAATTACATAGGATCATGCTATGGAGGTATTTCTCTACAGTGTGCTTCAGAACTGCTTCATTTTGGTGACCAGTATATGCAGTTGATCTCAGCCTAATGTGTTTATTTTATTGTTCTAACTGTTGGTTCTAAGTGTCATTTGCTCTCACTTCTATGAATTGCCTCTAAGAATAACAGTGATTTGCCACCTTTTATGAAAATATAAAATTATTGATTATCTTTTATATTATGGGTAGGGATCAGTCTTAATGAACTTTGTATCCTGAAGCCTGGCATATAGCAAGGATTTTATATTCATCAACTTTTACTGAATGAATGATTCTTTTGGATATTGGATGAGGAAAAATAAAACTGCTTGATTTTTCTCCACATTAAGATATCTTAAGTTCTAGCCCATTTCTTTTTTCTGCTGAATAGCATTTTGTCATATAAATATACCCCCTTGCGTCTATTCAGTCCAGTGTTTATGATGGGGTTTCCTCATCCTGTAGTGAATATCTCAGTGTGTGACTCCTCAGAGACATGTGTGATGGTCTCTGGGGGATTTAGCTGGAAGATGAAGTGCTGGGTTGTAGGGTAGTCCTTTTTCTACAGTCTGCCAACCCAGCTGTGTGTAAAAGATGGTGTTTTTAAAGTATAATATTATGAAACTCCTTTTATGAAGACCCTTTGTTTTTTAAATTGTATTCCTGTTATCCAGGAGTTGGTAAACTAAAGCCTGCGGGCCAAATCTGATCTCCTGCCTGTTTTTGTAAATAAAGTTTTATGGGGACACAGCCTTGTGCATTCATTTATGTATTGTCCCTGGCTGCTTTCCAGCTATAGTGTCAGCACTGAGTAATTGCAACAGAGACCAGATGGCTTGAAAAGCCCAAATATTTACTGTCTGGCCCTTTGCAGACAATGTTTGCTGTCCCCGGTAATAATAGTATTATTACCTACTATATCATCACTCTATTTAATTCTTTTTTATTTTACTTTCTAAATGACCTAATATTCAGCCACATAAACAAATAAGATGATTTCAGAATATGAAATGGAAAATGGTGATATGGGTAGGGTGGGTGGTGACATTAGGTAGGGTAGCAGAGAGAGTCTCAGAAGATGCCATAGGAGCTGAGACCCAGGAGATAAGGAAACCAAAGCTCAGAGAGGTTAAGTGATTTATACAAAATCACACAGGTAGTACATGGCAGAGGTTGGATTTCAACTCAGGAATAACTCCAAATGTAGGGCCCTTTCCTCTGTAATACATCTATCTTCTTAAATTCATGCAAACACAGTACAAAGCAGTTATGTCGGTACTGTATCAGAAGCATAAGCAAAATTATTTAGTTTTGGCCTTGGCTGCCCAGAGACTGAGGTTCTGATGTGTTGAAATTTGGACTCAGTACTGATGGCTGGGTTTGAATCATAGTCTCAGCACTAACCTTGGCTGAATCACTTATATTTGCAGCTTTCATTGTTTTTTGGTGGGGCAGGAGTGGGAAGGAGCTCATCTGTAAAGTGAGAAGAGTGTTTGGGTGATCTCCACGGGCTCTTCTGGCTCTCACTTTCTATGATGCTGTGACTTTAGGAGGTGGCATTTGATCTGGGCTTTGGAGGGTGGGGTGATTTTGACAGGCTGCCTTGTAAATGAGGGGAAAAGGTATTCCAGGTGGTGAAAACAGTTTGAGCAAAAACACAGTGGCTAGTAACTGTAGAAAGGAATCTGGGAATGGTGTATAATTGTCTGGTCTGATGGGGCTAGAATTTAATCGTGTAGAAGACAAGAGAGTCAGGAGGAATCTGGCAATGAGCTGAGAGACAGCCTTGAAAGTTACGCCTAGGAGCTGGGAATTTTTTCCCTGGAATTACAGAATGTAAAAGGTCCTTGGCCCTTTCTTTAGTATCCCCTACCTCTCTATATATAAATAATTCCAGTAACAGACTTCTAGACTATCTATTTAATTTTTGACAGTTCTACATGTAAGAAAATTCTTCTGTACATTGAGTCAAAACATATAGGTTTTACCTATACCTTTCCAAAGGTGTAGATGATGGAAGATTATTAATGGTAGAGGAACATGTTCAGGGATATATAACCCAAGGGCCTGACATAGACCTGTGGCAGCACACATATAGTATGTGGCCCAAAGAAATAGAACTTTAAAAAGCCTTTAAAAAGTATTGTAGTCATGAAATATGTATTGAGCACCTATCACAGGTCAGTCACTGACCAAAAATACAACAATAAGATTAAGTTCCTGCCCTCACACTCTTCCCCGACTTATGGGGAAGATGGATCAGTAGACTATTGTGACAAGGACTCTGGTGGTGCAGGTCAGGAGCACTTAACCTGCAGATGGAGGGTAAGAGGTCAGGAGTCGGGGGCAGGTAAGGATTCCTGGGAGTCGAGGAGCTGGCCAGAGTGACCAAGAAGGGAGAGCACTCCAGGGAGGGGGAGTGTGGAGACAGAAACAGTAGTGAAGGGCCAGTCTAAGGAACTGAAAGCTTTTCTATGGCAGGTGTGTGGTCTGTGTAAAGTGCCCAGAAATGAGGCTGGAGCAATAGACAATGACTCATCCTGAGGGGCTGTGTTTGCCATGCTAAGGATTTTGCATTATATACTGAATTTGATGAGAAGCCAGTATTCTTAAAAATAGTCTCCCTCTTCCCGAGTTTTTAGAATGTACTTATACTCCTTTGAAAAATATTAGAACATGTAGAAAATATGAAGGAAGAAATAAAAACACCATTAATTTCACCTACCAGAACTAACCACTGTTAAAACATTTTAGTATATTTCTAACCAAGTGTGTTTCTATGCATAGGTACATAAGAAAAGCATGATTTTATTGCAAAACATACTTTGCATCTTGCTTTTTAGTGTAACATTCTATGCCAGCATTTCCCAGGCTATGCCTTTAAAACATTTTTGAGAACTTAACTTTTAATGACTACATATAATCGCCCAAAAGATGGCTCTATCTTATTATACTTAAATGTCTCATAATGGGTTAAATTTTAAGTTGCTTGCATTTTTTTACTATCATAAATAATGTTGTAATACACAGCTTTGTAAATTTGTATTCACATCTGACCATTTCCTTGGGATAGGTCTAGCTATGTCAGTGGTTGCCTTTCAAGCAGGGACATGTGTATTTAAAAAGCCTTTATGACAGCATTGTGAAGGGTGGATTGAAAGAGGTGACCCAGAGGCAAGCAGACCAATGTGGATGCTATTCGAGCAATTTAGATAAAGTAGGAGGGCTAAGCTAAGTTATTGACAGCAGGTCAGAGAAAAAAGGAGTTGGTAATGATTCTTAAAGTGTTTGTTTGCACAACAGAGCTTTCTGTGAACTTGATGAAAGATACCAGCATTTTTACATATTAATTCTGAGGTTGCAGGAGCCTCTAAAGAGGCTGTAGTGGGTAGGGAGAAGTAGATAGGTGAAGTGGGGGTTAATGGTACTTTTCTCTGAGATAGGAAATACCAAAGAGGAAGAAGAAGTTTGAAGGGTTGACCTAGGAAGGGGGAAATTATAATATTGGCTCATATTAGGTGTGTTGCCTTTAAGGACGCCAAGGTAAAACTGTCAGGAAGATAGTTTATAAATCAAACTGATAGCTCAGGAGAGAGGTCCGAGCAGGATGTTAGAGTGTGGGAGCCATCCCCATAAAGATGGTGGTGCTGAGAACCTGGACATGAAAGCAGTGCTAGAGATCAGGGTGTTCATCGTAAGAGGAAGTGGAACATAACCTGGGAGATGACAAGGGGAAACTAGAGAAGGAGCTAGGAGATAGCATGAGAAAAACCATAAGAGAATGATGTTGAGGAAGCCAAGACAGGCAAGAGTTTCAAGGAAAAAGTCATCAAACTGTCAAATGATACAGAGGTCAAGCAAGAAAAGGGCTGGAGGGATCCACGGACGAATCTAAGCCACCTGTAAATGTGGGACTCGCAGATCCCGAAGAATTGTGGGGAGGCAGGCCAGACCACAGTGGAGCAGGGAGGGGCACACAGATTCCAGGGACCGGTGTTCACGGGCTTTTTCTGAGATAGCTTGTTTAAAGGGATGAAGAGGACAATGGAGGCAGCAGAGAGCTCACTTTTTCTTCTTTATATTAAATAAAGAAAGCTAGATTTCCTAATCATCACATGACTTCAGTTACCTCTCCAACATTTGTTTTTCAGCATACTTAAAGTCTCTTTGTTGGTGATTATTTTTCTGGACGCTGTATACTCTGTCTAAGCTTCCAATGAAAGCACAGCTGCTCAAGCTCCTAGCATCTTGCTTCAAATTCCATTTGAACCAGTTGAGACCTCCATGTTTGTGCATGTGGTCTGATTGGGTTTTAGTAAGACTCAGTTTTTAAGCTTCAGCAACTAATATTTGGAATTATAGTTTTAAAATTACAGAATATGACTTGTGTCCTTGAAGTTTGATTGTTACCTGAAGAATTGGTCGAAAACGATAAATGTTTAAATGTTGCAGTTTAGAGAATGTCTTTATTGTGTTGCCAAATGCTGAATGACAGAGAGCTTTAATTTTAACAAACTTTAATTGGAGAAAAAAAAAATCAAAGAGTGATGTCAACCAGACATCAAAATGAACCAGAACAAGAAACACTTTTATTGGTTACAGAACATCAACAATGTGTGATACAGTTTTATTCACTTCCTTCACCAACAGTGAAAATACTGCAGACCTCTCTAGGGGGTTCAGACCAGCAGTCTTATTGAACACATAATCGTTTTGATAGGTGTTTTTCATTGGTAATATGATGCTCTTTGGAGCTGCAGAAAATTATTTATTTTTAAAGATATGCTAAATGATTCTTGGCTTTAGAAAACAAAACAATATGATAAATGTTCCTAATGAAGGAAGAAGTGGATAGTCAATGCAGTGTATCCACTTGTTTCTTGCTTAGCAATGAATTAGCCTATTTTTGAGTATTTCTTTCAGCATAATTGCTTTAAAACATCAAAAACAGTTATCACTTTTTAAAGGTTATTATGTTATATAGAAAACATTTATCCAGGTATGAGATTCGAGGGGAATATATATATATGATTGTCCTTTATAAAGAAGCTGGGTATCTTTCTCTTAAGATGAGATTTTACCTTTCTCCAAGATAAAGATTTTACTTTAAAATTCTTGGTCCTTTCTTCTTTCTTTTTGCTTTCCAGTGAAGTTCAATATTATATATTTTAACTCTCTTTGGACCTGTCTTTCTCCCCATCCAGTCTAGAACTTTCGGACCATCTTTTCAATCATTTTTTCACTACTATAGCCAACTTTCTTGCCTCTTGACTTTTATTGAATCCAATTCAATCTGCCCAGGCTCAGCCTGACCATTTGACATCTTGCTACTGTCCCTGGGCTGCTGAGCACTGCTAGGTAAAACTTGACAACCAGGGCTGTTGTAGCCTCTATAAATTCATGGTCTTTAATTTAGTAGGCCCTCAAGGTGGCCTTAGCAATCCCTTTTTCCCCCCTAGGCCATTCTCCTCTTTGTGGCTTTCTACACTTTTACCCCTTCTTTAAACTTCCTCCCTGCAACCTATTCCCTCAGTCTCAGAAGATGATCTTAACTGTTATTTGATGGAAGCCACAGGGCAGGATCTCATGAACTTCTTTCTTTACTCCTTACTACTACCCCCATCACTAAATACAAATTTTCTCTTAATCCCTATCACCTTCTAGCTATTTTCCTACTTTTTCTCTTTAATTTTGTTGCCGGGCTGCTCAAGGGTAGTGCCCACTTGCTCACCCTGCTTCTCTGTGGCTTCCATCCAAACTGCTCTTGACAAGGTTACCAGTGACCTAACTAGTAAAGCCTGTGAACATTTTTCTACCAGCACCTTGTTTGGTCTCTCTGTGGTATTTTATCTTTATTGAACAACTTCACTTTTTAGGAAAACCTCTCTCTTTTGGATTTTATCCCATCTTATCAAGGAAAAAAAAAAGCATTTAATGATTTAAAAAGTAAAAACTGGTGCTAAAGCTTATAGTCCAATATTAATTGAACTTTTAAGAATTATATTATACTTTTGTATAAATATATAATTTGGTATTAATTATACTTTAAAAATATTTATTTCTTAAAATGCTTGACTGTAGTAATTATTTCATTATGTATATGTATTAATATACCAAACATTATGTTGTATACATGAAGTATATACAATAAAAACATAAGAAATATATGTAATATATTAATTATTCCTTGGTTTCTTCTTTCCTAGTTAATGAAGGAGTTCCCCCTTCTGAGCATGTTCAATATCCATGAAAACCTTTTAGAAGCCCTTCTGGAACTACAAGCATATGCTGATGTTCAGGCAGTCTTAGCAAAGTACGATGGTAAGTTCTCGGGTATTTTTATTTACTTCTTCTCTTCTTAATGTATTCCCGTGATTAGTTTGGAAGGATCATTTCAGATAGCACAGCACTTTGATATAATAACTATCCTCTTACAGTATCTTCAGCTGCAGTTTTATAATGGTGTTTGCTAGAATCTTAGAATTTCGTGGTTAGCAAGAACCAGAAATGTCACATGGCATGTGCCCTGTTCCTCTCCTTTCCTCCCTACAGGTTACTTCGTGCTCTCCCTGTCAGGCAGTTATGTAGACTCTGCTCTGTTACCTCCATGGTCAGGAACCACTGAGAACCTCACAGGCAGCACTTACGCTGTTCGGACAGCACTGACTAATAGAGCCATGACCCCACATTAGTCCACTGTGACCACTGCCTATTGGTCATGTTGACCCTTTGTAGCAATATAGAACAGCTAGTAGCCCTTGAACACGTGACAGCACAGTACATATTTGAAGATAAAATCATGTCCCCTTCATCCCAGGTCTCCTCATTAGCAGAATATCCCCAATTCTTTACATGGTGAGCTTTGAAGTCCCTTCACCATTCTGGTTACTCACCCATGAACATATTCCATTTTGTTTGTTTCTAATAAACCAGAAAAATAAACTGGCACATCCTAGAGATTTTAAAACTCTTCTGCTCATTTGCCATTATTCATGAATTCACTATTTGATTAATTGCACAAAAAATGTTTGCATAATTACCTGCCTTCATGTCGCTACTAGAATCTCTACAAGACTTTATACTATTATGCCTTATTTCAATAAATATCTTCCTAGAATAAACACTTTTGCTTGTAAAACAGATATTAGGGAGTGATTATTTATATTACATAATCACTTTTTGCTTTATAAAATATTATTTCTTTAGTAAGCATCTTCAGTGTGTTTAGAGTTATTCAAATCACAAATGTCCAGGAATTCATTGAACATAGTTTGCTATAAACTATAGTTTGCTATATAGTTTGCCATTTGGGTTTTATTTGTGACATACAATTCTTTATAAGGAATCTCTGAAATGGGTTGAAGTTGTTATCCCTTACAGTTGGGGGAACTGAGACATTGTGAGACTGTTTTGTTTTCCTCAAATTCTTACTCAAAATGATGGAAACTAAAAGCCCTCTGCCAGTGATGGCATTGCTTAGCCTGTGCAGACATGAGCACCCTGTGTAACCAGATATAGGGTACCCAGTATGGAACTGATTTTAGAAAGAGAGAAATGTATTTGTGGAGCACTTTAAAGTAAACAAAATAAAGACTGTTTGGCTTTCCCATCAGCTCACTTTTATTCTCTGTTTATATGCTGAAATCTCACTCTTCAGCTGAACAGTGGTTTAAGTTTGAGGGTCTAAGCTATGAGTCTACCTTGTAGGCAAAATGCTCATACATTGATGTTCTTTTAGTACCAAAGGAACCCAGTCTTTTGGAACTGTGGGTTCAGGTGGCAGTGCACTTTTCCAAAGCCACTCTGTAGCCCCCGGTGCCATGGCAAGGTTCCAGTGTTCTTATCCCCAGTGCTGACCTGTGCTCAACCCGATATATCAAGGCTTAAGAAATAAAAGTTTAATCAGTATAGCCTTTGGGATCATAGGTCTCACAAGGCCCCTTTCATGAAGATCTCAGTTCATTATAGAAATCACCAGCCTTGTGTTGTAAGACTGATTGTAAAATAAAGAAATGAACTCATTTGGAGCTTTCCGTTGCCCCCATCTATCCTATTGCACAGCCTCTGTTCCACAACAACTGAAAGCTGATTTATGAGATTCTGATAACATATGTTCACATTATTTGTTACAACAGCCCGTCCCACCCTCCACTAAAACTTGGCTCACACTTTGAAAAATTCCTTTGTTGCAAATGGACAAATTCACCATACCAAGGCCCTTGTGTTGAGCTTTGTTTATGTTGTGTACCTGGCAACAGAGATGATGTTCTTGTTCATTATTCATGGAAAAAGAGCCTCATTAGTGGCAGGACACATACTGTTCCTGAGATGCCTCGTTAGGGGTTTTGAGTTCAGCGATTGTCAATAGAGTGCAGATGACCTAACCCCGACTGAATTCTGAAGGGAGTTTTGGCGCTGACTTGGCTCAGGCCTGTATCATTTACAGTAGAAATATAATGAAGTGGCTGCTGAAGTTACTGTTCTTGAGGGGTGAGCTGCAACCACTCAAGATTGTTGAAAAACATGCCTCTTGTTCCTCACTTCATACCATGAAATGAGTTCTTTCAAGTTCATCCCTGCTGCTTTTCCTAGAGACCTCTACTGAGCTACTGGCTCCTTATCTGGCCTTGGGCAAGGAAGTGGGTGCTTTAGAAGGCTTGGAGTATAGACAGCTATTCGGAGCGCCCTGTTCTTCACCCTCATTCAAATGTCATCATCTAATCAATGAGATGCTGGAGACAGCACTTTGAATCCCAGCCTCTCCATCCCTCTTAGTAGAGCCACACCCACGCAGCAGGATTATATGTTATCTTTGCTAATTGGAGTGCTCTGGTTGGGTAGCTGTTTCTTGGATGGTTTCTGGGTACAGCAGTCCTTCCTTTATTATATTTGCTAGGTGGCTGGATTTTTTTAGTAGTGTGTTGGGAAGCAACAAAATTGGATTAGTGCTGCTTTTCTGACTATTGCAAAAAGGATTTAGAAAAATGGCAAGGCACTGGGGGAAAGAAACATCTTTTAGGGAAAAGGAGGGAGGCAAAATGTATTCATCTTGGCTTATTCTTCTACAGTATTAAAAAAAATGGCTTTGAGTTTGAAAATCAGTGGCATTCACAAACTCTTCTTACAGTTAAGTACTTTGAAAACTCTGGGTCTCTACAAGGATTACCAGTTAATTGGTTACACCTTGTAGTCTACAGTCTAATTTTGGTTTTGCTGTTGAGATAACCTCTCATGTTTTATTATTCCAGCCTGTAGTCTGAACTGTTGTCTTGCCATCCTCAGGAGTTTTCATTCTCTTTTATTTTCAATTTATTAATCAACATATGGGTCATCAGTTTTTACCCAGGTGGTTGGATCTTGTTCTGTCATGTCCTTCACACAATAACTAAAATAACAGCAGCAGCAACAGGTAGCATGTATTGAATTCTTGTAATGTGTCATGTCAGACATGATTGTCACCACAAGTATATTTGGTAGATACTATTGTTAGCCCCTTTTTATAGCTGTGGTAACTGGTGAGGAAAGAAGTAACTTGCTCACAGGAAGAGCCTAAGATATCAAAGGTTAGCCATGTAGCTGTTATGCTACGAGAGAAAAGTGATCAACTGAGAGCAGTTTTGTTAAATATGATTTAAATTCTGTGAGGAAAGGAAAGCAAGCATAAAACCCGGGGTGGTCTGACTCCAGGGCCGTGCTTTTAACCATCACACTTACCCTCTCTCTGCTGTTGGCAATATTTATTTGCATTGTTTTTATAAATGCCATTGCTCTTGTTGTTGTTATTCGCCAAAATTTATTGGGAGCTTACCACGTGCAACGCATGTTATACACATTAGCTGTATCTTCACAATAACCTTGCAAAGATATAGTTATTCCATTTTAGCAGATGCAGAAACTGAGGCTTTGTGAGTTTAAGTAACTTGCAAGACCACATTCCTAAAAAACTACAGAGCTGGGATTCAAATCCAGGTCCAGCTGGCTCTAAAGCCCATGTGTTTTCCATAAATGTAAGCCTCGCTAAAGTGACGTGCGTGCTCTGCCTCTCTCAGAGGCAAAGGCATGAATTAGGTGGGCTGGAGCCATAGTGCAGAATTTCAGTGATGCCAAATTGTCTTTTAAGATTCCTTTCTAATCATTCTTTAAGAACTGAGTATATCTATATTTGCTTGTATTTCAGAAACTATCTTCCAAATATGGCTTTCCATCTTCAGTCAACTTGTACCTGATTTCTTTAATCGCAAAGGGGATTTGATATAAGGTGTTCATTTGAGTTTTATCACCTTTTCTTGTTCAGTCATACATTTGCTATAAAGACAGTGTTTTTAAGATCATTAAGTCATGAGAACCTTCTTTTAGAAGCCATTGCAAAAGTTGTTACAAGCTTTAGATTGCCTTTCAAAGACGTTTATAGGCCACCTCGGTTGAAAACTTAAGTCTCAAAGATTAGGGTGATAATGTGGAAAAGAATTCAAGTGTTTCTTACTCATTATCATTTGTGCATTTCAATTTTTGAAGAATCTCATAGAACAAGCAGATGTGAATATGAGTGCTCTAAGGTACCTTTGGGAGCATCTAGTTCTGCCTGTGTCTAGTCAGTGATCCCTGGGGACACCAAAAGGCAGCCGGGGCTGGCATTGAAGAGGTGGATCAGGTCCCAGCTCTGCCTCTCACAAGCTGAGTGGACTTGAGCAACTTGCTTAATCTTCTAAACTTTGATTTCTTTCTTTGGAAATCGAATCAAGGCTTAGAAAGGCCAACTTGCCCAAGATACATAGCTGTTAATTTGTTATGAGGATTAAAGTAGTTCAATCCATGTTTAGACAGTGTTTAGAACAGTGTGGGACACACAGTAAGAGTTCTGATGCTATTAGCTGTTATAAAGAGCCAAGATTGCCTCTCCTAAACTTCACCACTGTTCTCGGTTAATCTTGTTCAAATAGAAAACCATGAAATAAGAGAATAAGAGCCCAGTCTTGTGCCCTGCAAAAGGACAGCATTGTAGCTTGTTATTAAAATTAATTATGGATCTTCTAGGAAATATATAGAGAGAGAGGTTTGATAAGAACTGAAATTCCTAGTTTTATCTAAACTTTTGGAAAACTGTAAAAAGAAATGCCAGAGATTTTCACTCCTGATCAAAGGACAAATTGTTTCTTTGGGTTCATAGCAACTTTAGCCTCTGAACTATTTGTACGAACAGAAATACAAATCCAAGCTCTTTTGGGTATTTATTCCATTAAGTCATTTAGTGATTGCCCTAAATATGGGGGAAGAAACTTCCCTGTTCTTCCCTTCTTTTCCAAAAGACCAAGGACAGCTGTTTTTTTTTTATAGTCACTAATGTTATATAAATGCAACAACTGTATCAACTGATGCCATCAAGCGCATCCTAAATTAGCATTATCGTCTGCCATCTGGTAATGTACAGAGGGTATACTTTGTAGAACAGGACATTGGAGGAAATATTTTCATCTCAGTAGATTGAAAACAGTTCTAAAGACAGTCATTAGGGAATCATTCTATGTTGAGACTATTCAGAGAATAAGCCTTTGCTGATACTGTTTTGCAGAGTCAGCATGTAGTTATAAATAAGAATTTCGTAAACCTTGTTCATTGCCCAAGGCCTTATAACTAGCAAAAGTTAATAAGCTATAGTGACAGTTCCTTTGAATTGGTCACTAGATATCCTGTCCTTTGGGTAGGCTGTTTTCCATTTATGTTTGAAGAGAAAGCAAGAATAGGAGGGATTTGAGATGTGTGGAGGACCAGGGAAGAAAATCTCTATTTGTCAGCACTTCATGTCAGGCCGTCCAGACGTCCAAAACAGTGCTCTTCAGTCACTTACGTGTATAGATGTGAATTTTGATGCCACAAGCACAAGCAGCTTTGGAAAACATCCACCACAGAATTAGGCTGCATTTGTGAAAGAAAGTTTGAAGTTGCTGTCAGTTTCTAGCGACAGACTCTAAGCCTAGTCCAGCTCCCTTCACTGGCCTGGCTGTTATAGAAAATATCCAGGATACCAGGCCAGTGTCCGAAGAGAATCCTGTGTAAAAGGTGGACAAATGAACCACATTGCTGCTTCAAAAAAGAAAATAATTATCAGCACTGATACTGATACTATGCTGTGACTTCAGGCCTGTAAACACAAGTCACTGAGAAATGATGGCTCTGCATAGCTTTGCGGTGGATGCCCTGCTGATTTGGACACCAAGAGGTAGATTTGCCGAGAGGACTAGGCCTTTGAGGTTACTTTAAACAAATGATAGACTGTCAGGGGATGGGCTATACATGCAATGAGCAGGAGTTCTGATAATAGATGCCATTTCAATGAGGATTGTACACATGCGAAACTTCTACTATCTCTGATGATAGAAGACCTTTTATGAATGCATACATCTGTAATTCACATAGTTGGCAGATGCACAAACCCTCTAAATTTATGTCGTCTTTAGTAATCCTTATTGCCCAGTTATCATAATTTACCAAGGTAACATCCCTCCCCAGCCAGCCATTACTGTCACGGAAAGTTCCGTGTTTGGCTCCAGGGCACCAGCCACAGAAGGGCCCTCTGATACAGATCTTCTGGGGTGATCCAGCCCAAAAGTTACAAATAACATCTGGTGTTTGGCTTTGTAGCATAACATGAATTTTTCTGGGTGTAGTTGAATGTGTGTTGCCTGCCCCCCTTCCCAAAATTACTAAGGTCATGTAGAATTTCCTGATTGAATCATTGAACTCCCAGGTGGCACATTTCTTTGAGATTATTGTATATCAATCCTTTTTATATTTTCAGTGAAATTTTCCCCTTTGGTTGAAAGGGGGCCTTGGATTGGCTTTTTGAAGGTGGGGCAAAAAGACCTCACACGGTCTGGAATCAAAAACAGCAACAAAAATCCAAGGACAGAATTCTGTATTTCTGTTGTTTGCACCATATAAAGAATAGGAGTAAACTGAGAGATTTTATTGAGGACAGCATGACATAGTGGGACAGTAGTAACACATCACAATCCACAAATGGGTTTTGAAGGAGAAATGGACTGCTTTTTTGTTTGTTTTCCATTCTTTTGTTTGTTTGTTTTGTTCATGGCTCCAAAAGCATCTATGAAGGCCACATGCATTGGATTAATAGTAGCTTCAAGTATTAATATATTTGGTGGAGATAATATCAATTTGTTGCTTGACCAAGAAAAGGGATACTTGGTACTTCATAATCTTAAAGGATTACAGAGAGTAATTAGGTTAATTTTTTTCAAATTATTTCAGCAGAGATCTATAACATCCTTATTATGCTAAAGATACTAACTTTTAGGTACTTCTAGATTCAGAGATAAATATGATCTATTCTGTGTCACAAAGTAGTTTTCAATTTAGCAGAGAGAGACGTTAAAGAAAAACACAGTAAATCTAAGCGGGATGAATCAGTGCTCAGGGACTCTGTTTGAAACACGCTGCGGGGGATGCAGAGAAGGAAAGCCTTTGAGAGCAAGCGTGTGTCCTCTTGACTCGAACCCCTGTGTACTAGGGTAGTCATTCGGAACGTCTGTGATCAGTGAGTGAATCAGGAGATGGAGATGCCGCTGTAACACAGTGTTCTCATGTTTATCTGCTGACTGCTACCTTTGAAAATATTTCAGAATTATGGATATGAGAATTGACCCTTAAATAACCAGTTTCTCACGTAAGAACAGTAATGATCCTTTTTCAAATACATCTCAGTTATCATTGTTGGTGGGTGAGAAAAAGGAAATTAGGTCAAAAAGATTATCATTGAAAATTGTTCTGTCCTATCTAAAGATTTGCCCCATAGGTTTTCTGAGGCCCATCTATTTGACAGTTTTTCTCATAAATACAGAAATTTCTTCCAAGATTATTACATTTAAATTTTTGCTATTATGAGCCATTTATGACTTTTGAAAATCCGAGTCATTCTCCCTAAGATGACCTTTTCTTTCAGCAGCATCATTCCAATAAAGGGTCCTTAAGGAGCCAGAAGAGGTGTGGTGTGCCTTCCTTGTGTCTGGCCAAATATTATTCTACTTTTCTTCAACCTTGTTTCAGCTTTTTCTTTATTTTTTTCTTTCTGCCCCACATTTCAAGTAGATATTTAGATTAGAGCAACAATACAATGTCATGCATTCTGTTGGAATGCTATAAGCAGAGACAAATGCAGTACACATGTTGAGAAATAACAAGTTTCTGACTCCCTCTTAGAACACCCATCAACATTGATCACTTTTGGCTTCCAGGAGCTATTCATAAATGCTTGCAAATTGAAGGAAGAGAGATTTGAGATGTTAGTACATTAATTTTAGTATTTTACTCAGAAAATACTGACTTGGGATATCAAGAGATTTGAGAAGTTAGTACGTTAATTTTAGGATTTTACTCAGAAAATACTGACTACCAACTATATTTCCGACATTGTTTTGTGCTGTGGATACAAAGTGATAAAGAAACAGAGCTTTTATTCCTAAAGCAAACCATGTACTTAGGACAGGGGAGTAAGAGAAGACAGTTGCTGTAAAGTATAAAGACTGTCACAGACTTTAGCCCAAGATGGAAGAGACACCACACTCAGCAAGGGAGAGTGAGGGAAGCTTTCCTGGTAGAGGTATTGTCTGAACTGACCCAGACAGTGAAGGTGCTTGAGGCAAACAGAGCATATTGAAAGGTGCAGGGTTACAATGAACATGGCATGTGTGACGATCTCCCTGTATCCCACAGAGCAGACAGACAGAGGAGGGATGCAGTGAAGGGCAGCAGATGTGTGGGGTGAGCTAGGGAGGGGCCAGACCTCTAAGCTCTTTGCATTGAGCTTGTATTCCTGGACGTAGTTCTGGCAGAAAAAGGGCTTTAATCTGGCCCAGAATGAAGACAGTGGCATGACGGGTTCACTTCCTGCCTTTTTTTGACGTGAGGTGGTTGAGAGCTGAACATACAATGTGAAAGTACTCAGATGTGAAAGAGAGTGGAATGCCACAAAGAGTGCTGAGTTTTTTAAGAGATGGGGGTCTCACTATGTTGCCCAGTCTGGTCTCAAACTCCTCGCCCCAAACAGTCCTCCCGTCTCAGTCTCCCAAGTCTCTGGGATAATAGGTGTGAGCCACTTCACCCAACTCATGATGAGGTGATTTCAGACACTGCAGTGAAGCACCGTTCTATTCTGTAGGAAGACATTTGTAAGGTTTTCCAAATACTAGTATAAAAGAGTTAGTAGGGCCAGGTGTGGTGACTCACACTCTAGCACTTTGGTAGGCCAAGGTAGGAGGATTGCTTGAGGTCAGGAGTTTGAGACCAGCCTAAGCATAATAGCAAGACCCCATCTCTACAAAAAATAGAAAACTTAGCCAGGCATGATGGTGTGTGCCTGAGGTCCCAGCTATTTCAGGAGGCTGAGGCAAGAGGATCACTTGAGCCTCAGAGTTTGAGGTTGCAGTGAGTTATGATTGTGCCACTGCCTTCATGCCTGGGCAACAAAGCAAGACCCTGTCTCTAAATAAATAAGTAAGTAAGTATGTAAGTAGAATTTGCTTTTTCTTTCTAAGGCGCCAAATGGGAATCCTAGTTTGGAAACTTTTTTGTCTCCTAGGGGAGCAAAAATTCCTATTTTAAACTATAACTACTTAATTTCATTTGCTCTCTGTCAATCTCTTAACCACAGGAAGTTGAGGCCTATGTAGAGCTAGCATAACCCTTGGATAATCTTGCAGGGGAGCATAGCTAAGACACGATGGATGAAGAGCCTACCAGGACTCATGTAACCCCTCAACATCACCTACTTGTGCTGAGTCATAACAATGACATCAGGAGAAAAATGTGGAATAGGGACATTGACCAGTGGAACAGAACAGAGAACCCAGATATAAAACCAT
>VBSM01003176.1:25114702-25131224 GCA_008086735.1 Cheirogaleus medius | reverse complement strand
CCGTAATATTTGTACCCCCATAATATGCTGAAATAAAAATAAATAAATAAAAATTAAAAATAAAGATGAAATTATAATTACTCCCAATGGAAAAGAGTCTAAAGGAAATATAAATGATTAAAGTATATAAAGAGATCAGAATGACAAATAGCTAAATAAGTATATACAAGTGTGAGATATAAACCTGCAAGCAGGTTTTCAAGCTGGCTAAGGTCTAAAGGAAGCTAAAATCTCATACATTAAAGGACTTAATGTGTGAAGCTGTTTCCAAGCAAAACAGTGAAGAAAGTGAAAGAGAATGATGCTGGGGAACATAAAAGCAAGTACTGCACTGGCAGTTTGCGATGGTGACAAGGACATGGTATTGCAAGTTCAGTCCTGCCACTCATTAGTTGGATGGCTCTTAAGAATATCATTTAGCTTCTCTGAGCTTGTATTTCTTCATCTGTAAAAGAAAAAGATTTAAAGTAGATGACCTTGGCAGTCCTGTGCTGTTGTTCAGTTCTTTGCCTCTGTCTTATGGTAGTACTATTTGGAGCAGAAAATATTGTATTAATAAGTTGATAAGAAGGTACAATTGTTCATTCCTATTTTCTATTTCCCTTTAAAGCTTTTCACTCTTTCTTTTTAGAATTTCAGCAAATAAGTTAATTCCAGAAAAATTCTAGAAGAAATTATTATGTGGTTTATGAACACTTAGGAAAGAGGTGATTGAAGATCCAACATGGATTTACTAAGAAAGTTGTGCCAAAAAAACACAGATAGTGGATGTAAAAATATGTAGTCTGTATAACAGTACTTAAATGTTTATCTTATTAGTTTGAATGGCCATTTTTCTTCATGTTTCTGAATTATGGGAATACCATAAAATTTTTAGGTCTTTATTTAAGTAAAACATTTGATAAATTTTTAATGCTATCCTTGTAGATAACATGGAGCAATGTGGATATAATACCTAACTAATAAATGACTGCACATACGTCATTGCAGATCATTGCAAACACATTGAGGGTGATCTCTAGTATCCTTTCCCCAGATTTTCTCCTTAGCATTGCCATGGTCACTATTTTTTAAATCAGACTTTAGAGACAATATAGCATAGTTAAAAATCATGTGCTCTGGACAGCTCAAATGATTTGTTCTAGCTTTGTGATATTGGCATAATTCCTATCCATCCTATGGCTAATTTTCCCCATTTATAAAATGGAGCTAACAGTTCTATCTCATAGGGTTGCTCTGAGGATTAAATAGGATAATTTGTTTAAGTGATCAACACCAGTGCCTTACTTAGTAAGCCCTTGGTAAGTGGTAGCAGTAAGTTGATGATGATAACGATCATTTGGGGAAGAAGGTATGGATGGACCAAAGCTGTGGGTGGTGGCTTGAGTCAGAAAGATGACTAATATGCTGAAATGATGTGCTGAAACCATTAAGATTGAATGGTTCAGATTTAATTTTAAGACTTAAAATTTAATGGAGTAAAATATGAAATCCTGCCTATAGGTTTTCAAAATTTCAAAAAAAAGTTCATGGCTTACAAAAAAAGAAAAGACCTGATTTTGGCTGACATCAATTTGAACAGAATCTAAGGGGTTTTGTTGACTACACAATCATAGGAACAAACAAGGAGTCCCAGCTACACTACACCAGGATCACTCTAGCTAGTCTTCAGAGAGTTATAGTGGCCATAGCTCCTCCGACTGCACGTTTCCCCTGAGCTCTCGACTGGCTGGGCTTGAGGGAGTTAAAGGATTATTTCCATTTCAATTCTTATATTTTGAAATCACCCATGACCCAGTTACAAAAAGAGGTGAGAAGTTCTGAAGACTATGTCTGTTGAAGAAGTGGAGGTATTTATCCTGGAAAAGATTGGTATAGAGGAGATATTTTAACCATCCTAATATCCAAAAGAGTTACTTGAAAAATAATCAGATTCTTTTTTGTTGTGGGAGGTGTAAGTGGATTTTAGATAAGGATTCTTAAAGAGAATGGAGTGGGACAGAATAACAAAAAGGCAAGTAAAATGTTATGGAGGAGATCAGATTAAGGGAAGACAGCTTCTGATGACCACAGGATTGTAGATTTCTTTAAAAAAAATTTATTGAGGTATAAATTACATATATTAATAGTAACATGTACAAATCTTAAGTGTAGAGAGGGATGATTTTTCACTTATGTGTACACCCAGGTGACTACCACCCAGATGAAAGATAGAACTTTGTATCATTTCAAAAAGTTGCCTCATACCCGCTTCCATCCAATAACTGCCCTCCAGCCCAGAAGTAACCACTTTCCTGACCTCTATCACCATATATTAGTTTCGCAACCTTCATGCAACCACTTTGGAACACTGTTTAGCAGTTTCCAATGAAGTTAAACAAACATCTCTACCTTCTGATCCAGCAATTCTATTTCCAGTTGTGTATCCAAGAGAAATGAGTTTTGGGTTTTTTTGAAAAAAGCTTACACAATCATGGTCACAGGAGCTTTATTCATAATAGGCCAAAGCTAGAAAACAATCCCAATATCCATTAGCAAGAGAATGTATAAACATATGATATAGGCACACAGTGAAATGCTACTCAGCAATGAAAAAGAATGAAGTACTGATACATGCTGCAAGGAGATGAATCTCAGAGCCTTCATGTTGAGTGAAAGAAGCCAGACACAAAAGAGTATATATCGGTACTCTCTGATTCCATTTGTATAAGTCCAAGATTATGGATGTTAATGAAAGACTTTCATGACAATTTAATTTTGTATGCCTAAGACAGCTGGGGAAATTTCTTTTTTCAGAAAAGGACTTGTATGAAACACAAGATGACAAAGAAGTGGAAGAAAAATTAAATTAATGCCAGCAGTTCAGCTTTGCTAAAATGAGAAACATTTATTTAACATTCCTTGTTTCTGCAGTGAGTAATGGAATTATGTGATATCTCATTATTTCCTTTCCTTTTGTTTCCTCCTTGGATTCTAATTCTTAAGAGGACTTCCTGGCAATAATGGTAGCTGAATGCCACTTACAAAAGACAGAAAGTCAAAAAGACAGAGTTAAAGTCTGCTCATACAAAATCAGACTAAAAATGCTTCTGGGTTGCTTCCTCAAAATAAAATTTCTGAATAAATACAGGCAGTATTGGAAAGCAGATGACTTGTTATTCTCTGCTCAAAACTTCTGATACTATCATTTTTGTCACTGCTGGTAGCCACTTTATTCATCTCATCATTTTACCCAATTCCTTGGTGATAAAAGCATAGTAGGCAGACGAAACTATAGAAAAGGGATTAGTGGTCACCAAGGGACATGTATGAGCAAGGACAGGGAGGGTACAAATATAAAGGGGTGACACAAGGGAGTTCCTTAGCAGTAATGGAATAGTTCTGTTTCTTGGTAGTTGTGGTGGCTACATGAATCCAGATATGGGATAAAATTACATAGACATGCACACTTGAATGCATGTAAAAATGGCAAAAAATGAATAAGGTCTGTAATTTACTTAATAGTACTGAAGCAATGTTAATTTCTTGGTTTTTGTTTTTATACTACAGTTATATAAGATGTCACCATTGGGGGAATTCACAGGACTCTATGTACTCTTTTTACAAATTCCTGTAAGCCCATAATTATGTCAAAATATTAAGTATAAAAATTATAATAGGCAACAATAACCAAGCCTCAGCCTTTTTTGAGGGCCTTGGGATGGGGAAATGAATGAAGTAGTGCTCCTGGGGTAAGCAGCCTGTAGTAATTAGCTTTCTCCTTAGGGTAGCATATGTGGTTTGTCTTAAAAGTGAGCCAAAACACCAGCTCCTGCCTCTACTTTAGATGTTAGGCAGTTATTAGATTAAAATATGGTAAAGAAGTGACTGTCCTGTGGCAGGCACTCTGCAGATGAACACACTAACTTTCACAAGGTATATAGGTATATCTGATAAATGTGCAGGCTAACCACACTTTGTATGATAAATTCTACCTTTGTCTGCCTTTTCTGTCTGTGTCTGTATTTGCCTGTGAACTTGCTTCAGACAATTTATAGAACAGAATTCTTCCCTCTAGCATTGTCATCATTTAAAAATTCAGTTATTACATGTATATCATAAGAAACCTTGGAAATACAGATAAATAGTAGAAAAGAATGCCTATAATCCTGCCACCCAGAAACAAACACTCTTGATACAGTATTTCCCCCCTATTCTCAGGATACATTCTAAGACCCCTGTTTTTTTCTATACATACATACCTATGATAAAGTTTAACTTATAAGTTAAGAATAGTATGAGATTAACAATAACTAATAGAACAATTATATAATAACAACATAATTAATCAAAGTTATGTGAATGTGCCACCTTCTCATTCCACTTATCACATACACTGTGGCCATAACTTTTGCAGTTTGATGTGCAGCATCAAAACTAGCACAAATTTATTTTTCTTTGTTCACAGTATCACTAGTAGATTCATTCTTACCGTAGATCTTAGCAACGTCAGTGTACGATTTTTTTCCTTTCCTTACTAAGTTGAGAACTTTCACCTTTTCATTTAAAGGAAGCACTTTACAGCTTCTCAGTGGCATATACGAATTGCCAGCATCTCTACTCTTGCACTTTAAGGCCATTATGAAGTAAAATAAGGGTGACTTGAACACAGGCACTGCAATACCACGACAGTCTGATAGCTGAGATGGCTATTAAGTGACTAATGGGCGGGTAGCGTCTACAGCGTGGATATGCTAGACAAAGGGGATGATTCACATCCCAGGCACGATTCACGTCATGCCACAATACTCAGAATAGCACATCATTTAAAATTCATAAATAATTTCTGGAATTTTCCATTTAATATTTTCAGACTATTGATCGTGGGTAACTGAAACTGCAAATAAGTGGGGGGATACTCCTGTACTTGGAATATGTTATCCCAGTCTTTTTATCTCTGCATATAAATATATATGCAGAGATAAAAATGCTTATAAAAATGCATATATATAAATGCTTATAAAAGTGAATATTAAATCATATGTTTTATAAACTTATTTTACTTATTGACATATGCACAACACATTTCCCCCAGATCATTCAGTTCCACCACATACTTTAATGACTGCATGGAATTGCACCCTGTTAATGTACAGCATCTTAACCAATCTTCTATGATTGGACATTGGGCTAATTTCTAGTTGTCCATCATAAGAAACAATGTGATGAACAATTTTTGTGCATATTCATGACTATCTCCTTAGGATAGTCTTAGAAGTGAAATTGCTAGGTAGGCTAAATGTAAAAGCTTTTGATTTATATTGCCAAAGTACTCTGCAGAAAGATAAACATCATTTTAAAAAATGAAAATTGTAAACCTACCAAAAATTGTATTTGAATAAGATACTCTATGAGAAGGGAAATTTAGGGTTAGTTTCTTTAGAGAGATTTATCGCTCCTTGGAGCCAAATTGCCATTACCAAATAGATGTAATATTTTCACAGAATTAAAAGAAAAAAATTGAAAATATCTAAATAAATAAGTTATGCATAAATATTTCACTATTTTTTTATTTTTTTAAACAATGAGAGCAAAATAACTTACTAGCATAAAAAGATAGCAAATAGAATGGGCATGCCACTAGTAAGGAATGGGAATCTTACATTTTTAACAAATGCTGTTAAAACTGAATGTGAATTCTGGAAATTCAATACAAAGGAACTTTAGTTTAAATCTTACAACTAAAGAATTATTTATTTAGCCCCATGGGGTTTTTAAAAAATCTAGATAATTTTTCTTCACATTAGTATTCCATACACCTATTGAGGAATTTTTATAAGTGACAAAGAGGTCCAGTTTGTCTTTCATATGAAGGGTATTCATATAATATGTAAATTTATATATTTATAGCTATACTTTGCTTAAATAAACTCAACATATAAAAATTCTGTTTTACTTTAAAATAGAAGATGATTGCTGAAGAGTCAGCCTGCTGGATTTTAAACCATAATTATTTACAAAAATATGAATTACCATTAGTTCTGCATATCACCTAGATACAGTAAGGGATAGCTGAAGTTCTTGTGAAATGTGTATGTTAACATAGTCTTAATTTATGTTTTATTGGACTTATATATTTAAAATGCAAGTATCTTGAAAATTATTGTTCTTTGTTGCTGCAAATTTACAAGAGTTCCTCCTTTCTTTTTCTTTAACAGATATAAGCTTACCAAAGTCGGCAACAATATGCTACACAGCTGCCTTGCTCAAAGCAAGAGCTGTCTCTGACAAGTAAGTGAATAATAACTTGTGTGGTACTAAATGCCTGACTGTACTTAAAGAGATGTGTTGCTTCTGAGGGCTTTCTCTGGAAGTTTCTCTTAGTCTATGAGACCCCTGCTTATGAGCATGCATTTTCCAAAACCTGCTGATCTTTTCTTTCAGTACTAGAAGGAGGGAATGTGTATCCCCAGGTATTGTAAGGGTGTATGGGTCCCTAAAGAGGGATTTACATGAAATTCCATGCCTCTGAGGTGCCTTTTTTTCCCCTATCAGACAGTAGATACCAAAAGGCCTGCTTGGGACTTATATAAAATGCCATCCTTTTATTCAGTTTTTGCATAATCCTCTTCCTTCAGCAGTCCACAACTGGGTAGTAGTCATACAAACATGGAATGTGGCTGAGGGGCTGGTCATCTCACATTCTCTTTGCCGCATAGATGCCAGATCAGCTCCCCACCCAGGGTCTGTTTACTTTGAGTTGCCATCTCCACGGGACGTTTGCCCATTTTATTCAGGCAGGTGACTATGACATACAGAATTTCCATAAACACCCAAGGATGACTGGCAGGTGAAAGAGCATAGACGGCTTAACTGTTTTTGAGTTCCTAAACATTTACACTTCCCCAATACAATCCCGCTGTAGCATTGAAAAGCAGAGAACAGGAAAACAGTCTCTGCTGTGTCAGACAAGTTTGCTGTTAAGTGTGTGTGCACTTCAAGACCGAAGTAATTTTCTTTCATTCTTTTTTATCCTGTAGATCGCCAGTACCTACTGCAACATCTTTTCTCCCTACACAGCGACTCCAGCTTGGGAGGGCAGGGCCAGGGTTGTCACAGCTTCCCCTGTGGTGTCTGCCTGCCAAGCACAGCTCTGGAGTTAGCCCTGGGTGTGAGGTGAGAAAGAGATTGCATGGTCTGGTTTTTTTCATTCACTTGGGCAGGTGTCTTGCCCCCAGTTTGGGCATGCACACCCCCCTGCCGGAATGGCCCCAAGCAGGCTCGCCTGCTGCTGAAGCTGCAACAACTTAACCCTCATCGCAGCACTGACATTGGGTGGGAGCCTCCTTTAAAATTCTCCCCAGTTCTGTTTTTAACCAAGTGCGCTCTTCTGTAACCTAGTTTTCTCTTTTTCCTACACTGTCTGCCCTTGTCAGTCCTACCCCTTCCTCCCACCTAAGCAGGTACCTCATAGAAAATATAGATTAGCTATTTAGACAGAAAGATCGACAGCTGAATTTAATTCCTGCCGCAATTAGATGCAAGCACGCTTTCTGCTTCTGCTGGGGTTTTTGTTGGCCTCAGTCTGAGGGGTCACTCAGAGGTTCCATGTAGTGGAAGTTTGGAGAGCTCATGTCATTGGCTTGCTGTGGTTTTATGGGCCCTTGATGCCTTTTCAGGTTGATGCCCAAGTAGTGGTCCCAACTGGATGGTGTTTGTCTTTCTGCTTTTCAGATTCTCTCCCGAGGCTGCATCTCGGCGGGGGCTGAGCACGGCAGAGATGAATGCGGTAGAGGCCATTCACAGAGCTGTGGAATTCAATCCTCACGTGCCAAAAGTGAGTCTGTTATGATAGCAGAGAAAGCATTCAACTGACCACAATGTCATGTCTCGAATATGCCCAGTTATGAAAAAATGAACTGCAACCAACAAATGTTGAGGCCCTGTATAGTCTATGGGCATCAGACTCATTTTAAGCAAAAGCTACACTCAAGAGGCTTTGGAGGTACACTCAGACTTCACACAGTAAGGGTAAATGGGTAGACCTTGCTTAGGCAGGCCAGGTCAGGAAGTCTGAAATTGGCAAAATGTGGAGAGCCCTAGAGTATTGATGCATTTGATAGGAATTTCACACCAGTTATGGTCTTACATTGACCAAACTTGAGAAATAAACATTGTTGTGAATAAAATTGATAAAAAAATTGACTAATGTGATATTCCGTGACTCTATAAATAAACAATAGTTAATCAGTATTGGCAAGAAAATAATAGAGAAAGCCTCAAAGTACGAAGTATTTTGATTTGTGAGTGTCGTTTTAATAGTTATATATAGCATAATAGAAAATATTTGTCTTAGTTGTTAACCACATGATTGACCAGTTTATATATACCTGGTATTTCCCATATATTTTTTCTCAAGTTGATTTTAAGGGAATCAAATCAGGGCATAGAATATTTCTGTAATCTTTTATTTAGGAGATGAACATGTATTTATGACTTACCTGTATTTGAGTACCTGCTGTGTGATAGGCACATGGCTGAGGGCCATTTGCAGTCTCACTATTAAGCACACTTTGACCTCTAAGAAACTTCCTGCAGTTCACATCCGGTATTACAAAGCGTAACTTTCTTGGCAGAATGTCTGATGAAGACTTACTGGTGGAAAATGACAAAGGAGAGCCATTTCTTGTGTTGTAGTACTATTACAGAAGGATGGGGTGTGTGTGTGTATATGTGTGTGTGTGTATGTGTGTGTGTGAAATGATTTATGGAGTTACCTACTTTATTTTGCTGATAGCCAGAGTAACAGAGATAAGTGATCTAATATCATTCCTGGGGGTTTGCTCAAGTCAAGGTCATCTTTTCATTTAACAGGAAATTGGAGAGTGGTACACGGTGCCACATTTGCATAAGGATGTATTTATCCATTAAATCTTGTGGATAATGATTGATGTAGTATTTGTAGACTTATGTATTATATATATATGTGCTATAAATGTTTCTCCTTATATAATTTTTTTGCCTAAGCTAAAAATGTTTATTCAGCTTTGATTAAATTTCAAAACTAATCATGAAAATATTATCCTGAATTACAGTAAACTTAGGTCGTCTATTAATATTTATTGAATCCCATTTTATAACTATAGATATATTCTATGACTATAAATAAGGCTCTTTTAGAAGTAGTATTGAACAATAGAGTCCTGGACTTGTGTTCAGGTTCTGGCTCTGTCATTTATCAGCTGTGGGACCTTGGGCTTAGCATCTCTGAACTCAAAGTTTCCCCTCATCTTTAAATAAAGATAAAAATATAAGCCCTGTCTGTCTTCTGTTATAATCAAGTGAGATAGTACATTTGAAGGTCGTTGAAACCATTTGAGCACCATATATTTGCAAATTATTAAAATTATTGATATTTGACTTGCAGGGGGCTCCTTATATCTATTAATAGGAACCAGATATTAACTTTTCCAATTATTGTAACTACAGCCTTGTAATACTGGGGCACAAGATAGAAAATCAGTCCACTACTTGTTGGTTAGATATTTTGATTGAAATAGTCATTTAATTCTCTGAAATGGTTAATTTAGAAGCTAGAAGAATATTACGAGCCCTTAGGAAAAGTTTAAGGCAGCCATGGGAGAATTTGACAAAGTCAACTAGCACTTCAGAATAAATAAAATTATTCTGAAAGTGGAAACATTTGAAATATCTGATTGCATTCTTTCTAGTTATGAAACTGAAAGAAGATAGGATACCTAGGTAAACTGATTCTCCACCATTTTGTTTCATTGATGATTATGCTGAGGGGAGTCTCCTTCCAGATCCTCTTGTCTATTGACATTTCCATGGAGAACGGGCCCTGTGAGTCACTGGCCCCATCTGTTCAGAATTAGCCACAAACCTCTGATACATGTACACTGTATGTAGTGTGCTCTAAACATCTTTTACACATGCCTCCCGTTTATTGGACTGCTTACTAATGCTTTAGCAAACACACACGAATTGGTGGTGCCTTTGCAGAGAGAGAATAGCCCTAATTCTAGAATATGAAACATCAGTGAAGGGTATAAACTCTTAGACTCTTGATGTGAGAAGGGGCCTTAAAAATATCATCTAGGTTACCTTCCCATCCTAAGCTTGACTCTCTACTCATAATGATGTTATGATAAGTATTTTTATTATTGGTTTCTTTTGAATGTTTATGTGCCAAGCACAGTGCTAACTGAACTACAAATGCCCTCTCATTCGTTTTTCATAACAACACTGTGAGGTGTATTATATTATGCCTATTACATAGACGAGGTCACTGAAGGTTTGGAGAGGTTACGTAACCTGCTTATGGTCATACAGCAAATAAATGACACCTGAACTGATTCTGGGTTATCTACTCTTAAATATTAATACTGCCCTCCAGTGCCTCCCAGATCCCACCAGGGGGCAGACCAGCCGAGGCTTGAACCCTTCAATAATGGTGGGCACATTGCTTCCCAAGGCATTCAATTCCTTACAGACAATTCCAATTTCTTCAGGATATTATCATACCTGAAACACTTTCATGGCTTCTTTTTCTCTGTCACAGGAAGTTGTCAGTGGCCCACCACAGGAATTTTCAGCATCTATATGCTATTTTACCTAATTATAGTCTGCTCAGAGGGAGAAAAAGAATACCAAGTATAATAGCTGAGAACTGCCTTCCATAAATTTCCAGCTTAGCTTCATCTGGTATCCCATTAAGCAAAGATACATAGGTAATATTTCACCATCCATTGATAAATATTAGTTATTTACCCCAGGAGGCTTACTCTTAGGAGCTCTCTTCACCTGCAAACATGAGGAATAGGAAGGAAGTGTTACTTCTTACCACACCACAGGACTGGGAAGTAAATGGAAGTAGTGAAAAGACACTGGTCCCTGTTCTGAAGGAGAGCCCCTTAAGTAGTCAGTTAGATGCTAAACACTAGAATTTCTGAAATTTTATTAGATTGCAGAAAATTAGTAAGGAGGAAACAGGCACATAGACTCATCATTACAAATAAAATTGTCACTACCCTCTTGCAGCTGTGTCCCCACCTCCTGCAGAAGAAAGTATAAACTCCTTGGGAGATTCTTTAGGACTTTTCATAGTCTGACCTAACTTGGTTTTCACTTTCTCCATCTCCTTCTGATGGTCTGTTCATCATTCCAGAAACATCCTCCTCCCTTTCCCCCTTTGCTTCCTCTAAGGAAATCTTACTCATCCTTCATCCTTACCACCATTAAAAGTCACCACCAGGAAGCCTGTTCCTCCTCATCAGAATTAGTCGCTCTCCTCCCTGGTCTCTCACTGTAGTGTATTAATTACATACCTGCTGTTTAGCACTTTTTGAGGACAATCAGAGTTGTTAATGATGGTAGTGATTTTCAAGAACTAAGCACGCAGTTCAAGAAGGCAGACAAGTCTCTAATCCATTACAGGATCTTTTCCATTTAATGGGATTAAATTAGGAGCTTTGCATTTAAAATGAATACTCTCCATTTTTCAAAGAAAATTTCACTCATGATGCTAGACAAATGAAGGGCTACCCTCATCTTGGTTTTATACCTTCAGCTTTGTATTGTTATAGTTTATTGGATTTGTGGCCTTTTCCCTGCAACTGTGATCCCCCACTCACCTTGCTCTTTCTCAGAAATTTAACAATTTACATTGGGGAGGGGTGGGGAGAGACATTTCTGTCAGTGATACATTAATTACACAGATCTGAATTAACTGATGATTAGTATGCTCCATCTACACCACAAGCCTGTCCCTGTGAAGAGACACATTTTTGTCTTGAAGGATGTTACATAACTCCTTCAGGGTACCAATTAAAACCTTCATTTTCTGACAAGTTTCCAAAAAATAGGCTAAATTATAAGTGGGGGATCATAGTTGCAGAGAAAAGGCCACAAATCCAATAAACTATAACAATATAAAAACGAAGGTATAAAACCAAGATGAGGGTAGCCCTTCATTTGTCTAGCATCATGAGTGAAATTTTCTTATTTGTTTGTAATAGGAAGTATTAAATATGTTTGTTTCTCTATAGAGCTATTACAAAAACAAATTATTTTTATATTAGAGAAAAGTATAAAGAAATCATAATACTGGCCGGGCGCGGTGGCTCACGCCTGTAATCCTAGCACTCTGGGAGGCCGAGGCGGGTGGATCGCTTGAAGGTCAGAAGATCGAGACCAGCAATGAGACTAGCATGAGCGAGACCCCGTCTCTACTAAAAGGAAAAAAAAAATTAATTGGCCACCTTAAAACAGAAAAAAAAAAATAAAGAAATAAAAAAAAAAAAAGAAATCATAATACTATCATCTAGTTATGTTTAAGACTATTTCCTTCTAGCCTTTTTTCTATGCACTTTTAGTACTTATACTAAACATTTTAATATTTTAAAAAATTATAATAAATCTCAACTTGGACTTTATGATTGGGCATTGGAGGTATATTTATTGTTTCTTGGGGAGGATTATCAGATTTTCAGAGTTCTTTGAGCTTAAAAAGGTTATCCTCTAACTTAACGTTAAAGTTTGAGTCTTTTATTCATGTACCTTCAAATCCTTTTAAGATAGTCTCTCTTACTGGATACTTCTTTTTTTGTGTGTTTATAGTAAAAAATTCATAACTTTAGTTCCATCCCCTTAACAATTTTAAAGATACATTATTGTTGACTATAGGCACATTGCTGTATAGCAGATCTCTAGAGCTTTTTCATCTTGCATGACTGAAACTCTATTCCTATTGAACAGCAGCTCACCATTTCCCACTCTTTCTAATCTGGTGCAACCACCATTCTACTCTGATTCTATGGGTATGACTACTTTTCTCCTATTTAATAGGTTGTCTTTTCATTCTGTTAGTTGTTTTCTTTGCTACATGGAAGCTTTTCAGTTTGATATAGGCCCACTTATCTATTTGCTTTTGTTGCTTGTGCTTTTGGTGTCATATCCAAGAAATCATTGCCAACACCAGTGTCATGAAGCTTTTCCCTTATGCTTTCTTCTAGGAGTTTTATAGTTTCAGGTCTTATATTTAAGTCTTTAATGCATTTTTAGGCCTGGTGCGGTGGCTCACGCCTGTAATCCTAGCACTCTGGGAGGCCGACGTGGGTGGATCCTTTGAGCTCAGGAGTTCCAGACCAGCCTGAGCAATAACGAGACCCCGTCTCTACTGAAAAAATAGAAATAAATTAGCTGGACAACTAAAAAACAAAAATTATATATATATATATATATATGTATATATTAGCCAGGCATGGTGGCACATGCCTGTAGTCCCAGCTACTCGGGATGCTGAGGCAGAAGGATCGCTTGAGCCCAGGAGTTTGAGGTGGCTGTGAGCTAGACTGACGCCACGGCACTCTAGCCCGGACAACAGAGTGAGACTCTGTCTCAAAAAAAGAATAAATAAAAATAATCATAATGATAATGCATTTTTAGTTGATTTCTGTGTATGGTGTAAGATAAGAGTCGAGTTACATTCTTTTACATAAGGATATCCAGTTTTCCCACCATGTTTTGTTGAAGAGAATGATCTACTTCTTGAGTCTTCTATTACAGACATCAGGTTGACACTATAGGTCAACTTCTGTGGTAAACCTCTTTGGGCATAAACACTTTTTAGTCATTACGATTATTTCCTTAAGGTAGATTTACAGAATGGGAATTACTGAGTCACATGTGGAAACAGTTTAAGGCTTTTAATATCTATTGCCAAATTGCTTACCAGAAAAGATGGTAGTAGTTTACACTGCCATCAGCAGGTAACTTCTTCTTCACCATTTCATCATACCTTTACTGTCACTGAACAGTTTGTTTACAAAAGAAAAAAGAAAAGAAAGAAGGAAAACATCAAACATTTATGAATTTATTGAGTACAAATAGAATTTTGTTCTTTTAATTTGTATTTCTTTACCACTACAAATGAAGTAGAACATTATTAGCCATTTATATTTATTCTTTGCTACTTTTCAGACCCATTATACAGAATTCTTATCATTACTGGGAAAATACATTAATGATAATGGCAGATCAAGGGGTAACAACCTAAAGGTAGACAGAGCTGTGAAGTATCATTGAAAGGGTTCTGAAGTGTTCTGAACAAGTGACTCTCACTATTTCCTGTCCATAGGACCAGGGGGAAGTATGGGAGGGGGGAGTTCATTAGGTTCCTGTCCATCCCCTTTTTGATAAAATAGGGATAAAAGTAATAGCTTCATAGGGCTGGTGACAAGGAAATGGAATTACATTGTGTAACTCATCCAGTATGTGCTAAATACACGTTGGCCCCTTCATCATCTCTTCCCTTTTATCTTCAACTCTATTTCTGTGCTTGCAGGCTAGGTGGAAATAGAGGCTGCCTAGAAACATGCATTAGCAGGTACTTCTTGGGCCACCCTAGCCTGAAGAAAGGCAGCCAGGGAGTATAACATTGGCACCTCATGCCTCTGACCTTGAGTACCCTCAGGGTACCTCAGGCCTCCAGATTTGAGGGAGGCTCTAGCATGTTCTGGCTGCAGCTGTTGTCTCCAGAGTTTCCACAGCTTGTAGCTGCTTGGTAAGTCCTTTGTTTGTGGCTGGTTAAGAGTTACCATTTCTGACCTGTGTCTTTATTCTTGTTCTGAACAGAGAACCGTCCCTGCTTCCTGCCACCCATTCTACCAGGTCCTTGGCCCCAGCACAGCACCTCATGTCTGGGGTGAAACCTCCCCATACTCCCCTTGTCCCCCTGCCTTTTCAGGTGGTACAGGTCTGTAAGTCTGTTCTAGGCATGAGTGAGGTTGCTTCGTAAAGCATCTGTGCCTTTTCCACTTTCATTATTGCTTCTTTACAAAGGCAGGGTCCCCACCCCCAACCCCATGGAGACTGAGGATACCCTTTCTTCCCATGCTATAACTCATATTTTCCTGTCTCAGTAAGCAGATTGTAGAGCTACCCTAATAGTCCCTAATACACACACACACACACACACACACACACTCTGAGCTCATCATTTTCTCCTCCAGCAAAATGTTTCCGGATTCTATTAAGTTTTCACTCTTCCCAAGCTCTTCTTCAGCCCATAAAAAACAAGCAGTTATGTGTTTTCTTCCCAGGGGCTGTTGGAGTGATGCTCTCTTCCCCACTCCCAGGGCAAAAGGAGAGAGAGGAGATAGGGAAACCTCCCCTAGTGCAGCCTGTGTGGTCAGGGGTTCCAGGTGCCCAGAGTCACAGATGAGGTAGGGGCCCACTTGAATCATCAGATGTTTTTTTCAGACTGGTCTGGACTGACAAGTTTGGAGTCTCCCAGCCTGGGTTGCCCATCTACCCTCTCCTCCCTGCCCCTGCCCTCTCTGGCTTGGTTTCTGTCCTCATTGTCAGAGGTGGAAGGGCTCTCATGCCCTCAAAAGAGGAATTCTTCATGTTCCTCCTTCAGCTGGAAGCTACATACCCTGCTAGGTCTCCTGTCAACCACAGCATATTTGAACTACTTGTACTTAGCCAGTATCACTCTGCTCCAACAGAGTAACTGGGAGGCATACCTCAGCTTCCCTTCACCATGGAGAGGACAGTCTTCCTGCTGCTCCCTCCAGCTTCCATATTCTCCAAAGCTGTGCACTATTCCACAGCGGAGTCCTCTTTACCCTCTCAACAGTGCATTCGGCCAGCACTTATTGACCACCACGTATGCAGCAAGCACTAGGACACTGGTCACAACATGATCCATGCTCTGAAGGAATGCCCAGTCACTGAGAAGACAGGCAGAGTGCTGCGGGACCCCATAGGAGGAGGCAACCAGCTCACACTGGGGCTGGGGGAGAGGTAACGCGGGTGCCCTGTAACTCCTGGAAGCCTGCCCCTGTGCTTTGCTGTTATAAACATTCTCCAAGTGTGCAGCACTGCGGGAGTGGCCTGTGTACAGAATGCCCAAACCTCTCAACTCTGAAAGCCTTGGACATGGTGGTCCCCAAAACTGAGCCTTGGCTGATAAGAAAGTCTTACTTGGTCAGTATCCTCAAGGAGGGCCCAAGTCACAGGTCCTCTTTACCACCAGGCATAGTTCCCCCATGGCCAGCTTGTGCTTAAATCACTAACGGTAGCTTAGCTTTTACTTTCATGAAAACAAAAACAACTTTTGATTTTTTGTAAGCAGTAAACATTTTTCCCTTTCTAATGCAATTCTATATGAAGCCTTAATAAATAAGCAAGTAAAAGTAGAACTGCTCTGGTTGAAACTGGGACGAAAAGTCTGGCCCGACAATCCCAAGGCACCTCTGCATACAGTTTAGATAATAACAGATGCCTGGGACCCACCCTCACTGGAAAGTCCCAAGCATCTGAGGTCCCACCCATAGAACAGGAGGCCTCACACCCACTCTGAGCAGCTAGGAGGGGCCGTGGGAGCCAGTGCCAGCTCCTTGGGATGCCTGGGTGTTGTATGTCGAGCTGTTGAGGGAGAAAAATCACCAGTATCAATGGGTGGGGAGTGGGGGGTGGAGGGAGGGGGTAGGTTTTGTCTTCAGCTTGTCCCAAATCC
>VBSM01003176.1:25019439-25114602 GCA_008086735.1 Cheirogaleus medius | reverse complement strand
ATTAAAAAATGTACTTTTAAAAAAAAAAAAAGAAAAGCTCAACTAATGTTGATCTAGAAACTCTAATTTCATGGGGATTTCAAGAGGCTTGTGGAGAAAAACATCCTGGTAATTGTATATGCTAATGGAGTATCTACAGGACGTTGTTATAGTGATGGAAATTCTATTTCATGCAAACACTAGAGCAATCCTCTCTTTATATCTTGGTAAAGCTGATTGACAGAGTATAAAATTGCTTTTTAATCCAATTTAGGAAACAAAATGTGTAGTGGGTTTTAGCATTTAAAAATGCTTGAAGCGTGGAAGCAGAAATTCAAAATACCCTGGCAGACTGTCTATAATACTGTATATCAATGGCACATTTCAGAAATATTATTTCAATATAAGTTTCTTTGTATTGAGTCATATTTTGTTCCAAAGCTTTTTTGGATTAGAGTAGGGAGAATGTATTGTGGAAATATGACCCAGAGGAAAATAAACATAAACCAGTTTTTAGTCACATTTCTCAGGAATAGAAAATTTCTAATAAGTCTCTCCTTAGCAAAAAGCACTGCAGCTGCTCCACCAAGGCCATCCCCACCAAAGTCACCCTCACCAAGGTCACTTCCCCCAAGTTCACCTCCACCAAGGTCACTCCCACCAGGTTCACCTCCACCAAGATCGCTCCCACCAAGATCACCTCTACCAGTGTCACTCCCACCAAGATCATTCCCACCTAGTTCACCAGATCCTTTAGCCTCTTCTCAAACTTTACCCTGTTTCATCCCTCCGCAGTATTTGGTCCCATTGACCAACCACTTTTTATATCCTGATGACATCTCTGCTCCATGACACCTCTCCTCCATGTCACTCCTATATCTCTGAGCATTCTTCTCCTCCTTTCCAGTCTTGCCCACTCCTTCATATTGGTTCTCCTGGGAGCTTCATTCTCTGCTGTCTTCTTTCTTGCTCGAAGCTCTCCTGGGAGATCTCATGTGCTGCCACTGCTCAGCCTCCAACTCTGGCCCAGAACACCCAAGTCTGTGTCTCCAGCTTCTTTCCCCAGCTCCAGACCTGCACACTCAGCTGCCTTCAAGCCATCTCTCCAGGGTGTTCTGCAGATACTTCAAACTGCTTTTGTTGCCTTCCCATTGCTAAGCCTCTTCCTCCTCTGAGGTCCTTATCCTAGTTAAGGAGCTTGCATTGTTCTAGTTTCCTAAGCTAGAAATTTCAGTCACCCTTGATTCCTTATTTCAGTCTTAGATTTAGTCAGGTACCAAGTCCTGGGGAAGTTTCCCCTCCACTCCCCAAATTTATCTCTCCTCACCTGGACTATCACAGGAGCTTTCTTTCTAAGACCTCACTAACTTCCACCTCTTCCCTGTCTGGTGGTCCTACATATGTCTCACCCATTTCTCTAAAAGCCACAAACTGCACCAGCTCACCTCCCAATTGCCTACCACTGTGGCATTCAAACCATCTAACTAGGAGCCGTGAGGAGTCCTCAGACCTCTCTTGGGTCCCTCCCTCAGGTTCCCCCACAGTTGTGTTTTTTCATCAATTTCACATATCTTTTAGGTTTCTTCTTTTCCTTTGAACAAATTACAGTTGTCCCTCGGTATCTGCAGGGGACTGGTTCCAGGACCCCCAACTCTGCTGGCAGAACCCAAGTATATGAAAAGTCAGCTTTCTGTGGGTTTCCTATCCTACAAATACTGTATTTTCAATCCTCATTTGGCAAAAATCCACCTATAAGTGGACCTGCACTATTGAAACCCTTGTTCTCCAAGGGCCAACAGTATTGTCTAAACGTTTGAAAGGCACGGAGTAACTCAAGGTAAAGGGTACCATCGAGAGCATGTCATGGAAGGCCTCTTACAACCCGCTGTTCCTGCTTCATCCCCTTGGAGAGGAGCAGAAAGCCTGTGTTCAAGTGCAGACTCTGCCGCATGCAACTTGGGCAACCCTGAGCAAGTCATAATACTTAACTTCCTAAAGCCTTCATTTGCTCATCTGTGAAATAGATATAATATTAAATAATATTAGCTCCCTCACAGAGTAGGTGTAAGAGGTAGCTGAAATAATGCTTGGCATGTGTTAGTGCTTAATCAGTGTTGGCAATTGCTATTATGTTACTACTCCAGCTCCACCACATTATAAACAAATCATGTCCTTTGATGCTTTTGGTTTGCTTTGGTGCTTTTGGTATGCTTTGCCCTTTGATGCTGGTCTGGAATCCCCCTTCCCCATTTTTGCAGTGTAAACTCTCATTTATTGAATAAGATTGACTCTTATTTTCCTTTTTTCTGTGAAGCCTTGTCAGACACTGTGCTCCCCATTTGCTCCTGAGTGCTAAGTATGCACCTCTTACTAAGGTACTCATCATGTTGAATTTTATTCTTTGTCTATACATTCTTTCTCTTTTTCTTTCCTTCCCTCCTACCTTCTCTGTTCCTCCTGTATTCCTACAAAGATTATGGATCACCAAGGTAGGGACCTGGCCTGATTCATGTCTATGCCCTTGAGGTAAATTGTGGATGCCTCCATATCCATGTCCTTGGGTAAGCGGTGGCTGCTCCTGTATCTGTACTCTTGGGATATACTGTGGGTGCTCGCATATTTTTTAAATGAAGCAAAGGCACTGATGAATAGATAAGTGGACCAGGAGGAAGCAGGTACCTTGTGAAGAGGACCCTTGAGTAGAGCTACAGATCACCAGGTTTAATGTGTCGTTTCAGCTTTGCTTTATGCTTGCTTCCATCATGGTCGAATGGTGGCTTTTGGTAGCCATTTCTCTTCAACTGATATGCTACTATGATAAAATTGCTAAAGTATCTAAAGTATTTTACCTAGAAACAAAACTTTTTGTGGGACACGCACACACACAAAACACAAGTTACCTCTATAGTAATATGAACATTTATTTGTTAGCAAAAATAGCTGCTATTCAGTGAACACTTACGTTACAGGTACTATGTGAATGCTTTATGTATGTTATCTTATGTAATCTTCAAAAATTTAAACCAGCAAAACTTGTGTTTTGATTATTCTGGTTTTACAGATGAGCAAGCTAAGGTTCAAAGAAATTAAATAGCATGTCCAAGGTCTTACAGCAAAATAGTAGAGCCAGGATTCCAATAAGTAGTTGAAAGTGGCAGATGGCAAATGAGAGGGGCGAGGCAGGGAATCCTGGTCATGTATACCGAAGTCTCTATCACAGCATGATCTGAGTGAGCCATGGTTACTTGCAGATACTGCTCTGTATCTTCCTGAGTCCAGGGAGTAAACAGCACTGAAACTCAGAATATGTAACATCTCTTCCAAATAGCACTCGTTTTATTCTCTGAACTCTTTATTGATGTTTTAAAAATGTCATTTCTGGTCTTAGGCCCTTTTATCAGAGCCAGTTGCACCAAAGCATTATAGACATGCAAAATATTGCTATCTCTCTTTTGTGTGGTAGTTTTTGCTTTTTTGTGTTTTTGATGCAAGTGTAGAAAATAGTTTTGTATTACATATACACATACACACATACACATACATACATGTACAGAAAAATTAAAATCTGTTTTACAGAAAACTCAGAAAGCACAGAAATGCACAAAAGAAATTAATCCCTGTTAAATCAAATATTTAGCCACATGAACATTCATTCTGTGACCTTCCAATGTTTTGTAATGCCTACATAAACATATTTATTGTCAAAATAATAATCTGCATATATTGTTATGGTACATTTTTTTTTTCATTTAACAATGTATCATGAACATTTTCCCATGCTAATATATATTCTTCTACTACATGGTTTGGGGGAGCAACTTGATAGCCATCATCTAAATGTGCTATAACTTAATTAACCTATTCTTTCACATTTTGTTTATTTACAACTTTTGCAAATGATTTTCATGTATGACTTATGTTACTGTTGGTATTGAAAATCCCTTGTTGGTATTGAAAATCCCAAAAAAAGGGGGGTTATGAATTAGTTCTTTGGCATTAATATCTATGTGAAGGATAACTTTGGGGTAATTTCACTCAAATTATTATAGAATTTTTAGTATCTTAACAAAAAAGACTTTAGTAGTTACCTGGAGTAGCCTCTGACAGGCCATATCTCTTCTGTGGCCTTCCTGACAGTCGAGCCAGCCTCTGCTAAGATGCTAGGTGCTACTCACACCCAAAGACCACAGCTCTCTGCTCCCCTATGTGTGACCTGACTTTTTATGTTCCTGTATTGGGCATAAGGAACTAGATTCTGACACAAATAGATTTTGAAAAGTTGCTTCCGAAACCTTTAGAAGCACTGTACTTGAAGATCAGCATGATTTGAGAATCTGGGAAGGAAGTTAGAAGCAGGATGGTGGGCAAGATAGTGGAGAATGCTGGCTTAGCTAGTAGAAACCAAGTCATTATTACGGACAGCCAGAGCCTGTTCCCTGATTTGCAAGCTATAGTTATTCTAATTGATTTCTGCATACTTGTGGATAGGGATCTGCCCTCTTTCATTTATTTTTCTCTTGACAAGTAAGATGTGAAATGTTGTTCCATGCCTTTCTAATTTAAATGTTGCACATGTTGAGAACTGATCTTGCCAGCCATTTTAAGCCTGGCCAAAAACATAACACATTGTTGTTATTAGCCTTCATCATTTGGATAGGACCAACATTTTGTTTGGAACTATAAAGGAGTATAAAGCTACTTTATAGGCATAACCCATTTCTGCCATAAAATAGATAAGATGAAGACAGAGTTAAGTTTCCTTGGTGAGTTGCTTTGGTGAAGCTAATTAGGCCAGGGGTGTTCATTTTGAGAGACTTCTTGGGAAGTAAGATTTCAATTTAATTCAGTTTTTTAAAAATATTGCCTTAATGTGCAAGGCTCTATGAGAGGTGCAGGAGGGGAAATTAAGATGGCGATGACAAAGTTCATGCTCTTGAGGGTTTTATGATTCGGCTGAGAAGAAAGACACTTGGATAACTAATAGAAGGGTGTATGTGAAAAAGTACACATACACAGGGATTAGAGCAAATGTAGAGGAGAAATGGAGCATTACCTCGTGGCCTGCGTTTGGGACTGGTGGCAATGACCTTAAACCCATGTGCATCGATTCAGCCCGCAGGCTGAGTAAACCATCTGTCTCACACACCTGTACTGCTGTTTTTCACAGCTACGTGGATGCCCTGGTGGCCAATATGTAAACTTTTTTTTTGTTTTTGCTTTTGGTTTTTCTGAGACAGGGTCTCACTCTGTTGCCCAGGCTGAAGCACTCACTGCAACCTCAAAATCCTGGGATCGAGCGATACTTCTGCCTCATCCTTCTAAGTACCTGGGACTACAGGCATGAGCCACCATGCCCAGCTAATTTTTCTATTTTTTGTAGAGATGGGGTCTCACTGTGTTGCTCAGGCTACTCTTGAACTCCAGGCCTCCAGGAGTCCTCCAGCCTTGGCCTCCCAAAGTGCTAGGATTACAGACATGAGCTACAGCACCTGGCCACATTTTTTCATGTTAAAAATTAGCCCATTATTTGAAGATCAGAAACCATTGTCTATGGCAATCAGTGACTACACTGACTGTCCTAAAGAACTTTCTGTAATAATGGAAATGTCCCCTGCATTATCCCATATAGTAGGTATTAGCCACATGCAGCTCCTGAGGACTTGAAAATGGCTAGTGAGACTTGAGGAACTGGATTTTAGTTTTATTTGATCTTAATTAATTTAAGTTTAAGTAGCCATGTGTGGTAGAAGCTACTGTATTGAATATGGACAGCACAGATCTATAGTATCTCCTTGGCAGTAATTTTCTGAATGCCACCCCCATTGCCAAGTTTCCTCTGCCCTACCTCCCCTGAGTTTTTTTTCTACCCACAAATGTGTGTAACTACCAGGCCCACTTCTTCTCAGGTGCCCCTATTCCTAAAGGTTCTTCAGGCCAAGAGAAGAGTTCTTTCATAGATGCTTAATGAAATGATTGTGAAAGCCTTCCTAATCATAGAAATAAAAGGAATGATAATTTACACTTTTCTTTCGGCCACCATTTGATTCTCAGGTGCCTTAAAGAGATTTCGGTATACCTGGAACACATGAGTTAGTTATTTTCATATTTAGTTTGTTTCAAAGTTTATACAGGATGATCCTGCAAAAAGTTGGCTATTTGATAGGCAGGGTAGCTAAGAATAATTATTAGAAACTCAGATAAAAATCTTATTCTAGGGCTTTCATTAGGCAAGAAATTTCCCTTCTTTGTTTTCCTGATGTTTATTAAGGGTAATCAAATGATTTTCCTTCTCTAAATTACTCCGAAACAATTAATACTGTTCATAGCACTTTACAAGTTGCACATCTTTCTCATGACTCATAGCCTCGAGGTCTTTTAAGATTGTCACTGGCAGTAGCAATGTACATTATAATTGCTTCTATTAAGGTAACAAAATCACGAGAGGATAACCGGGTATCTTGGAACATAAAATCCACCCTTTATATTTATATCATGGTTGATATTGATTATGAACATAGTGCTAGTTGGATTGTCAGGTAATTCTCTTTGTTACTTTTTCCAAAAGATTTTTGTTCTACGCTGTTTTAATACAAGATGTAGGAGGAAAGCAGTAGCTTGTAGCACCCAAAAACGCAAGTGGCCAAAAAGTTCTTTTGGAACTCCTACTTGAGGAGTTCCCAGCAAAATAATAAATACCTTTCATGGACCAGCCTGGAAAGAGGTCCTTCTGTTGAGCTCTTTCTATCGAGGAGGGCTTTCTATCTTACCTTCCCCCCAAAAGTGATGAGCGTATCACTGTTCTGCTGCTCTCTGGTGTCGCTCTCTCAATTCCCTACTCTTTCTGCTTTGAGGCCAGAGGCTTGGATGCTTCTTCAAATATCAAAGCCAGAGTGAGTAAAGTTTCAGTTGCTGAGCCAAGATGCCCAAATCTGTCCTCCCAGCTGCTACTGGGCTGTACACAGTGTGCCAGCAGGGAAGGGGGCGAAAAGGCAACTGGGTGATGGCCGAGGGGTATAAATCCTCAGCTAGGTGAAGATGAAACACTGATGGTTGTGTCGTGGTCTCCATTGTGTATATCAGGGCTCTTTCACCCTTTACCCTCTTTCATAAATTTCCATAGACAGAAAAATCCACAGGCAATTATTTCTGACATTAAAATTTTGGAACTTCTCTTCTAATAGCACTTTGCTGTGTTCATCCTATCTTAATTAAACACATCCCTCCATTGTCTGCTAACCTCCATTTTAAAAGAGATGCTTGGCTATTGTTATGGTCTTCTGTGGTGGTGGTAGTGGTGGTGGTGTGTGTGTGTATGCATGTGTGTGTGTGTATGCATGTGTGTGTGTGTGTGTGTGTGTGTGTGTGTGTTGGGTAGATCAGGGAGGGGAGATGATGAGGAGTGGAGCACAGGGATAATGCCAGCCAGCAAAGAGACATTAACATTTGCAAATATAAAATACCCTTCTAAATTTGCCTCCCTTTCTATTCTATAGAAAGAATAAAAATGGAAATGTAGTATTTTCTCAGCCCCCAGGAAGAATATCCATTCTTGCCCTGTACTCCCACCTCCTTTGTATTAATAGAAGATGGGAATGAAGAGGCACAAGCTGGGAACCCCCCACCCCAAGTCTTTGGAAAAGGAACTCTACAGTTTGGGTCCATACCGGCCCCCTCCTCCCTCCCTAGAGTCCTCCTATGCTTGGGCCGCCGCCCTTCCTCCCCATAGCATCTGAGCAGCTGTGGGTGGCTCTTTTCACAGGATGAGCCCCTTCTCCTTGACAGATCTGTAGAGAAGAAAATAACAGGCAGTGCTACCCAATCTCAAGGCTCTCTGGTGCAGTTGGTTTATCCACGTAACTTCCTAACCTTCATGTGTCCATTTTATATATTTTCATTCCAAAATTATACCAAATTATTATGTCTTCTACATTTTCCTTTATGCTGTTTCAGTCTAAAGATATTTCTTTGATTAGAGTATCTTAGCCTGAAAGCCTCTGATCTTCACTGAAGGAAATGAGTACAAGGCTAACCATCTGTCAGCAAACTTTGGATTGCTGAATGTTTTAGTAATTGCCTTCAAATGTAGTAATGAGGTTGCAGGTTTGATGAAATGCTTATAAATGGTGGCTTTAGGGAAATCAACCTCTCTATTTTCAATATTGAATTCCAAATTACTATGTATTAACACATCTGCCTCCTGCCTTTTTTATTTCAGTACCTACTAGAAATGAAAAGCTTAATCCTACCCCCAGAACACATCCTGAAGAGAGGAGACAGTGAAGCAATAGCATATGCCTTCTTTCATCTTGCGCACTGGAAGAGAGTGGAAGGGGCTTTGAATCTTTTGCATTGTACGTGGGAAGGCAGTAAGTAATTTTCTTTCTTTGAAACATTTTTTAAGAGCATGAAAAGGTGCTAACACTCTTTTTGCCCTGAGAGTTCATGATGAATAATGAAGATTTATATACATATAGCTCTTGTTTTCTGTGATGGCCCTGAACTAAGACATAAAACAGTTAATGACTTAGGCTGTCTCATTTCCCCGTTTCCTGGTGGGTATTACTGTGCCATCTCCACAGCTTAGAAAGGCTAGTTTATGCAGCAGATGGGTGAATCTGGACTGTTCTGGCAGAGGAGCACTCCACCACCCTAAAAACCCTCTTTGAGACTCGGACAGCCCCTCCACATCATGGTAATCTTTGGAATGGGGTTAGGCCTCATGCTGGACTCTGATTACCATGTTTTTATGGCCTTTATGGGAGGGCTGGCTAAGAGCCACAGTTACCGTCCACTGGAGCTAAGTTAGCCACACACAAAGTCGTGGCAGTTACATTTCAAAACAAGAGCAGTGGCCATTGGACCCTGGTGTTTGGTAGGAGGTGTAGCATTTGTGTGTTAATGGATAAATGCCTGGTAGATAGACGGAAGGGTAAATATTAATACATCTGAGTACATGCTCTCTATAGATATTATCATTCTGTGTAAGGAGAAGAGGCTCTAATGGTGGATGAGACATGTTCCCTGCCTTGGAGAAGCATGTCATCTAGCAGCATGTGGCAGCTGCCTAGTGATTTTTCAGAAGGGAGAGGTCATGGGGAGGAGGGGTCACGGGTACCTTACGAGTCAGATGAGAGCTGGACCACGCCTTGAGGAACTAGGACAATATCATAAGCAATGACACTGTGTGAAGAAATGGCAATAGTGGGGCTGTTTGGGGAAATGTAAATTAAGAAAACAAAGCTCGAGACTATGGATTATTGGACAACATGTGCATTGACACTCTGCTAGCTTGAACTGAAGCAAAACAAGTACAACATGTAACATGGGATGTTTTTTTCCCTCCCTCATGAGGAAACAAAACAATAAATATTAATGTTTTCTGATAATTTTTTCCTAGTTCACCCCTACTCTGACCAGCCTTACAAACAAGTATCTTCAGTCCTTTCATTCTGTTTATCTTTGCTGCTTCCATTTTCATTTCGATAATCTTCTGCTCCTCCCTTTTCCTGCCCTTCCCTAACCTAGCAGAAATCCAAGTTGGTGCTGGAAGGGAGGTAGTGGGAGCAAAGTGGGATGGGGTGAAAATAAGCTGACAGAGATAGGGCTTAAAGTTGATTGAAAGGTTTCTGTTTAGTTTTGAAAATATTTCTTCAGAACATTAATAGTGGCTCTACTTGCATAATTTACTATTTATAACTGGAAGCACGTTGATTTGATTGATGCTTCCACCCCTGCTCCGTCAGTGTAATGACATACTCCTGGTGGCCGGCCAGGGGCGGGGAACCTACATGTGGCCCTCCAGATCCCCGAGTGTGGCCCCTCAACTGAATCTAAATTTCACAGAACAATTTGTTCTGTAAAACTTGGATTCAGTCAAAAGGCCACACTGAAGGATCTGGAAGGCCACACGTGGCCCCAAGGCCACAGGTTCCCCACCTGACTCGCGCTACTCTCCCCACCCGCTGTGTGTGGGCCTGTGCACAGTTCCCTTTGGCTCGGGCTTACTGTAGCACGTAAGCTTTCTATCTGAAAGGGATAAAAGAAAGTTTTGTCTAAGCATGAGAAAGAGGCAGAACAGCCCAGCAGGACTGAACATGAAAGGCCTCACCTAATATTTGTTGTGGAGAAATTAAATGGGCAAATTGGCTTACCAAATAAGAACGTATTTGTAAACTGGCATCTTGGAAATAATAATAGAAGAAGCTTATCAATTAGATCCAATTAATAAGAAAGTTGCCAATCCTATGGGAAGAACCAAAAAAGGTGCAGGGCAAGGGGTGATCAAGACATGGTGTTAGGAATGGTACCACCATAAAAAAAATTAAAATCCTATGAGGAGCAACTGGAAATTCTGTGTGGAAATTAGTTATCCAGGTAATCAGATAACAATGGGGAGGTGCTCTGCTCAACTGGAAGGATAATGAGATGGAGAGAAATGTGAAGTGACATAGCTGCAAAATCAAGCAGGGAAGCAGTATGAGGGAAATTAATTTCCTCAAATTAGATCAGCAGAATGCTTTATTAGGATAGAAAGAGAGGGCAGATTTTTACACGTAACAGTATAGCAAGGCAATCAGGTACCTTTAGGAAAGGGAAATTCTGCATTTGATCCTTACAGATAAATAGGAACCACTCTAGGGAAGTGTTTGTGAAAATCAGGTAATTGTGATCCCAGCCAAAAATCAGTTACCCTGCCATTCCCTTTTCAAAAAGAGAGCCATGACGTTCAATTTTAGAAAAGAGAACTGCAAAAGTACTTGCTAATGCTTGGGAAGGCCAACAGCCTTGAAGAATGTTTGCATAACTGGGTAATTTACAGAGGGCTTTCATTTACATCATTTCACTTACTCCTCCTGAGCGTGTTCCGAGTTAGGCAGGACAGAGATGGCCACCTCAATTTTCCAAGAGAGGAAACAGGTTCATTGAGATCAGTGACTTGTTGAAGGTCCTGCAGCCACTGTTGATAGAGACAGGATGTAAACCCAAGTTCGCTTTTCCTTCGCTGCACTGAATAAATTAAGGATACGAGGATCAGTCATCTCCAAAACATTTGCTTGGAAGACCACGACTTAAATTTGTATCACTTTTTTACAGGCTAGGTTATACTTATTACACCTGGTCTCTTCCTAGGGATTAAAAAGTTCATCATCCTATGTAAAATTATATTTTGTTTAACATTGACTTAAACATTTTAAATATAGAATAATACCAATTTTATAAAATAATATATACTTATAAAAAAAGGAAGGAGACTAGAAATAAATACACTTGTTTTAAGTGGTTACTACTGAGTTGCGGATTTTAAGTAATTCCTTTTTTAAATTCACTTTTGTATTATTCAAATTGTCTGCCACAAGCATATACATTTTCTACAAGCATAAATATTTATGTGTATCTGTGTATATATATACACACACACACACACCCATATATGTCTATATACATACATAGAAAAAAATAATCTTTCATTACAACTGCTTTTGGTCCTTTTTAAAAACAAAGCTATAAATCTGTCATGCAATTTAGAAGAAAGAATTGCCACTCCAACCCCAGGCAATTGTATGTACTCTTTTGACATCACTTCTAGATCTGTGTCCAATCTAAGTTAAACTAAATGGAGTTTCAGAGCTCTAGATTTTAAACCAGAGGACTTGGATTAGAATTCTGACTCAGCTACTTATAGTAGCATTCACTTAACTTACCTAGTTTGGGGAAACTGTGAAGCACAGATGATATTGAATGCCATAGCCCGCCCACCCCAGGTGGGTGGCTCCAGGGCAGTTGCCACAGCTCCCCTCAGGTCGGCTGGCCCTGCCTCGGCTGCCTGTGCCCGAGCAGAGGAGGCTGCACTTCCCCCCACATACCACTTGGTGGTGCCTCTTGACATCTCCAGCCTCATAGTTTAGGTTTTCTTTGAATCAGTTTTTTCTTCATTCTGAAATTTAAGGCCATTCCCCAACTCCCTTCCAACTTCCCTTTTTCATTAGAAAAAGAATTCAGGGAGAAAGGTAACAGCGCCTAATTTCACCAGGTTCCATGTTAAAAATGATTATTAGTTAATTTATCTTTTGAAGATTAAAAAACATTCTTAGTTCTGTCAAAAGTATTGGTTGGGGGTAGTAGTGGAGGTGTATTTTGTTTTGCTTTTAAATGAATTTATTGTGTTGGAACATTAGTCATCTTTAATTAGTAGAATTAAGTGAGTTTTCTACCAATCAAGCTGAAAAAACTCCCATTTTTGATAAAACCCCAAAGTCCAGCTGATGCATGGAAGATTTTGTTTGGGTTTGAAACATATGGTGGCTTAAGAAAAAAAACCCTGAATCGTCAACCACAAATACATCAGCATTTCAAAGGTTTCCAAAATGTTTGATTCATCATTGTCCCAGCCCCCAAAATTACACATTATGTTCCTCAATGTCAAGACAATTAAGAAAGGGCAAAAGTTTTAATTTATAAGGTTTTATAATATATTTCTTAGTTCATTACACCACCTTATCTGAATTATACTTATTTTAAACACTGTAGGTTCTGGTTATCCTCACACACATGCATCCTGCAAGTATGAGTTGAATATAAAAAACATATAGGAACGAAGGCATTCATTTGAACTGGGTCTTATTCATAATGGTATTGCACCTTATGGGGCCCTATTTTAAATGGCACATCTTCTGTTTTTACCTGTATTAAATACTGATGTGGCCTTATCTCCCACAGACCTTGATCTTTTCAAGGCTCTGTTTTGGCTTATTTATTTTATAAAGCAGGGTTGCCTGCGGACTGCAACTGTGAACTTTAATTTTCTAGTTCTATGTATCAGAAGACTAGTCTGCCATCGGGTGAATTACTTAGCCTTTCTTTGTTTCCATTTTTTCTACTTGACCAAGTAAGACTCTTTATTTTCTTTTTGGAGATTTTTTTCCCCCAAAGAATCCACTAAATAATGTATAAGATTTGAAGGTGGTGTGTTTTAGGGGGACTAAGGCAGAGTATTTCCTTTGAGAGGGGAAAATGGCCCATTGTTGAAGCATAGGATGAGATTATGATTCTAATTTATTCTCTTTGAACCTAATGGCAAATGCTTCTCACTGTAAGATGTGGTTCTTAGGGCACTTCCTCTAACCAAACCTCTTCTCCACAAGGCTGGCATCTTTTGGACTACTAAAGAGAATCCACCTTTCAGTAGATCCAAGTCTTAATTTTATAATTTGGGAGAAAGCAACGATCAGCTAAAGTCCCTGGTCGGAGCATCATAGCTAACTTACCCTAATAGCCAGTCCCCAGACATTCGACGATGCTTCCCCACCTGGTGGAGCCAATTTGCTTCATTCATTTATTTGGTATTAATGACTGGCTCTAATTTGGATCCTCCTGTGTTTTTAATGGGAAAATTCTGTCTCTGCCTGCTTGTGTGTTAATTCATCCATTAGTTTATTCAACAGACATTTATTGAACACCTCCTTTGTGCTAGGCTTTGTGTTGGGGATACCAAGATAAATAAGATTCTGCAGTGCTTTGAGAGAAATATTAATGTGTGCATATATAGTGTATATAAGCAACATATATATACTATGGTATAGATAGATAGCAGCGTGAATACAAGCAGTACTATCGTGAAAGTTGGAACAGCGTTAGAGTATTAAGGATCATTAACAAGTTAGTGAGTCTGCTGTAAACCCCCTAGAATTACTCTTCAAAATTGGAGTTATATTATTATAACTATTATATTATATTATATTATATTATAACTATTATAACTATTATATAATTGGAGTTATATTATTATTATTATATTATTATAATATAATTATATTCTCATTTAATCCAACCAAGGGAAAGTGATTTTCCCAAGGCCACACAGCTAGATAGTGAAAGAATGTGGATCACAACCCAGCCTTTTGACTTTTGATAGAAGAAGGAAGCAGTGTCATGCCTCAGACTGATTGTAGAGCCATGATGTGGTCATGAACTAGTTCCCAGTTTCACTGTGACCTTTCAACAAAGGCACAACCAAAATCAATGTAGGGGAAAGCGTGGCACCCAAAGGAAAAAAGCAGGATGTCATTTGTATATCTTGTGTTACCTTTGAATTGCTTAGCCTTTTTGTTTTGTTTTACCAAATACATGTGTATTTTTAATTCCTCTGAAATGTGTTTTTTGCCTTAGGCAAAGATTTTTAGGAGGTCTATAGTCACTCATAAAATAGGATCTGTTCAAATGACCTTTTGGCATTCTTATTTGCGCTGCCAAATCAGTGGATTCTTGATACTTGGACTTGCAAATTTTCTGGACATTTGGCTAAAGCCACGTGGCTCTCATAGCAGTAAAAAGGACCAGGAGGCGGGAGGTGAAGCTGGCAGGGCTTATGCAGTGCCTCTTCCCGGCTCTCTGCAGACCTCCCTTGCTTATCTCACACTTTGCTGGACCCTGCACAGCAGGGTGGGTAAAGGATAGAATTGCAAGCAGAAATTGTATTTGCTTTTGTTTAGTGAAGCCAAAAGCCTTAATATTATTTTATGAACTCAATGTAAATGACAACTGACATGAGAAAGAGAGATTTTAAGAGCACCATAAGCATCTTTACAATCATGGGTGGAGCCAATCCAGGAAATGTGTATATACTCTTTTTTAAGTTATATATAATCAGTGTTTCTACCCTCAAAAAAAAAAAAAGAAAAAAGACCAGAACCAATTAGAAGAAAAAGACTAACTTGATGCACAAAATTCTGTACTAATGCCAAATACTGGAGTAAAAAACATTTAGCGTTTGACTAACAAGACCCCAACCAACCATTGGATTTCTATGGTTGAACACTCTCAAGATATTGTACTCCTATATTTCATTTTAAAAATTGCCTCCTGAAGTGTAAAATGAATTTGATTTTGAATAAAATTTAACATTCAAATTTATAGCCACTTTGAAAACTGAGCATTCATTTTTATCATATGAACCTGAACAGATTCTTAATTACAACAGTCTTTTGCACATGGAGAATCTGGATTTAAAAAAACAAAACAAAACAACTTCCCATGTAGGTTTTTCCACATTTTTCAGATGCTTTCATAGCAGCCATCATTTATGGGAAATAGTATTAAAATCCTGCCATGTTCTAGTTTAAATTTAAATTCAGTGCTTCCCAGAAGAGATTTTAGTGTATCCTATAAAGGCACTAAAAGGTTTGTTTTTGTTTTTGCTTTCATGAAGGTTTTTTTGTTCTTTTGAAAATCTAGTTCTAATGAGAGAGAGAGAGATATTGGTTCCTTCCAGTGATCTTTGTGTGTTAACAACCTGTGCAAGGAACACCTCTCTTGCTTGTTCTAACGGGCAAAAGTCATCTTTGTTTGCATGAAAGAAAAGGTCTGATTGAACTAGGGTGAGCCTTTCATTTTAGGAAGAGTTAAAGTCTGGGGGTGTTTTTAATGTTTTAATCTCTGTTTAAGAGGTTTCTGTTACGAGAGGAAAATTGATAACATTTTTACCTCAGCGCACTGCCAGCAAACTGGCTTTGCTCTAATCCCACATTTATAGTGATTTATATTCTCCGTGGCAATGTGCTGTAACCTCAGAGTGATACCACTGTGGTGTAGATGGACTGCATTCCAAATGCTGGGATCACATACATAATGTTTTTACTTTTAAATAATATTCAGACACCAGAATAAATACCATATGTGCACTGATGCTGGTTACAATGGAACCTTGTCATTTCTTGTGAGGGAGAACATTCTTTGTTTCTGATTCCTATTTGAAACAAGTATGCAAAAGATAAATATGTACATTGACAGCATTTTGAGAAGGCTTTGGTAATTACACAGCTGAGGATATAGCTACAATTCCTTAAGATGTAGCATTTAAAACTAAAAATATTGCTGTGTGTTGCCACCATTCCTCATTGACATACATGAAGGCAAGGATTGTTATCTGACATTCCCAGTGTAGCTTTTATATTTTATATCTACAGTGTGTTGTAGTTAAAGGACATCTGTTGAAGAAAAATTACCTCCGTGCACACTGCTCATAGGAACAGTGAGACTAACATGCTGATGACATTGTACCAGGGAGAGTAACACATTTGATAATGGGAAAGGATGGATTGATTGGAAAGCCATAATTCAGTGTGCGGCCTAATGTCATCTGATGTCACAAAAGCAGAATTTAGGTGGCCTAATATCATCAAAATACAGATAATCAACCTCTCCAGATCCATTTTCCCCCACATGATATTGAAGATTTAAAAGTTTCATAAAGTTTAGAAATACCTACTAAGTCGTGCATTTTTAGATTTTCATTTTTATCCATCTTGGTTGGAATTCTAATCCACTTAAACAAATTTTTGTATAGACATGGTTGAGTATCATTCATATTTATACATCTGTAACAAGCTCCAACAAGTCAATCCACATTTGTTTCTTGGGAAAGCATTTCAATCCAAGTTTGCATTGTTACCGTTGGTTTAGCTACATTGAATTAATGCCTATAACATTTTAATAATGCTTTGTAGATGAGGAAGCCCTGGGCATTGGTATTGATGGCTTCCCTACCCCTCTGCACCTCGATCCCCACCCAGTTTTGTGAGGTTTGCCCAGAACATATAGTGTGAGATTAATGTGTGAGTAATATATCACAATTTATCTCTGACATTTTATCTGGCACATGGCTCAGTTGGGTAAGTCTTTCCTCCTTTGTAGAAGTGTCCTCTGTTATAAAACTGCTCAGAAGTCCCTTTTTGAAGTTGGGAAGTTATGAGACAAATATTGAACATATCTAACATACTGTCTCTCCTTTTCAGCTTTTCGGATGATCCCTTATCCCTTGGAAAAGGGGCACCTATTTTATCCTTACCCAATCTGTACAGAAACAGCAGACCGAGAGCTGCTTCCATGTAAGTCTCACCTTTCTTCAGCCAGTAAGGGTGGTGTGACGAAAGGTGGGGATGGGAAGAGATGGGAATGATCAATGTTTATACTGTTCCTGGTCTTTTATTACTTTTCTCCCAACCCTGTCCTTGTTTGATAGCACATGTATTAAAGTGAATTATGTGAGTGGGTTTGGCCTCCTATTCCTCCAAGCCTCTCCAAATTCATCAGAGGGAAAGATGCCAAAGGACTGACGTTTAGATGAAGAAGCCTCATGTACTGATTGGCCCGACGACAGAGACCCCTGGTTTGGGGCTGCCGTTCGCTGGGCTGCTCCATCTCGAGGGCTCAGCCTGGGCTGTCCGGCTGGTCACATGTGGGCTGCACAGACTGGAGCTTGAAGAGGAAGTGCTGACTTGAGAGGGAGCTGCAGCTGAGCCAGGGATGGGAGGGCAACACCAGGATGCTGGCACCACCGGCAGAGGCGGAGTCGCGGGGCAGGGCCCTGAGCTCTCTGCGGTGATGCAGCGCTCTTGGCCAGAGGGGTTTCCCATGAGTGTCTTGCGGCTCGCACTAGGGAGTTGGTGTAATATGTGCCGAGCACACGTGCAGCCTCAGCACTGTGTAAAAGCACACAAAGGAAAACCCTGCCCTCGAGTACCTTACAAGCTAGCAGGCGAATGGCCCATACCACATGTGGAAAATATTATTTTGGTTTACTGTAATATAACATTGTTTTGACAATTCAGGCTAAATAGTTATTATCAAATCATACTGTGTACAAGGATCATGTCCAGGCTCTTTATGTGGCCCTGACTTAGGACATATTTTTCTCCCTCAGATAATAAGCTCCAAATTTTGGCTATACTCTGTTTGCTGTCTTTTCTCCTACCCGCTCCCCCCTCCCACTTTCTTTCACCGGGCCCAGTTATATCAATATCTCATAGCTGTCACATATGTACATACTTTGTCCAGAGGAATAGTGTAACTTTGGAGCCCTGGGTGCATAGTAAATTTTCAAATGCCAGCATTATTGAACCAGTCATAAATCTCCAACGTGGTGGGATCTGGGTGCAAAACTAAATTGCTGTCATCAGAATGAGGTAGCAGGACCTGACCTGTTTCCTTGCCAGCCAGTCCCAATGTGAGCTTTGTTACTTAGGGAACTGGGAGCTCTCAGTGATGTGTTCCTCATTGTCCAAGTTTTATCATGAAAAAGGGCCTGGTGCCCCACACAACATTAGATTTGATTTCAGAAATCCCTGCTGTGGGCCCTTAGTTTACCTTTCGACTCCTCCTTCAGGGAAATCCTTGTTAAAGTTTCAATTTTCTGGTAATAAAGGCAGTTTTCTGAAAAGCACAATGTTTTTAAATGTTTTAATTATGTCCAATTAAGTTTCCATGGGGATAGTTTAGTTACTAGAACAAGATTACAGTCCTTAAAAGAAACTTTATAGGGATAATCTTTATAAGCCTGAAATAGAAAATTATGGCTCACATTTATTTAATTGAATGCAGTGGTCCAAGTCTGATCTCCCTCCAAAGTCTTTTTTGCGTTGGGTATTGAGGGTGAGGATGTGACGAGGGTAGGTTGTTTTAAATGCTACCCATATTTTGCACATTCAAAGTGTAACCATTACCACATTGGGCCCCGAGCACAACACGGTTCCACCCTGTGTTGGAATGCTGGCAGGCCGACTTACCTGGGTTCAGGGGACTTGCTTACATGTGCTTTGTCCCTCCCTGATCCTGCCTACTTCTGGTTTTCAGCAGTGTGGCTTGCTGTTTAGGACTCTGAGTACCAAGAGCTGAATGGTAGAGGAAAGGCCTTCAGCTCTTGTATCTCCTGAGGAAAATGGTATGCTCGGATCCTTTGGTTAGAGTGGAGATACTGCTCACCTGCAATGTTGCAGCCTCCCAGGGCCCCGGCAGGTGGTTCTTTCTCCTCTGTGCAGGCCAGCCCTACCTCCCCTGGCCGTACCCATCAGCCCAGACAGTCACAGGCAGCCGCAGAAAGAGCAGAAAGAAAGAACCCATTCTCTTGGCCTTTGTACCACAGCTTTTTGGTTTTCCTCAAACCCAGTGTTTGAAGTGTAATAGTTATGAAAGGCACTCTAAAGAGCACCAGCTTTTTTTTTCCCTTCGGTGATTGTTGGAAGTATATTTATCATCAAGTGTCTCCTACAATTGCAGATAACCCCAGCCACCTTGCCCTTCACCCCTTGTGAGTTAAATAGGCCAGCATGTGAGGTCCTTGCGGAATGTCTCTGTCAGGGTGGTGCCCTCCACTGACATGCTTAGAGTGTGCCAGGAAAAAATACAAGATAAACTAATATCGCCTCATTAGAATGACTCAAAAAATACAGGAGAGTGAAATGTAGACGGGATTTTTTTCTTTCAGTATACTTGATTTTGGGTTTTCCAGGTTTTGTGCAATGAACATGTGCTTTATAATTTGAATAAAGTTTTGTTTATCTGTGTTTGCTTTTGAGAAATTAAAACTATATACTGGGCACAGATGGTGCTACTATCCCTGCCCACTTACGTGTGACTTCCCCAAATTAGCCCCATTCTGCCTCCAGCTAGAGTGCCAAAGGTTGGACGTGGACTTGAGCAGCCAGAGGCCAGGTCAGCTGTTGGCTGTGGCGTGTCAAGTGCCCTACCTTTTTCATTTCCAACAGGCTTCAGACTCTTTCCAAAGCTCTGAAGAATGAGTCCCACTGTATATAAATTCCCTGCGAATGCATTTCACTCCAGCCCTAATATTTCCCTTTTGGTCTTCTCTGCAGCTTTCCATGAAGTCTCAGTTTACCCAAAGAAGGAGCTTCCCTTCTTTATTCTCTTCACTGCTGGACTGTGCTCCTTCACAGCCATGCTGGCCCTCCTCACACACCAGTTCCCGGAGCTCATGGGGGTCTTCGCAAAAGCTGTGAGTGTTTGCCCGGAGGGAGGCCTCAGGGAGTGGATGTGGACAGCAGGGGAAGTCACATGAGAGAAAAAGGGGACTGTCACACAGAAATGGATACGAGCTTGTAGAGATCTTTGCTCACTGTTTCATTTTCATTATCATCAGTGGAACCAGAAGGTTAAGGGCCAAATGAGAGAGTATAGGTTGTCAATGCATGTCTTGCCTCATTTTACAAAACAGAATCTCAGCAGTCTCCAAAAAATGCATGAGTCCAAAAGGATGAAATAATTTAGGGTATCTTAGAAAATAAAAATTGTGTGGGAAATTATTTCAGTTTTGTATAAATTGAATGACATTATTTCTAATCTTTGGATATATAGGTCTTTCCTTCATGAAGAATAAGATTTACATTTTAAAGATGATTTAAATAATTTTTTTAATGACTACAAACCCTTGGCTTGTTTAGGGAATGAACTGAGAGGGTGTGAAAGGCTTGTAGTATTAAGAAGTAAATTGACATGACATTTAGAAATATGGAAATCCATTAAGAATCTTTAAGGAGGTTGTGGAGAGGAGCTTTAATATAATAAGAAAGGGCATCTGCATTGACAGCCAAGAACCACTGTTTGAAACTAACCATTTCAACCTGCACATGCAGTGAGGATAAGTTTACTGATTTTGCTACAGATGAGTTTCAAACAGAAGGAATAAGGAAAAGAGTATCAGTTGTTTCCCTGGAACTCCATCCAGATTTCAAGGCAAGTGGAATTAGAAAGGATGATTTCTAACTTGGCTGGGTTGATTTAATCCCTTTCCAGATGATTGACATTTTCTGCTCGGCAGAGTTCAGGGAGTGGAATTGCAAGAGTATTTTCATGCGCATTGAAGATGAACTGGAAATCCCACCGGCACCTCAATCTCAACATTTCCCAAACTGAACTCATCACCCTTCTTCCCCCACCACCAAAACTGCTCCTCCTCCTGTATTCCTGACATCCACCAGTGGCCCTGCCACCCACCCAGTTACTCGAGCCAGAAACCCAGCCGCCCTCCCAAACTCTTCCCTCTCTCACTCTTGCATCCCGTCTGTCTCAGCCTTCACAGTCTGTTGGTTCTAACCTACTAAGCAACTAGGCGTTCAGTATGTGTGATGCCCCTCTTCTCCCCCTCCACCTCTCCCCACAGCATCTCTCTTAGTCTAGGTCCTTGTTCTTTCTTGCCTGGACTCCTGCGGTAGTCTGACTGGTCTCCTTGCTTTGAGTCTGATCCTCCACCAATCTTTCTTTCCAAATTGCACATCTGAGCATGACACTTCCCTGCTTGAATTTCTTCAGTAGTTTCCCACCCACTTCAGGACCTGGTCCCAGTGGTTAGCATGGCATCCAGTGCCCTTCATGGTCTGGCCCTTGCTTGCCTCTTCAGCCTCGTCTCTCCCAACACTTGCACAGACACTGCTCTTCAACCAGAGTGACTCGCAGAGGCACAGGCTCTCGTACACCTCGCTGCCTTTGCACGTGCTGTTTGCTCCACGTGGAATATGCCCTTCACCATCACCACCCCACTTGTCCACTCTACTAACACCTCTCCATTCTTTTATACTCAGCTTTCTTTAAATGTCGCCTAAGCCGAGTTAGGTGTCTCTCCTCTATGATCCCGCAGTATTCCATGAATACCTATATTATCACATTTATTGTACTGTATGATAATTGTTGAAAACTTGTCTGTTCCTGTTTAGAATGTGAGCTCCTTGAGAGCAGGACTGTGTCTTCCTCATCTCTGTATCCCCAAAGCTTTGCACAGTGCCTTGCACATGGTAGGTTTTCAATAAATGATTATTAAATAAATAAATGGTAGTGGTCTCTGCAGAAAGAATCAATGTAAACATCAGATAGAGCTTAGCATTTCTTCTCTTCTTTTATACTTACAATCATAGCCTCTTAGAGTTGAAAGGGACCTTAAGCAAATTGCCTTTAACAGTGACTCTGAATGGAGACAAACTCATCTTGAATACTTCCGGCCATGGGAGCTTACCTGTTTAACATCAAAGCCCATTTCATTATTGGATCACTCAGAACTCTTCCTGATACTACTAAAATCTGCATCCCTTTAATTCCCACTTATTATTCCTATTCTACACTCTGAGAGTGCACCAAACAGGTCTACTTCCTCTTGCAAATTTTTAGGACAGCTCATTTATTCATGGCCACCTCTAACTGACTACTTTCTCTTTCCTCCAGGCACAATATCTTAAATTTCCTGAAGTCTTCTGTGCATGACATGATTTCTAAACCTACCATCGCCCAAGTTGCCACCATGGATGTTCCTTAGCTTATGCACCTACATTATTATTTTCCTCTACTCTCTAGCCAACCTCTGTGTAAAAGTAGTTGCCCAAACTGAGCAGATTAGAGTATAACTTGGTAAAATTTAAAATAAGGATATATTTATAACATTAGACAATTACTGTTGCCCCTTTTGTTTCTCTCTTAAATATTTTTTAGAGCATATTGTAAAACTATGTCATTGGTTAAGTCTTCTTCATTAACCACTTTGGTACCAATGTCAACTATAGTCGTCAGCCACAGATGAACGCGCACAGCCAAGCGTCCACTATAGTCGACAGCCAAAAGCTTTTACTTTTACAGCTTTTATCTCTGCAGTTGCAGTGTGTACGTTCAGCTAATAAGTTACTACGAATCTGTGACCTTTTAACTAGTCCTTAGTAGGAGTTATTATAGTTATTTTCCTAAAGCTGCCTGTAAAGTAAAACAAGCTTTCAGTGCTTTAAAGCTTTCCTCATCACACAAGAGCAAAACGGACTCGTCGTCAATGCACAGCACAAACTATCGTGCGGACTATGAGTGCCGGCTGTGGGCAAGGCTTCGCGGCTGGTGAGCGCCATACCGAAGTGGTTAAACTTACTGATAGCACTTAGTGTGAGTTTAGGATCAGTACAGAGATTCTCAGCCTCTAATATGTATGTTCACCTGGCCACACCACCAGAAGTTTAGAATCCTGAGTATTAACACCCAGGAATCTGTATTAACAAAGACTCCAGCTGATTCTGGTGGGGATTGAGGACATACTTCCTTCCAAGGACACTGGTCTCAGAAAGCCGGACCCTGGAGAAGCCATTTGCAGCTGCGTGGTGTGCTGTCAGAGCTGTTCAGGGAATGCTTTCCTGTATCTTGGAATAATCAAGGGAGCTTAAAAATTACTGATGCCTGACCCTTCCCCAGGGATGGTCTGGGGTCCGCATGGGCATCCGAGTTGTCAAACGCTCCCCCTGGTGACTTGGGTGTGCAGCCAGGGCTGAGAACCACTGTCCTGAATGAAAGGACTGATTGCCTGAGGCTGCCTTGCCCGGCAAGGGGATTGGGAGGTGCAGGGGACAGTAAGGAGAATGTGACTTTCTCTAGGAAAGGCTGTATGGCTGTCCCTTCCCTTCCCCAATACCTTTCCAGGTGTTCATTATGGATGGTAGACAAGAGGCCACTCTTTTCGTGTAATGTTTCCAAATGATTGAATAAAATATAAATCTGCCTTTAGGGTCCCCATATTTTATACTCTACCAAAGTGTAGTAGTTTGGTCAGCTAACCATGACTTTCAAATGTAGTTTAGATAAGTTTGCATTGAAACCTCTGTGTGGAGAATGACAGTCATCTTGCTCTTCATTAAGGTCTAGCAGTTTCCACAGACTCCATGGGAAAGGAAGATGGATGGCCTGAATGGGACAAGCCCGTCTCTCTGCCCGTCTCTCCTCCCCACCCCTGGAGTTTTCTTGCTTCTTCCCCTGGTCACCTCATCAGGCAGCCCATGGGTTATCTCACAGCTGCCCCACAGGCTGCCTGTGGCCATTTGCAGCTTGTGAAAGTGGTTTTCTCAGCCCTCTCCTGAGATAATGTCCCTGGGATAATGACTTTTAGTAGATGCAGAGAGATTGCACTGTCACCCCAGGCTTGGGACCTCTCCAGTGTGTTTACAGTAGATTCAGCTGCCTGTAAGGAAGCCCAGGGGGAAGTGAGAACCACTGGCAAACAGTAAAAGGAGAGGCTTCCACTGGCTTTTCCCCTCTAATCTAATCTACCTCAGTGATTTAGGACTAACTCTTCCTAGAATGTTTGGTTACCAAGATAAGGTTGCGCATATAAATAAGTTATCATTGCAAAGCGCTGCTCACAGAATGTGGGAAGGTCAGCATTCTGACCCTGGCTTTCAAGGGCCCTGTCTTCCCTCCCCTGGTCTCCCTCCTTCCCTGAGACGAGCCCCTGACTCCTGACTCTCATCTTCGCTTATAGGCCCTGACCTCTTTGAAGTCTGATATTGATTACAGTGCAATGTCAATTATCTGTTGCAGTAGGGCACCTGGAACCTATTCAGATAAGCAGAGGCGTTGAGGATGTTAGCGAAGCATGTTGGGAGCCGTGACCTGCTCCAAAGTGATGGTGTTTCAGGAAAAGGAGGAGCCGGCAATTGAAGTGTCACTTTCTCTTTTTTTATTAGTTCAGTTGCTTTTTCTCATCACAAGACACTGATTGAATCATGGGGCATTTCGGTTAAAAATTTGACTGGACAGAAGTTTTGGACTTTGGAGAGATGGGCTGTTGCAGGGTTGCCTGGTGTTGCTCATTCAGACTGAACTGTTCAGGCAGTAGTAAATTTCCCCCTAGGACTAGAAGTGAAACTGCTGTTTCTCTTTGTGCATTGGTTGGATCTCTGACCAAAAAGTATTAACTAATTTCAAACATGTAAAGAAACACAACTAAGCACCCCAAGCAAGGCATGCTCCCCCAGACTTGGTTATAATCCCTCCTGATGAAAGCTGCTGGCCTTTCTTTATCTGGTAATTACGGCCTCAGGGGCCTTAGATGCCTCACTGCACCATCTGCCTCGTGGGCATGGGATCCTGGAGGAGGAAGGGAGGCGGCTGAGGTGGAAGGTGTCTTAGCAATGAAGGGAGCACATCTCAGCTGGTGTTCTGCGAGAGAGAACCTTAGGCTCTCTCTCGGAAAAAGTTCAAGGGAGGCTTTCTCAGTTCTCAGAATGGACGGAACATTCAAGATATGAGAGAAGGAAGTCAATCATTACATACATTGGAGGCATTGGAGCTTAATTCTCTAGTAGAACCTCGTTGAGAAGGGCAGGTTAATCCAGGAAAGAAGGAACCACTGTATCTTTCTATGCGATATGGCAAGAAAGGGCGTCTATGGACATCAGAGGGGGTAAAGCTCTCCTCTGGATTTTCAGAGGTCTCGCTTTTGTCCAAGTCAGGTCAAAACAAAGCAAATAGACAGACAAAAACAGCCTTTATTTTTAGCCAACCTTGTAACCTCATCTCCATTCATTCTGCAACTCAAGTTGAGGCTGCCTGATGGCCCCACATTTTAGTGCATGGAATGGCCCAGAGGGTGACTTTGAGTGATGCCTTTCATCCTAACCACACTGGCTCCTGCTAACATTCGCCAGTCCCTTGCCACTCAGTCACAGCTCTAGCAGTTGTACATCTGTTCTTGGCCAAGTCTTTATACTCTACCAAAGTGTGGAGATGTGATGTGATAGGATGTGATGATTTCGCCATGAATGTCCCCATGTTTACTGAGCCCCATATTCCAGCTCATGTCAGAACCTCTGGTTCATCCAGACACTTGAGCACATAGCTCCTTTTCACAGAGCTGAGTATTATAGCAGATGCTGTGGTCCATGGAGCCTTGGTGGTCTCTGATTACATATATGTATGTGTTTGTGTGTATGTATATGTATACATGTATAATTATGTATATATACATATATAATTATGTATATATATTTAATTTTATAATGTTATCATGTTGGATTAATGCAATCAGTAGACTTGCTCCATATTATCCTCTCATAAGCTGGGATTTTACAAATGCTTTCAGAGGCAGCTTGGGCAGTAATTACTCATTCGTGGGCCCAGTGTCTCCCATGGTGCCTTCCAGCTGCGCTCGTGAGTGCAGCTCTAAACTGCAAAGGGGAGGCTGTCCCTCCTGTAGGGTAAACATCCCAAGTAGTTCTGTGCATTCAACGAAGAATAATTTCAGAAGGTAACCAGAAACTGCTGTGTATCTAACACCCATTTGAGGGAAGAACCATCTCACTTTTGCTCCAGCACTCACGTGGCTGCCTGTTTCTTCACTGCAAATCCATCCTGGCACTCGAGGCCCCCCGGTACCCTCTAGCAACTCAGAACTCCCCCTCTACCTTTCCCGGCTAAGTGGAACTATTTACCGTCTTCTGGTTACCTGTTTGCTTTCTCTTTTCTGTTCCAGCTGCTTACTGAGCCTAGAGGGCCCACCCTGCTCATATTTCTTTTCTTACCAACCTTACCCTATCTCTGTCTTTCGATATTCTGACCACCCATCCATTTCACTTGCCTCATTTAAAAAAGTTTTCCCTGATCCTTTCAACAGAATGGATTCTCTCCCTTTTCTCAACCCTCCTGGTGCTTTGTGTGGGCCTCCATCCTGAGTGCTATCATGGCCCATCTGGTTGTGACTTTGCTCTGTCCAGGTCTGAGTGCCTCCTTCCCCACTGAGCTTTGAGCTTCCTAACAGTGGAAGTTTTTACCTAGATTCCTTTATATCTCTCTCACCCAGCACTTAATTGCCTTCCTGAGTAATGTCTTTAACTGATGTAAAAGACAGCTTGGAGGATTCCAAATCTTATGTTATCTTGAGTTTCCATTATAAGAATCTCACACTTGATGATCCAGCTATAATGTGTTACATTCCTTCCCAGTATGTGTTCTACTGGTCCTATTTTAAAAAAAAAAAGATTCCGAGGTCAGTGAATTTGGGATACTTGCCCACCATACTTCTTCTTGGAGACCCATAAAGGAGCCTGGTTTAACTTAATTAAACATACTGTCTCCTGAACTTGTTCCCCTCTGCATGTGTACTCGCACCCTCACTTCTCACTTCCATGGGAAAGTCTTGGTGGTGTCGACAGAGCTGTGAGATGAACAAGGGATTAGGACAAAGGACTCCATAGTACAAGAACCAGGGCTTGTACCCAAGCGAGATGATACCTTGGTTCTGAACAGAGACAGAGGATGAGGGAATCATCCAAATACCCCTGTCTTCCTTGACTGGGTTAGGGCACCTCTTCTGCCAGATGCTGGATGGTTTGTGGAATGAAGCTGATTCTTCCCAGGAACACAGTCAGAATGGATTTGGGATTATGTTAAATGGATCTCAGGCAAAGCACTGCTTTTTTAAAAGGCACAGCTAATGAGCATTACTCTGTAGGTGAAAAGCAGAAAGGAATTTAGCAACCAGATGAAACGGTTCCCAAAGCCCCACTCAGAGCAGCCCCTCTGCAACAAGGACACGTCCCCAGGAATAGCCAGTTTGCTGCCCTCGCTCAGGCTCCCAAGCTGCACACTGCTAAGCAGGTCATTCAGAAATAAGTAGGGGCTGCACAGGTGTGTGGGCGACAAAGGGATCCCAAAGCAATTCACACACAACAAACTCGACTTTTTAAAATTGCCTTTTCCATTGAAAGTGAGTTCTACACCCAGCAAGATGGGCAGCTGGTCTAAGTTATCACCAGTTTTCAACTCTTCTGCCCACTTGCCCCCAGACCGTCATTCCTGTTTGATGACACTAGTCATCTGCACGGGCAGGCAGCTCGTCCCAAAGACTGGCAGGAAGACCTCGGAACTGTGGGCTAGCTGTCAGGGCAGCAAGGGGCTGTCAGCAGACACTCGTGCCCCTTATCTGGAGCCAGGGGCTGGAATGCAGTTCAACCATCAGCCGATGTCTCCTGTAAACATAAAGATGAAATGGAAGCCTTTTGAGACTTTCATAATGCAGACTTAAGATGCAAGCCTGGGTCAGAGAGTTTGTTTTATGATCTTGAACGTTCTTTCTCCTGACTTCTGCTGTCTTTCTGCTTTCTTTGCAGTTCCTCAGCACGTTGTTTGCCCCCTTAAACTTTGTCATGGAGAAAGTGGAGAGTGTCCTCCCATCCAGCCTGTGGCACCAGCTGACACGGATCTGAGGGAAGCCCCATCCCCCACTCACCTCGCCCAACCAGCTGCCACCGTCTCCTCCGTGCCAACTCCTCGTGGACCGCAAGAAAGCATGACTTTGAAAAAGGGAAGCCATTCCAAGATTTTAAAATGTTCATGGACTGTCTGTTCCATATTAAAAGCTGTTTTTGTTGTACAAAATTCATTGATGTTCAGTTCTATTTTATTTTGCCTTCAAAAAAGAAGAAAAAAATCAAAAATAAACTTTTGTGTATTGCAGCAATCAGTTGTGTCTTCCTGTGTCTTCCAACCCTGAAAGTATTGATGTCCCAAACAAACCTGTGGGTTTACATTGAATTTCATAGGGACCCAGGTCTGCCGAATGCGCACCGTGGTTCTCTGTGCTCGTGGATGCATATCAGAGCAGGCCCCGGGAACCCCTCATCGTTGGAGGCTTGGAAAATGGAATCTCTTTGGTTCAAAAGTACCATCGTTTTCAACCCCAAACTGAATGTCCTAGGCCAAATGCATACACACAGAAAAAGCTTACAAAATGAGTGACCAGAAGCATGAATGAAACAAAACATATGTGCCATAGCAGGTTGTTCCAGTTCAGAGACTTGACAACACTGTAGTTCCAGGAATCATTTGGTTTTTGCTGTTTGAAAACTTCCTGTGAGAAGAAAACTTCTGATGAGAAGCTACAGACCCAACAGTCTGTTGTAGAACCTGACCATTTTACCAACATCACCATTTTTTAAATGTTTTCTCATAAGGTACTTTTTTAAAAAAAATTCATGTTTGCATTCCTGATGCTTCAACGTGAGCATTCTTTGAGTATTTTAGTGAAATGAACCAAAATGATCATTTGTCCTCCCCACCTTTAAAAGCCTTTCACATGATTCATACCTTGCTTAGCATCTGGCTTCACTTAAGCAAAAGAAGAAAAATAAATAAACTTGAATCCTCTATCTGAAAAGTACCACTATTTAAAATCTCAATCCAGTGCTTGAAAAAAAGGACTGTCCTTAATATAGTTTGTTTCCCGTTTTATTTAGAATCTTAAATCTCTCCCCGCCAGTGTTAAAATAGGCAGTATTCAAGGAAAACATGAGGCCGTATATCCTTTCCAGTTGGACTTCCTGCTGGCTCCTGGTCTTCCTCCAAGAGCAAAGTCAGGTGGGCAGGTGACATTTAGGCACAAATGCCTAGAAACATTTTGCTTTTGGCAAACTTTTGTTTGGACCTACTTTGCACAAAGCCCTGCTGGGGATACGCAGCTGGTTCCTGCTCTTAAGGAAATTATGTAGGAAGAAGCTGAACTCCACCTACACGCCAGCGGTGCTGCTCTTGGTGGCAAGGGCTGTGTCTGCCTCATTGACCTCTTTGCCTCTTCCCCCAACATAACTCCTGATGTAGAACAAAGGCTCAAATGATTCCTTCAATGAATTGATGCAATGCACAATAGGTACAAATAGAGTTTGATCCATGTTCAGAGGACAGAGATCGGTTCAGCTGAGAAGGACCAGGGAGGGCTTAGAATTGTAATTTTGAGTTGGAATAAGAAGTTATTAATATGATTCTTTGATTTAATAGATGAGGAAACCAAAGTCCAAAGAGATTTTGACCTGCCCAAGGAGAGACTCCAGATTGTAATAAGCTGTGAATGAAAGATTTAAGAGCTTGTAGGCAATGAAAAGTAGAAATGGCCTGAGGAAGTTGTTAGAAACCCCAAGTTGCAGAAAATGCAGCAAAGAAATGGAAGATAAGGAATTAAAAATATCTAGTGAGTTTAATGATTAGGCCTTTAGAGCAGTTTTGTGGAGAGGTGAGGCAGAAGTTAGGCTTTGAGGGGTAGGAGGAGTATGTGGGAGAGGTGGTGGATGCAGACGTAGTGGGGGCGGTAGAGACTGTTGAAGGAAATGAGTCCATGGGCCAAGAAAGGCTACTCAGGCGAGGAGGAGGGAGACATCACTGGACTTGAGAGAAGCAAATGATGGGAACTTACTAGACCTTTCATCTTATAACCCAGGGGCAGACCCCTCCTCAACTACTCTGTTCAACTCGTGGGCACATCAAGGACTCTACATGCAGTTCTCACCTCCCCAGGCCTGGATGCCAGAGATTTTGCTGCCTTCCCAGCTCCTGCCTGCTTCACTGCCCCGGGACAAGCATGAAGGCCCCTTTAGTTTTAAGGGTTTTATGCAAATCTCTGCAGAGGCAGAACCAGAGCGACCCAAATAGCACAGCAGATGTTTTTAAGATGATCATTTGTACATGGTTTTTACACTTTTTACCCAAGGTCCGTACTTCCTGACTTCTTACTGAGATGGCAGCTGGAATCCGAGGTGCATTCTGCCTTCTGCTTTTATTTATTTTATGAGGCTGCATCAAAATCCATTCGCATGGGCTTTCCTTTTTAAAGGCCCCTCCTCCCAGCAGGACAATTAGTATCCCTCAGCCTCAATTTATATGTGTGTGTTAGAATACAAATGCAAACATTTGAAATTAAATGTCAGCAAATTGAATCTAGCAATGGATACAGGAAATAATGCACTATGACCAAGTAGAATCATCTGTAGGTTTATGTGGTTTTCTTTAACTTCCTTTATCTGTACTTATCAGTATCAAAGTCATTCTGGCTTTATAAAAGATTGGGAAGCTTTCCATGTTTTTAATGTGGCCCGGAATAATTAAACAGTGAATTATCTGCTCTTACAGTATTAAACTCAGACATGAAACATCTGACTTTAGGACTTCGTTAATGGTAGATTTTTGAGCACCTTTTTACTACCTGCTATGTGATCAGTCTATGCAAATTGTCTACTTCTTGTTATGTTCAATTGATTGCATATTTTTCTAGGAAATTACCGTTTTCTGTAGGCATTCAAATGTGTTACCACAGAGTGACATGTGACATGGGTATTTAATTCATATATTTAATCACATCTGTATTTATGGTTATTTTTCTTTTCTCATTCCAAATTTTGCTTTTGCTGTCCTCCCTTCCTCCCTTTAATTAGCCTCACAAACTTACCTATTTTATTCTGTCAAAAAAACAAGTTTTTGATTTACTAATGCATCCAACTATTCTTTTTGCTGTATATTTTATTATTTTCAGCTTTTATCTGCTTATTTGCTCTTCCTAGTTTCTCTTTTTTATAAGAATTATAATTTTTCTAATTTCCTTAAATGAGTATCTGGTTCGTTTTTATTTTAATTTTCAAAGGAAGGTACTGAAACCTATACATTTTTCTCTGAGTGTATTCTTGTCCTATACATTTTGCTATAAAGGTTTCTCCTTTTCATTCTTTTCTAGAAATTTAGAAATTTCTGTTTTGGTTTCTTTTATTTACGAGTGCTCACTCTGGGGAATTTCCTAACAATTGGTTCTCCATTACTGACTTCAAGGAATTTATTTTTAATGGTACCCTGTAATATCTAATGAAAACATCGAAAATGTTCAACTGCCTGCCCGCAAGCACTGTAAACCCTAGTACCTTGCACCCACACTTTACTTATACGTAAACTTTTGATCTCTCTTTCCATAATTTTTTAAGATAATATTCTTCTTCAATGTGAAACTTCAAGGGAAATGTTAAAATGTTTAAAACATGTCTGTGTTCCTTCCACAGTTTTTCCTTGTTCTTCTTGTCCTACGACCACCACTCCACCAAGCTGAAACAAAGCCGTGTGCCAGGTCTCTAGGGAGCTGAGTGGGAAGTAGCAGCCCAAGTAAGTGCTAAGAACGAGGGACATGGGAGCCCTCTAAGATGTTCACAGCACGTACTTGGCTTCTGCTCTGCAGCAGTGATGGCTTGGGCTGGCTGTACTAAGAACTGTATTTTAAAACATTAAGTTGTATATACAACTTGAATATATACCTCGAATATATACACTTTTGTCTATTATACTGCAAAAAGCATGAAAAATAAAACAAGCAAAAAATAGGTTATGTTAAAAATATATGTTAAAAATAAATTTATGAAATTAGGCTTATATCCTGAGGATTGCGATGCTTTCATGGAACAAAAATAATTTTTAAAACATTTACATATTTGACTAGTTTAAATACAAAATACTTTGTATTTCAAAAAGTTAAAAGATAGATGGCAGCCCATGGAATGAATATGCAAGAACTAAGAAGATAATATCCATGCAGCAAATTAGAATCTCCCTCAAAATGAAAATCCAAAAAACAGGAAATATGCCATTAATTTATAAAAAGATGTGCAGGTAACAAGAACAAGAAAAATGAACACTTAAATTGAAATAAAATACCATTTTTCAAAAAAAAGAAAAAACTGAAATTTTAAAAGGGGCAGAGGCGACAGGGGAGGTCTAGACAGGTGCTAGAAGGAACTAGTCTTGAATTTCTGGCTTTTGAGGATCAAGAATGGCTGAGGCAGAGCAGCCAGGAACTGGCTGAAATGGAAATGTCCAAGCAGGGGGAGATTGGCCCTCTGTCGGAAATGCTTCGGAGAGCCGCAGAGGCTAGAGGGACAGACAACCTTCAGGTAATCTCTGTGTCCCTTCCAAGTAATATCTACAGTTTTCTAGCAGGTGCAAAGAGGACAGAAAGGAAGCCAGTTGTCGTCCCCTCTTTCTCCAGCTTGTCTCAGGTTATATCCAGCTCAAGTCCATTGCAGAGTCCCTTAGGTCATTGGCCTTGAGGCTTGTGTATGACCAACTTTAGAAAGAACACCTTTAGAATCGAAAACCCCAACTAACCATCATAGAAAGGTGAGCAAGCCTCAAGATGGTGTGTATCTGTCCAGGGAAGGGGCGTCAGTTACAATTTTAGAGAATGTGCAAGGAATATAATTTTTTAAACGTTCTTTAAAACCGCCTGCTTCCTGCTCTGAGCCCCATCCCACCACGCCAGCAGGGAACGTCATCCGAGTCCTGAGTGGGATGTTGTCCACCTCCCGAGAGAGTGTCTGCCCGCAGAAGGCCCGTGTCCCGCTGCCTCTGAGAGCATCACAGCGTCCAGGCCTGCAGCGTCCCTCAAGTCCTCAGCTCCCTGCTTCGGTGGCATACACAGGTCACAGGCCCTCAGGGACCCCCCACGCCAGGCTCCCACGTGGGGGCCCTGTCGTCCCCTTTGAGGTCCGGGTGCTGCTCACAGGACCACAGACCACCCTCTCAGCCTCTTCAGCCTCCCTCCTGGGCACCTGGGGGCATCCTGCCGGGGGGACGCCCCACCGACCACGGGCTCTTCCAGGCCACTTCTGCTCTTCTCCTAGCCAGAAAGGGACAAAGAACAACAAACTCCAGACTCCTGCTTAAAATGGCAAAAAGGAGGATGCGGGGAGAAAATAGGAACTAATATCTCAAAAATAGTTTGCCCCACAAATCAGATAACCTTCGTATCCAATGCGAATTAGATCCATTTGTGCACTCATTCCTTCACTCAGTCGAAATTTGTTGAAGACCTCCCGTGTGCTGGGAGATGGTCGTGTCGTCCCAACTGCACCTTCAGCGCAGCGCTTTCCACACTGGGTGTCGCTTGTCCGTTTCCTTGTCTGTCTCCCCCACTGGCCTACCAGGAATTCAGGTTCCCCACTGCGGCATTCATCTTCCCTCTCTCATGGTCTAGAACTAGATGTTCTATATCCTGGAATATAAAGCTCAATAAATGTTGGCGGGAAGGCAGGACAGCAGACTAAGCTAGATACTAAGTAAGGGAAGACAACAGCTCTAAACCAGAAAGCAGCATCATGCTATAGAAGTCCAGGAAAAACTCTTATTAAAATAAAATAAAGTTTTCTTGGAACAGCAGCTTCATGAGGAGCTTTTGCGAAAACTTTGCCAATAATGCTTTATCTGGGAGGTATGATTTCTTCTTATTCCACATTCCCCAGATGGTAATTGTTAATGTTTATTGTGTTCCATATGGCAGGCAAGATACTTGAGGTGCGGCATCAGAGTTCTAGAGAAACAGAACCAACAGGAGCTATATCTAGATGACGGATGGACAGATGGGTGACAGATAGATACACACACACCCTAGTGGTCTGTCTGCAAGCTGGAGACCCGGGACAGCTGGTGGTATAATTCCGTCTGAGTCTGGGGGCCTTGAGAAGCAGGGGAGGCAGTGATGGCAACCCCAGTTCAAAGGCAGGAGAAGATGAGATGCGGTATCTGACCTCACGCACGCAGGCAGGAAAAAGAGACAAATTCCTCTTGCTCTGCCTTTTGCTCCATTCTGGCCCTCAGTGATTAGATGAATTAAGCATAAAAGGCTGTCCAGCCCCAGCAGGGAGGGCCACCTACTGAGTCCACCAGCCCAAAAGCCAATCTCTGGAAACACCCTCAAAGATACACTCTGAAACAATGTTTAATCTGGGCACCCAGTGGCCCACTCAAATGACACATAAAATTAACCATCATGTGTGGGTAACTCTTAATCCTCCAAACACTCTGTGAAGCAGGCATGAATCTCATCATCCCTACTGAGCAGCTAGTGAGTCGAAGAGCTGGGTTTGACCCCCAAGCACCTGGCGCCGGCCACTGTGCAGTGCGGCCACAGGATGCTTCTTGTTCATGTCCAGCTCTTGCCTACCCAGTCTCCCCCGCTGGAAGCACATCACTCCTCAGCTGGCCTATGGCCCTGTGGAAAAGTGCACCAGGGGACACTGCCCCTCAAGCATCCCAGAAAGGTGCAGAGCTGAGCAGAGCTCAAAAGACAAGGTGGTCGTCACATTTTTCTTTCGTTCCAGCCATATGTGTTATGATGGGAGAGCAGAAACTAATGGTCCCAGATTAGATGATTTAAGCATAAGAACAAGTTTAATGCTGTGGACTTGAAACAGGAAGAGGATCCTCTGATGAATACAGACCAGTGTTTTCTACGATGAGTTTTGAGGAACAGTAGTCCAGTGAAATGCTTTTTGGGGGATGCATTGCGACCTTTACCATTTTCTTAGAAATTTCCAATTTCAAAAGCTCTGAGAAATCCCATAATAAAGAAACTTGTTTAACCCAGCATTTCTCCTAACTAGATCATATAACACTCTCCCGTTTTATAAAGAATACTTACTGACCTCTTACAACATTCATATTGGGAAGAAGTGTCTCACAAACAAGGTGTGTTGTCGTTCTGGCATCTCATCCGTCCTGACGGGGTGGGGGGGGGGGCTGCCAGACAGCATTTGGAGAGGACCCCCAGGCGCCATCCAGCAGCGACTCGCGGCCATGCTTCCTAATTGGGCAGCACGTGGTCTGTGTCCGCTCCCTGACTGCCTGGGGCCCCGTTGGTGCTGGCCATGAATGTTGGCCACGGACCCCCAGGCGGGTCTCGGGGCCTTTTAGCTGCCCACGGACACCAACACAGCAGAGCAACGTGGAGAGAGTAAGGATTGGGGCGGCTGTCACAATTCACGTGTTCTCTTCTCTCTCCAGTCACCTTGGAAATAGCCAGTGCTGTACCTGAGAGAGCCTGTAAAGAGCTGGCGTTTTGGCTCTGGTGACCAGTCAGTACCTGTCACTCCCTGCGGGGCCACACTAAGTGGAAACCCCACTAAATGGGGTTTTGAGGAACCCTCATACCAATCCCAAGGCTTTTGAGTCTCACATCTAACAAATTATATTTTATACTTTTTAAAAATAGGTTCATGACAACTAGGGCGGTCCCTCTGCAATGAGGGTCTGATGTCAGAGTGAGAAAATCCCCCACTCACTGGGAACTCCCACGTCACTCATTCTGTATTAATGATATTTATTCTCCCTTGTTGTTTTAGTCTTAAAAAATAGCTCCCCTGGTTGCAATGTTATGTTAAGAAAATTACATGTTACTCCAAAGTCAGTTCATATATTACAGTTCGTTGCACTCCCAGGTCTACATTTCTGAATAGCTCTCACTCCACAGTTCCCGTTCCACGTTACAGATGGGCTGCCGTGAGTGGAGCCCGGGAGGGTCGCCTGTTCCATTCCCAGCTTCTTGTTTTTCCTGAAAGTTTTTTGTCTTCTATTTATACTCTTCAGGGAAGATGTGCCCTCCAGTAAGAAAAGTCTACCTGGAGAATGTGTAGTTTTCTCTAGAGTTTTCTGGAGGGGGGTCAGACGTGGTAGCAGATTGACAGAGTGTCTGCAGCCTTCCGTTGGGGCCGGCAGGGGGTGGGCACAGGAGTGGCCACACTGACTAGGGAAGGCAGCAGGTGTGTGTGCGGACGGGGGGATGGAAATCATCAAGATCATTGGCAAAAAGACACAATTTCCTTCTGCAACCTTCACATCAGAATGAATGCTCGTCTTCTGCGGCTCTCATGCTCTTGGGCATCCGTGTCGTAGCATCATTGATAGACAGGTTCAGGGATTTTATAGGATGTCATGACATTTTTAGTCATGTAAGTAGAATCCACCATGACAACCTGTTTTTATTTCCATTCGCTGCAGGATTGAAGCACAAGGCTCTAATGAGTTAGCAGCTTCTTTCTTTGCTTCCTTCATTCATTCAATGTATATTATGCACTGGGTCCCATCCAGTTCATCAGTGGACAAGAAAACTTCAGAGTGCTCACCATGCCTGTGGCCTATGGTGAGGTCCACAGTCCTTGTGAAAAAGTCCTCACGTGCAGTCCCCGGGTGCAGTTCTCACGTGGCCGGTGCCGGGCAACGCCAGGAACCCTCCCCTCTGTTGTGGCTCTTCTGAAGAGTAAACAAGCAAAAGCAGACAGCCTGCACGGCATACCCAAGGGGGTTTATGAAACGATTCCTCGTGGGCCCCAAAGCCTCTCAAAAGGTGAATAAGTCAAGGGCCACTTTTCTCCTATGCACTTTTGCCGGTTCTGGTTTCCCCCTAGTACTTTCTTTCAGATTATCTTAACCATTGCTCAACACAGTGTGACAAGCCCCAGGCACCTCTCTTTTTCAAGATAAGGGGGAATCTTCAGAGGAAAAGTGACTGCAGCGGGGCCAGGACACAAGAGTCTCTGGAGCCCACTGCCGTCTCCCTCCGTTGCAAAGCCCAAGGCCTGAGACCCTTGACAAATGAGCATCAGATTGTGTCCAAAATACATTGCAGCCTCTTGGGGCTGTCTGTAGCCATATAAGGAGCTGGTCAAGAGGGATTTGTCGGAGAGGTTCTTGAGGGCAAAGAGAACCTACAGGGCACTTCAATTAGCTGAGCAACTCCCACCTCTGATGTGGCCGTAGCTGTCACCAGGAGAGGGTATCGGCTATTCAAATGCCACTGTTATTGCCATTTCATAAGCAAGGGCTGCAAAGGGCCCCTTTTTTCCTCCTCAACTCCTTTGAGCATCTTTGCCCATATTTACATAGGGCCTTGGACCTTAGAAAATATTAGTGTCCACAAATATACAAGTTATTGGCAAGTAAATGTTTTAATCAAAAGTGTCAAATGAGACTGCCCAATGATCACTGGTCACCACAGCCAAAGAAGAGTTAAAAGGATGGTTCAGGAAATCCACCTGCTTCTTCTCCGTGATCCACATAAGAACAGAGAATTTGAGTCATGACAGCTGCCCCACACTTTAATTTTTTTTGCCTGACTCAAGGCAAAATGAGGTGTTAATCTTCAATGGGTATAAAGTTTCAGTTATGCAAGATAAATAAGTTCTGGAGATCCGCTGTATGACACTGTGCTCATAATTAACAATATTGTACACTTAAACACATACGATGATAGATTTCATGCTATCCATTCGTACCACAATAATAGTTTTTTAAAAAATAGTCCAGAAGGATTTGTGGAGTGCCTTCTTCTTCCTTCTTGTGTTCCCACCCTGACAGAGAAGTCTCAATATTCTTTGTAGAGCAAAAAAGGAAGTTGTTCCCAAAGGACAGCGTTTCTCAATCTCATCACTGTTGACATTTTGGGCCAGATACTTCTTTGTGGTGAGGTATGGGCCTGTGCGTTGTAGGACATTTGAGCAGCATCCCTGACCTCTACCCACTAGATACCAATAGCAAACCCCATCCTGCAGCTATGACAGCCAAGACTGTCCCCCAGAAATTGTCAAATGTCCCCTGTGGGGGCAAAATCCCTCTGGTTGAGAAGGGATTAGGAAGAGTCCTGCCTTAGGAAGAGTCCCAACGAGCCCAGAACCTGTGCACCACAAGTGTCAAGGTGAGGTCGGATGTGGCATTTGATGGCACTGTGACCTGGTGAAGTTGTTTTTCTCAGCAGAGCAACATGCCCCCTGAGAAGGTGAATGAATGTTCCCCCTCTGGCTCTGACAGCCAAAACTGTGAGGACACGCAAAGGAAGCTTGCTTTCAGTCCTTAGTCCATGCTTCTATTTCCAATGAAACAAAAAGAGAAAAGTGCTCTGTATTACTTTCTTAGAGCTGCGGTACCAAATTACCACAAGCTGGGTAGCTTAAACCAACAGAAATTTATTCTTTCATGGTTCTGGAGGCCAGAAGTCCAATAGCAAGGTGTCAACAGGGCATGTTCCCTCCAGAGGCTCTGGGGGAAAATCCTTCCTCACCTCTACTAGCTTCTGGTGGCTCCAGGCATTATTTCATGGCTTGCCGCTGAGTCAATCCAATCTCTGCCTCTGTCTTTTAGTGGCTTTTGCTCTGTGTGTCTTTCATAAAGACACTTGTCATTGGATTTAGGGCCCACCTGGATAACCCAGGGTGATCTCACCTAGAGATCCTTAATCACACACACAATGACTCTTTTTCCCAATAATGCCACATTCATAGGTTCCAGGACATGGAAATACTTTGTTGGGGATTTCCTTTCAACCATTACATACTCTAAAACAAAGCTCAACTTTTTTTTTTTTCTTTTTTGAGACTAGGTCTTACTCTGTCACTAAGGCAGAAGTGCAGTGGCACAATCATACCTCACTGCAGCCTCGAACTCCTGGGCTCAAGTGATCCTCCCGCCTCAGCCTCCTGAGTAGCTGGGACTACAGGCACGTGCCTCCACATCTGGCTACAAAGCTCCATATTTTTTTAAAAAAATATAGAGACTTATATTTTTATATTTCATGGTTTCTAAAAACATTTGAAACAAACAAAAACTTACAGAAAAATTGGAAGTGTCATCCAAAAACCTTTTTTGAGATTTAGTTGCTGACCTGCTGCTCCATCACCCCCAAATATGTCGGTGTGCATTTCCTACGAAGACATTCCCTTACTTAACCACAGTGCAACTACGTATCAAAACCAAGGAACTGACATCGACCCAGTACAACCTCACTCCTCCACAACGCAGATTCCTGTTCAAGTTTCTCCAACTGTCCTAACTCTGTCTCTGTCTCTGTCTCTGTCTCTGTCTCTCTCTCTCTCTCTTTCTCTCTCTCTCTCTCTCTTTTTAGAGATGGGGTCTCACTATGTTGCCCAGGTTGGCCTCAAGCAATCTTCCTGTCTCAATCCTCCTGTCCCAACTGGTTGGGACTAATGGTGTGCGTCACTGCACCAGGCCTGAATACTGTCTTTTATAGACAAAGGATCTACTTCAGAATCACATATAGCATTTGGTCGTCATGTCCCCTCCAAGTTTCTTCACATTGAAACCAATCCTCGGTCTTTCCTTGATTTCCAAACCATTTTTGAAGATTGAGGCTCAGTTATTGGGTAGAATGTTTTCCAGTTTGGGCTTGTCTGATATTTCCTCATGATTAGATTCAAGTTACGTGTCTTTCTCAGGACTATCCCCAAAGTAACCCCGTGTTCTCCAGGCATCCTATCAGGTAACATGTGTTTTCGATTTGTACAATTACTGGCAATGAAGACTTTGATCACTTGATTAAGGTGTTTCTGCCCGAAACCCTTCCCCCCCCCTTTGTAATTATTTTGTGAGGATGAACTTAGAAATTATATAAATTATCTTATCCTCCTCCAACTTTGCATTTATTAGTGTGTTTATTGTATCTAAGTGGACTCGTGAATTCCTATTTTGCTCAATAGGTTATAATCTATTACTATCATTGTTGTGAGGCTCAAATTGTGCCACATTTGGCCAGAGGAGCCGTTAAGCCTGGCTGTGTCCTTTTGACATGTTCCTGTCACCTTTGATCACTTCCTTGCTTCCTGGCACAGCAAGATGTTCTGAGTTTATTTTGTACTTTTTTTTTTTTTGCCCTTAAAAGAAGCTCTGGTTCCACTAACTGAGACATGGACAGGGTTTCAAGCGCCTGCGTGCTCCATCCTGTACGTTCTCCAGACTCCTGCTTCACGCCTCGTGTCTCCATGGCCAGTGAGCCTCTCCGCCTCCCACCCCTGCCGCTGCATACCCCCTTCTGTTTCCGTGTCCATGTTTGCAGGCACTAACTGCGGAACGAGCAGTCACACGACAGCAGCCCGGCCCCGGGAAAGGCTGGCCTGTCACGGGCAGGCGTGTGGCCCCCGGCAGGAGCAGGCTGGCTCCGGGACTTGCGGCTGTGCACCCCGATGAGTTCAACCTCTGAATCCGTGCAAGCCGCTCCCAAGCACAAGTGAGGATTGAGAACACCTGATTTCTTGTTTTGCTTCAGTCCAGATTTCCTCAGACTGAATTCACAAACATTTTGAATTTTAAGGGTTTTTATCAGGTGTTCTCTACCTGGCATCCTTTCTCCTCTGAGAAGGAACATTTGAAAGGCTTAGCTCAGCCATCCTGGCTTCTGCTTGGCTCTGGGATTTTCAGCCAGACTGTGCCCCGGTAGGGCCAGTGGTTTCCTCAAGGTTGGGAGTGGAGCGTGTCTACCTTGTGCACGTTTTATCCCGCCTCCCAGTCTGTCCCAGCTCCTTCCTTCCTGACGTAGCCCTGCCATTTGGATATGTCCTCTGTCCTCTGCCAACCTTCCTCTCGGCCTTCTTCACTATGGACTTCTTAAGCACGACTTCCTGTACTTCCTCCCTCCTGGGATTTAATGAAAGCTTTTACTTTCCTGAGCTGCTCATGCCCACATTTCTGTCCTCTGCTCCAGCCCCTCCCCGTGAAGCTGCCCTAGATGGGGGCCGGGGAGACCCTGCCCTCTGGGCAAGCAGTCCAGAGGCTGACAAGAGGCCACTGACAAGCCTGGCACGGAGGGCGTGGTTTCCCTCTCTCACTGACGCAGGGGAGAGAAATGGAGAGACAGTGTGGGCAGTGTGGGTTGTGATGAAGAGTTGGAGGCAACAGTCACCGTTGGGCCAAGTGACATTTTAATAAGTGAGGGAAGAGGCAGAGGCAGAGGCAGAGGCAGCTGATCCGCAGAGAGAAGCAGAAGGGCCACTAGAGAGAGTGAAAAGTGGAAAGGAGCTACCTTGGTTTCCAATATCTTTCTAGAAACCAATGTCTGCTCATCCAAAGCCCAGCTGCTCTTTGACTCTTGTCCAAGGATTCTGTCAGATCTTTATATCCTTATAAGAAGCTGCCTTTTTGGGTGCTATTTTGAGTAGATTTCTGTTTCTTGCCACCAAAAGAGACTTTCTTGAACATTCTTGATGACCACACAGCCTTCGAGATCTATCAGGTGGAGACTGTTCTCCTGAGCCCTGGAGAAGAGAAGGTGAGGATTCCACGCACAACGCTGCTTCCCAGGTGTTCCTGCAACGCTTTTATTAAACAACCTCCCCTTTCTAGGTCATGCCAAGCAAGAGGACATATCATTCTCTTTCCTGTCATCCATCAATCTCTGGGCACGCTCCTGTGATCCCTAAACACACAGGAAGTCCTCCTCCCCTTCTACCCTGGGCAACCTCAGTGTCCACATGGTGGTTCCTGCACCAGGTCAGCCCTACAGTCCCTCCCTCCTCCATGCCTTTCAAAAATAATGAAAACAATATGTACAAAAAGATTAGCATTTTATATCTTAGGAAATACCTTCCCAGTCACTGTCTCATTTGGTTTTGATTTTAGAACTCCACTCCCAAAGCTAACCGTAGATGCATCCCCGTATAACTGCCCTGTCTCTGAAACCTGGATGTCATTTTCATGAAAAAAACCTCTTAGGCTCCCATTTTTCCCTTTGGCTTCTCCCAGGGAGCCATCTCTTAGGAGCCATCAAGGACTTTTGTCTTTACCCTTACCTGGTCTCACGGGCTCCTAGCTTCAGGTGCCCCCTCGGCTCACGCAGGGTCTCACACTTGGCCACTGAAGCGCTGCCTGGTCACCAGAGCCCCCTCATCCCTCGCCATGCATGCACCTCACCTCATCAGGGCTCGATCAGCACAAAGACCTGCCCGGCCCCCTACCAGCTAGGCACGTCACTCTCTCACGCTCTTTCTACATATAGAACATCTCCTCTTTCTCTCATGCCTCAGCAGGGCCCTCAATGCCATTTGAAAATTATCACATTAATCCTTTGTTAACTCCTGACCTCCATCTTCTCCTTCCAAGTCTATGTTCTCCTCCCAGCTGCTCTCTTACTCTCTGGGCTCCCATCTGCTCCAGGATCTCACCACATCCGTGTTTCTTCTCTTTCTCTCCCTTTTGATTGACCTAACTGAATGGTCAAATGTTTATAAAAACATTCTATAAAGAAACCAACCCTCTTCCATCTTGCTTCTGCCTTAAGCTACCACTCTGTGTCTTCCCTCTCCCTTCCTTAGGGTTTCTACACAACACTCTGTCTCTGGTATCTCTTCAACCCTCCAAATCCTATTCTGGCAGAACCTGCTTTTTCAAAGGAAGGGGATGGCTGCCCAATTCCCAATTCTAATTTGACCACAAAGCCCTGGAAACTGTCCTCTGTTGGCATCTAAGACACTCTTTTCTCCAGGTTCTCCTTGAAGCTCTCCAGTCCTTTGCCACCATCTAAGTGGAGGCCTCGCTCGGCATTCTCCTCCTGGGCCTGGAGGGCCTTGCTGCTTTGCACCGTCTCCGGGACTGCCTCATTCCCCCCACAGCTTCCCCCACGCGCTGGTCACTCCCCCACCCACCTCGACTGCACCCCAGCACCGTGAGCTCCTGACCCACAAATCCAATTGCCCTTGGACATCTCACTTCACACTTGACGTGATTCCAACCCAAGTCAGTGTCTTTCCCCTAAAAATCCCCCATCTTGTGTGAATGACACCACAACCAGCCACGTGCACAGAAACCCTGGTGGGCGGGTTCCCGCAGTTAATCAGCAGCTCGGGCTGCCGGGTGGCCAGAGTGCTGTATCCATTCTGCAGTGCAGGGCCTGATGCCCCCTCCTTGATCAACTGTCGTCCCCTCTGCCTGGCTTCTCTGCTTCCAAACGCCTCTCTTTTCAACCTTAAAACGCAGGTTTAATCCTACCGTCACCACCTCAGATTTCTCACCAATGCAGGGAAAGCCCAGACTCCTGGGCAGGGCACTAGAGGCCTCCACCGTGTCCCTGACACGTCCCACCACACTCTCCACGCCCCTTGCCTCCTGCCACACGAGTCTCCCACTCATCCCCAGACCTGCTGTTCTTCGTCCCATGCCGCCGCTGGTTCCTTCAGTTAAGAAGATTTTTACCTTCATTTTCTGCCAATCCAAACCTTCCACAAGTCAGAGCTCAGATCTATGGTCCTTCTTCTGTGAGGCCTCCTTTGACCTCCCCAGGCAGAGCTACTGGTCACTCCTTGCGTCTCCCCTCGTGCGTTACCTTTAGCACTTAGTTAACTCTGCCTTGAATAGTAATCGTTTACAGTCATGCACTGCATAGCAATGAACCGCACACAGTGGTGTCACGTAAGATTGCAGCGCTGTATTTTTACTATGCCTTTTCTATGTGTAGTTACACAAATACTTACCGTTGTGTCACAGTTGCCTACAGTATTCAGTACAGTCACACGCTGTGCAGGTGTGCGGCCTGGGTGTGTAGCAGGCCAAGCCATCCAGGTTTGTGTAAGCGCACTCTGTGATGTCCGCATGAGGACAGAATCACCTAACGGCACATGTCTCAGATCACATCTCTGCCATTAAGTGCATGACTGTATTTTTATATCTTCAAAGTGATACTGATGTCCCTATTGGCTAAGGAAGAATCTGAGACATAAAAGCTTTAAATTTCTTAAGATCACACAGCCGGTAACTTTGGAACCAGAACATGAACTCAGGTCTGGTTTCCTCCAAACTCATTCTCTTTCCTGTAGAACAGTGGTCTCCAGTACACTGAAATAATTTGGGGAGTCTATATACACTACTGCTGCACCCCGGCACTCTGATTTAATTGGAGGGACTGTAACTGGGCACTGGGATTTTTAAAGACTGTTCCTCGGGTGGTTGTGATGTGCAGCCTGCCTCTGCCGTGGGCTGCTCAGTACTCCCCCCGACGCCCGCGTCTGACACGCAGTGTGTTCAGTACAGGTTTGCCTTCCGTCTTTTCTGGTCCACTGGACACTTCATCCTTAAATTCTAAAGTTGGCAACAATTTGAAAGAAAAAATAAAGCAGAGAAAGAAATTAATTATCTGGCTAATATGAGCCCCAAATTCATTTTCAGTGAAATCTCCCAAGTCAATATAAAGAGATTGGGAAGCACAGGCCAAAGTTAAATTCAGACTCTTTTACCTCGATCCTCCACGCCTTCTTGCCTGCCTCTGCGTGTCGCTGGCCTGTCTCCTGTCCATCGCTCCAGCAGCTGCATGTGGATGAGACTTGCACAAATGGATCCCAAGGCAGAGGGGACCTTCTCTGGAAGAGAATTCTGCAGGAGAGGTGCGTGTGGAAGGGGAGGGCTGTGACAACAGTCAGGGCACACTCCCTGAATCCTAGACGCTGTCCCTGTGGCCGACTGTCACAGCCATGCACTGCCCCAGCTGCTGCTGGAAAGCACATCTCATTGGGTCAGTGGCTCCTTTCTCATGATATGAGTTTATTATGTTACAGCCAAATTTATGGAAGGCAATTGGAAAACTGGACTACCTCTTTAAAGTGCTTTGTCCCATTAAGACTTTATAACTTTTAATATTAAATTCTGTCAATAGGAAACATCACCTGATACATTTGTGCTGTGAATCTGTATGTACTTCCTGTCTCATGGGTAGGATATGCATGCTTATAAAATTCTACTAAAGCTTCTGTTTTGCTGCATCAAAGGAGAAAACAACTCAGAAGACCTTTCAGCATCTATGCAGGCCATAAAACTATGCTTCCCAGATGTAATGGGATCCAGATGTTGGTCATTGCTAGCAACAATCTACAACGTAAGATAGCGGTGGACATCCTCTCTGTATGTGCAAAGTTCGGGAATAAATGGTTCATTCACCAGACTGCGTGTGAAGTCCTGTCTATGTGCCCACACACATGGTATTTGTCATATGGGACCAGGTCCTCTGCCCAGCCCAGCAACTCACACGGTGGTGTCCCCAAGAAAGATGCCTAAAGCTAAGGTAAAGAGTGTCAGTTCAATGATATTTGAGGCAATAATTACAAAGGTGCTGCAAAGGGTCTCAAATGTCTGAGTGCTAAGTGGCTGGTCTGGGTGGGCAGCTCACGTGGGAGGTAGGCAAAACGGCCAGCTGGAGGTCACACCTTTGACAGTCACTTCTGAAACTCAGCTTCTTCAATGGTGAGACAAGAGAGTCATAGTAGAAAATCATTTCTGAGGTTCACACCAGCTCAATGGTGAGTCTGAGGGTCTGGAGCGTTCAGAGGGTGTGATGGCCAAGGAGGCCTTCGCAGAGTGAGGTGCAGATCCACCCTGGAAGAGGGGAGCTGGAGAGGAGAGCAGCCGGGGTCCAGGCAGGAAACACACCACAGCAGCTACGGAGACAGACAAGTCAGTGCAAAGAACTGTTAATGTTATGTTGAAAACATAAAGGGAAGTACATGAAGCAGCTATCGCCCCTAGGGGTAGAGAGACAGTGGGCAGAGGTTGGAATTATTAGAACTTAGACACTCGGAGAAGAGCCCGGAGCGGGAGCAGCGGTGCTGGCCAGACGGTGCTGGTGTCTCTAGGGCCGCAGTGAGGCTGGTCTGGGCTGTGAGGGGAAAACTGTGAACTGGATCCTGCCGTTGCTGCAGGAAGAGTTGCTGCTGGAATAACATGGCCAGGGACATCCCTCCCTTTCTCCTTCCCCACTTTGCAGTCCCCTCTGGCGCCTCCTTCTTGAATAGCCTACCAAGGAGCAGCTGGCACAGCAGAAATGCGGTTTGCAGCCTCATCCCAGCGGCCAAAGCTGAGTGCAAAGGGGTGGTTGGGAGCTGAGAGACAACAGCTCGATCACCAGCCCGGGAAGGAAGGGGGAAATGGGCAGCTACGAGCAAGGGAAATTGTTCAAGCAAAGTAGGAACAATATGCACTGTGTACAAGCATCTACTTGGGGTCATTTTACCCGTTTACTCCTTAATCCTCACAACCACCTTGTGAAGTCAGTATTGTTTTCACCTGTGGCAAAGGAAGAACTGTACCTCAGAGAGGTTAAATAACTCTCCCATCTTACCCAGAACAGGAATCTGATTGTTCAATTGCAAAGCTCTTCCCATCACAGGATGCACAGTGTGTGCTGAAAATGTGCTCGGTGCGTCTAAGCAGCAACGATTAAGTTGGACTAGAGGGATTAGTGGCGAATAGATTTGGAAAGGGGAGTGTGGGTTAGACTGTGGAGGGCTAAGGGATTTGGACCCTGCAGGCAATGGGAATCAGGGAAGATTTTGGAAGCTGCAGGGAAATGATGGAAACACATTTTAGAGTGATTTATTTGGAAAGAGTGAGCAAGATGGATTGAAGAGAGGAGGGTCTGGTGCCAGTGAGCCTTATTGTGCATTACTTATGATAATTTAGAAATGAAGTGCAAAGGGCCTTGGTTTGGGTGGCGGCAAAGAGAAGATTAAGGGAAGGAGTATTTGGAAGAAAGAATAAATAGAAGCAGTGGACATAAGTATCATATGGAAAGTAGGACTTGGAGATAATTCTGTAGTTTGGGGTCTGGATATTTATCCAGATGGCATAGCACAGGATGGCATAGCAAAGTAAATAATATGTAGGAATTAATTGAGAGGTAACTATTTACTGTATAGTCAGGGCAGTATCAGATTGAAGATTGGGAACTGGATTCCATCAATCCACTGTCATTCACTAGCTATTTGGCTGTATCAAGTTATTTAACAGCGCGGCTAACAGGATTGATAGGGATAATGTATGTCAATGGTTCTCAACCTTCAGTATTCATTGTAATCACCTGGGGAGATTTAAAAAAATACCAACACCTGGGCCCATCTCCAGAAAGTCTGATTCAATAAATCTGGGATTGGACCCAGTCTTCCCCTTCTCAACCTAGGGTGGGTCTGAGGGGTGGGGTAGAGGGAATGGCTGGGACCCAGTCTTTTTTTTCTTTTAATTCAGGATCTCTGGATATCTATTGGAATGCCCCCTTGCAGACATCCTCGACTGACCCCAGAGGGTTTCACTAATTCCCACAGGCTGTCAGCACAAGAGAACTCACCTAGAACTGGTTTGCCCCATTCAGAAAGAGTGGGCATCTTATGAGATAAAGGGGCCAGAGAAGAAAAGATCTCTGCTTGCTAGTAGAGCCACAGCCCAGAAGGGCATTTGGATTTTCATAGCCTCAACCAAAAATGAACACACATTTAGAATTTCAGTTGGACTTACATAAGAAGAGCAAGAATCTGCCACTCTATCTGCCTAATTTTATGTGTGTGCCACAGGGCTCTCTGATAGGGGTAGGTTATACACATGACTGCAGTTCTTAGAAGGACAGTACATTATATTTAGGTGGTCCAAGCCTAGAACAGCTCCAGTTTACCCAAAGGGCAGTTGCTAAAGTATAATCAAAACTACCCTTGAAATTCCCTTATGAAAGCAATATGGAGATACCTCAAAGAACTAAAAGTAGACCTACCATTTGATCCAGCAATCCCACTATTGGGCATCTACCTAAAGGGAAAAAAGACATTCTATAAAAAAGACATCTGTACTTGAATGTTCATAGCAGCACAGTTCACAATTGCAAAGATGTGGAAACAACCCAAGTGCCCATCAATACATGAGTGGATTAATAAAATGTGGTATATGTATACCATGGAGTTCTACCAGCCATAAAAAATGGCGGACTAATCATACCTCTTGTATTAACTTGGGTGAAGCTGGAGCCCATTTTTCTAAGTGAAGTATCACAAGTATGGAAAAACAAGCACCCCATGTACTCACCTTTAAATCGGTACTAATCAATCAACACATATGCACATATGGAAATAACATTCATCTGGGATTGGGCAGGGATGGGGGAGCCGGGGATGGGTAAATTCACACCTAATGGGTGCAGTGCACGCTGTCTGGGGTATGGGCACGCTTGTAGCTGTGATTGGCAGTGCAAAGGCAATTTATGTAACCAAAACATTTGTTGTACCCCCAAATATTCTGAAATTAAGAAAAAAAATCAAAGAAAAAGACAGAAATTCCCTTATGAAGATATGAAGATCGTGTAGCTCTGCTCCCACAGTTAAGCAGTTTTCCCCTAGGATTAAAACAGATCACTTATTCTTTCCTGAGCCCTTAAACAATGGTTAGTTTGTGTTTTAAAAGGGCCACTTGTATCTAAAAAAATGATCTTGAAATACAAATTTCATACCTAGAGAGCTGAGAAGCTCAAGTTGAGAGAGAGGGAAGAGCAGATTCAAGGATTTACTCATTCTCACTCGGGGACACCTGCTCAATGAGGAAACGGCCCCATCAGCTCACATTCTTACCTGTCCGTTCCCCCACCCCCGCCACTGCCGCTGTCTGTTAAACATCACCAGTGTCGTGTCCCTGGTAGAGGTTGTCAAGACCTTCATGTTGGGGGGCCTCGGATTAGATGGTGGATTAAAGTCAATGAATGACATGGGGTGGGGGCTAATCTCCCCAGTATACAAGCCACATGTCTAAGGTCACCTTCACGTCTGACAGACAGTGGTTCACCCTCATCTGCAGTTTTCCCTTTCTGAGGTTTCGGTTACCTGTAGTCAACTGTGGCTGGAAAATAGGTGAGTATAGTATAACAAGATACTTTGAAACAAAGACCACATTCACATAAGTTTGATTACAGCATATTGTTATAATTGCTCTATTTTATTATTATTGTTAATCTCTTACTGTGCCTGATTTATAAATTAAACTTTATCATGGGTATGTCTGTGTATAGGAAAAACGTATGTATAGGGTTTGGTCCTGTCTGCGGCTTCAGGCACCCCCATGGATAAGTGAGGAATACTGTACCAGGACCCCTAGCCATTCCAGATGGACTGGAATTCCCTTACTGAAGCATCAACTTTGGTGTCAGGGAGGCTGCTGCCAGCATTGGAGTGTGAAGTTTGTATTTACATCCCTTCCTCCTCCCCACCCCACCTCCAAATTAGCATCACTGATCTGTCATTGTTTCCTTAGGCTAAACTGTGCATATGTGTGACTTCTGTCAATGGCTTCAAATCACTCCTCATTCTTAGCATTATATAATGAAACATCAAACTCACATTCTGTGCCCCTGCTAGTAGATTGTACAGAGGGAGGAATATGAGTTTAGATTAAGACCTGCCTGGTTTCACTCTGCTTGGCCCAAGCCTCAGTTTGTGCCTAAAATTAGCAAGCAGGGGGGAAATGATGGCAGAGAGTCCACCTAAGAAGACTCTTCCTTCCCTGATATTTAGTTTTTCTTGTCCTTTGGCTTCCACAACTCTCCAATATCTTTAAAAAATAAATTTTTGAAATTTGTTTTTTCTGGTTGTCACAGTAAAAGGATTGGCCTCCTTCAGCCTACTACATTTTAGCTGAAAGCAGTGGGCACAGATTAATTTTTTAAGCTAGCGTATCTGGGTACTGTAACTCCTAGGTATAAAATGAAGACACAAATCTGTTGTGGGCAGAATTCCATTCTGAGAAGAGTCGTTAGTGTGCCCAGTTATGCTAATATAAGAGCGCTCTTAGACTCTCCTTACCCTAGAGAGAAGATGTAGCAGAATCTTTAAAAATTCCTGTGGCTTATCAGTTTGCAAAAAGAGCCCTGGAGACTTTTGGTAAAGAATGAGTATGAGGCCCCACCCTCTTCTTCCTGAGAGTTGAAATGAGAGAAATCTGTTTTTAAGAGTTGTGGCCCTAACAAACATCTGCTGGAGTGAAAGAACTTCAAGGGCTCCAAAGGGGAATTCCTTATAAGAGAATCTGCTGGGGATACAGGCTCAACATAAAAGCATGGAGGTTCTTTGGAAAGAAGAGGTCCCAGAAAAACATGTAGATGAGGCTGAAAACCTCTGGCTCTAGTCACTAAGACATATTGTCACTCTTTGAGAACAAGGGCTGAATATGTGAGTGAAGACTATAAGGGCAATGCCTTTGGAGCCCAAGTGTGAGCCCTGGGCTGTTGAAGGATCTGGATAAGGCAAGAGTATTGCCTGATCCTTGAGCTACAGTCCCTGCAACCTCACGGGACTGGTATCCAGTGATGGCATCTTGTGACAGCAACAGAAGAAACAAGGCCTGTAGACTGAGGGGACTTCTACTGTAGTGCTGACCCATTCAGATTGAGGGAGTCCTGGGAATTCCTGGACAGTTTGCAGTCGGAGCCTCGAAAGAGAGATCCTGGATTTCTACCTAATTATGGTACATGGATGAACAAGCAATAAATTGGGGGGAATGTATAAAGCTGGTAAAGAGGGTTATGCCAGTTATATTAGCTTTAAAGCTCCATTTATTCATTTGTAATGGAAGTAGGAACAGAGTATAGGGGAAGAAAATCCTGAGTAACATGACAATATTTATGTGTTTCAAGACAACCAGCTCTCAGGGACCATTAGGCATTTGAGATCCTTTTGATGATCTACAGGAGATAAATCAAAGTGTGAATTTCTGATGCTTGCATGTGTGGGTCATTATATATACATATGCATCTAACGATTTATTTGGACATTTCCTGAACCACATGATAACTAGGGAGCTATTGAAATTACTACATAAAATCAGAATTTTCTTGACTTGAAGAAGTGTTTTGAAAGTATTTAGTAAGTATTTAATGGTCTCCTATTATTTTATTTTATTTGAAGGTAGAGTCTTGCTCTGTTACCTGGGCTAGAGTGCGGTGGCCACATAATAGTTCATTGCAACCTCAAACTCCTCAGCTCAAGCGATCCTTCTGCCTCAGCTTCCTGGGTAGCTGGGACTACAGGTGCATGCCATCGTGCACAGCTAAATTTTTGTATTTTTTGTAGAGATGAGGTCTCACTATGTTGCTCAGGCTGGTCTTGAGCTTCAGGCCTCAAGCCATCCTCCCAAAGTGCTAGGATTACAGGTGTGAGCTATGGCATCCTACCTTATTCTTGCATTTTAATTAGTGTGGGTTATTTTTCATTAGATTAACACTAAGAAGTCAATATTGTAATCTATTTTTGTCTCTCAAAAAACCTTCTACAATAATTGACCAATCCACAAAATGATATTGGCAAGACATTGTTAGTATACTTGTGAGAGATTCAAAGTTGGGTACTACCTTTAAATGTATTGTGTACCATGCTCGATGAGAATTGTTTTTGAAAGTGTAAATCAGAATTGCTTGAAAAACAGTTGAATCATTAATTTATTCATTCCTTTATTTTAAAGACAAATACAGATTTATTGAATATCTGCTATATGCTTGGTGCTTTATAGTTGAAACCAGAATGAGAAGTGAGAAGAGAAATTGTTGTAGGAAAATGGAAGGAGAGAGAGGGAATTCCTAAAGAAAAATCCTGATCATCCTTGGCTGGTCTTGTATTGACACTATAGCTTTACAGATTAGATTAATTTTAGTGAAAAGTTGACGTTTTATAATATTAGGTCTTTTATGATATTCTCTCCATTCATTCAAAGTATTTCCTTTTTCCATTACTAAAGTTTTGTAGTTTTTTTTCTTATAGTTCTGCACAGAAATTATTGTTTATTCCCAGGTATTTTGTTTCTATTATGAGAAATAAAATCCTAACTAGTTTCCCTACTTTCAGTAAGTCCTCCCCACATTTGCACCTACAGATTTATTCTCCTTCTTTTAGGTTCATTGAAGAGTTTTAAAAATTATTTTCATCTTTAGATAATAAATTATGCATTTTTGTTGTTTTAATGGTTACCCTTAAAATTTTAACATGCTTACTTAAAAATAGCTAAAGTTTATCAATATTTCTACTCTTCTTCTAAACAATATAAAAAACTTAAAATGCTTAAATTTGATCAATCTCTTTCTATCTTGATATTGTTCCCAACACTTTATTTAAACCAACACTTTGGTTTATTATCAGAAATTAGTTCATTTCTAGTTATTTTTAAATATTCAGGATTGTCTACATTTAACTGCACGTGTACAGAAGATTTCTTTGTCCATCATACCTTCTTGCATTTCATTTCTTCCTTTGGGAATATTTTTTCTTTTTCTTGAAGTTCCTCTAGATAGAGTCTGCTCTTGGTAGATTTTGTCTTAAAATGCCTTTATTTTATGCTTATTCTTTAATAATAATCCAGCTGTATATAAAGTTATAGATTTTTAAAATGTTTTTATTTTCATTTATTTAATCTTTTTAAACATCCAATAGATTTAGGGGTTACAAGTAGTTTTTTTATACATGGATGAATTGTATAGTGGTAAAATCAAGGCTTTTAGTGTACCCATCACCCAAATAGTGTACATTGTACCTGATGGTGTACATTGTACCTGATAAGCCTCCTCCCAAGTCCCCTACTTCTGAGTCTCCAAAGTCCATTATACCACTCTATATGACCATGTATACTAATCATTTAGCTCTTGCTTATAAGTGAGTACATGCGGTATTTGTTTTTCCATTCCACCCCTGAGATACTTCACTTAGGATAATGGCTTTCAGTTCCATCCAGGTTCCTGCAAAAGACATTATTTCATTCCTTTTTTATGGCTGAGTAGTATCCCATGGTATATGTGTGTGTTTATTACATTTTGTTTATCCACTCATCAGTTGATGGGCGCTTAGGTTGATTGAATATCTTTGCAAGTGTGAGTTGTGCTGTGATAAACATGAGAATGCCTGGGTCTTTTTGCTATAATGACTTCTTTTCCTTTGGGTAGCTACCTAGTGGTGAGATTGCTGGATCAAATGGGAGGTCTATTTTAGTTCTTTGAGGAATCTCCATACTGTTTTCCATAGAGGTTGTACTAATTTACATTCCCACCAACTATGTATAAACATTCCCTTTTCACCACATCCACATCATCTATTGTTTTTGACTTTTTAGTAACGGCCATTCTGACAGGGGTAATGTAGTATCTCATTGTGGTTTTAATTTATATTCCCCTAATGATTAGTGATGTTGAGCATATTTTCATGTTTGTTGGTCATTTGTATATCTTCTTTCGAAAAATATCTGTTCATGTCTTTTGCCCACTTTTTAATGGGGTTGTTTTTTTTCCTTAATGATTTGTTTGAGTTCCTTGTAGATTCTGGATATTTGGATATTAGTCCTTTTTTGGATGTATAGTTTGCAAATTTTTTCTTCTATTCTGTAGGTTGTCTATTTACTCTGTTGGATATTTCTTTAGCAGGGCAGAAACTTTTTAGTTTAATTAAGTCCCATTTATTTATTTTTGTTTTTATTGTGTTTGCTTTGGGAGCATTAGTCATAAATTCTTTGCCTAGGCCAATGCCCAGAAGGGTTTTTCCTAAGTTTTCTATAATTTTTATGGTGTCAGGTTTGTAATCCATTTCTATATTTAATCCATTCTGAGTTAATTTTTGTGTATGGTGAGAGATAGGGATCTAGTTTCATTCTTATGCATGTGGCTGTCCAATTTTCCCAGCATCATTTATTGAATGTGGCATCCTTTTCCAAGTGTACTGTTGTCTGCTTCGTCAATGACCAGTTGGTTGTAGGCATATGGTTTTGTTTCTGTAAAGTTATAGATTGACATTTATTTTCTTTCAGGGTTTTGAAAACATGTTTCCATTGCCTTCTGGTTTCCATCATTGCTTTGAAAAAGTCTACTATTAGTCTGATTATTGTTCTTTTGTAGGCAACTTGTCTTTTCTCTCTGGAAGCTTTCAACCAATCTGGAAAATTCTTGTCTTTCCCATTTTCTTTCTTTTTTCTTTCTGAAAGTTCTATTATAAAACATATTATGGAACTATTTATTCGATCTTCCATGTCCCTTAACCCCTTTCATGTTTTCCCTTTCTTTATGTTGGGCAACATTATGGGTAATTTCCTTATATCTATCTTCCACTTCATTAACTCTCTCTTTAGCTGCATCTATTTTTCCTTTCACCATATCATAAAAACACATGATAAAGACACATTTAATAAGCATCAAGATCAGATTATTACATTTAGCAATAAACAACCTGGGTACCAAAAATAACTACTTTATAAAACTTTTGTTGGAATGCTTTGCACTTTCCACAGAACAAAAACTAAAATACCTAATATATAATTAGTCATAAACACAGTCCTTGTGTGTGTGTATATGTGTGTTTTTGCCCATAGTAATATTTTCTAAAATGTCTCTCCTTGTAGCAGATAGGCCTTGCCACTGTAGTTGTCTGAATTCATAAAAAACCTGCTGTAACCAGTAGCTTTCCTCTTATTTCTCAGGCTCTTCTCCTCTGCTAAGCATTTTTTTTTCTTGAAAGTAATTAAAATCTTCTGCCATTACTGTAGCTACTGCTCATACTAAAACAACTATAACCACCTTGGTTTTGTGGTTTGGCAAAGTATTAACCTCCACCATCATAAAGACCAGAGCTTCTGCCTCCATAGTGTTCTCCCTTTATGGGCCCAGAATTTGTAGATTGTTGTAATTGCCAACATCCATTGTAACTTCTACCACCTCCAAAATTGCTTCTGTCATTACCAACTCCATAATAACCACCCCCACTGCCATCAATTCCACTACCACCATGGCTGCCACCAAAGCTGTCACAACTGTTGATGTTTCCTCCATGATAAAAGTTGCCATTCCTTCTAAAGCAAACTTCACACCACCGCCAAAGTTTTCAAACCACTTTGACCTAGCTGAGGCACTGGTGATATCTTGCTTAACCAGGGCTCTCCTTGCTTCAGTTTATAGCCATTAACAGTATGGTGTTTCTGAGTGACAATTGTATTCATGGAGTTATGGTCACCAAAGGTTATGAAAGAAAAGCCTCTCTTCTTGTCACTGACCCAGTCAGTAATGACTTCCATCATTTCGATCTTTCTATAGTGCTCAAAATAATCTTTTACATTATGTTCTTCTAGTATCTTCCTTAATGCCACAAAGACCTTTTCTATAGGTAACTGGGCACCTGATCTTTGGAAATCTTTTTTAGAAACATCTGTCTTGGATTTTACAACTCTTCCACCTTATGTGGCCTTGCATTCATGACTGAATCTGCTTGCATCACAGTGGCATGTGTGACAAACCCAAAGATTCTGGAGTGCTTGGTGTTCATTACTACACACTCTGTGATCATTTCTCATTGCTCAAAATGGCTGTTCAATCTCTTCTCATTATTTTTCAGTTCAAACTTTTAACGAAGAGCTTCTGCAATTATTTGGGCTTTTTGTGAGGCTGACTTAGACATGATGGCAGCAGGAGGAAAGACTTTAGCAATGCTTCCTCTGTTATGGTCATAAGCAGAAAACCACTGAGTTTTTAATATCAGTGGTTATATTTTTAATTTCTGTGTTCTTTTTCAAATGTCTTTTAGCTTAATAATTTTCTTTTAAGTATTATGTCCCTTATTTATATACATTATTCATTTTTAATTTTCTTTTATCATTCCTAAACAGACTTATTTATATTGCCTGTGTATAATAACTTTATCATCTGATATTCTTTGGAGTCTAATTCTATGGTCGGTTTGTTCTGTGACTCTTGATCATGGTGGCTTCTTTTGTGATGTGTTTTGTCATTCTGGATTTACAAAATTACATTCAGTTTTAGTGAAGCTTTATCTGTGAGAATACTCTTCAGCCTGGTTGAAAATGTGATCCTCATGGAGGTTTTCCTCTTGCATCTGCTCATTCTAGAACTTTTGTCTTTAGGTTAATTTCTTGACCAAGCAATTCCTGGAACACAAGTAGTATAAATTATAACATCAAACTAAGATGAGAACAGGATGGTAGCTGTCAATAATCAGAGGATACATTTTCCTTACCCCAATCCCATTTCACAACAAACCAGTTCCTTGTTGATTCCCTGTGCTGATAGTGAGATTTTTCATTTATTTAATATATAGATAGCCCTTCGAAGGTTCCAACTTTATGTGGGAGGAGATGGGATGTTGTGTCTTAATTCAAATTCCCCACTTCAAGAAAGCTCAAGGCCTTATTTTCTACACCAACATAGTCTTCGAAATTCAAACTTTTAGACAGAAAAATTAGTAAACTTCCATTGGGGCCCTAAAGCTTGGGTTTTCAGCTTCCTCTTCGTTTTGGCCTTTGGAGCTTTCCTGTACTTGAGGGTGAAGGTGGGAAGAGTTCACTTACATTTTAAAAAGGATGTTTGTTTTACTTTATGTAGAATTTCTAGGCGTTTTGTAGCAGGAGGATTTTTTTGGAGATATTTAGTTTGCCATATTACTAGAAATAGAAGTCTCATTTATTTCATTTACCTTTTCACAGCTATTTCCCAAACACCGGGGAAAATGTTTGGCAGATAGTAAGTTGCACCAAATATTTGTTGAATAAGTAATTGTTGACTTAAATAATATGGCTAACATCCATGCATTTTAGAAGAAAATTTCAGAAGATGGGTTCTTAGCCCCAGGCAGCATTGGCAAAGGTGAGAATTTTAGGCCCTGTTCAAGGACAATGAAAGGAAAATGACATTTAGGGGCGTCAATATAATCTACCTAGGAATCTGATTCTGCTATAAGGAAAAATGCTTATGTGTCCAAGAAATAGAACTGCTTTTGGCCATCACCTCATTCTATTATTTGCACCAAAAGAATGAATCACATTCTAGGCAGGATTAAACTCCCTAGATTTATTTATTTATTTATTTATTTATTTAGTACCACCTTCTTCATGATCTCATATTTCTTAGCATCTTTCTCACAAATTAAAATGCATATCTGGGGACAGTTTTTCCCCCATCATGAATAAACATGAGTGTAAATCTATTCCATACACTTTTAGAATAATTGTAATAAAAGTTCTCCACCCTCTCCCCTGACCCCTCATATAAGATTCCATTTAGACAAAAATTCTCTATCTCACTCTCCTACACTCCTCAGATATTGATTTTCCCTTACTTTATGAAAAGACGTTCATTTTACCAATTTAGCCACCATCAGAAATAATCCCAACCACCAGGCTGGACTAAGTGAGCAGTCATGTGGAGATCGACTGGAGGTCAGTGCTGGAAGCCTGTATTCAGCCCTGCTGGGCTGTTTCTATAGCAGAAGGTAGGGGAGAGATTACCTGTGGTTTCTAGGAACATTATCCAATAATCAAATATACAAATCTTCCCCATGTGCTTTATGGAGAGCAAGACCACCCATATTTTATGTTAAACAAGGCAAAAATATTATTGTTAATAGATGCCAATATCATATTTATATGTACTTTTTACCTTTAAATATCTTCAAATATATTACATTTGAATATATTTCTGAAAAATTTTTCTTACACATTGTTGCTAAGAAAATTCTGTCTCCCTTCTCCAGTGAAAGAGGGCAAGATTATTATGAAAGATATTTTTAAATGTTATTGACATGTTAATTCAATCTGAGTAATAAAGCATTAGGCAGCTGTTTGGGAAAAACTCTGAAATAAATTATGATTCATGCCATGTCTAAGTTGATACGTAAATTTAGAACTATCTTCAATTGTGGAGTGACTCTCCACATGACAGAGAAAGTAGGTTTCTCATGACCAGAAATCTCAGATTTTGGGGAAGAATCTCAGAACTATTTGATTTTAAATAAAAGCACCTTGTTAAATGTATCATTAAAAGTCATTTGCTTTTTGGGAGAGCTTTGTTACATGTGTGTCTACATGTGATTTGCTGTCTAGATTTCATATAAATTAAAAATCACCCTAGCACTCTGGGAGGCCGAGGTGGGCGGATTGTTTGAGCTCAGGAGTTCGAGACCAGCCTGAGCAAGGGCGAGACCCCATCTCTACTAAAAATAGAAAGAGATTAGCCAGACAACTAAACATATATAGAAAAAATTAGCCGGGCATGGTGGCGCATGCCTGTAGTCCCAGCTACTTGGGAGGCTGAGGCAGGAGGATCACTTGAGTCCACGAGTTTGAGGTTGCTGTGAGCTAGGCTGATGCCACGGCACTCTAGCCGGGGCAACAAGAGTGAGACTCTATCTCCAAAAAAAAGTAAAAATCACAGAAATCCTTTGGCAGTCCACACATCCTCATTTTTGTCTGGAAAACATGGTTATTGAACCCATGAAGTCATTTTCAATAGCCAATTGGACAGAATATTTCTTACTGAGTTTTAATCATAGGGAAATCTAGTCTTCTAGAAAGGACACTGGGTTGAGAGTTAGAAGATGAATATTTGGGTCTGGGCTGTGCCTCTTAGAAGCTTATAAGCCTTCTGTGATCTGGAGCAAATTACTAAATCTGAAACTTGCCTCCATTGTAAAGTAAAAAGTAAAGTGTTAGGTGTTAGTTCTCCCAGAAGGCTCTGAGCAAGGGCACGTCTGCCCTAGTCGCCATTGCATTTCCAGTCCGCAGCACGGCAGTTGACTCACGGGAGATGCTCAGTGTAGACTTACTGAATGAATAATAACTGTTCTTCCCTGAAGATGAATCAGAGTGTCTTGCTCACATCATAGCCCGAACCATGAACTTTCTTTTGTTTTCTCATGAATAAAATCCAGAGGTTGAAATAAATTACCTGCAAAGTTGCTTCCAAATGTGGCATTCTGCGATTCCAGGAATCCTCACTCTCCGCATCCTGGAGGTGTCCCGTAACTTACTGCTCTGTTGAAGTCCCCCAGCAATGTAACAGAACGACATGATTTTCAGAAACTATTTTATTATCTGTCTACAATATGCAGCCCAGAGGGATCGTCTTGACTCATGATCCAGTCAGTTCAGAAAAATTAAAAGAAATTTGCCAATGAATGGTTAATAGCCAGAGGAAGCATTCACATTCATTTGTCTGTATAGACAGTCTACTGAGTAATTCTTACTCCGGTTACTAAACCCTGTAGAAGAGGAAAATTTCTCATCTCTGAATCATGATTCTAATAAAATCTCCAAGGGCTGGTGTAAATACTTTTAAAAACACGAGTGCTTGTTATTTCATGAGAGTTGCTGAGAAGATAAGGCATTGTTTATAGTTACAGCAATATATAGGAAAATTAAACCCGTACTCTCCTCTCCTCCTAGTTGTACTCTTAGGCTGGGAATATTTGTCTTGATTAAGCACGATTCCAAAATGACAACTCAGAATTCAAGGCCTTTCATGAAGCCTTCATTGCTGTTAGAGAGTGATGACCAAGGGGCAGATGCCAAAGTGTATATGGGCGGGTAGACTTTTGGAGACTCCCATTCAGATTTAGTTTTCTGTATTTCCTGCTGTTTGTTCGGCCGGTGTGCGACCTCCACCTGTAACGTGAAGCCCCTAAACATTTACAGATGGGTTTGCGAAGCTCCCCAGCCTCTGCTGAAGCAACCAGTGTGAACAATCCGGCTGAGTGGATATGAGACGCATCTTCATCATTTAATTATTTGAATTGGGTTTATGGGCAGTAATGTGATTCCTCTCATCTGTGGAACTCAGGAAAGCCTGAGATGCTATTAAAATAGGACTGGGTGGGCCGTCTGGGGAAATCCAGAGCCTGTGATTCAATTACAGGGGCTTTCACAGGGTCAGTCACTACTCGGAAATTACAAAATCAAGTTGAGAGTCCAAAAATAGTCTAAATGTTAAGTTGATCATGTCGATCGGATTTAAATCACGCTTTTATCTAGAACTAGACATTAATAAATGCCATGAAGGAATAGATCACGAGCTGTTTGTTCATCCAAATGGTTCTTGTCTGATCTTTACTTCTTTCATCTTTACTTCTTTGGGCAGTGTAAAACATAAATTCAGCTTGTATTTGACCCATTTGGCTCATGAAGAATTGTCAAGGCTAAGAAGACAGGCTTTCTGATTTCTGGGGTTACCTGTCTCATTGTCCACAGCCCAGGCCTGCTTCTTGCTCCACTCTTCCTCATCTTACCTCCAGCCTGGGCTGTCCCTTTCCCGCCCTTTGCTGGCACATGTTGGACAGCACTTTGATTCCTCCACTCGGTGACACCACCACCCACACCAGGCCAGGGTTACCTGCGAAAGGGGCAGCTGGCAGTGACAGGAGGGGGTTTCAGTGAACAACCTGCAAATGCTACCCACCCTGGCCTTAAACTTGAAATTCTTTCTCTTCACTTGACACTCATACTTCCTCCATTTTGCAGTGTCTCCTTTTTATCATTATCCTCCCCTCTGACTGTCTTGAGAAACTCAAAACCATTCCACTATGTGATACAGAGCTATAATGTTCTCACTCCTCCACCTTCCAGGCCATACATATCTTGGAAATCTGGGGTTTTTGAGTTATTTTTGGGTTTTTTTTTCCCCACTGAGTGTTTTGAAACTGAGAAATTCCTAAGAAGAATTCTGCCTCCAGCTTCTAAAACCACATTACTGTTTCCCCTTGTTACCCTTCTGTCTTTCCTTTGACTCCCCAAGATTATTGCTTATCCTCAGAAACCCAGGAGCCTCGGGCTTTCCAGACCCCAGGGACACACAGAGCAGGCCCACGTGAGCTTCAAGTCTAGCCTTAGCCTTTCTCCTTCTGCCCCAGGATGCTAAGGGTTTTTTTTTTTCTCCCAAAAGACCCCTTCCTAGCTAGTTTGACACACTAGCACTGAGAATCAAACCCATTAAACTAATCTTCCCAGTGAGGTGCTCCTAACAGAAAGTGGCTTGCATTTTAAGAGAGGACTTAACCCCAAATATTAGACTAATGGTTCTCAACCTGGAACCATTTCACTCTCGCCCTCTCCCTCCTCCCTGGGGTATATTTGGCAATGTCTGGAGACATTTTGGGTTGTCACAACTGAGGGCTTGGGGAGTTGCTTCTAAACATCTTACAATGTATAGGAGAGCCCTCACGCACAAAGGGTTAGATAACAGGGAAATTTCATTGACAATTTCTAGACAAAAATATTTTGGGGAAATGTCCTTTAAAAAATACACACAGCTGGACATGGTGGTGCATACCTGTAGTCCCAGCTCAGCCACTCAGGAGGCTGAGGAGGGAGGATCTCTTGAGCTCAAGGAGTTTGAGGCCAGCCTGGGCAACATAGTGAGACCCCATCTCAAAACCAAAAACCAAAAGCCAAAAACCACATACACACAGACACTTGAATTGCCACTTCTTTTTCAGATCATCCAAGTAAGTGTGGAAGTTTCTAGAAGGAATGATGGAATCCTAGAGGACTGTGAGCAACTACAAGACCATGTTGGGTGCTTGAAGCACAGAACCAGTGCTTTGCTTAGTGAGGTCATCCCAAAACAGCTCATCAGGAAAGAGAAATGTGGGGGTTGGGTTTCCTTTGCTGGAGTAGAGTTCATTCCCATTTTATTTTATTTTTGAATTATTTTTCTTTTTTTTTTAATTTCTCTACTATAATTCTTTGTTTTTTCTATCCTCACTCCTTCCTTCCTTCCTCTCTCTTTCTTTCTTTCTTCTTTCTTTCTTTCTTTCTTTCTTTCTTTCTTTCTTTCTTTCTTTCTTTCTTTCTTTCCCTTTGACCTATTTGTACATGAACTTCATTTTCTGAGCCTCTACCAATTGATATAAGTAGCCCACACAACCAGATTTCAATAACTGGACAAGAGATCTTGTATGTTTCTTGTCAAGCTGAGAAAATGCCATTTCAGCCCAGAGTAAGCACTTACAGAGAAAGCAATAATTCAGTGACGTCGATGGCAGTGAGTTAGCTGCTGGTAGAGACACTGAGTTTACAAATACTGCCAAAGCATACTAGCACTGAGGGGACAGGCACTTAGCTGGGACCCATAGGAAAATACAGGGTGAAAATTTGGCATAATTTCTCTATTTTTAATATCTTTTACCCATCAACTCTCAAGAATAGTTATCAGTAAGATAGGTCAGTTGCCTTCCCTGAAAATCTTTACAAACTTTGAAGATGCCTCGTGATCAAGTTGTTTTAAGTGTGGTCCTGAGAAAAGACAAGGGAATAGTTCCCATAACCTGCAGGGGTTTCTTTTCACCAGAGGATTTGGCAAGACTATCATGAGTTTAAAATAACAAAGTTAACACTGAAAATTCACTTTATTATGTTTTGATTTCACAGAAAATGTAGACTTGTAAATAACAATAGTTCTTTGTAACAATCTGCATGACACTTTTATTAGCTTGTGGAAGTGGGAGGTTTGGTTACACAGGAATCCATGTGAATATCAAGGGGGAAGAAAGCTAGCGGTGGAACAACTATGATTTAGAAAAATAACGATCATGTTGGGTTTTGCAAACCACCTGTCACCTTGCTGATCCCCAGAAAAATGTAAAGAACATTCTCATGGATGAGTGAAAATTTTCTCTGCCTAGGTAAGGAGAAGGTCAAAAGCAGCAGGGCTTAGCTGTCAGCTCACACCAGCAGATCGCTTTTCAGAAGTTCAGCACAGACCTGACAAAAGCTATTTACCAGCTTTGGAACTGGCAAGGTCTATTTGTTGAGTACAACTCTTGCTCTTAAGATAAGGAAACCCAGGTTGAAGTACAGTAAAGAGACACAAAAGAATGGTTCTGGTCCACTGGACACTTCTCTGAGCCTTTATTTTGAGAGCTGGCGAGAGGGGAGATGAATGTTTTTCAGCTGAGCGAGACAACACCAGCCCCGGGCCAGCTTTTAATAACTGAGAAGTAATAACAATATCCTGACCTGAAAAAGCCGGCAAGCAGGGTGCCTGCACGGTCATGTTGGCCGCTTTGGAGACAGCTCTGCTTTAGGTCTCGTGAAGTCAGTGTGAGGTTCCTTAATAAATTAGTATGGCCCAGAGCTGGATTTTCTGACTTTAAAGCTACCTTCTTTAAAAAAGAAATGCAATACCTAATTTTTTTTTCGGATTTTGTAATAATTCTAATAAAAGGAATATAGCTGTGACGATTTCAAAACACCTCTTGAAATGAACGCTGACCACCTGGAACAGAATTACACAGCAGGTATGGACCATCCAAGCCATGGTCTGGGGCCAACAAGTAGGTGCTGGGAGTCAGGGTCAGAGAAGCAATGGCAGGAAGAAGGGTGGGGGTTACCAACAAGAGCAGAAAAAGCCATGCTTGTGATAACCAAGCTCTGCCAGTCACCTGGCAAAAGCCACCCAGCTCTTTCCCTCCCATGTCCCCTCCCATCATATGGCCCTACCCAGGCTGAACTGCCACATGCTGGATCATTTTTTTCAGAAGTCTGTTTCAATCTGGTGACATCAGATAAGTAAGAGCAGATAGTTAGTGCTCTGGGGTGCCCTGCGCCTCTCCCACCTCCATCCTGAAGCATCTGTGGTCCAGTAACATGCCAAGGCAGGCCCTCGTCCCCAAGGGGCACAGAGGCAGAGCTGAGTGTGGTCATGGCACTGGGGCTTTTGTGCTTGAGCTTAGGCCACTTGAGGGGATAAACTGATCTTTTAGGGCAGGGCTTTCACTCTTTCAGACCAGGAGGGGGCCATGCAGGATGCTGTAACCAGAATGCATCTTGCCAAAGCGGACTCTGAGAATACAGACAAACACCAGTCAGCACCACCAACCAATTTAGGGAAGCAAATCTGTTGCCGAAAGCAACTCATATGCTAAGTCTCAGAGTTACATGCAGATTATATCTTTATTGTAGAAAACTCCAGGGAACTAGTCTATATCTTCTAATGTGGGACCTTTTTTGGATATTGCAGAAAATTAATGAGCATTATCTTGGAACTACAAAACTTTAATTTATACTAAGATTTATTTTTATTAGGGGGGAATTTGTAAGGAAATTTGACCTGAATGGATTTTCCCACTATTTTGTTTTGGGTAATTCATACCATACATTTCCTTAAAAGTCTCAGGTAATCAGGAGTTTAGTGTATTTCAGAATCCTGGAATACTAATCCTCCACCAAGCCCTAAGTACACTGAGTTTGAAATTATCTTCTTCTTTTTTTTTTTAAGCTTTGTTTTTTCCAAATAATAGAATAGAAATTTCCTCTTTCAGAAGAAAAAACACACAAAAATATTTCACCCTCTCATTTTGCCCTCCTCAGTGGCAGGGCTCACTACCACCTGCCATGGTTGCCATAGTCTCCCTTATAGATGAGGACAATTTATGTAGATTTCTACAGGGATATGCCTTGTCCCCTTGCTACTTATCAGGAAGGATGCATTTCAGCATAAAAAGAAAGTCAGATCTAAACATCACAGGAATAACAAAAACAATGAACATCCCACTGGAGCTAGAATTATTTGGAATCCACTGAATTAATCCTGAGAGAAACTAGTTTTGTTTAATGGATAAAGTGCTTAGCTTTCTCAAACACTCACAGAATGTGGCCCCATTTGTGATGGAGATCTGGGACACATGATATGTGTAGGGACCCTATGCCTCCCTTGGTCTCAGTTTCCCCAAACTGAGGGGAGCTGAAATGTCCTCTAAGACCCTTTCCAATTCTAAACATATCCATGGGTTTAAGACTTTGTGGTTCATCTAGTAGGAAGAAGAGCCGATGGCTTCGGGATCCCTGTGCAAGTGCCTTCGTCCTCCCATGACAGCGTTCACACCAAGTAACTGAAGGCTGAGTGGCTGCCACGTGCCCAGCCTAACCCCACACTAAGTTCAGAGCAGACACTGTCATGCTCCATTGTTCCCGCCCTCTGAATCCATAGAAGAAAAAGAGGAAAGAGTCACTTTGGAAAAGTTAGTCAACTAATATAGGGGTTTGGGAGTGAAGGAAAGGGGATAAATTCTGTCATTTTTAAGAAGATTAGGAGGCAAATATCAATCATGACAAAGTACTCTAGCAGGTTGTTTTCCACGAACCTCAGTCCAAATGACCTACTAAAAAGCAAGAACAGAGAAATTGAAGGCCAATGTGTTAAAAAATGAGCAAGCATCAGTAATTTGACACCAGATGCATATAATGAACTATCCTGTTAGTTAACGTAGCCCTGTGAGGAAATCATGTATAGAACAAGAACCAAATTGTTCAAGACGATGAGAAGTAGCTTTGCTTCTCATCTATTTCACCTTTCTTTCATTTAATATAAAAAATGGTGCAGGCAGCCTAAACATTTTCCCTGAATGTCGTCTTTTGGCTGATGGCAGAAGCCAACCACTATTTGCATACTGATGCTCCCATAATTACAGTTGTGTCCCTTAAATATAGTCTCCAAGTTACGATTTGTTTGCAACATAATATGGGAGGATTACCAAGTTTATAAGCAAAGCTATGTGTCATTTGCTTTAGGCTACAGTATCACGTCATCTTGTAAGCATCGAATAAATACAATTAAACATGACAGGTCTTTAAAGAGTGTTTGAAGGGTGATGGGCACTGGCTGCTGCTCCCCAGCACACGTGGCCGACTTCTCTTAGGCATCTGCTGGCCGTAAAGGCTGCCCCAGGCGTGATTTAGCTCTGGAAACCTCTCTGTCAGCATTTTAGTTCACTGGTCTTGTCATCCCACAAGTTTTCATTCTCAAAGTCATTTCAGTTACAAAACGCCATGGGTCACATGCAAAATACCAGATAGGAATTTTATTCTCCTTTTTTTTTTCTTTATCTGTACAGACATATTTTCTGATATTTCACGCACTAAATTATTTTCTGCCATATTCACCCAACAGTTAGAAAATGCTGCCAGACCGTCCATCTTCTTTTTAAATCCCTTCAGATCCTAAGTGAGAAGGCAGTCCCATCTCCTAAAGATTCTTTATATCAAGGGATGGTAATGCAGAGGAGTCGCTTTCTGAGGCTTTTGCTATTGCAAAGATTGAGCATGCCACCGTACCCAAGGATGCACATTCCCACCTTGCTACATCAGATTTTAATATGGCAATAACTGCCATATTTCTGGGCATTTATTGGAAAATATGCATTTTAAACCTGAAGTTTATTGAAAGCCATCCTTCTCCAGGCAATGACCAATGACCCCTGGGGCTGGTGGCTATAAAAACACTTGATCAGAGAAAAGCCTTGCTTGTTTTTCTCAGGAATTAAAGTTAATTCAGTGGCAGTTGATGGTGCTTTCTTTACCCATCAAAGAGAAGTATGGATTTTCTTAACTGAGAGCATTTGTTGGAAGACACAGAGAAAGCTCCTTTGAGATACTCTTTTTCCTGTCTGGCCAATTGCTCTAGAAAGAGGAAAAGTCTAGGTGGATGGAGACAGTGGTCTAGGCCCACCAGCCTCCCTCTGGAACAGCCTGTCATGCCCTTTCCAAAGAGAACTCACTAGGAAGAGGGGTCCCCCAGAATGCCGGAAGACAGATAGAATAAGGTACGCTTTATGTGCAGCATGTGGCCCCCAGTGCTGGGGCCCCAGGGAGGAAAAGGGGGCTTATGTTGAGACAAAGGCCATATGCCTTAGGAAACATCCCCCCAGAGAGAACCCAAAGGTCCAGCGTCCTTGCAGATCCAATGGAGTCCTTGCGGGAGGGAAGGTGGATGGTGACCTCTGCTGGGGTCATGTGGGGGTCGCCCAGTCGGCGTTCTTGGGGGCCTTACACGTGTGCACGTCCAGGGCCTCCAGGCAGTCCTGACAGCGCACAGCACAGCACCAGTGGAACTTACACTCGCACTTGGTCATCCGGGTGACACGGGAGGTGTCATAGCCTCTCCCGCAGCACATGACTTCGCAGCTGTCCATGCCCCGGGAAGTCAGGTTGCACACACGGCCTGCTGTACCCAGGGAGCCTGGAAGACAAGACGGGAGATGTCACTGCCAAGGTTGGGCAGAATACACTATGCCTCAGGAGGAGAAAAGTCATGGGTCCATCCTCCAGGACAAGGGCTCTGGCATCACCTCCCCGAAGCCTGGGACTGTCACACCCATTCTGTGGGCCTGTGCCGTGTGTAACCCTCTGTGCCAGCCGCAGGGAGCGTAGCAGTGCAAAGAGGGCCCAGTCCAGGAAGGATGGACATGAAGTTTTGGATTTGTCTTGGGCAATCTGAATCCAGCTCTCCCATTTCTGAGTTGGATAAACTGCTCAGATTATCCTTACCCAGCCTTAAATTGAAGGATCCTTGAATGGACAATGCCAGATCAAAGTGAAAGAAGGATCTATTCTTGTTTCCTCTCTCCTGACCTCAAATCAAATTAAGGAAGATGTAACCATGGTTAGCTCCCTCAAAATTCATCAGGGCATGGAATCCTTAAAGAGAAGGAATTCTATCTCCACAGCCCTGATTACACCAGCTTATTAGAAAGGGAATAGAATTGCAGTTGCTGAAGGGGAAGTGTGGACATCATGTGTGTGAGACCTGGAGGAGGGAGGAAGGTCCTGCTGGGTTTATCCCATAACTATCCCCTGCTGCAGCTTAGCAGGCCACACAAGTGTGTGTGGGGTGCTGGGTGAAGCCAGGATTCTAGGCCTTCAGTGAACAAAGCTGGCATCAAAACCCTGTTGGAAATTACCGATGGAACATCATCTTAGTCAGTCAGGGTGATGTTGCTAACTGACAATCCATATTTAGGTATTTGTTTCTGAAAAAGAATTTCAAAGATAAAAAGCCTCTAAATTTGATTTACTCCTGGGGAAGCACCCAGAATTCTTTCATAAGAACATTATCAGACAACAGAACCAAGGGTAGTAGACATTTTTAGAGAATTTGCTCAGCTTATAATGATCCTTTCTACTTCCTCCTCCACAGAGATGGCCGCCTGGCAGCCATGTTGTACAACATGTCCCTGTTCAATGGCAGCAGATGATTGGACCAGGGGTGAGCACCTGACTCATGCTGGGCCAGTCAGGTAGATTTCCCTAGAATTGTGTGATTTTGACAGCTGGTCAACATCTCTACATATAAACTCAGTTGCATTGGCAGCCACGTCCCATGATGAGGTCGGTGGACTAGAAGAGATCCACCCAGAGGCAGGAACAAAGCAAATGTACAGATACAATGAAGACCAGACCTGGAAAGAAAAAGCTGCCCACATTCCAAACTATTTTCTGGTTCTGCATCTATTTCTCCCTGAGGCCTGGCTGCATTCCAACCTCTGAGTTCCTAGAGACTCTGTATCCTTATAAGAAATTTCCTTAGAGAAGCTAAACTCTTTATTTAAAAACAAAACAAAACAAATCAGGGTGAAAAAGACAATGACTTAATTCATTTCCAGCTCCTCCATCATTTAACTAGGAATGTCTCCCTCTTCTAACTCCTACAGGGCCTCGTGACTGTCTCTGTTTATCACAATCCACTCTGTGTTAGCATTATCTACAAAAATGTCATGTTGCCCTGCCTGTCAAGGATGACCAGGGAAGCGGCAGGGTTCAAGCAGGGCGCAGGGTTAAGAAGAGGAGAGGGTGGGGTAGAACTTGCTCTGCGTGATTGGCCTCCAAGAGCAGGAAGAGCGGCCGGGGAATTTCATGAGGACAGGAAGGATGGCAAAGGGCTGGGGTCAGGGTGGAAGATGGATCAGCCAGGGGTGGCCCTGAGCCTACATCGTGCTGAAGAAGCAAAGGGTTGGAAGAGGCAGCAGCTGGGGCTGGATTCAGGGCAACCATCAGAACAGTCCTTAAAATTACTGATAGTGCAAAAAGGATGCACTGCCAAATGCTGCCTCTTAACAGCACACCCATTATTTTATTCAATAAGCATTTAGTGAACACAAACATGTGCAAGACACCGTGCTGGCTGCTTGGGGTTTGGGGGGGTGGTTGGTGAATACAATAACTAGGACTCAGTTCCTATTCTCAGGGGACCTCATAATGTGGTGCAGAGATAAACAGGTAAAGAGATAATTCCACTATGGGATAATTGTTTCATTTGCTGAAGAGCTACTGGGACCCACAGTAGAGTCATGTACAAAGCACTACGGCAGACAAAGCTGAAAGACAGTCAAGTGAGGTTATTTAGAGCTTGGACAATCAGGGCTCAAATCCTAGCTTTGCCATGTGTCAACTGTGTGGCCTTGGGCAAATTACTTCATCTTGTCAAGCTTTGGTTTCCTGCAATGCAAAATTGGGATAAAAACAGTTCTTTCCTCACAGGGCTTGTGTTTAGGATGGAATGCGATAATGCATGAAAGCGCCTGGCATAGTAAGTGCTCAGTAAATGTTAAGGGCTCATTCATTCACTTAGCAAGTGTTTTCTGAGTGACTACTATGTGCCAGGCACAGTTCTGGGAGCCTAGGATATATGAATTTATAAAACAAAAATCTTGCCCTGAGGAGCTTGTGTTCTAGGAGGCATGAACCAAGAATATTATAATAATGATATTTCTGAGTATTAATATTAATAGTAGCAAGATCAGAAAAAGAGCCATTAACTGTGCACTTTTACAGAGGAGGTGGCATTAGAGACAGGATGAAAAGGAAGAGGAGATCTGCAGGTAAAGGGTGGGGTCAATGGCATCCCAGGCAGGAGAGAACCTTCTAGCAGAAATTCCCAGGGCAGGTTCACAAAAGACTGCAGATTCAAGGTGACCCAGGCATGGGGTTGGGGGGAAAGGCATTAGGCAAAGAGTTTAGAGAGGGAGGTTGGAGCAACAGGTTAAAGAGACTTTATGCCATGCTATGGTTTGATTTTTATTCTGTGGTGGGTGGTGGGCCAGTCCAGATTTTTAATCCCCAAAACTATGTCGGGATAAGTCTGGAAGAACAGTTTGGGGCAGGCAGGAAGGGACGTCTTGAGGCTGTTGGAATAGTCCAGGCAGGAGACAATGAGCAGAGACAGAAGCAGGACAAATACTCGATGAGTTGAAGAGGGCGAGTCACTAGAACTTGGTGACTCACTGAACTAAGTGGCGGACGAGGTGCCAAGTAGGAAAAGACTGAAAAATGTTCCTTGGGCTCCGTGACAGGAAGGTAGCTGGGGCCTCCTTGTTGAGAGCAGTTTCAGTAAAGAATGGGGGATGGTCTAGATGAACAGCAGACTGGGGAGTGAAGGAAGGAGAGGACTTGGGGACAGTCGGGGACAGTGGGCACAGGCCCAGTTTCCAAGGAGACAGGTGACGAAGTGGAAGAAAAAGCACAGCCATGAGGAGCCATGAGGTCCATGGTGGGACCGTGAGGTTGTTTTAGGCCATTTAGTTTTTAGTGGTTTGTTACGCAGCAATAGATACCTGATGCCAGGTTTTCATCTCAGATAGGTGTTCATTTTAAAAAATTCAAAAATGAAAAAAACTAGCCAATGTTATTAGAAGTCAGGCAAATGATTTCTCTTGGGGAGTAGAGAAAAGGAGCGTGAGGGAGGCTTCTCGAATACTGAGCCTTTTTGGGGTCCTGATCTGGGCACCGGTTATATGGGTGTGTTCATTTGAGAAAGTTCATTGTGCCGCACACAGGGGATGCGTGCACTTTTCTGCATGCATTTTATATTTCAGCAACAAGTTAAGAAGAGAAAGGTGGTAGTGTTGGAGGAGGAGGAGGAAGAGGAGGAGGAGGGGAGGAGGGAAAGGAATAAAAGGAGAAAGGTGGTAACCATATGTGTCAAGGCCAGGAAATGAGCAAAGCTCTGGAAGGGGTGGGGGGAGCGGCACAGTGTTCCACACGGCTGGAATCCAGCGCTGGGGGAGACTCGCAAGACATGGGGCCGACGGTGAGTGGAAGCTGCGCTGTGAAGGCTCGAGCGGTTTAAACTCCCGCTGGCGGGCAGTGCGGCGCCGCCGAGGGTTTCATGCAAAGGGCATCGTGATCTGATCTGTGTTTCCGAAGGATACCGAGTGTGTGGGGCTGCGTGGCGTGGAGGGGGGCCTGAGCGAGGACCAGGGGACAAGATAGAGACCAAGAAAGTGCTCCGGGCAGGACGAGGAGCGGCCTGGATCAGGACAGCAGTAGCGGGAATGGGAGCGGTTAGCAGAGGCGGGACGGGCAGGACGCGGCGACTGCGTGGACGGACGGGAGCGCGTGAGAAGCGTCCAGAGGGTTCTGGCTTGAGTGACGGCGCTGGCGCGGGCGATTCCCTGAGGTGGGGAACGCCTGGGGAGGGGCCCGCTTCGAGAAAAGATAATGACTGTAGTTTTCAACATGTGGAGTTTGCTGGGACTGTGGTCATCCGGGTAGAAATGTTCGCCGGACATACTCTCTGGGACTCGTGAGAGAGGCTGGGATGGAGACACAGACAGGGAAATGTTTTGCCCAGATGTGGCGATTGAAGCCGGGGGTGTGAATGAGACCCTTCGTGGGGGTGAAAAGTGCTCTCACTTGGTATCCCAAAGGTGACTCAATTTTTACTTTTTTGTGTTTTGTTCATAAGCCCTACATGCCAATAAACATCCTTCACTTCCACTGCTCTGTGTGCATCAAAACCAGGAATATATTACTGTGCATTAGAATTCCCTATCCCCCTTGGGGCGGTGGGCTTAGAGGGCAAGGACAGGCAGGCAAGGTGTCTTGTTCCTGATGCAGGCTGGGGTCTCTTTCTGACATCTAACTTGGTGGTCTTTCTCCAGTGGCTTGAAGCCTAAGGAGGTTTGAGCTGGTGGTCTCACTCAGCCTCGTGCAATGGTTGTGGTGGTCATTTGTCCCCCAATGCAGAAAACTGAACTGGACTCTGAACAGGATTGCTCAGGGGTATGACTCATCAGAACTCAGAGATAGGATCAGACAAAGCAGTGACCATTGTGAAAAGCTTCACTTAGAAGTGGTTTCAGGAAAGGAAACAAAAATTCCGGCGGTGAGATGTCTCAGTAGTTCAATGAGCATTTAGAAAACACTGGAAAACACAATTAATCTGAACATGCCACTGTCCACTGGCTGCCCCAACAGGGCAGAAGGAGGGCCCAGAATAAGCAAGATGAGAGAGGGTTTTTGAGGACTGAGAGCCACTGATGTGAGATTGGTGGTGAGGTCGCACCTAGGGCACCAGGGAAGTGGCCCGCTGGGCAGGGAAGGGCGGTCACTGAAGCCGGAAAGGGAGGATGAGGCAGCCTAGCAGTGGACGACAAACTGGCCCTGCTTTGGGGTTTGGATCTGATTAGACCTAATGACAGGCTATAAAGCAGAAGTGACACTTGTCATTTTCACAGAATATAGAGCCATTTCATCAAAACTCTGAAAAGAGCATTTCTGGAGTGTAGAATCTATACAAAATTTGCTGGTATTACTTTCCTTTAATGACTTATAATAAAGATTCATTGTTATTGCTGGCAGCAGGGCCATACTGCCTTAAAGACCTCCCGTCGGTCTTTCCAAAACAAAGAGCATCACCATTATGCTTAAAATAAAAGAATCGAGACTATATATTTGTGTGTGTGTGTATTATTATTTTTTTTAATGAAAAGGAGCCACTGAGTTTTATGCTCTGCCTACTTGTTTAGTTCTAAATATTCAGGACACATAGTTCTAGATCATTTTTTCCAAATAATAGAGTCACTCCTCCCTGCTCTGGCCACAATAGAAACCACTTGGGAAACAAACCCAGCTACACCTATCAGCCCGAAACCCATAAGGCGAGTTTTCAAATCTTCCAAGCTGGATAGAATGGAAGTTCATCCCTCCGTCATCCCCCCACTCTTCATTCTTCTTTCTTCCTTTCCCTCTACCTCCCTTTTCACTCCATTTCTTTTCTTTTTGTTCATAACTGGAGCCAATATTTATGGAGCACTTACGTGGGCCAGGCCTTGTGATAAGCATTTTATCCACATTATTTCACTTAATTCTTATAACCTTATCAGGAAGCTTCTCTTACCATCACCATTTTGGAGCTGAGGAAATGGAGGTTCAAGTAGGTTAAGTAACTTGCCCAAGATCACACAGCTAGCTGGTGGCAAGGTCAGGACTTGCAACCAGGCTTGTCTGACTCCAGAGCTCAGGCTTTGACCGTTGAGATATTCTGCCCCTCCGCCAGGCGCCAGAAAGCTGGCTCCCTCATGACCGTATGTGACCAGTGCTATGGCATCTTTCCTGCTCTCTCCCTTAATTCTTTTATCTAATCAAAAACTTGCAAAAGTCCTGACATGTAACTTTTTTGGAAAGTGGCCTTTTTATCCAGCTCATAATATGCTGTTGACAATTAAGACATCTAAAGTTTTGTGAGAAAATGCAAAAGCTACTAACATGGCATCAGTAGCCTTTGCTGCATTTTTCGTGCACTGATATTCTTAGGGGATTCCTGTAACCTTTTTGAGGAACAAGAACAATTTCTTTGCAATGCCAGGACGCACATCTCCAAAACATGTGTGCCCTTGAGGTGGTTTTGACGTCTGTCACTGATGCGACTGGGAAGAACCCTCTCTAAAGAGAACCTTCTGGTTCAAGGAAGCCAATAGCATCAATTTGTATCTCATCAAAAATGAAATTGCTTAGCTTGATCACTTGCCTAACTCTTCATACTTCATTCTAAGATTCTCTGAGCCCTTCCAACAACCATCTTGATCCTTATAGGGCAAATATTTGCACCACATTGTACCTACAAAAGCATGTGTGACTGGCTCTAAAAATACTCCAAGGGAGACATTTAAAAAATATTTTCAATTACTTGGCCCTATCATTAGAGTCTCTCAAATTGATACTTTAAAAGGGTAAACACATATGTGGATCCTTCGCATTTCACATGTTTATTTTACAAAATCATTGATTTGCTTTATAATGTTATTTCATATTGCACTTTGACTTACACAGTTCGTATGACAGAAGTGACAAGTTGAAAGGGCATTTCCCTGACTTACTTTTGCTTTATGTTTGTGAAGTGTGCCCACATGTGTGGCCTGCCTGGGTCCAGAGCCCAATCCCCAGACACACAGGGTTGTAGACTCTGACTCCAACCTTCTTGTCATCTTTACATCAAACTGTCTGAGATCATCTGCCTAAACTGTGTCCATGAGATCCAGGCAGAATCTTGAAGATTGGGCAAAATCCGTGCTGTGGGAAGTGATGCTTCCAGCCAGATAGACCTTTCTCTTCCCCATAAGTGTTGTCCTCATCCTGACTTGCACAAGAGCTCACACGTGCATGGGAAAAAGGAAGATGGAGAATTGGAGTTTCTAAATCACATGCATTTAGGACCACATAACACACTTTTGGTGGGGCAACACGGAGGGAACTTTACAGAACCAAGCATCCCATCCCCAGAGCTATAAAATTAATAATGGAGTCAGGGTTCCCAGTGTAAAAACATTTCTGTCTCCACTAACATGCATCTTCCTGACAGCAGAGGAGGAGCAGAGGGGCTCTTGCTAATAGTTCCCAGATCCATACTTCTAGGAGCAAGGGTTCCCTCTTCTCTCTTTTTCTCTCTCTCTCCACCCCCTCCCCTCTCGATAGGCCTGTGTCTTTGGAAATTCCTGCCACTCCAGGCCGACAGAGGCCCATATGTTGACTATTAGGGCATAAAGCAAGATTCACTTAAGCCTGTCATCCAATAGGCTGTTTCTCCTCTGCTTGACTTACACGTTGTCATTAATGACACAGATTTATTGAGGGAAGAAAAGAATGTTAAAGAGCAAATGTTAGAGACCGAATTTTCATCTGCTGGCAAGAACTACCCCTTCCTCACATTAAGGATTGCAAAGCTGAAGCTACTTAGGAAAGACAATATCCCTGCTTATCTCAGATGATTTTATTCAATGCTTACATAACTTGGAAAAGTTTGATTGGCAAAGGAAAGCATGTCCCCTTAAATTAGTAAATCTTACAATGGAATTCAACTTGCTACAGTAACACTCCATGAGGCTTTCCATGTCTAGCACTACCTAGCCTACCCAAGCTATTTCCCACTGCACCCCATCTGTACCCCCTACCCAGGCCATCCCCTCACTATCCCACCGAGATGACTTTCTGATGTCACAGCCATGTAGACTGCTTCCTCATAAGAGTCACTCTCATCTGCTGCATGGGCCTTTCCTTTTCCTCCTTTCCATTGCAAGTCTTCCCATCCTTCAAGAGTCAGGCCTACTTTCTGGGGCCTCCTGTCCCCAAGCCCAGCTCACCTCCTTCCTGAGGTCTGTAATGCATATCATGCAACTGGGCTCAAAAAATGCTTATTCATTTCTCATGCACTTTGTCTGCCCAAGAACAGGGGTTAAGCCTTGTGCTTTCTTCTATATACTGCATAGTGCCTGGGTGGTCAACATGTATGTGCTGATTCATTAAATATTAAGTCAAAAGTAATTTCTTAAAAATTAAGATCAGCCTTCCTCATTGAGGGAGTGGTCATCCAGTCTTCAGGCACTATCATGGTAGCAGACCAGCTAAACCTTATCTCTACTCATATTGTCTCACTTGGTATAGAGAGAACACATACAAGAAAGGTGGCACATTTTTAAATGATAGAAATTAAAAATGACAACTTAAGGGAGTTTGTGGCATCAAAGGTTCTGTTACTGGAAACTTAATTAAAATTAATTAATAATGAATTCACTCACTTATTGAATCATAGGAATGTTAGAAATTGCTAGATGAAATATCCATATCTTAAGAGACACAGGGAAGTTAATTTTTTCATGGCTACCCAATTAGTAATCAGTAGAAAGAGTAACAGGTAGCAATCTATAGCACTAAGTCTCCTAAGATTATACAGGGCTCTTTCTCTAATATTATGAAATCTGCATATCTTTAAAGAAGAGATTTACCAGTATAAAATAGGTTTCATGAGAAAAGCTTAAGTGAAGTAGGCAAATTCATTATTTTAAAGTATTTAACATCATCTTTTCCTTAGTAACATATTAGTGTGGTAATTAAAAGTGAGCTTTTTTCCTATTTTCAAAAGAAAAGGACATCTACTTGGTAAATTATTTGTTGTTAGTTGTTCAAGTTATGTCAAAGAATTGTAATAAGAAATGAACATTTCTTTTATGAAAGAAATTTTTCCTTTGGAAAAAAAAGTATCTTTTTTTCAATTTTCACAATTCAATCTGATTGCCACTGTCAATTAATTCGAACGAGGGCACGTTTTGGTGTATCCTAAAAATATAATAATTCTACTAAGTTTGTATTTTGAAAAGTAACAGATTTATAGATCATGCCTATAACAAAAAATAACATTGGATAAAAAAGTATTTTTGGTTATATTAATAATAAAATCATGAACTAACCAGTGATCTCACTGATAGTAGTACATGAAAGAGGCCCCCTAAATAGAACTATCTGGTGGCAGCTAAAAGCAATAGACAGAGTCTGCTGATGCATTCATTCATTTGAGATTTTTATCTCTAGGGAAATGACCAGCAAGCAACATCTTAAGCTCTGTAAATGTCCCACTCATGCACTCGAATACGAGGAAAAGTTCCATTTAACATTAAGCTTAAATGGGAATTTTCATAGGCCATGTGTTATAAGGCAAGGAACGATGACTGAAGACGTACTCCATAATTCCCTGCAAAGAAACCAAGTTATCTTTAAGCTATGACATGGCACCAACATACCCAAGAATTCAGCTAATACGATGAACCTATATTTTATGTTCTTAATAACCTGCCATTGAATTCAACTCAATGCGTGTTTATATACTAGGTGTTGGGGATCCAGTGAACCAGACAGATAAAATTCCTGCCATCATGGACTCTCCAGTGAAGCCCAGTGAGGCAGGCAGCTAACAAACAAATATTTAAACAAAGTCACTAAACACTGTGGCAGGTGTTATGAAGGAAAGAACAGAGCTCTGTTTGGACCCAGGGGTGGCAGTGAAGGCGGAGAAGCAGATAGGTCCTTGAAACACTCAAAAGACCCTGGTGACAGACTGGATGGCGTGGCAGAGGCAAGAGAAAGGAGTGGAGTGAATGACTCAGGCTTGTGGCTTGACCACCGGAGTGGGTGGCACAACCATTTTCTGAGACATGGAGGATTTGAGGAAAACAAGTTTCAGGAGTTCCATTTTGAACAGAAGCAGTTTGATATAAATGTGGGGAATCTGAGTGAAGCTGTAAAGCAGGGAATTGGCCACAGGATGAGGGCAGAGAAGATAGATGAGGACAGGGGTCGCATTTAAAGCCACAGGAACTGAGAAGACCAAACCAGGGAGAAAGTAGAGCGAGGAAAGAGCTCAGACTGAGCCTTGAAGCCTCAGACTGCTTCACGGAACATGAGGTGGACGAAGCTAAGAGGGCGACACTGAGTCCGCCTTCCTCATCTTTGCATTCCCAGGGCTTATCACAGTCTGGCACATAGAAGGAGCTCGATAAATATTCGTTCAGTGACAAATGAGGGACGTGTAAGATGTCCTGGTGGGAACTGCACATACTAGAATCTAAATAAGGTCCACCCACTGCTATTGGTGGACATGCTTGCTGTTCCCTTGTTTTTGTTCAGCTGCTGGGACACGATCACTGTTCACCAGGTTCTGCAAACCAGGTGACAGCACAGGGCATGCTAGGACACTAATCGCTGCAAACCAGGAGTGTGATTGTGTTCCCCTGGGTTCTGAGTTCTGCTTGCCAAAAACGATTTACGTGGAAAGAAAGCGATACCTGAGAGCTTACACCGTTCACAGCCCGGAGCTGTCAGGCAGGTATCGGGTTTGCAGAGGCAACAAGTTAAACGACTGCCGATCTCCATTCGTTTTTTGAACTTGACTGGAGAAGAGGTGGAGGGCTGCTTGTTCCCTACAGTTGGAGAGGAGACCTCAGGGTGACCTCTGGCCCAGGTCGGGGTTTTTACATCCTAACCAGTCAAAGTGGCCCATGATTAGGTGCAGACGCTTTCTCTGGAGAGGACGGCAGCATTCCTCGGTTAGAGATGAAACTATCTCTAACTTAAGGGCTTCTTTGATTTACAGATGCCTGGGGCAATAACCAGAGTAGATAACCACAGAGCCACAGAATACTCATCCCAGAAAGCCCGGCTTCCAGGATCTAGTCTCCAATTTGGCCTGCAAAGTGTCACATGCACAACATCACATGTTTGTACGTACTCTTCTAATCTGAGCGGCATGGGAGAGCAATGACAGTTGAATCTCAGGGCACTCACGTTCTTCAGCTGAAGACTAGGGGAAAATGGGTTTTGTTTTTTTTTTTGATGTTGTTGCCATAAGAATATCTTCCTTCATGGGTTTTTGGGCTTACTATTTCTTAGGAACAATTAAAGACACTGACACTCTTAAAAACTTGAAGGGCTTCTCAGTGAAAGGGGCTCCAAGGCGACTTAAGCTAAATGTGGGTGCAGCTGGATTCTGATCACTTTCAACCTCCCCACTCTGTGGGCATCTCACCCCATGAAGGTCCCCTGTCCACATGCTGCCTCCTTGTTACACAGGACTTAACCCCACCATGAGCGTGCATGCACGTGCACACACACACAGATACCACCCAAATTTTAGGAGGTAAGTGGTACAGTAGGAAAGGTATGAATTTTTGTTTTGATTTTTATTTACTTGTTTATTTTGTTTAGTTTCCCACTTTCAGGTCATGCAATCTTGGGCAAGTAACTTTTCACTTTCCTTCTCTATAAGTGGAGGTAACTACTGTGAAGCGTCAGAGAATATGCGCATAAGATGTACAGCACACGGCCTGACTCTTAGTAGAAACTCAACCAATGTTCCATCTTCCTTGCCCAGCTAGGTCTGCCCTCACCCAGGAAGACCCCAGGGTCTCAACTCTGCAATTCTTCTCATCATAATTTGCTAGTCTTGGTATCGTTATTTCAGGACTTCCCCAGTGGGCTGACTTGATAACTTCTGTCAGGCTAATTCCAGTGAAAGTTTTGACGACTGAACTAATTTTCATTTGTCAACTTGTAATAAAAGAGGGTTCCTGAAGACATAGGGCCTAAATGTGAAAGAATGACCTTCTTATACTGGGCAAGCCAGGGTGGGGGATGCCTTTTGGGTAACAATTATCTAGAACTCCTCAGAAAAACACATTTTTCCTTTGCTTTGTAAGAAAAAAAGTCCCTCTGGATTTCTTCGTACCTAATATTTAGGGAAAAATCATGAATCATGGGCCACCTCAATCATGGATCTTTCAAACTGTGATGTGCTTACGTTTGAAAAGCATACAGAATCACAGTTCTTGAGATTCTGGTTCAATAGGCCTCTGGAGAGACCCTCAGTTTGGGAAACAGTGGACTAGACCTGTAGACTTTATCCACAGCACAGACCTAACTGGTGAAACAAGACAGCTCACGTCAGTCAACAAGTTACTTGGAATAGGAAGCAGTTGCTGACCAGCAAGAGTAAAACTAGTCTGTTCCAAATACCCATTAAATGACAATATTCAACCTGCTCACCACCATTACTTTTCATTTTGGCAAGCAGAAGGTGAATATTTGTGGGTACAGAATCATGCTGTATCCACATGTACCCACTTAATTCAATATTAAGTTGAATATTTAAATGTGCATGATTTTAAAACCAAAAGCATGTTTTAAAGACAAAAGCAAAAGCAAAACAAAATAACCACGGCAAAGCAGACTGGGTGGTGTGGGATATAATGTCGGGATGGGTAAATGCCATTTTTAAAAGAGAAAATGCAAAATAGAGAAATTATATGTGACTTGATTTAAATTGTACTGCAAACTTTTGACTTATTTTAGAGCCTGGTGATAGCCCATTTCATGTGAGAGTTCCATATACCAGAAAACAGGCCCTTCCTAATGTATGGTTTTGGTGCGGGAGAGTCCCTCGGTAACATGCGTGTCCCTCTTTAACACGGGCTGAGAGGGTGGCACACTGACCTGACAGCTTCATTTGGAGGAGAGGCTCCTGCATCCCACTGTGAGTGACAGGCAGGAAACCTCCCCTCTTGCACGTCACCCCCTGATCCACTGACAGAGGTTAGAGGCTACTCCAGCATGATTCTGTACCACAAACTTCTACAACTGTTTTTGGCTGACTGGCTAGAGTACATACTACAGAAGTTTCTAGTAGAAAATGGACAGGATAAAGCCTCATCTTTAAAAGGCTACAGTTGTTGGTCACACAACCAGGAGCAAGGCCCTCGGCAGCTGTATGGGTTGAAAGAGGCTTCTTCGGATAAAACCTGCATCTCATACATGTGCCTATTCATACATGACACCAAATATGAACAATGGAAAAAATTCTTTTAACAATCTGAACTTTTGCTTACATGATATCAAATATCTTGAATCATATTTACTAAAATAATCATCTGATGGTCAACAGAATTAAAAAGAAATGTTGCAAGGTTTGCATGGATAACTTTGGCACTCTTAGGCCCAGCTAAAAAGGGCAAGAATTAAGTACAGTTCAGATAATTTATGAATAATTTAGGAATCTTTCTGGAAATCTGATCCAATATGTTAAAATGACTACTTAAAAAAAAAAATAAAAAGAAAGAAAAGGGTGGATCCTGGTCAATCAACACCAACCAAGAGTCAAATTTACATTTCTTAAAAAGTCAGATAAACAAAAATGCATCGAAGATGGAAGAGAAACAAGAGAGTAAATAAATTAGCTTGCCCCAGAAAGCCAGCACCTGCAGCTGCCCACCTTGTGCCTGGTGCAGAGGGAGGCAGAATGAAATGGTTGAAAGGACAGACAGACTCAGGTTTAAATCCCTGCTCTGCCTCTTACCAGCCACAAGTGCTTGGGCAAAATCCTTAACCTCTCAGAGCATCAATTTCCTCTCCTATAAAATGGGATAATAACATACGCATCTTATGCACTTTCTGTAGGAATCAGTGAGAGAATGTAGATCGAGCTCTGGCATGTGATGGGTACTGCAGATATGCCTGCTATTTTAGGATCAAGAAACAGAATTTCTTTCTAATACAGGAAGTAGAGAAAGCAAAGACTACAAGAACAATTTAGTGACTTGAAGAGGCAGTAGGGATTAGATTTGGGGTCCCCTCTGTGGGGTAAAGAAAAGTATTATCTTTATTTCATTGAATATCCACAAGGCAGTAAATATCCCTCCAGTGTAACTGCTTGCCTCCCTGTGCAAACTATCTTGAACTCACCGATGTCACAGGGCTGCTCTAGGATTCAATAAGACCATTTATGCAGTGGTCTCGGCCTGGTACCCAGCACATGGGAGTCAATACATAGGACCTAAAATGATCTAGATACCATCACCTCCATGCTCAGTTTGAGGAGGCCGAGGTTAAACAGCGAGTGACTGGCAGAGGGAGAGCCAGACCCTTGGGACAATCCTGTATCAAAGAACAGGTTTCGTGGTGATTCGGCTGAAACTTTGGCCTGACAGGTAGGATGACTTGTTAGAGGTCCCAAAGCGTGTCAGGAATGCAGCAGGGCACAGCATCTGGTCCTCTGTTCAGTTGTCATTAATCCCTAGACTGCGTGTACAAACCTGTTCAAATGCTGCAAGAAACCAGCGCAGCAAACCATGAAGGAAATTCAACCACTCAGGGGCAGAAAAGAGGCCTTGGCCTCCTTGTGACATTCCCTGGTCACCTTGTCTCTTGGTCAATCTAATGTTAGGAGCCGGCTGCCAAGTGCACTGTTTTACTGGGGTGTTTGCAATTATTTGGGAATGAGAAAAAGAAAACTCAGAATCTAAGTTAAAGAATGGTTTTTCTGATAATGAATTCCCTTGTTCTCTACCAAGTCAGAGAAATTGGCCTGAGCCCAGGTGGGCTGTGGGCTCCCATCACCTCCTATCGACTTAAACTTGTACTCATTTTGCACCAGAGGCTGCAAAGAACAAGCCAAGCCTGGAGTTCAAGGCTGATAGTGGGGGTGGGGGGTGAGAGGTGGAGCATGCACGTGTCCAAAACCAGACAGGTGGGAGCGGCTGCTGTGTGGAGGCTGACGGAGCTGCTCTTTGAGAGAGTTCAAGACGGAGAAGTTGCCATCTGGAAGGAAAGTGCTTCTCACACAGCCCTTATGCACTGCCCATCTACAGCCTAGAGATGGGGGTGAATCCTTGCTTTTTAGTATTTGGCAACTTCTAAGCGCATTAAAAAGAGCAAGGAAAGGTGAAGTAGGGCACTTTCAAAAGAAGCTAAATTTCAAGCCCTGCAACCCTCTTCCATAGTCCCAGAGGGAAGGTACATTGCAAAGCAATCCTCCTCTCACGTGAAAGATGCTTGGCTGCTATATCTACATAGTGCACATCCATGCACTAATTAGAATTTTGCCCAGGCTGAAGAATTTTGCTAATCTGTATATTTTGACTTTTTGCCCCATGCATTCTTGTTGGGTTTCCATTTCTCCCGAATCTACACATTATCAGTCTGCGTAGAATCAACCTGTATCTCCGATTGCTTAGGAGAGCTCTCTGTACAGTTTCAATGTGAATTATAAGGAACACGAGCTTTGAACCTGAAGGCAGCAGGCTGAAAATACAAAGCCTCGTTTAAATTGTGAAAGAATTAGGTGCTGTGATTAACATATTTTTTGAACTTACCTGCTTCTCGGTCCCTGATACAGTAGTCTGGAGAATTCTCAAAATACACAAGGTCATTTTTTGTTGGCTTCTTAAACCTCTTGTTAGCCACAGTGAAACCAGTGCCATCCTGGTTCATGACCACTTGGATGGCCCCATTGTACTTCCTCCAGAGATAGGCACCCGTTTTCCTGAAGTCGGCCATGGCCAGCCAGCATGTCCTCAGGGTACAGGAGCCGCTCACACCATGACACTTGCACTCTTGTTTCAAGAACCGCTTTACAGCCTGCAGAGAAAGACAGGGGCAAGTTCAACAAAGGTGGCCTCGAGCATGTGACACGTGCTACAACTTTCCTTAGCTCCAAGCAATCAGGAACTGACTCTGAGGATGCTGGATCCTGCTAATGACTGGGAGATGTTGGAGCATCACTTATCACTTGCTGGTCACTTTAGCCACACTGTGCTGACTGCAGCAGGAAAGGGTTAGTAGGTAGAGACTGGAGAGGTAGTGCCTAGCTGCGACCCCCACTGGCCATCGGCATAACAAAACCCTCACTATTAAATAGAGTACATGGCCAGTTTGAAGAGTGAGGGATTGAATTAGAGTATTTTCTAAATAAATATAGCTTTATCATATTAAAAATGTGTACTATCATGCAAATTAGATTAACAAAGTAACTGCTAAGTCCACATCTTTCAATAAACCAATAATAGTAATTGTTTCTATGTCTGGAGTGCTTTCTATGTTCCAGGCACTATGCTTTATACATATTATGGGGGTACAAATGTTAAGGTTATGTATATTGCCCTTGCCCTCCTCCCTCCTCGAGTCAAAGCTTCAAGCGTGTCCATCCCCCAGTTGGTGTACATCTCACTCATTATGTATGTATATACCTATCCCCCCCCCACCTGCCCAACACCCGATAAATGTTATTCCTATATGTCCACTTAGGTGTTGATCAGTTAATACCAATTTGCTGGTAAGTACATGTGGTGCTTATTTTTCCATTCTTGGGATACTTCACTTAATAGAATGGCTTCCAGCTCTATCCAGGAAAACACAAGAGGTGCTATATCACTGTTGTTTCTTATACTACATTTTATTAATCCACTCAAGTATTGATGGGCACTTCGGTTGTTTCCACATATTTGCAATTGTGAATTGTGCTGCTATAAACATTCAAGTGCAAAGTGCAGGTGTCTTTTTCATAGAGTGACTTTTGTTCTTTTGGGTAGATGCCCAGTAATGGGATTGCTGGATCAAATGGTAGATCCACTTGTATTGCTTTAAGGTATCTCCATATTGCTTTCCACAGAGGCTACATCTGACAACCAGAATCTATTTAGAACTGAGGAAAATAAGCAAGGAAAAACAAACAACCCTATCAAAAAGTGGGTGAAGGACATGAACAGAAACTTTCCAAAAGAAGACAGAATAATGGCCAACAAATATATGAAAAAATGCTCAATGTCTCTAATCATCAGGGAAATGCAAATCAAAACCACAATGAGATATCACTTATCTCCAGCGAGAATGGCCTTTAATAACAAGTCCCAAAACAATACATGTTGGCGTGGATGTGGAGAGATATACACTCTATCTTTATGAACTTAATCTTCACAACAATCCTGTGCTACCATATTTATTTTGCATAAGGCTGAGGACCATGACTTAGAGAGGTTGAAGCACTTGCTCGCAGTTACACAGCCAATGAAGCCAGGCTGCACTGAAAAGTCAGTTAGTGACCTGAGGCTGACATTAAATAGGGAGATTATCCCTCAAATCTGCCAACGTTACTCAGCTTGACAGGGTTGGGTTTGCTCTGATTTCTCTTAGAGAGGCTGCAAAGGAAAGTGGGACAAGCTCCTCTCAGCTGGCTCTGAAAACAAATGCCCCTCTTCTGTGGGTATGAGGTCTGGGGACAGGGGAGGGGACAGGTGGGCCTGGAAATGCCCAAGGATGTTTCTGCTTTGGTCTTGGTATGAGCCAGCAGAGGTAGCTGCACTATCCCCAAAACAATTTGGTGAGGACTATCCCACCCTCCCATTTCTCCTTGGCTTGCTAAGTGAAGAGAGTTATTAGCGCTCATGGTCCTCACAACACCCCTGATCTGTTCTTCCCATTTTACAGATAAGGGAACCAGGGATAGGGGAGGTAAGGTAACTTGCTCAAGCTCAGTACGTGAATTTGCTCACACTCTTCCCAGGTTGGGGCTTGGCACCTAGATGTTTCCTCCTTTGCCACCATAGTGGACTGTGCCCTGTCACATCTGAAATCCGTCCTCTCTCACACGAGCCAGCCCTGGACGTCAAGGACAATGAAGTGAGCAGGAAGAACTTCATTAGCTTGGCTCTCTGAGTTACAGGGACCTGAGCATCTTTAAAGGGTTTCTTAGCATGAACTTCCTCTCTAGAATTACACCCTCCCATGTGTTCCCCCACCTTTGTATTCCAGGTGTTTGGCATGAGGCTCGCTGGATGAGCTGCAGGGCAGGCCTCTGCCACAGACACAACCCTGGCAGTGCCATCTGGGCTCCCCACTCTGTCCTCGATGGGGCCACCTGTCCGGGAGCTTTTCCTCCTAAGATCTCGGAGAGCATCACATAAAACTCACTCTATGCCACATGCTTGGGAATTGAATATGAATGCTCATTCTTCCAAGTGTATTCCTTTTAAAGCTAGGTTATTTACTCATAAGTAATACTTAAAAATGACAAGAAATATTACTGCCCTCCCTTTGTAACGCTGAGTTTCCAGGGTGCAAACTTCAAAGCTGATGTTTTTATATAATTAATCAAAGGATTTACATATGAATTTAAAATTGGATCTTAAAAATACAGTTTATAAACCCTTATGAATACATGTGGTGGTGACGGACACCGTTGATCACCTGTGCAGCCACCATTTCCTCCCTTCCTTGATAACAGTTTTGTTCAGGTGTTGGGTAGCCTTGCACCTCAGTGGTCTTTCTCTGACCCCAGTAAAATAGCCATTTTACTGTCCTGCTACTGATTTCTCTCAGCACGGGGCATGTGACGATTCAGTTTGGGCCAATATGATGTTAGAAGAAATCTCTTGGGGATCTTATAAGAAAGGTTTCTTCACTTTTTAAAAGAGACACATGAGGAGAAACATCTTGTCTTTGTCTCTAGATGCTGTTCTCTGCAGCAGCCTCCTCAGGAAAGGGGGGCAGCCCACGCAGGACAGGCAACAAGCTGCAGGTGCACTCTCGGAACATGCGAAGAACTGGGTTCTGGAGGATGTGGTTTAGGTGCTGAACGAACCCACCTTGGACCTGCCCTACCTCCAGACTTCTTATGATCCAGATTCATACATTTCTCTCATTATTTAGAGCCCTTGGGGTCTTGTTACTTGTAACTGAAGGTTTTTCAACAGGTACCATGGTCAGTTCTTGATTGTGGATTAAGGACAGGCTTTATCTGACAATGAACCTGGAGAGAGAGTGAGACACCTTCTCTGGTATTGGGTTTGCTCTTGTCTCCAGCTCTGATTGTTAACACACAACCCGCTCTGGGCTCAATCACAGTTTGGGGCTACCTCACCTCTTCTACGTACTGGGTTTGCAAACTTGAAATTCAAACCCTTAACCCTGAAGAAGAAAAAACTCTTCTCAACCAGAGAGGCAGCAGGAACGGGATGGGAGCACAGGCAGCCTGTTTCAGAGAGAGTTGAGGGAAGAGTAAGGATATGGGACCAAGAAACTCACAATGAGGGTTCCTGGTTTGGAACAATTTTAATATTCAAATGTTATAATAACATTATTACAATAGCAGCCATTTATTGAGTATTAATATGTGCCAGGCTCCACATCAGGTGGTTTATCCACATTATCTTATATAATTATTGCTAATTATTGCTAAGTTATTGTTCCCATATTGCAGTTATGAAAACCAGGACTCAGTGAGGAAAATCTCTAGAATCACCAAGCTAGACAGAGGCAGAACTAGGATGTGAATCAGATATGTCTCCCTCCCACACCTGTTCTCTTTCTAAAAAAATGCTTAAAATCCTAATATAAATCACATAATTTTCTGAAATTCTGAATTTTATTTTTCATTTTCTTTACTTCTAGAATGGCAGAGCATGAAATTCTGAATTTTAATACTCAACTCCCCTCTATTCCTTTGAATAATCAAGAATTGACTGGATAATATTACAGACCTGTTATAACGGCAGTGGGGATAGAGAGAGAAATAGGAGGGGATTACATTGCATCTTTCAAACAGCCATTAAAAATTTATCAAATAGGCAATTCATAGAAGAAATACAAAGTACTAACAAAAAGACAAAAAGATGTTTAACTTCACTAGTAATCAGAGAAATGTGAACTAAAACAATGCAACACCTTTTATTTTTTTTTCCTAGCAAATTAGCAAATAGTAAAATAGATTAATAATATGATAATATTTGGTGTTGTTAAGAGTCAAGGGAAACAATTAACACTGCAGTCCTCAAACCTACGGCCATGGACTGGAACCCGTCTGTGGCCTGTTAGGAACCGATCTGCACAGCAGGAGGTGAGCGGCTGGTCAGCAATTGAAGCTTCATCTGTGTTTACAGCTGCTCCCTATTGCTGGCATCACCGCCTGAGCTCTGCTCCCTGTCAGATCAATGGTGGGGAGTGGCTGCAAATGTAATAAATGTAATGCGCTTGAACCATCCCCAAACCATCCCCCAATCTGTGGAAAAATTGTCTTCCATGAATCCAGTCCCTGGCACCAAAAAGTTGGGGACCACTGCCTTAACAAACCGTTGGTGGGAGAGTATATTGATACAGCATTTAAATGGAGAGCAGTTTTGCAATACCTGTCAAAATTTTAAATGTACGTATCCTTTGACCTAGCAATTCCACTCTGGGAAATATTTCCACAAGTTTTGAAGGATATATGCCCACATGGATGCTCACTGCAGCTACTGCAAAATTAGTAATAGCAAAATATGAGGAAAAAACCCAAATGACATCAATAGGAAAATGGCTAAGCAAATTATGGTATATGCTTAATAATGGAATATTATGTGGTCTCTGAATAATGAGGTAGATCAGTCTTACCAGGACAAAAAGAAGTCAAGTGTTAAAAGCAAAATGCAGAACAATATATGTGGTCTGGTCCTCTTTTTAAAGGCCTGCATGTGTGTGTACATGGAAGAAGAAGGGGAAAAATGTCCTTCTACAACCTGGCTGCATTTTGGGGGATTTCATGGTCTGGAAGGAGAGGGGAAAACAAAAAGAGTCAACTACTCTGCATGGTAATGCGAGGATTGTTCCCTGGCAACTGGAGGGAGCAGAGCCACAGTTCCCATTCTAGCAGACCCTCGGGGCGGGGGGGCGGCTTTGATGGTACTTGAGCTTGCTCAGGTGTTTCTAATGTGCAGCCAGGGTTGAGAATCACGTCCAAACTCAGGGATGCAGAGGAGAGGGGGAGTCTGAGGGCCTTTGGAGGGCTGTAGCGGTGAGAAATTCCTATGGTAGGAGCCGTCATTGCATTTCTAGGAACAGGGAAAACTGATGACTGAATCAGAAGTGGTTTCCTACTCTATGCCTCCAAAACGGCAGCCCCTCCAGGAGGAAAAATGTGCCACCAGCAACAATCTCTGCTAGCGTTGCTTTGGAGGGAATGAAAGATGGGTGGTGGCCAGTGTAAAACCCAAGCGCCCATGGATTGATGGATCAGTGGGCCACAGCCATGGCAGAGGAACAGGCCACAGCAGCAACCCCTGGGGTCTCTGCAGGAAGCGCTGCAGGAGGGAGCTGGGGGTTCCCACGCACGGCCACAGAGGGAGGGGCTGGAAATGTTTTATTCCGATGATAAAAGAATGAGTGACTAAAGCAGAGGACCGCTGTTCTGTAACTATAGTTAAGTGTTCTGCAGTATGTCTAGATGTTGCTTCTGAAATTTAAAAACAATAAACATCTATGTAATATTGTTAACTGCCTGACCAAGTATTGGGCCAGTGCTGCATCTCATGATCTCTGATCCAAGATCACAACCTCTGTGTCAATAAAGAATGTTCTTAAAGTGAAGTTTGGCATTTTCTTGTTTTACTTGCTACCAATTGCATTGATCATGACTTCATAATCATGCCACCTACTCCATCACTTCTCATTTCTTGGGGCCTCTATGGTCCTCCATCCTCTGACTATAACCTGGACTGGCTCCACAGCTGAGACCTGACATCATGCCCTCCTCACCTGGACACACACTCCCCTAGATGCCATGTTGTTTCTTTTTTGATTTATTCCTTCTTTTTGCTGCAGCACATTGTTGACTAACTCCTTCAAGGTGGGCACATTTTTTGAATTCTTGCATGTCTAGTATGTCTTCATTCAGCCTTCACATTTGATTAATAGCTTGGCTGGATATAGGATTCTGGATTGGAAATAATTTTCCTTCAAAACTTTGAAGGTATAGTGCCACAGGCTTTTGGCCTCTAGTGTTACAGATGGGAAGTTTGATATCTGGCTGATTCTTTTAAAACAGATTTTTTTTTTTGTTTTCATTTCACTTTGTATTTTTCCCCTGTGAAAGCTTCTAGAATCTTTCCCTTATTCTTATGGTTCTGAAATATCACAATATTCCCCCCTCCCCCAATTAATCCTGTTCAGCACTCAGCAGGCTCTTCCAATCTGAACACTCATGTTCTTCAGCACTGAGACATTTTCTTTAGCATTTCCCTCCCCTCTACTTTTTCTAGTCTTTCTTTATGGCACTCTAATTAGTCACTGAACCTTCTGACTCAATCCTCTATGTCTCTTAGGTTTTTTCTCATGTTTTTTCAATACTTTCTTCCTGGCTTCTTGAGGAAGAAATTCCATCTGAGTAACACTCCTGGCTCTCTCCATCCCATTGCTCATGTCTCCCCAGAGGAAGAGAAGTGACTTGTCCAACTGGTGAGTTTAGAGGAAGGAGCAGGGCTTGTGTGCCTGTGTTCTTTCTGGGCATTTGCCAGCATTGGGAAATGATTTACAGTGGGCTCCTACCATTAGCATGGGGCTCCCCTGCAGGGGCTCCCATGACCACCCAGTGAGGGGTGAGGGGTAGGTCTGCCCGGCCCTGGGGTGGGCTGCGAGGAGGCACTGTGCTTCCGGGCCACATCCTCCAGTGCAGCTTTTTTTTATTATTATTGAAACTGACATTTTCAGTCCATGTATCTGTCCATTTTTTCAACTGGTTTCAAACTCAAGTGGGAAAGAGGGGGATTGTTTATGGACCTCCTTAAACTCCATTTGTCTTTGGGGCTTTTTGTTGTACTTTCTGAGAGATTTCTTTGGCTTTCTCTTCTGAGTTCTTGTCTTGTCACTTTTTCAAAGCCTCTCTTCTTATTTATAGATGTTAATATCTTGTATCTCTGTGAAGAGACTAATTAAGCTTTTTAAAAATTCCCTTATTGTCCCTGAATTACTGCTTTTTATTCTGGAGTCATTTTCTGGCAATTTTCTTTTTTATTTTTTTCTTTCATGCTGCTGAATTTAATCTAATCTGTGATAATCCTTGGACAGTTTCTTCATAAGAATGAAGTAGTAGGCCGGGCGCAGTGGCTCATGCCTGTAATCCTAGCACTCTGGGAGGCAGAGGAGGGAGGACCGCTCAAGGTCAGGAGTTTGAAACCACTTTCAATAAGAGCGAGACCCCGTCTCTACTAAAAAAAAAATAGAAAGAAATTAATTGGCCAACTAAAAATATACAGAAAAAATTAGCCGGGCATGGTGGTGCATGCCTATAGTCCCAGCTACTTGGGAGGCTGAGGCAGAAGGATTGCTTGAGCCCAGGAGTTTGAGGTTGCTGTGAGCTAGGCTGACGCCACGGCACTCTAGCCTGGGCAACAGAGTGAGACATTGTCTAAAAAAAATAACAATAAAAAAAGAATGAAGTAGTAAAAAGGTATTTAGGGGCTCTGGTTGTATAGGTGGGGCTTGTGGACCAGAGAATTTTGCTTTTTGTTGAGCAGATAGGACACTGGCTCTTATGCTGGGGATCCTAACTCCAGGGAGCCCGGGAGGTTAAATGCCAAACATCGAGGAGTTTTGCCCATGGTGGGGAGGGGAGGGGTTCCTTATTCCACCTGTGGATTTTTAAGTTAATCTCGATTTTCAGGCCTGTGCTTTTCTCCAGGGCTTATTTATATCCGTGGTACTCTCAGGGCATCCTAGTTTCCTTGGCTGTTGTCCCATCTGCTGCTTTTCTTCTAGACTGTGGCTTCTCTATCCATCTTTATCAGTTATAATTTCTTCCTTTGCTTTCCAATTACCCAGAAATTCATTAAGCTCTTTCATTTCTTTGACTATTTACCTTATTGTTTGTTTAAGCCATTTTTATTCCATGACTGCAATTTTAATGAGGTTTGGGAAGTAAAGGTAAAACATTACATGTCCTGTCCACATCCTGGAGTTAGTTTGCACTTTGAAATGTTCTGGAAAGAGACAGGATTGAGAGGGGAGAAAATTTCCCATTTTATAATATGATACTTTTCTGCACTGCTCAGTTTGGTACTTTTGTTGCTATGTGCAAGTCCTGTTTCTACAATAGATGGAGAAAGAACACGAATAAGTATCCATTACAGTGACTTGCTGTCTCTAGTGTGATGCTGAAAGCTTGGTTCAGAACATTAGGGCCACAGCCCATGATACAGTTACACCCTGATTCCTATTTTGTCTCTTGAATCTTTCATGAAAGGTCTCTTGTTTTACTCCCCTCTTTGATTCTTAATGCAGGTTGCTGTCAAGGTTCGATTTTCAGCTTCTCGTATGTTCCTCTTCACAATTCTCACACCCTCATGCCTCTTTATCTCACCACACTGGCCGGTGTGATTGTTAGTCAACCCCTCCACTCTCCCCATTTGCCTTAATCCCATCTAATTTTTACTCTGTGGCATCTTGTCGATACATACTAGCTCATTTGATATGACTACTTAAAAAACATAGTTTTCTGATAACATCTAAGGACAGCAAAACTCTCTTGGTGTTAAGCCTCATAGAAACCATTTTTAGCTTAATATATACGTTTTCTCAACAAAATTCTTCAATAGGCTCATAATTGCCTCGGTACTAAAAGCTTAGCACATTTTTTACGTGGCCCTTCATCTTTGATTTTGAACATTTTACGCCTTTGACCTGCAGAGCCTTATTTTCTACTTTTAAAATTTAAGAAAATTAACAAAAAACAAACTTCTAGATAAAGGCATTCTATACCAGAGAGACAAGTATCAATGTTAAAAGAAAAATAAAGGACTAGGGAAGAAGGGAACACATGCATTGTGTAGGCTAAAACAATTCTGTTTCATATTTCTCTGTACCAACTTATTGTCGGAGTATAATAATGAAGCATAACATTCATTAGGTTCTTACCATATAGCAAACCATGCTAAGCCCTTTATAGTCACTATTTTATTTAGTCCATACAACCATATAAAGTATATAGTATTATTATCCCCATTTTACGGATGAGGATATTGAAACCTCCAGAAGCAGAGGAGCTTGCCCTAGATCTCACAGGCAATAAGTGGGATAACCCAAGCAGGCAGGATATAACCCCAGCCTGTCTCACACCTAAGGTGACATGTTAAATCACTCTGCTGGTGTTTTTCATACTGGGGTTTGCCAATCTGGGAGGTTCATGTTTCTTGGATTCAGTGAATTCTACAAGTTTTTATACTTAGTGTTTACATATCTAATTATTGTCTAAAAAGAATTATCTTGCCAGTTATAAAGACAAACTTCTCCCAAGGAAAATGAAGTTGTGGTTTCTTAAGTCTGCTTTTCTGCAGGTTGAGCCCAAGCAATGCTTAGGGTGTCTTCACAAGACTTCTTTGAGGAACATTAGAATTTTTATCTTGTATCTGCATTTTGCTAAATTTACAAACCCCATATCATGTCATACTGATGCTCTTCCTATTAGGAAAAAAGGCAATCCACTTTATACTGTGTGGAATATTTGCCAACTTAACAACTGACCTTACCTTAGAAATCCTAGTTAGGATTTATTTTAGGTCCTTAACATGCTGTGTTTTAACTAAATTATTTAGTTAAACTTGAGCATTTGAAGAAGTGTTAGTACTTCACTTTTTAGTTGGGCGTATTCCACAAAGCAACTAACATATTTCTGGTCCTGTATCAGTTTTCCTGAGGGAAACACCATATTAAAAACATAGTACTTAATTTTCAGATGCTGGCTTAAAGCCAAGTACATTTATTAACAATTAAATCCTTTTGACAGGTCCACATCTCTAAGATAGGAGTTACCGAAAACTGGACTAACATATAACCTTCAAACATACATGCTCTGCAACTAGGAAAGCAAGAAGTATTTATTAGCAAACTGTACAGCTGATTTGCTTATGCAAACATTTATTAACTTAAATATGACATTGTGATTTCTTGAGCCCTGTCATTCTTCAAAAACACTGACCTTGGGTGGGCTTAGCTAGAAAATATAAGGTGTGGAATTTATATTTGGGTAATTCAAGAACATTACCATCGACTAACCATATATGTAATAATTCTTATTGACTAATGAGGCAAGTCTAAAAAACATTTTCCATTAATAATAGAACTTTACATAGAACTGTAACAATTTTGTTAAGAGTTATTCCCTCTTTTGGGAATTTAATTCTGGTTAGTTTTTGATTCCTATGATATATAAAGAGCCACAGTATCAAGTATATACTCTTTTTTTTTTTTTTTTTCCAGATTCAAGGTCTTGCTCTGTCTCCCAGGCTGGAGTGTAGTGGCATGATCATAGTAGTTTACTGCAGCCTCAAACTCCTGGCCTCAAGTGATTCTCCTGCCTTAGCCTCCTCAGTAGCTAGGATGACAGATATGGGCCATGATGCCTGGCTAATTTTTAAATTTTTCGTAGAGATGGGGTTTTGCTATGTTGTCAGGCTGGTCTCAAACTCCTGGCCTTAAGTGATCCTCCTGCCTCAACCTCCCAAAGTGCTGGGATTACAGGCATAAGCTGCTGTGCCCAGCCCACATACTATCTTTGGATCCAACAAGACAGAGGCGAGGCTGGAAGAACTGACCTAATTTTTCAAAATGCATTTAATTTTATGAACTAAAGAGACCAATCAGAAAACAAATATCTACTAAGCGACATTTGTGCCCCACACAGATGCTCAAGATTACTGAAGAGAGGGTGGGGATGAACAGGAAGTTAAAGTAATCTGGCTCTGTAGTTTAATTCTGGTTTTATTTTCTTTCCCTTTGATATTCCTTACTTTTTAAGAGTATGATTTCTTTTTCATCATGCCCCAGTTCTCTTAGGTCAGACACATTATTTATTTATTATTATTTATTTTTAAGTGGCATCAAAAGATCTACTCTTTGAAGTCTTCATTAGAACTTAGACTTCCTTACCTGTAAGGTTGTGCTGCATGTTGTACAATATCCATTTTCTGTTTACTTTGGAGGCTTTTCCTGAAGGTGGAACTTAGAACTCTCTGCTTTGTCCCAGCGCCCCAGTGGGCTACACTCAGGGACAGGCCCTAGAGCTCTGGCCCTGGGTGGTGCTTGTTTGGACAGCACAAGGAATTAGAAACTCTGGGTCCCCTCACCTTCTGAGCTTCTCCATATACAACACAAAAGGCCAAGTTACGTTTGAATTTCAGATAATGTCAATTAGCAAATATATTGAATTTATTTGCTAATTCTTGCCTCCCTATTAGACTTCAGTCTCCTGTTATACAAAATGTGGCTAACAATGGTACCTACCTCTTGGGCTGGCTTCAAACCTGGTGTGTATGAGTATGTATTTTATTTTATATGGCAACCCTCATTAAGTAACCTGTCCAAGAATGCTCAAGAATTATAGCTAGTTTTCTGATCCCAGAGCCTGTCCTTCTTACTGTCTCAGTCAAGATGACATCTGTGGCTAAGAACTCCTAATGCATACAGTAGCGCATAATAATATTAACCATTATGTTGAAAATACAAATACGAACAGTTTCCATATGCTAATTTTTTGTTATTAATAAACTTCAGGAAGTGCAATATATCAGTCCTTATATGTATATTTAAGGCTAAAGATAAAATTTAGGGAGATAGAAATTTCTCATCATTTTCCTAGTAAATCTATTTTTTAAGTCATGAATTCAAACATATCAGTGAAAGTTGAACTTTGATATCTGCCACTCTTTCAAAGTGGGCTCTAGAGAAATTAACAAATGCATAAAACTTGAACTCAAGCACTCAGTTTTCTCCCGCATCATTCAATGCCTTCCTCTTGCCTTCACAGTGACAACCAAACGTCTCTGCCCGGTGTTCACGGCTCTCCAGATCTGGTTGAGACAAATTTCCAGCCTCAGCTCCTGTTAACTCTCAGTGTTGAGCTCCACCCCTAGAGCCCTCATCATTCCTCAACTTTATGATATACTTTCTGCTCCAATATCTGTCTTTTTCTTAGAGTCCCTTAATCCTGGAAAGCATTTTTCCTATCTCAAACACGGGAAATCTTTATCTCTAGTTCAAACACCCAGTTCTTTTATGACATAGTCTTTATCTCCTTAGCAAACTGGCCCTTTGGCTGATTTTTCTATGACACAACTTAGCATAACTTGCCTTGCAATTTTATTACACTCATCTCCCTGACTAAAATTTAGTTGCCTGTGGTCAAGGCTTCTTTGTCTCACTCTTATTCACATCCGACTTAGTACCCAAAATGGTGCCTTTCCCAAATATTTATTCCTTAATAAAATATCTGTTGAACCAATTGTAGTCTAAAACACATGGAAATAGTGCTCTCAAACTTGCAGTGTTATATTAGCTGAAATTTTGTGAATCCTCCAAATAAAGCTAAGTTGCTTTGGGCATGTTCACAATGACTAGCGGTTATGTTTTCAGTATTTGAAAACAACTTTTTCCCATCTACATTCATTTTAGAAAATTTGTGAGGACATACACAAATGAAAAAAGTCATGAGTAAACTACCTGGGCAGATGATGATGCTTTCTTTTTTAGAATATAGAAATACTGTTTGTTTTTCTTGGAGATTCTCAACAAGGGCAACATGGAAATGTAGACAAAGGCATACTGGAGGCTGGGCGCGGTGGCTCACGCCTGTAATCCTAGCACTCTGGGAGGCCGCGGCGGGAGGACCACTCAAGGTCAGGAGTTTAAAACCACCCTGAGCAAGAGTGAAACCCCTGTCTCTACTAAAAATAGAAAGAAATAAATTGGCCAACTAAAAATATATAG
>VBSM01003176.1:24999380-25019333 GCA_008086735.1 Cheirogaleus medius | reverse complement strand
AAAAAAAAAAAAAAAAAAAAAAAGGCATACTGGAGAACACAACTGGGTTTGAATCCCCAGACCCCGACCTTCATGATTACATGATGCTGGGTGAGCTACTGCATCTCTCTATGGCCCAGTTTCTCCTCTGAAAAGTAGAAATATTCATACTATGTTTTATTCCTACAGGGGTTTTGGAAATATCAAGTTACAAAACACTGGATAGTATTTTGTAAGTTAGAAAATAGTGCATGCCTGGTTTTATGAGTATGTTAACTGAATAGGAGATGACTCCATGGATAGATGGAGTGATGAGGTTGAATCCTAAGTAATAGTTCAAATTGGATTTCTGCCTAGCTCGCTTACCTAAGTCACAAATAACCTTCACTTCGCTAAAGGGAAAGGAACTAATTTTTATTGAGCACTGATTGCATGCCAGGTTCTTCTGTGCTATCTCCCTTTCCCTTGTCTTCCCACAGCTCCACATAATACCCTTCCACACATGAGAACAACTGAGATGCAGTGAACAACCAAGGTGGGTTTGATTTCAAATCCAATGTTCTATTTTCACTATAGTAGGAGACACCTTTTGGGGAAAGTATTTTTATGGAAGTCCTCTATTCTTATGGAAACTTCCAGAGTGATTGAAGGCCAGTATTTGATTAGGTACATGAATTATTTTGATATCAATACCCTTAGGAGAATTAAAAGAAGTTGTAATTATTTCATCTTAGAGGAAAGAGTGGAATAATTTAAAAGGCATTTTCAAGCCCATGAAAGGGAATAAATGGTGAATATTGATCTTTTGCATGTAATTTACCTAAGACTAGCTTTAGGTATAATTAGGAAGTTTTCATAGCATAGCTTCTTCAGATCTAAAAAGAGCTAAGGGAAACTATAGAATGTCCTTCTTGATAGAATATTTGTTTTGAACAAGGTAGACTTATCTTTTTAGTACTTATTAATAGTCCTATTTGGAGGAGGAAAACTAGACTCAATCAGGGATGTGTATTCAAGTAGACATGAAGGGAAAAATATCGCTATAAATTCTGCTGAAACTGTGATTAAAATAAATGGTATTACAGCACAGAGGATCTAAAATGATATTACAGTACAGAGACACATGAGGGTGCTCTAACCAGCTGCTATAATAAATAAACTGTTCAAATATTGGGGAAAATTTAAGGCCTATTGTGAATGGAATTGTTGAAGTCTCACTTTTAGTATTGGTTAAACAGAACAGTCTTGGAATAGATGGCTTTTCTTTTAAATAAAATGTACTGGTTTCTCCCAACCCTCCCAGTTTAAAAACTAGAAGATGTTCATATTGGACAATTTGGAAAATACTGAAAAGCCCAAAGAAAAAGAAGAAAGTGGACTGATGTTACTGTCAGCCCTGGGAGGATGGGGTTTTCTAGAACCAGGCCAGTTGGAGGCTTAGCTCAGGAGGCCTGCCTTCAAACACAAGCTCAGCCTGTTCTCATTTTGATTTCACAGACCTTCTGCTGGTACGAAGGGGGAGTAGAGAGTGGGGGTCTAATGACCGCAAGAAGAGAATTAGAGACGCATGTTTATCTCAATACATTTACTCTCATTAAAGTTCATATTCACTGACATCATGCATCTCCTTGAAAAAGTCTGCCCACCCACCATTAATTAAAGCCACATTTTAAAAAGTCAGTGTATGCACTTTTATTCCAATCAAAAGTAGCCTCCTAAGTTTTGCAGAGTAGGCAGGAGAATATCTGAGGCCTGACAGCTGTTCACCTCTACACAGTGAAGAATCATGTGATTTACATTAAAAGCCATGTTTATTCAGGGCCTAAAATATCATAGTTAAGATCTATTGTCTTGAAGAGTTGAAACATTCATTATCTAATGACCTATTTAGCAAAATTAACATTTATTTTGATAAGCCAACATTCTTTTGGATACAACGTATGATCATATGCCTTTATCTTTCCAAATAGAGAAATATAACTGGACACCCTGTTTGAACAATTAAGGCAGCACACTCCTATCAAAGACACCACACTTTATAACTTAAACATGCAGTATCAATGTTAACACAAAGGTCAATGTAGATTTTTTTTTATCCAAATCATTGCACAAGCAGTAATTACCAATAGTTGGAGGATTGCACAACCAAAGTCTATATTCTTGGCAGTAGTCACTATAAGTTCATAAATTCATGAAAATAAGGAATGTTGATTTTTAAAGTTCAAGAAAGGTATTATTTGTAAACAGCTCAGGTCACACTCATCTTATTCTATGTGCTAAGAAAGAGTTCTTTCCTTCCAACTTCCTTTAAACAAGATTCATTCTCTCTAGGATCCTAGTAAAAGGGTTTTCATCCAAACAGATCTGTATTCTTTTCTATTCTTTTTCCTATTAAAGGCTCCCTGGGGACCTTTCAATTTTATGCTGATCTTTCTTTATATATTAATATCAAGCACATTTTTATGTTATGTTGATAAAAGACAAATTATGGTTATCTCTTCCTATTGGCAATTAGATTATTCTAGAATCATTCTGACCAGATATTTGATTATCCCAGCCAGTTTATACTTTCTATACAAAAGCATCAAGTGCAGCATTCAGATTCTCTAGTTATGCCACCATATGGAAAGACAGGGATCATCAATGAAGCTGAACATTGGCACTGAAATGGTTTAATCCTAAGTCAAAGCACCCCCACACTAGGAGTTGAAACCTGACTTCTTGTCCTGACTTTTCTACTGACTCACTACGTGACCTTGAGGACCTCGAGTGCCTCAGTGTCCTCATCTAACAAGTGGAGTTTAGTGGGTGAATACTGACCCACAGCCCAGGAGGTTAATCAGGACTAGAGGCAGGGGACTGGAGTATACTTTTGTGACCATGTCTTCCCCTGGTCTACTTACTCATTCAATGCCAGAAATCACGAGGAAGAGTTGGCTGGGTCTGATTCTAAAAGAGAGCATCCTTGAATCTAGAAGCCAACAAACCATACCTGGTGAGTTGCTTTCGTGAAAAATTTGGGAAAAGATGCTCTGGGTCTTGATATCCCTTAGATATTAGCATCCAACATAACATTACTATATGGGATGAAGCCCTATCTTAATGCACAGATTGTATCTTCTGCCCAGATGATACAGTATCCACAGGGACCATAAAACACTTGACTCAACACAAGCCAAAAGCAGTGGGTGGACTCCTTCAGCTCAGCTGTGGAAAGGAAGGTGGAGTGTGGATGAGGATATTCCAACCCAGTCAGTGGCTTTAGAACAAACAGCTATGGTCTGGGGAACAGTGGGAAGTTGTGACTTTACCGCATTTTATCAACTCTAGGAAGATTTAAGATAAACTCTGCTTAAGCGATTCATAAAGCCATGCAGTCTGCACAATGAGCACTCTTGCATTTCCATACCTTCCTGCCAGCTCTGTTGTTATGAAGATTCATCAGGGCTCTGGCATCCTTGCCTTTTCTTTCCTTGGCATCCACAAAGGCTCGGGCAAATTTGATCCCATAGTCAATGTTATCACTGCAGCCACCCCAGTCGAACGTGCCCTTGCTGTCCTTGGCGGTTCCCTTCTTCTTTGGATCACAGGAGCAGGATTTTAATTCTCCTTGGCTACAGGCCCTGGTGATGGCAAATACAACTCCAGCTGAGGAGATGGCGTAAACAAAGGCAGATTCCCGACTACCTGAAACAAAAATGCTTTTCTTAAAAGTGGTCTGGTAGTGCTAGTTCTGAATAACTTTCACATGATGACTGTTTAATACTTGATCTACCTCTGACATCCTCTACCACTGGACAAAAAAGTTCTAGTATTCTTGAGGGATTCTTTTCTAGAGCCGAGGCTCTTTCCTTAATATGAGTCATCTCCATCTAATTTAGGATTTTGTCAACTTAGATATCTGTGTGACAACTCTGGTTAAAGTAAATAAAGACTATCAGAGACGGCCATGCCCAGCTCCGAGCTTCATATCAGTCTCAAACAAACACTTGCCCTGCGTTAGCCAGGAGCCCTAGATATCCTAGAAGAGCATAGCATTTCTAGGCCTTAGTATCCTCATCTGTGAAATACAGTCGAAATTCTACAATGCTATCATTTCGTAATATATTTGGGTATTCATGACACCACGGCTTCCCTTGAAAAAACCTTCCAAACCTCTAGGCATTACTGAGGACACAGATATACATTTAAATTATTGAGAACGAAATACTGAATTCAAAGAAATCTAGGGACTGAGGTGGGAAGAGAATTCTGGCAGTAAGCAGGCCCTTGCATTAACACTGGAGAGCTTTGGCTTGGCATTGACTTTCACAAGTAATTGAGAGATTGTTGAAGGCAATATGCAATATCCTTGGGATACATACTATGTCTAACTATTAAGGTGAATTTACTTTCTTCTGGAACACCTGCACTAATCACTAGTATTGGGTAAAAGACAGTGAAAAGCTTTTCTTTGGTTTTTCTGGAAGGAAACAAATTTACCGCCTATAATTAGACTTGGGCAAAAACCCTTTGGGGTGCTTTCTTAGAATTGTTCTTTATTAGAGCACAGGCTACTTTTACTTACAGGCTGAAAGGTACATATTTCAGTGCAATAACTACATTAAATTATTTTAATAATCTGTAGTAACTCATAACACGGTGTTGTGGTATAGTGACAGATATAAGGCTCTTTAGGGTCCGTGTGCACCTCGTTTTTCAAGTGGAGCTGTATTTCATTGTTATTAGCATGCCCTTTTATTAATGGTTGCTGCAGCAAATATATTAACAATCAAAATAGAAGCTGGACAGCCTGATGCCAATGCAAGGCAGAAAGCAGAGAACCACTTGGTGATTCAACATGTCAAACCGAGTGTGACTTTTTGAACCACACAGCTGGGAGAACAAACCACCCTTTCGCATTGAAGCCCTGCTTGTTTCCGTTTTGTCATTCAGTGCTAAAATTTATTATACATCCCTCGCAATATTTGCTCTGCTAGTCTCATTATTAAAAATCAGGAAAACATATCTACACCATATTAAATGGCACTTACCTCAGCCTTCAGAAAATATCTCCCCCAAACCTCTAACCATCAAAAAAGGAATCAATCATGCCCTGTAGTTAGGTAAAATCAATTATATGAATATTTGCCATAGGTAGCAGGTAGTGCTCTCCAGAGAGAACTGATGGTCATGGGAGCTGTTTTAAAGAGTCCCAACTTATATTACAAGGGCCACAGATATTCTAAGTGGAATTGAGATATCTTATAAAAGAAGGTGACTAATAGATGCTAATGTGGCTTAATCTCAGGCAGTTGTTTTTCAGATAAATACAATTCTTATTATACCCATTTTTATAGTTTAGGAAAACATCTTGTCCATAGTTACCCCATTTATCTTCTAAAGCCTGGTTTGGGATTTGGAGTCCAGTGCCCATGTTTAGAGAGATCACATAGGGGGAAAATTTCCAAATGCTTAAGTATTTTGCACTGGTCTTATTTTTTAAGGAGAAAGAAGTTTTATGAGGTGGTCTTTTAGGGGAAAGGCATAGAAGATGTGGACGATAGTATGTCAGATACCAGACAGTATTCTGAAAGCAATAGAGAAATATGTCTGTCTAGGTGCAGAATTCATCCTGGTGCAACTTGCAAACAATTACATTAATTTGTTGGCTGAAAGAAAAAAAAATCACAATCTGTTACATTTCAGGAATCATTTCCAAAGCAAAAATAACACCTTTCTAGATAGTCCTCATTTATTATTAAAACACGTTACTAAATAGCTAGATGTTTATTTATTTAAATAAAAAAATTAGCACATCGACTGACTTTTCATTTTACCTCCAGATGGTCTGGTATCATGTAGATATGGCCGTAAGATGTTTTCAGTTAAGTGTTTTAGATGAATCACTAAAATGCTATGTGTGAAATAGTAGCACATTTCAAGAGCTGGCTTTGTAACAAAACAAATTTTGATCTTGGGCCTCTTCTTAGAAAAACTGATTCTTTTTAAAGTCATCACAAAAATGAAACAAAATCCAAATCTAAATGGTGACATTTAAACTTCCTGATGTGTTACTATTGAAGTTTCTCTAATTTTTGGATTGAGATAAATCAAGAATGTCTATTAAGTACATAGGCAGAGTTTTTATTTGGGGTGGAGGATTGTTACTTTGGAAGGCAAAACAGTAGAAGCTAGGCTTTCCTGAAGGTTATGGGTTGTTCAACTCTCTTTTGAAATATTTGCCTTTTTAAAAAACAACAAAACAAAACAAAACATTTACAAGGATGAGACCTAATCACCTTTTTGTTTTTTAAGGCTCATTCTAGAATTTTGGAGGTGTATTCTTACAAGAATATTTTTGGGTTTACAAGTTCTGTCTTTGTTTTTCTGCCTGTGACTGGTAATTGTCTGTTGAATGAGTAAATTACAAATGTTTCTGAAATTGTTCTGTCTTACTCTGACTCTCTCAAGCAAAACAGGCAAATGTTCTCCATTTCTGTATGATCACAGGGTATTTTAGTAACTTTTATGTCCTCCCTATAAGTGGTGCAGCTCTTTGCCTTTCCTATTCATCTATAAGCACATTCGAGTTTCCAAAGGAGAGTTTTTCACAACTCTAAGATGTAAATTTCCCTCCAAGCAAATTAATTGTAAAAATCTTTGGATAGCTTCATTGGAATTTCATGATTATTTCCAGGATAAGCTGCTTAAGGCCAAATTCAGCCCTCCCATAACCAACACAAAATCATCACTGAGAGTCACAGGAGTTTGCATAAATGTGTAGGAAGGAATCTGGCCTCTTGTGAAGAATGGAAAGAAATTGTGTAGCAGGAGTGTTTTAAGTTCTGAGTACTTTGGCAAACCATTTGAGCTTCATCTGAAAGAAATCTGAAGGAATTACAAGTTAGAATCTCTTATTTTACCTGAGGCCCTAGAATAAGTCAAACTAGTTCCATTTCCTTTAGTTCTAACCTCCTCCTTCTCAACTCTACAACTCTGAAGAAACAAACATTGCCAAAATTATGTTAAAGTATTTTATGAATGAATATCCAGCTTTCACAGATATACTATCTTTAGGATCACTGGTCAAAACTACTTTGATTTGTGATCTAAAGTTGTTTTTTTTTTTTTTTCTCATATGGTGATATCTTAATGGATCTAGAGGTGACCATTATATAAATGAGAGGCACGTCTAATTTGGAATCATTGCAAAATGGTTATGAGCACTTTGAAAAAGAAAAATCTTGATACATTTTAAACACTGAGAACCTGCACATAGTATATGCAAAGATTACTTGAGCTAGATACTTGCAAAAGCTCTTTGACAAGGTCCAGTACTTTAATTGATTCACTGGTGAGATAATCTAGGTGAAGTCTTAAAATTCCATGGAGCTGAAATTTACTATTAACCTTTCAAAAATTTGCGATGTCATATCGAAACTCCAAAAGGAATGCAGAAGAATATAGTTCTTAAACTAGAGAATAAAATTGCAGAATATCGCAGTAAATTAACTTTAGGGATACTCTTAGAATGAGAGTACTACGCCCTTGGGGGATTTTAGAGACATTCAGTTATGTGTTTGGCCTCATAAAACCCTAGGGCTGTGATGATTACATGATAGAAACACCCTCTGTTAAGCATTACCAAGTGCACAGTCCGGATGATTTTCTTAGGAATGGGGGGGAGCAGTGGGCAAAAACAAGTGTAAAGTTTCCTGTTTCTGGGGTTCACACATAAACTGCTGTGTTTTCAGTCAGATTTTCTAATAGCAAATGGGCTGTGACATTTCTTGGAGAATATTAATAATGCCAGGTTAGCAGATGGGTATTATTGGAAAATAAAATTAAATTTTCAATTAATTTTCTCCGATTGTATACTAGCTAGTGAGCTGCTTTCCATATTTAGAACTTTTAGGAAATGTATTATGTAATTAGATAACACTTAGGGGCTCCTTCTAAGAAAGAAAACTCTGTGTATTCATGTTTTCCACCCCATCCTCCAAAAACATCCTTATCGTCTAAAATGTAGCTGGAAAATAACAGGTGTTTACTATAAGTTCATCCATTCATTCATCGTAACGAATTCCTCATAGGGAATGAATGGGGCCTGCAACACACAAGGCATCAGACATGGTGCAGGGAACAGAGGCTAGTTCCTGCCCTTATGGGAAAAAACGTTTGATTTAGACACAGAGTGACCCAAGGCTGAGTCCTTGAATGGGCAGTCAAAGGTGGTGAATAGAGATTTGTCTCTGCTTAATAACACTCACATGGTGGTGGTATAATCATGACAATCTTCGCCAGAGAAAAGATTTGAGCATTCTATCCTGATCATATGCTCACATTCTTTTGGAGAAGTCCCAGAAAGATGAGGAAAAAGTCAAAAGAGCCTTGTAGCTACTTCTTCTCTTCATCTAGAGACAAAATCTGAACAATCTGAACATGACTGATGTGCAGGGTTGACGTGAGGGACAGGGCAAAGAGTGAGGAGATGACAGTCTAGGGTACGACTTCCCCACTCCATGACTGGCTTCCTGTAAGACTCTACACTACAGTTTCTGATTTCTCTAGGCATCTGTAAAACAGGGACAATGTCACCCAACAGAACAAACTTCTGATTAAATCAAATGCAATACAGGATGAGCAGGGGCTTTGAGGACTGAGGGGACTATGTATTGAGCCCAGGCGCCCACAGAGCTGAGTGAAGGCAGGGCACTTACTTCGGAGTAGGACCCTGCCAAAGAGGCTGTGATCCCTGTCCAGGGTGTTGCAGTTCCAGCGGTGCTGGCGGAACTGGTGCTGGCACTCCGCTGTCCACTCCGAGACACCCAGGCTAATGGCACGCATCACATCCGGGTGTCGGTGGCACAGCTGCCGCTGGCGGCTCACCAGGCCTGGCACATTGTCACACATCACTCTGGAGGAGCCACCTGTAGCTCTCATGTACCTGTAAAAGGACCAACACAGAGGTGACAGCGATATGAACAGCAGGGCCTGGCTCAGTGTTCCCCAGGAGACTAAAGAGTTCAAAGCACTTTTCAAATAAGAATTCCTTATCCTTCTGGTGGTATTAGAAAGCAAGGGTTATTTACTTTTGATTCAGTAGAGAAACAGGTGAGGCAGGCATGGTGAGTGACCTGGTGGAAGCCATGCCCAAAATTAAGTGATGACTGTCTCCTAGATATGAAGCGGGGCCCAGGGGTGACATTCTAGGCAGGGCAGTAGAGGCCAGGTCTGGGTCGTTGGGTTGGGGAACTCAATGATGAGGGAAGAAGCAATGTGTTTTGGGGAGAAGACGTCAAATACTTTTCCCAAGAAAGCACAATGTGTCTGAACTTGGCTTTGGGGGAAACCGACCTTTAGAAGCTCCTCGTTCCCATTTATTTGACATAATGTCTTAAAAACTGTCTGTATCTGTCTAATCAACACCTGCTGGTATCTGATGTTACACTCTCCTCACAGACATGCTGTTCTTTCCTTACTGAAGAGTCCTTTAAATATTTCCATTTTCTAGCTCTTTTTGGCTTTTATAAAAAAACCTTTGGAAGAAATTCTTTCTATTGTTATTAAGGACACTAAATGTTTGGAAGAATCAAACAGTGTTATAGCTCCATAAAGTACTTTTTGAAAAGAAACTTTAACAAAAAATTACATCATCATCTCTACCCAGATGTTCTCTATTAGTTGTGAAATGTTTAGAAAGGTACCTTTTATATAACCCAAGCTGCCATAGGTGTCTTTTGAAGCGATCAAACAAGGAGAATGTCTTTTTCTTGTATTTTCATTATTTTATATGATCATAAAATCGTTACAGCTGTGACTTCCAAAAAATATATTTAAGTGACAGCTGAGAGACAATGTGACAAAAAGCCTGAGCAATAAATAATGTTTATACACCCATGGAAACAGAAATAGTCATTTTATTGAAAAATGGTCAGTCGGATAAATCAATCTTTGATCCTGTGTCAGCAATGTCAAAGCTAAACGCCTTCCTGTTCAAAGCGGGCTTAGGAAGGGATTGAACCCCTCTTCCCATCAGTGCTTTCCCTTGCTCTTTGAAGAGCTCCAGTGTCTTCCTAAAAAGTTCCCTGCTCTAGTCTTTCTTTCTCTGAGACTCCCCACTTTTGCCAGATTCTTTAAAAAATAGCCCACGATAACCGGTCTTTCTGAATTAGTATTTTAATATCTGTTCTGAAACTTTTAGGTACAAGGACGTTACAGGACTCTTAACTCCATCTCTTTCCAAGATCAGAAAATCGGGAGATGGGGAAGAGTTTCTGGATGGGGAGAGAATCTGCGTTTGGAACATTTAGCGATGCCAAGACCTGTTACCGGTTCCATCACTATGCATAAATAAATAAATAAATCACAGATCAACGCACAAGGGAAAGTGGCAAAATTACTGCTTGGGGTGATGGTTTTGAATAGGGTAACCTTTCAGAGACAGACCCCGGGGTCTGAAGCTTTGTATTAAGGCGATAGTCTCTACCTGAAGGCACCAACGTGTTCTTCCGCCCCACTAGGGTGAAGCATTAGGAATGTGGAAGGACGGGAAATAATACAAAATCACAGGCTTTGGGCTCTGCAACTCCTGACTGCCTGCATTGGCCCGTCGGTTTATCTTGAGGCAGTTTTGGGAGGGCGGGAGGCGGGGTGGGGGGGCGGTTGTGGTTTTCAAGGTGAATTTACACACAAACACACACACACACACACACGTCTGTGCTGGAGCTAGAGACCTGGCTAGCGCGTCTCTCAACAGGATAAGAAATTGGCTCATTTTGCTGTCGCTCAGCTGGATCCAAATAAACCAAACATCAGAGCTCTCATTTGAGGGGGAATGTGGTTTTTTATGGAGTTGTCAAAGCTGGAATGATCTTCTGGGGAAAAGTGAAGGGGCTCGCGGTCGGGCGATGAGAGAGGGCAGTCGCCAGGGTTCGGGCCAGCACCCGAGACTGCCGCGGCCGCGGGGACGCGCCGCCAGGAAGGGTCTCAGTGGCCAGTGCGGTCCCCACTCCCATCTCCAAAATCCCCCCGCGCCAGTGCGCGCGGACTTACCACCATGAAGAGCTGACCTCGGGGGTGAGCCAGGTCAAGAGCAGAGGGAGCCAGAGCCAGATTCCACCGAGAGGGGCGTTCATATTAACCCCCTTGCGTCCGCATCAGGTCAGACTCCGTGTGCGGGCGCCATGCGTGCCCGGAGCAGAAGCGCTCAGCGCCGGGAGCGCCTCGTCACGGCCGCCGGCGCCTCGCCGCGCCCCCGCCCCCCGCTCGCGTCTGCGGCGAGTGGCGAGACTCGCTGATAAAGTTTCAAACGACGAGCCCGGCGAGCGATAAAGGCCAGCCCGGGCCGCCTCGCCCACAGCCCAATTCCCCAGGCGCGGTGAGCGCTGGCAGCCCGAAAGCTCTGCGCGCCTCCCGCGCGCCCCTGTCCCGCTCCCCCGAGGGCGCAGCCCAGGGAGGGGGCGCTGCGCCTAGCGGGGGTGGGGGAAGCGCCGGGTTTTATACCGGAGTGGAGGGAATGATGGCAAGAGATGTCTGGGGCTGAGGTGAGGCGGGGAGGGAGGAACACCTCTGCGTGGCTTCTAGCACCCCCGGAGATAGGCACCTTTAGGGAAGCTCCGAGCCAAAGAGCATCCGTGGGCTTGAGCCTCAGGAGCGCGCCTTCCAGATAGGCGAGGCTACCCTCTGGCTGACAGAAGTGCCTGAGCGCGTGGTGTGGGGAAACGGGCGGGAGGATAAGGAGATTACTGTGTACAGGATAAAAGAATCCAGAGATGATTTTCACTCACTGCTTCGCCTCTCTCCCTGACGCTGAGAGGAAGAGCAAGCACTTGTAAATTTGGAGCTGCCGTGTCTATGCAGGACAAGGTTGAGGAGGAGGGGGGGCCAGGCCTCAGGGTGCTGGGCTTATATACAGAGCCCGCAGGGAGGAGACCCGGAAGAAAGTGTGTGTGGGGTCCATGACCCTTGGGACTTCACCCAGCAGTTTCGGCCAAAGCGCCCAGGAAGGATGCAATTTTTATGCACACCCAGCTGCTCCCCGGCGCTGCGGAGCGCAAAAGGATCACGTAGGGAGAAATCGATGCACCCAGGCGTCCGCGGGGCGCGTGCGTCCCAGCAGTGGTTGCACCTCTCACCGCCCGGGAGCTCAGCCTGCGCGCCTTGTGGAGATAAAGGGACGCTGGGTCCTGGACCTGGGCCCCTGCAGAGCCAACTGTCGGGGGCTCCGGCCCGCGGGTGGAGCATCTTGAGCAGCAACTGGCTTGCAGCCCCGCCGTTTATCGCCGGAAAGGAAGGAAGACCAGGAACTCGCGGCGGCCGTGAACTGTTCCATTGCTCTTTTCCTGGGGTGGAGGGACGCGCCGCCCGCCCGCGGAGCGTGCCCTGGGGAATAGGGACTGTGTATGCTCCGGGGCGGAGACGCCGAATTGTTCGCTGGGTGTGGGGTGGGGGGCGTCTAGATAGGGAAGACGGGCTCTCCCCCGCCCACCCCTCAGGCCTAGACGGGCCAGAGCGTCAGCCCTCGCTGGACGCGAGCTCGGTGAGAGGCTGGACGGAGAGAAGCTCAGAGACGCCAAAAACCTGAAAGATGCTGTCATCGCCACCCCCTTCCCCCACGCCAGTCCCTGGCAGGTCCGGCCCCTCCCAGGCTGACCCAGATACATCCCCATTTGGGTCCGGAAAGGGAGGGGAGGGAAACAAGCACCGCGCCACCCACGACTCGGGAAGAGCAGGGCTCTCCGCCAGGGCCGCTCCGTATCGCTGGGCCACGACCCAGGGGAAGTTCTGCTCGGTCTGCGCCGGGTGCGCGGGAGGGGCGGGGCCGGGCGCGCTTCTGCTCGGAATCTCTGTGTATGGGGGTGGGGTGGGGTGGTGGTGTAGGGGTGATAGGCACAAGTATCGTATGTACCTCTATGCTTATGCTCACAAGTCTTCTTCCTGGATGAAGCAGAGGAATAAGCTAAAGTTTACCGCCCCCCTCCTTTGTCCCACGGTTTCTTGAAGTAAATCCAGACACTTGAAGACGAGATGGTTGGCCTTGGCGAAACCATAGGTTGCCAAAATTTCACTTCTACCAGTGATTAAAGTGGGGTATGGATGTGTATGCTGGGAAAGGTAGGCAGTTGTATGATTCTCTCATGGAGAATGAGAATTGAAATTATCTAAAACACTCCAATTAAAGTTCCACCCCTCTCAGCACATCGTGTCCTCACAGCTAAGTGGTGTTAGAAATACATGGAGTATGACCATCAGCTTAGAGGCTCTTCCTCTCCGCCCAGGGAATTATTGAGTGGCCAGGAGACCTGCCCTTCAGTTGATGGTGAGGCCAATGGAATGACCTAAACCTGAAACAGACCTCCTGGAAAAGGAATGGACTATCCCCAAAGCTAATTAAATCCACTCCAAAGGACTTCATCCTAGGGCAGGAGGAGGAGGGCCACATGTCTTTCAGAGAAGAAATCAGGTTTGGTGAAAGGCAAAAGGGTGACAAAGTTAAAGAGAAGCTAAATCCAGATATGAACAAAGGTCCACCCAAACACCCCTTCCTGACCTGTCTAGAGACAGTCTGGACCAGATGACTGGGTCTCTTCCCAATCTGTGATTCCGTTTCCCTCCCATTCTCCACCCTTATTCACTTATGACCCATTACTTAGCCCCATACAACTTATCTTTTGCCAAAAAGGTCTTTACTCCTTCCTCGTCTGTACCTATTCTCTTGATGGATCCCTGCATTTTGAAGATAGAGAGTCCACTAGTAAAGGTAGTTGTGAAATGCCCAGGAAGATTAGGAGGAAAGAAGTTGACAGCAAACCTCACTTCTTTTGCAATAAAAACTACCATCCTAAAGAAGAGTTACTAAATACTGAAGTAAATTGCATATGACTTCAGCCTAGCTATAGCAGATTATGAGATAAGGAAAGACGGGGTTCAGTGTGCCTTTAGATTTATGAATATAATATCTGATTTTTGATTTCTTCATTGAGAAATCTCAGAATTGACTGTAAAATTCATTTACAATATACAGAACCCAATTCTGTTTCTGGAGATTAATGTTAGTTTGCTTGTAACTTCAGTATAGCATTGTAGCCAAATGAGTCAGTCTATTTTCTCAGTTAGATCCATTGTTTGTCTAATCTCCCAGGGCAGAGAAAGAAAGAGAACTAATTTACTACCAAATCATCTCCACCCTTTAAAAATGGAGAGTTACTTCTTCAACCAAACAGTCATTTGCCTTTTAGTCTGAACCGGCTTCTTTCTAAGGCAGTGACTCCTAATATAGCCACTCACTAACCAAAGGAAAAGTTCTAATATCAGCCATTTAAATCTCATTGTGCATTTAAATTAATGTACACCAAAGAATTTTGCTTCCAGCCATGAGAAAGTAGCAGGTAACAACTTACTGTCCTACAGAAAAAAACTATAACACTGGACAAAACTTTCTGAGGTGTATCTCTTCAGGTATTGGATAGCAGGCAGCACATGGCTGTAATCCTTGAGAGAAGGAAAGAAAACACATGAGGTTTGCGCTACAACTATCCCATAAGTATCCTAGTTTTTCTGCTGAAAAGTCCTTGTTTTCTGGGGGTAAGAAGATGGAACCCAAGCAAGGTGTAGTTTCAGTTAAGGAAGGAAAGTCTAGAGTTTGGGGTGTTGAAGCACCTGAAATTGGCAGGGTAGCATTTCTGAAAATAGGTAGTTGTAAAAAGGGGGACTCTACAAGTCTAGGTGGGAGATTTACCATGGGTCCTTGGCCAAGAGCTGGGCTGAGTATAGAAATGACAAGATTCTGCAAAGCCTAGCAGAGATTGCCTGCTGCATGTCATCCACTGTTGAGAGACATTAGAGTTCTATCTCAGCAGGGTAAAGACCTCATTGAGCACTTCAGGAATTCTAGCATCTAGTTGAGATGCTAGAAAGGTCATGCCTTAAAAGTAATAATCAAGCCTTAGTGTAAAAATCATGCTTAGGACAAAATTCAAAATCTTGTTTCCCCATATCACATGCTGTAAAAAAGAATAAAAACAAACCAGACCAGAGGACTTATAAGAACAAAAACATCCATTAAAAGAAGACAACATAATATAGACTTTTAACAATGTATCATTAACAATAAAAAATTAATAGGCTGGGTACAGCAGTATGTGCCTATGATCCCAGCTACTCGGGAAGCTGAGGCAGGAGAATAGCTTGAGCCCAGAAGTTTGAGTCCAGCCTGGCAAAATAGAGAGACCCTGTCTCTTGAAAAAATAATTCATAGAGAATTGAAAAACCAAAAAAACGTGACCCATACTCAAGAAAAAGCAGTCAATAGAGACTGATCCTGAGATGGTCCAGATGGAGGAATTAGCAAGAAAGAAATTTTAAAGTAGTTATTATAAATATATTCAAGTATTTAAAGGAAAATAGAATAAACAAATGAACAATGAACACATAGATGGAGAATCTCAGTAGAGAAATGGAACCCATAAGAAACAAATGAAAATTCAGGACCCAAGAAGTACAGTTATCTACTTTGTAAAATTTGTGCCTGTAAAAGTGCAGGTTTCTAATTTGAAGAATAGAGAGGGAAGATATTTATTAAAAATTAAATAAATAAAACCTCAGAGATCTGTGGGATGGTACCAATCAGACTAATATATGTGTAAGTAGAGTTCCAGAAAGAAAATAGGACAAAAAATACTTTGGAAAGAATGTCCAAAATTTGTCCAATAATAGTGAACATAAATTTACAGATCCAAGGTCAGAAAATCCCAAAAAGAAAAATACAAAACATGTCACACCTACACATATCATGATCAAACTGTTTAAAACTATAGATGAGAAGAAAAATCTCTAAAGAAACCAGAGGAAAAAGATACATTAAATACAGGAAAACAAGAATATGAATTACATTGGCTTTTCATCAGCAACAATGGAAGTCAGTAGACAGAATATATTTAAAATATTAAAAGAAAAAAACACAGTCTACATAGACATCTATAATCAGTGAAAATGTCCTTTAAAAATAAAGTGGCACTCTTCTTTTGTTTCTTCTTTTTCCCTTGGGAATAAGGACTGAACTCCAAGAGTAAGGGCAAAATGGAAACAGAGCAGCCTGAATAAAGTCTAAAACTATCCTTAGATAGGATCAAGATGAACCATGGGTCCTCTATTTGCAATCCAAAAGAAAACTTGACCCTCCCTAGAGGAATATAACATCATTCAGGGACTCCACAAATTTTCATTCACTATACCCACTATGAAATTAAATATTAAAAATACCTAAACAAAACAAAAACCAGCAAGAAACCAAAAACCAAAAAACCAACAAAAAACCCCAAACCCTATAGAAAATAGAACTGGACCCATAAGTACTTTAAAGTTCTGATTTATCTGAGAGGGACTCCAAAATAACTAAAATTAAAATGTTCAAAAAATAACAAAAATAACAGATAATTTTAAGAGAGTTGGAATCTATACAAAAGATTTAAATATTAATAAAAATCCAGAACTGGGGGTGGCATTTCAGTGACTGAAATTAAGAATTAGGTAGATGGGTTGGGGATCTATCTATAATCAACAGAACAGTGGCTTAGTAAACCAGAGGGAGATCAATATTAAGTATCAAGGTTAATGCACAGAGAGAATTAAAAGGATAGAAAATACAGAAAAGAAAATAAGTTAAATATGATAGAGAGAAAACGTTGAAACTAAATGAAATTGGAGACATAGAAGAAGAGAGAGAGAATGGGACTGAAGAAATATTTGAAGAAATACCATCTGAGAATTTTCCAAAACTGATGGAAGAAATCAAACCACATATTCAAAAAAATCTACAAACTTATAATAGGATAAATACAGAGAAAACTACATTTAGGCACATCACACATAAATTGCTGACAAACAAAGACAAGGAGAAAATACTAAAAGCTGTCAGATTAAAGAAACACATTAATTTCAGGAGAAAACCACTCTGACTTTTCAACAGAAACTACTGAAATCAAAAGATGGTAGAATAGCATCTTAAAAAAGAGGTGGAGTGAGGAGGAATACTGCCAACCTGGAATTCTGTAATCATTGTAAAGATCCTTCCAAAATGAAGACAAAATAATGATGCTTTCAAACAAAAGGTAAGAAAATCCACTATTAGTAGAACTAATGATAAGTATTAAGCCAGTTCTTTAGGCTGAAGGAGAATGATCCCAGATGAAATTATGGAATTGCAAGAAGGAATGAAGAACACTGGGGAAGGTAAATTTGTGGAAAAACATAAAATAATATTGATAGTTAAAACAATAAGTATAGTATCTTTTGAAGTTTAAAACATGTAGAAGAAAAATATATGACACCAGTAGCACAAAAAAGAGCAGGGGACTCTGATTCTAGGTAGGATGAAGTACATACTCTGTCCTGTCTCTCCCACTGAATACAGCTATATAACTTGGGCAGAATTCACACAGAAGCTATTTGAGGACTTTGAAAAGCAAATAGTACTAGATGGACTGAAGAAGACCAAAATTTTCAATACCACTAAATGGTGATAATTTTCCCATTTTGTTTTTCCTCTGGTATTCTAAAGCCTAGATACAGACAGCCAAAACCTTGAAGTGGGAACCTGGCATGGACAGAGAGATCTACAGGAGAGGTGTCCAGAGAAGACCTCTAGTTTGAATTCAAGGAATGGGAAAGGGATTCCTAACACTCAGAGTGAGTGGGAGAAATCCTCTGGGTTCACCCCCTGCCCAGTTCTCTAATACTCCACCCCACTGGGCAGTCCTATGTGGATGTTGGCAGCAGTGACAGCAGCAGCACTGAGAACCCACAGGTGCCTAAAACTCTAAGAGATGGGAAAATTTCTCTCCAGAGAAACTCTGGTCTGAAGAAGACAAGATGAAATTCCATAGCTTTTTCTCTTTCTCTTTCCTTCTGTCATGTGGCTCCAAACATGGGTGTAGTCACAGGAAATGTATGGCAGAGTGAGATAACTAAAGCCACAATTTCTTGCCAGAGGACCAAAAAGAGGAATCCTTGAGAACCAGAAAGAACCTAGGAAGTCATGGAGAATGAAGAGCTTAGGAAAAGCAATCCCATAAAGTTATATGTGAACTCCTGTGCTTATCTCCTAAGTTATGTATATGTGGATCTGCCCCTAAAGATCATATCAAAAACTTTGAGAATAGAATTATGGGATAGATCACAACCTAGATCCCAGACAAGTCAATGGGTTTTACATATTTGAGATAGGCATGAATAATACAAAGGTTTTGAAAACTAAACTAATATCAGAACCAGAACCCACAGAAGACTGGTCAGAATTTGTACCCAACAAGATTGATTGTGTGCTAAAACAAAAATATCAACATGCTCCATAGACAGGATTTAAACAAGACCCAGAGTCTCTTAACATTCTTCTAAATGTCCAGTATACAACCAAAATTACTTGGCATACAAAGAACCAAGAAAATTGCAACTCAAACAGGAAAAGACAATAAAGAGACACTATGGCCTAGATGACAGATGTTGAAATTATCAGATATAGCCTTTAAAGCAGCTATTATAAAAATGCTTCAAGGATGAATATTCTTGAAACAAATGTATAATATAAAGTCTCAGCAAAGAAATAGAAAATGAAAAGAGAAACCACACAAAAATTTTAGAACTGAAAATTTTAATAACTGAAATATCAGTCTTACTGGATAGGTCCAATAGCAAAATTGAGATGACAGAGGAAAGTGTGAATGAATTTGAAGACAGAGTAATATATATTATCTAATCTCAATAGCATATGGGAAAAAGATTGAAAAGAAATGAATTGAGCTTCAGAGATCTCTAGAACAATACTGCAAGGTATGACATTGTGTCACTGGCATCCTAGAAGGAGAAAGGAAATAGTACATAACTGCAAAAAAATATTTGCAGAAATAATAGATAAAAACTTCCTAAATTTGGCCCAAAACATAAACCTAGAGATTCAAAAATGTTAGCAAACCCAGAAATAAACCCTAAGAAATTAATGCCAAGGCACATCATAATAAAATTGCTGAAAACTAAAGGCAAAGACAAAATCTTGTACACAGACAGAGACAAATGATACATTGCCTATGGAGAACAAAGGGGAATGACGATTTGAATGACTTTATACTTCTCATCATAAATTATGAAGGCAGAAGGAAGTGAAAAAACATTTTTTTAAAGCACTGGGAAAGAAAAATCCCATCAGCCCAGAATTCTGTAATATATCCAGAGAAAATATCCTTCATGAAAATGTGAAATAAAGACATTCTCAGATGGAGGAAAACAAAGAAAATTCATTGTCAGTAGACCTGTTCTAAAAGATTTGCTAAAGGAAGTTCCTCAGACAGGAAGGAAATGATACAAAAAGAAAACTGGGAAAATATGAAGGAAAGGCAAGAGAAATGGTAAATATCTGGGTAAATATAATAGACTCTTCTAGTCTTTTCCAGTTCTTTAAAGTATATTTGATGATTAAAGGCAAAAATTGTAACATTGTCCAATAGGGTCTCCATTGTATGTAGAGGTGATACATAAGAAACTACAACATAAAAGGGCGGGGTAAAGGATGATATGGTATAATTTTCTACATTCCACTTGAAGTGGTAAAATGTTGATCCTAAGTACTCTGTAAAAAGCTATGTATGTATAATATAAGCCCTACAGCAACCACTAAAAAATTATACAAAGAGTTATAGCAAAAAACACAATAAATTAAAACAAAATTTAAAATGTCAAATAATCTTAAAGAAGGCAAAGAAAGGGGAAAAAGGAATGAAAAACCAAGAGAACAACAAGAAACATAATAAAATGATAGACTTAAATCCAAAAATATCAATAATTATACAAAACATACATGGCCCAAACACAACAATTTAAAAACAGTGACTGTCTGAATGGATAAAAACACAAAACCCAACTATTTGCTGTCTATAAGAAATTAACTTAGGCTGGGCACAGTGGCTCACGCCTGTAATCCTAGCACTCTGGGAGGCCAAG
>VBSM01003176.1:24966784-24999280 GCA_008086735.1 Cheirogaleus medius | reverse complement strand
ATCTGTACCAAAGTAGATATCTAAGCAAAAAAAAAAAAAATTTACCTAGGGTAATGAGGGACATAACATAATGATAAAAAGGTCAATTGACGAGAAGACATACAGTCCCTAAATGTGTATGCACCAGATAACAGACCTCTAACACATATGAAACAAAATTTGACAGCACTGAAAGGAACAAACAGACAAATGCACAATTACAGATGAAGATGTTAACACACCTCTCTCAGTAATTGATAGAACAAGTGGACAGAAAAATCAACAAGATATAGAAAAACTCAATACCACCATCAACCAACTGGATTTACTTGACATTTATAGAAAACTTTATCCTTCAACAGCAGAATATATGTTCTTTTCCCGTGCACATGAAACATTCACTAAGATAGATCATATGCTGGGCAATAAAACCAACCTTAACAAATTAAAAGAATCAAAATCATTCCAGGTATGTCCCATGATCATAACAGAATTAAATGAGAAATCAATAAGAGAAAGAGAACAAGAAAATCTCCAAACTCTTGAAAACTAGGCAACACACTTCTAATAATCTATAGGACAAAGATGTCTCAAGGGATGTTAAAAATATTTGAATTGAAAAAAAATGCCTTATTGTGAAACTATATTTAATATAGATCTAATTAGTCAAGAATACGTATAGTAATAACTTGGATAACCACTAAAATAATAAAATATATAACTGTTCCAGTTATCTATTGATATATTAAAAAAATTCCCCAAACTTAATGCTTTAAAACATCAATTTATTATTATCTTTCACAACTCTGTTGGTTGACTAGAATTAGCTTGTTGGTTCACGCTTTGGATCCTTCATATGGTTACCGTGGGTGCAATTGGGACTGGATTCATCTGAGAGTTTGACTGGGCTGAAGGTCTCATATGGCTTTTTGACTCATTTGCCTGGCAGCTCTGTGATCCTCTACATGGCCTGGACTTCTTTTATGCTGGTTTAGGACACCAAGATATAGGAAGTAAAAGCTGCCAAGCTAGTTAAGGACTACATCTGGATCCCATCAAAGCAGTCACAAGACCTGCTCTGATTCAAGAGGGCGAGAAATATACTCTACTTCTTGATAGGAGAGTAACAAAGTAACAGAAGAGCAGAACATATGATAATAGGAAATATTGTTGTTGCCATCTCTGGAAAATAGATTATTGTACAGTCTTCCTTTTGGACACAACAATTCACATTCTTTCCACATGCAAAATAAACTAATACTCTTTCTGTCTCTCAAGTCCCCCAAAGTCTCATTCCAATATGGCATTGACTTGAGGTCAAAAATCTTGTCATCTAAATCAATTTTGAGTACAGATAAGGCTCCTCAGATGCTGATTCTAAAATGTATTTGAGGGTCAGTTCTTCCAGCACCGTTTGTTAGAGTTCGGGTTTTCAGACTCTTTCTGAGCTACAGGGTTCCTTCCAGGTTTCCCTGTCGTTCTGCTGGGACCCAAAGATCTAGGAGGAGCTTACAGCTGTGACTAGACTGCAATGGACCCCTCAGAAATGCCTGACACAACCTTGATCCCAGAGTCTTTACACATGCTCACTGGAGAAAATTCTCAAGACAATTCAGAGTCTCCTCATAACTTCTCTGAAACTTTAATAAGGAACCTTAGTAAATTGACTAGCAGCGCTGGCACCAATTTCCCTTCCCCTCCACCAGAGGATTTACCTCAGCCCCAACCCCAACCCCAACGACAAGCCAGAAGAGAAAGAATCTCCCGGGTTATGAGAGATGGGGTTAGCATGCCTTACAGGAGAAGAGGAGTGAGGACGCTGTTATCTGAGCGGAGAGACAGGCTGGCAAGACTGCAATATCTTTTAATCAACAGATTTGCTCCGCCTGAAAGACAGCTAGCAGACACTGGACTTAAAGGAACTCAGAGTGAATCAAGAAGTGAACCATTCAAATGTAGGTGCGATTTCTGCGTGCATCACAAATGGGATCCTTTGGAAAATGCTAGAATAGGGAATTATGACATCCTGCCAATTTTGCCATGAACCTTATTCTTATGCTTTTCTTTTTTTGCTGGTAATTTTATGAAGCAAGTTGAGAAAGCTACTTTGTTAGGATAGACTGTATAGCAATAATTTTGATAATCTATGATGAGTTCTGATATCTTTTTCTTGTATCTTTTCCCTATTACCTTGATACTAGTAATTTATAAGGGATCTGTGTAGTTTGAATGTATTTGAATAACTTCAGTATACTTTAGCTCTACTTTTTGATTTCACCCAAAGAATCCCCAATACGTCTGAAGTATTCCCATGTGTTTTAGTAACCTAAAGTCAGTATGATAAAACTCAACATCAAGAATTTGCAGCAAAGTGACTTGTGGGAGAAGAATGTGAAGGAAACATTGGGTAGTTTTGGCTAGGGCTTAATTGATTAGATTTTCTGGTTTTAAAAAATTGCAATGAAAGGAAATTTTGATGTGCTGTATTTTTACTTCGTAGTAGCAAATAAATGTGTACATAAGCAATAAAGTTGACATTTGAGTACCTTTTAAAAAATAAAAAAAATAAAATGTATTTGAAAATGCAATAGGCATAGAACAATCATGACAATTTTGAAGAAAAAACAAGCTGAAAGATTTACACTATGAGATATCAAGCTGTGATAATTAGGTCAAGGTGGTATGGTACAAGAATAGTCAAATAGACAAATGAAACATAATAGAGAGTTTTAATAGACCTGCATATAGGATACTGATTTTCAGCAAAAGTGCAAAGCAATTTAATGAGGAAGAAAGTGTTAGTAGAGCAACTGGATATCTGAATGGACATTAACCTTGAGCCTCACCTCCCATAATACAAAAAAATAATTTGAGATGAATTATAAACCTAGATCTGAAAGCTAAAAAAAAAAATCAAGCTTCAAGAATAAAACACAAGACAATACCTTAATAACCTCTCTACAAACAAAGATTTCTTAAATAGCAGATAAAAAACGCTGTGAAGAAAAAAAGAAGTATGTTGAACTTAATTAAAATTAAAAATTTTTGTTCATCAAGACACAATTAAGAAAGTAAAACAGCAAGCCCCAGACTGGGAAGACATATTTGCAATACATATATTCAGTAATGGATGTTTATCCTAAATATTTAAATAACATCTACCAGTCAAAAAGAAAAAGATAGACAATGCAATTATGTGTAAAAGACATGAACAGGCACTTTACAAAAGAGAATATTCCAATGTCCAATAAGTACAAGAACAGGTGCTCAAGGTCAAGTGAAACAAAAGAATGGTAAGAGTTAAAGTTTTCCAGTTTCCAGTTTTAAGGGAAAGGTAGAGCTACTGCTTTCCTTTAGATTTTCCATCTGATATTATGTTAATGTTTTAAAGGTAATCACTAAAAATAATAAAAAATAATGTACATTTATAATCTAATAGAGAAAAGAGAGGGGGATAAAAAATCAAACTTCATAAATTTGGTGAAAGGAGAGCAGGAAATGAGAAAAGCTTATAAAGAAAGCAGAAGGAATGGTAGTGAAATGAATGCAAATATACCAATAATCACAATAAATATGAATGAATTGAACTTTCCATCTCTGGTTAAAGACAGGGATTGGCAAATTGGTTTCCTTTGAAAATCACTACTATGTTATTTAAAGAGATATTAGAACTTGAGGACACAAAGGATGAAAGTATACCTAGAATCAGACAAATTAGATTTTAAGGCAAAAACATTAGTAGAGAGTAAGAAGTTGATCATGTAATGAGGAAAGATACAATTCACTTGGAAGACAATAATAATTTTAAATTCACCTAACAAAAGTCTCAAATCTTCATAGCAAAAATTAAGAGAAATACTAGGTTAAATAACTGATAAATCTATTCTCTTAGTGAGAGATTTTAACCCATCTCTCTCAGTAATTGACTGTATCAGTTTGCTCTTACTATATATCACACCACCCCACAATTTCAATGCTTAAAACAGTAATCATTTATTAGCTCATTATTTTGTGGGTCAGATATTTAAACTGGTTAGAGCTGGGCAATTTTTCTGCCGGTCTTACCTGGGACCATGCATGTTTGATGGCCTCAGTTACCTGTCTATGAGCTTGCTGGAGTGAGAGATAAAAGGACCATATTTATCTCATTATCTATAAAGTTCCTGGAACTTGCTCATGGAAAATCAGAAAAGCAGCAAGAGAGCAAACTTTAATGCACAGCACTTTTCAAGCCTTTGCTTGCATCATGTTTGCTAATGTCCCATTGGCCAAAAAGGTCACATAATCAACCTGGATACAAGGGGTAGAGGAAGAGATTCCAGTTTTTTTGATGGACCTGCTATCTCAGTGCAAGGTTTTGGGTGCAGGGGGAAAAGATTTTGTGACCATTTTTACAATCCACATATTGATAGATCAAGAAGACAAAATTAGTAAGGCTATAAGAAGATTTGAACACAAGAAGTTTTATATGCTTGAGATACATAATACTTGTACTCCACAATTAGAAAACATAAAATCTTTTAAAGTAGACATGGTACACTTACAAAAAATTGATTATATACGAAGCCACAACATTTGCTCTTTTATAAACCCCATTTTCATGCCAAAACTCAATTAAGGTAGGAATTAGTTATACAATAACTTTTAAAAAGGCATATTTAAAAACTTAAAAATGTTTCTAAATAATTAATTATTCAAAACAGAATTCTTGATAATAATTATAAAATAATTTGGATGAAAAATAATAAGAAAGACTATGATACAACCTATGGGATAGAGCTAAAGTGACCTTTAGATGAAAATTTTAGTTTTAAATGCTTATATTAGAGAAGAAGAACAATGTAAAGTAATGAGCTGTATACATCCCTGCAAATTAGAGAAAGAACAACAGAATAAACTCAGGAAAGCAGAAGGAAGAAAATGAAAAAGAACATAAATTAATGAAATAAGAAACACAGATTTATTAGAAAGTTTCAACAAAAACAAATGCTAGTCTTTGAAAACATTAATAAAATAGGCTCAGTGGCTTGTGCCTGTAGTCTCAGCTACTTGGGAGGCTAAGGTAGGAGGATTGCTTGAGCCCAGGAGTTTGAGGTTGCTGTGAGCTAGGCTGACGCCAAGGCACTCTAGCCCAGGGAACAGAGTGAGACTCTGTCTCAAAAAAACAAAAACAAAAACAAAAACCTGTCAATGTTATTTATTATATAAACACATGAGAGGGAAAAATATGATTAGCCTAAAATATGCAAAAAAATATTTGATAAAACCCAACAGTTGACATGAATCATATATATATTTTTTAAAAAACCTTTTTACACAAGAGAAATAGGAGAAAACTTTTTTTTTTTTTGAGACAGAGTCTCACTCTGTTGCCCAGGCTAGAGTGCTGTGGCGTCAGCCTAGCTCACAGCAAACTCAAACTCCTGGGCTCAAGCAATCCTTCTGCCTCAGCCTCCCAAGTAGCTGGGACTACAGGCATGCACCACCATGCCTGGCTAATTTTTTCTATATAGTTTTAGTTGGCCAATTAATTTCTTTCTATTTTTAGTAGAGACGGGGTCTCACTCTTGCTCAGGCTGGTCTCGAACTCCTGACCTTGAGCAATCCTCCCGCCTTGGCCTCCCAGTGTGCTAGGATTATAAGGATGAGCCACCGCGCCCAGCCTGAAGAAAACTTTTTTAACTGATTGAAAGGAATCTACTAGACCTATGGAAATATATCATATTTAATAATGAAATACTAGAAGTATCCTCAAAGTAACAAGACAAGAACATCCATTATCACGATTCACTATTATGAATGACTGAGACCCTAAAATGTTCTGATAAGATAAAAAATTAAGAGATATAGGAAGTGGAGAAAAGGAATAAAATTTTCATTTTTTGCAGATGATGTGAACATCTATAGAAAACCTAAAAGTATCAATGGACAAAACTATTAGAGTTGGTATATTGGCATGTGCCTGTAGTCCTGGCTACTTAGGAGGCTGAGGTAGGCAGACCTCTTGAGCCCAGGAGTTAGGCAGGCATCCTCAAACTACCGCCTGCGGGCTGCATGCTGCTCGCCTAGGACATGTATCCGGCCCGCTGGGTGTTTTTGCCGCTGCTGTCTGTCCTGCTTAGCAGCCGACTCGTCTGGGCCCACTCTCCAACAGTCTGAGGGACAGTGAACTGGCTCCCTGTTTAAAAAGTTTGAGGACCCCTGAGTTAGAGGAAAGCCTAGGCAACGTAGTGAGAGCCCATCTCCACAAAAAACAAAACAAAACAAAAAACATATTATAATGAATAAGGTAGTTCAGCAAGATTACTGGACTCAAGATTAAATACAGAAAAAACTTATAATTCCAAGCCAGCAATAAACAATTTAAATCTATTAAATTACTATTATACTACTAGATATTTAGACATACCATAAAGTCTTAATATTAGCAGCAGATAGAAGAATGGAATAGAATTAAAATTCAGAAACAGATCTATAAGTACATTACAAATTAGCTGTGGAAATGATTCCATTTCAAATCAGTGGGGAAAAGATGGATCATTCAGTAATGGTGCTGTGAAAACTGGCTCACAATAAGAAAATAAATGTTATAAGACCAGACTTTCACATTGTGCACAAAAATAATTTTCAGATATATTAAGGACCAAAATATGAAAAGCAAAACTTCAAATCAGAAGAAAATATAGGCAGATATTTTAAAGGTTTAGGCAACAAAGAATGCCATCGACAAAATATAAGCAGTAGATAGGAGATATTACAACACATGTAACAGATGAGGGACTATTATTTCAAATATTTGAAGAACTAAGTGTCAATAAGAAAAAGACAATCCAGTAGAAAAAAGGCAAATGATAGTAAAAATAAATTTATAGGGGAAAATGGCCTATCACAGAAAGAGATACTCAATCTCACTAATGATCAGAAAAGTACAAAATAAAACAACAAAAAAATCAACTTTACTGAACCCATAAAATGGGAGAAAATTTAAGTCAGTTAATATTAAGTGTTGGCATGGCTGTGGGGGTAATGAATACTCTTGTGCACTGCTGGTAGGCCCATAAATAAATATAGGCTCCTTGAAGGGAAATATAGCAGTCATGTAGCTAGGCTCTCACGTGGAAACAATGCACTAATTCAAGGAGATTTGATTTACAAAGAGATAATTTATGAAGATGTGAGCAGAAGAGAGGAACTGTTACTGCCCCCCACCCCAGACCCAAAGGGACAAGGGGAAGGAGTGAAGAAGGTTCCTGGAACCCAGAAGGAACAAATCTGGTAGAGATCGCCTTGAGAGGAGCAGTGCCCATCAGTTAAGGGGCACAGCCCAAGAAATCTTGCAGGGAGTAAGCCAGGTGAATAAATACCTAGATTTCACTCTCCCTCAGCCATTCTGCTGAGGTTCTCATTGAATAAACCCAACCAGTAGCTGCTAAGTATAAAGAAACTTTGCCATCTGTGCATAAGGACACATACATGCATTTACAGTACAATACTGTCAAGAAGAATAAGTAAAATAAAAAATCAAAATTTATTAATGGAGAATAGGGAGGTGAAATGTGGGATGGACATGTGATGACATACTACAGAGCAGTTAAATGCAATTAATTACATCTTCACTTTTTGACATGGATGCATTGGAAAACAATGTTGATGGAAAAAGTAGAGAGGAGAATGAGGCAATACAAGTATAACCCCACATTAGTTGGGAATGCCTTTGGCACCATTAACAGAAAACTCAACCACAGTGGCTCAATCAAATAGGGGTTTATTTTTCCCATACTGCAAGAAGTCCAGAGTTGAGACCATCCAGAGCTGGTGCAGCTGCTCTAGGATATATGCAGGGAGGGTTCTTTCAGCCTCACTGTTCTTAGTATATGGCTCCATCTTATGGCTTTTAGGTATTTAGTAGCAGCCCCATTTTTCTGCTTAAAGTTGAACATTTCAGTTTATTTAGCAATTCAGTTAGCCCAGGCTTTTCCATGTCTTTAGTATTACTTTTCAAGTAGACTCGAAGTATGTAAATATTTTAAAAATCAGGTGAATTTAATCAGTAAAAAGCAGAGAAACTGTGTACAATTCAGGTGGATAAACTCTGGTGCCCCTGATGGTATGCAAAATGCGTCTAAGTATGAAGCAGACAGTCTGAACAAGATTGAGTCACATACCTCTCCACACTACCACCAATCTTCATCTATGGAACAATCCGCATGCAAACTCTAGCTCTCCCCATTATCACGAGAGGGTTTAATAAGCTTGGCTTTATAGACACGTGGTTTTTGCTTCTAATCTGCAATGGGTTGCACATCTTTGCATTTGAGTATGGAATAATTTGTTGGAAGGGGAGAGGAGAAATAGAGGGCGTCTTAACAGATAATTTATTCTCTGCTTGACCTATTAACTCGTCTTGTGGATCCTGAATACATGTGTGTCATTTTAGAGAAATCAAGTATTTTTAATTATATGTTACTACATTACAGAAAATATTTCTCTCAAACAAAAATATGGTCCTAGAAATGTGAAAAAATCTGACTTGTTTACTCATGTAGAGTATCATTTCTGGTACAAGGCACTTTAACAAATGCTTTATTATGAATAATAACAATAGAAATTATACTGGCTACCATCTTATTCAGTGTATACCATATACCAAGTATGTATGAAATCCTTTATATTTCTTAGTTCACTTAATCCTTATAACAACCGTAGAAGCTTCATTAAATAAGTTTATTAAAACATAGGTTTTATTTAATTAGCTAAATGACTAGCCCAACTAAATGCCCAACTAAAAGCATTACTTTTATTATTTCTATTTTCATTTTATAGATGATATGGTAGAGACCTGGAGGGCCTAGGTAGCTTTCTAAAAGCTACACAGTGGCAGAGCTGAAATTGGAATTCATGCCTATCTAGCCCCAAGTCTGCATTAATTATAAAGCTCCACAACCACTTCTCTGTCATTGCATTTAACACTCTAACAAAGACCCTAGCTCAGAATGGTATTTATTTTTCAGATTAGGAGACTAAGGTTCATCGAAAATAATTATTAATAATGATCATATATTTCATGACTTATGCAAGGGCACTGCTGGTTAGTGGCAAGCATTGGGTTCCCTGGGAAGCAAATACCAGTGGAGAATTGCATGTAAGACATTTATTAGGGAGTGCTCTGGAAAGCAACACCTGTGCAAGGGAAGGGAAGAAAACCAGATTAGGCAAAGGGAGAAGACGGGCTGTGACGCAGTTTCAGTGACGGCCTCAGCCAGCCCCATCGGGGGCTCTGAAGTGGGATGGTCCTTCAGAGTTGTCTCGAGTTGGGAAAAGGGCCCCTGAAATTGGAGACTTCATGCTCCTATGTTGATTAGTCATTTCTGGAAATAGGAAATGCTTTGGGGAACTCAGCTATCTTTAGCAGAGAAAACTCCCAGCAGCTGGGGAAATAAATCCTTTATTCCTAAAGAGAGATTTGGGAGCCACATCATGCATTCACTTCAGGATACAAAATCTTACTACGAAACAGCTCTACATTTTTCTTTCATTCTATACTGCTGTTCTTGTTGTATTTAGAAAACAATTTAAGGACTTTGCATAATAACTCTAACCTTTGTTTCTGTATTTTAAGTTCAATCTTGGTAAGCCACAGCTAACTATGAGTGTTAATTATAATATTACTGCTAACATAACAGTTAATTGTAATATTACCACTAAAATAACAGTTAATTGTAATAGTACCACTAACTTGATAGTTAATTGTAGTTAACACTGAAAATTCCAGTTTGTCTTTTAATGCCTTACATTGGGGACAGGAGAAATTATACATATGCAACTCCCAAGATTGGTTTAACTGAATAAATCTTGAATCTATGATAAGAAGTTGCCTTTAAATATGGTCTAAATCTCTTCACACATAGGGAACTTTGCAGATTTTTCCTTTGTAGCTTTCTTTGTTTTTTTCCCTAGGAGGCTTATAGGTTGAGATTGAACCCTACTCCCATAGGGATGATAAGTGAATCTATCACTGTACCATCAACTGGAGACACTTAAGCAAAAACAACAATAAAAACCTTCAACCACACCCTCTTCAATGAAACAATCTTACAAAGTGGTTTTATTTTTTTTAAAGTCTGTATCTTTAAACACCACTAATCCCACTGATGCTCTTAACAGTAAAAGTATTGCTTTCTGACCTCATATAAAATATGTAATATATGGGTATAGTGCTTGTACATATTAAGCACTCAGTAATTGTTTAACGAATTGAAATGCGATGACAAGTAAGATTCCCCAAACTATTACACTGGCAACAACCAAATATTAAGAATAACTCTCATAATATCAAATCTCTGAATGTGAGATCAACAGCAAAACCACTTATGAGGGGTTCAATTTGTCTAAGCATTGATTCTCTTACATAGAGCCCCTAATGGTTTTGTTCTAATTTTAAGAATTCCAAATTGGATCCATTTCTACAGACAGCATTACTCTGTTAATTTAATCTGACTGAGCATCTATTTTACAGATGAGGAAACCAAGACCCAGAGAATGTACAAGTTAACGACAACCGTGCTAGAACCTAGAATACCCTTTGTTCCATCTCACTGTCAGTGTAGAGGTAAGATTAGGGGCTGAGAGGAAGGGGCTGAAGGGGAAGCATGCAGCAGTAGACATGGACTTCAAAAAGAAAAAAAAAAGATCGAAGTATTAGAAAGACTGGAAAGGAAGAAAATTCATGGAAACAATTATGAAAGGTCAGTTGAGAAGAAAAAGGTGAGAAATACTCTCTACTGAAATAAGTCCAGAGATAGTGCCATTCTTAATAAAGTGTCTTTATTACTCTCCCTCCAAAAATGTTATACAGTATGAAAAACTTGTTTATTTTGTATAGAATATTGATAAGACCATCTGAACTTACAGGTAAAGAAATACAGCATTGCTTAAATGGTTTAGAATTAGTTTCTCTAATAACTAACAAATGTGTCAAATAAGTCCAGTATAACATTTTTATTGGCATTTGAAATAAATGTATTACTCACTAGTGGATATGCCAAAAAGAAAATCCCCACCCTATTTCCACCCCCACAGAGCTACAAACGATTATTTATTAAGCAGTGACAGAATGACTTGGAGTGCAAAACAGAAGTCATCACGGTTATCTGTGCTCTTAAAGATTAACTTTCATCATAGTATTAAAAGATTAAAAAAAATATCGACATTATAAAAACTTCCCATTAAAAAAAACAACTAAATTTTTTGATTCTGATGCTTGAAACTGTGGATGAATAAATTCGTGAATGATAGATACTTTTAGACTTTTAAATATCTTGTTTCCCATATTTAATAAATATAATTCATTTAAATTAGGTATTAGCTGAAATACCTTCCACAGGACAGCTTTCAAAATTGAGAGTATAGCCTTACTTTATAAATCATTTATCCAGCCCTAAGGTACCCTGGTCAAACCTAGGTGGTCGGCCGGGCATGGAGGTTCACGCCTGTAATCCTAGCACTCTGGGAGGCCAAGGCGGGAGGATTGCTCAAGGTCAATAGTTCGAAACCAGCCTGAGCAAGAGTGAGACCCCAGTCTCTACTACAAATAGAAAGAAATTAATTGGCCAACTAAAAATATATAGAAAAAATTAGCTGGGCATGGTGGCACATGCTTGTAGTCCCAGCTACTTGGGAGGCTGAGGCAGAAGGATTGCTTGAGCCCAGGGGTTTAAGGTTGCTGTGAGCTAGGCTGACACCACAGCACTCTAGCCCAGGCAACAGAGTGAGAATCTGTCTTAAAAAAAAAAAAAAAACGAACCTCGGTGGTCTTTCCCTTTTTCTTACAAGAGGTAATCTTAGAATTTTCAGCATCCTATAGTGTTAATCTAGAGCTAAATTTTTAGCATCCTGTAGTATTAACCTAAAGTTTATATAAAAGGTATTCATTCAGCTAATGTTTTTGGCTTTTAAAAAAAGAGTCCTGCACACTACTCTGGGCCAAACACTACACTAAGCACAAAGCAGATACCCCAGAAATATTGATTAAAGAGTTTTGATATGGAGCAAGGACTCCTCTTAGGGGCTTGCAGAGGCTGGGGGAGGTTGGGTGGGTGGGGTGGCCAGCATGGAAATAAAGGAAAACCTTGAGCCCCTTCAGGAGAAGGTCCAGACCCTGATTAGCCTTGAAAAGTGCATGGGCAACCTAATAAGAACAATAGCCCTCCAGGTGAGCCAGAGTCCCAAGGTATTTTGGTTCCCTATAAAAACTAAAAGATGGCATCTTAACATATGTTCTTGAGTTACTTTTCAGAAACCTCCCACTGGATGGAAAATGCAGATAAGGAGGATCAGAGAAACTAAACTCTGACCACCATTCTTTGTTCTAAATTTCCCCCCGAGGGGACTGTCATACTCATCTTAACATTCCTTTCTACTAATCCAAGAACCTCTGAATCCACCTATGACCCTCACCCCCCTCCACTTCAGGATATTCTGCCTTTTTGGGCCAGGCCAATGTATAACCTCCTGGTATTGATATACAATTTGCCTGCCTGAAATGTACTCCTGCCTTTAAAAATTCTGGCTTGTAAGCCATCGGGGAATCTGGGTCTTAAGCATTAGCTGTTTACACTCCTTGCTTAGCACCCTGCAATAAAGCCTTTTCCTCCTGCTATAACTCTCAGCTTCAGTGTTTGGCTTTGCTGTGCTGGGCGGGTGAACCCCAGTTTAGTTCAGTAACAGTTTCATTCCAAGGATGGTAGTAAGAGAAGCGTCATGAATGCACTCCTCAGAGAAACAAGCAAAGCTAGAACAATAAAAATACAACCATTTAAAATCTCTGGAAAATGTCCTAAGGACACAGAACAAACGCAGAAACATTTATTCAAGAAAACCTACTAAAATTCAGTAAGAACAATGAGTCTGTGGCATTTGAAGCCATGACCCACTGCTACCATCAACCCACCTTCCCCACCATAAGCCAACTCAATTTGGCAGAAGCTCCACTTTGGGTGGATATGGCCAAGAAGATGGGACTCCTTCGCTCAGCTCCCAAACAAGGGTTACCATATCTCATCTGAAGAGGCAGGCCAAAGTGAAGTGGTTAAATTCTAGTGAGGATGGTTGAACAGTGGAGGGCTTTCACCGACCCCCATAGAGTGGGGACTCTGCCCCAGGCATAGCAGACTGAGAATACTAAGGCCCTGAATGCCCTCCTCCACAGCTGGCTCATAGGCCAGAGGGTCCATGCTGTGAGAAGCAAACCAAAAACATCAGAGGCTACTTACTGCTCCACCTAGCACTCAGAGACTGAGGCTCAGAGACTCTGCCCAGGGTGAGAAGCAGTCTATAAGAAAAAAGAGCTCAAGATCTCTCCCCAAAGAAATTGATTTGAAATAGAGTATGGAGAAAGTCAAGCCTAAGGGTACTCCTGAAAACAATAACGCTTTTTATTAGGAACAACAAATTAAAATATAGGCCAGCTCTATCATCACAGAAAACCAGAGAAAGAGACAGTTAAGAAGGACTCTCCTCGGGTCTTGCAATTAGGCAAGAGAAAGAAATAAAGGGTATCCAAATCAGAAAAGAGGTCAAACTATCTCTTTGCTGATGATATGATCTTATGCCTAGAAAACCCTAAAGACTCCTTCAAAAGACTTCTAGAATTGATATATAAATTCAGTAGAGTCTCAGGCTACAAAATTAATGTATACAAATCTACTGATAGCATTTCTATACACTAATAACAGCCAAGGTATATATGTGTGTGTGTGTATATAAATACACACACAGTTCTTTATCAAGTACTTTATATATAAATACAGTATAATCTATGAAAGTACAGTTAATTTTGAACAATACCACTTCCACATTTTTAAAATAGAAAGCTGCAGAAATGTAAGTTTGAGATGTCTATGAATTTTTTTCAAAATCAATTTTTTAGAAAATGATTTACAAAATGATGGTCAACATATACATATTGTAATAATACAATAGGGAAAATATATATAAAGTATTTAAAAATGAATGGTAATGAAACTATAGTACTTAGAATTAAGATAGGAAATAATAAAGGTGGGAATTAATGAAACAAAAATTTAAAAATGTAGTTGACCAACAAATTCAAAAGCTGATTCTTTGAAAATACTAACACAATCAATAAATCCCTGGGTAAACTATCAGGATTAAAAGAGAATATATAAAAAAAAAAAGTAACCCAGTTGTATCTATGTAACATTAGACTAGAGTTGGTAAACTATACCTTGGTAGACCAAATCCAGGCAATCATGTGTTTTTCACAGTAAGTTTTATTGTACAATCTCTACATCTATTCATTTATGTATTATCTATAGCTGCTTTTGTGCTACAACAGCAGTGTTAAGAAATTATAACAGAGACCATATGGCCTTCAAAGTCTAAAATATTTAGTATATGGCCTTTTATAAAAATGTTTACTGACCTCTTACGTAGAGGAAACCCAGTTTGGAAGTTCTTTTTTTAACTGATGCTATTTCCCAGGGGAATAAGCAGCAACAGGCCATCATTTAAAAGTGAGATGGGGAGGAGGTCTCCAGAGTTTAAGTAGAGAGCAGTATAAAATAGTTATCTAGTGAAAAGGTTAGTGTATGTTCCAGGAAAATGTATTAGTATTAGTATTGTCAAACAGTGCTAAGCACTCCACTTAAGGATAGTGACAATATGGGACAAGAAGTATGCTTCTCTCTGAAAAATACTTGCATCCCAACAGGTGCTTATAATGAATTGTTTGGCTTCCAAAGTTGATTCTAAAGATATAGGAACATTTTTCTGATTCAGATTAATTATAAACTAAATACCAATGAATTAAAAAAAGGTTTACTACTTTCAAGTGCATAGAATTAAAACTTTGTTGACAACATTTCTATCTGTGGTTTAGGGACGTCTCTAAGGGACTTGTTTTAAGAAGAGAAAAATATGATTTGTACTGAGTTATCTGTTATAAAAGAAAGAATTGTCCAGAACCAGTCTCTACCCCTCCCCCATAGTAACATCAGGTCAAATAATCACAGAGTAGGAAGGGACTTATGGTCCCTTCTAGATAAAATAACCAATTTTAAATCATAGGAGAAATCTTATTCATTCTATTGATACTTTACCCAAAGAAATACTTTCCCTAAGCACAACAAATGCTGCCCTACTTATTCTTTCTGTGATCTAAAATGCATACTGTATTTGTCAACAGAATAAAAAATGTATTCAGAATATGCAGCTGTAATGGACTTTACAGTATTTTGCCCACTTGAATAGCTAATCATATTTGAAGCACACTGAGGCAGATCATTATTTGAAGGAATTTTGTGACAAATCCTTTGGAAAACAAGTATCTTGTAAATTCATAGTTTGTCCTAATACTTTAGAGATGATTTGGTTTTCGTAGAGGGAAAAAATAATGACCCATGCAGCCAACAGAAGAAACATCATTATCATTAAGATGAACTGAGGTGAAAAGACCATCGTCAAGCGTCCTCAAACTATGGCCGGCCGGCCGGCGGGCCACATGCAGCCCGACGGGTGTTTTTGCCACTGCTGCCTGTCCTGCTTAGCAGCCGACTCGTCCCGGGCCCACAGTGCGCATGTGTGGAATGTGCTCCCCACTCTCCAACGGCCCTTCAACGGTCTGAGGGACAGTGACCTGGCCCCCTGTTTAAAAAGTTTGAGGACCCCTGAGTACACAACCTGGTAGTATGGCTGTCATTTTCCCAGAGTGCCTTTTTTTTTTTTCCTTAAAGGAAACTAGAACTAACCTTCTATTTGCCCAAGTACTGTGCTAGGAACGAAACACAATCTGTGTTAAAAGTACTTATTTTGCCTCTAAGCCTAGTGGGTGTTTTTTTGTTTTTTTTTTTTTTTAAAGAAGTACCTATTCCCCTATCCATATTACAGTTTAGTGCTAAGTCTTGAACTCATTTAAATGAGGGATATCAGGAAAAAAAAAGCTATATAACACTTATGTTAAAATGTCAGGCACCAATTCATGGTGTGATTATTTTCCAATGATACATGGTTGAGTATATTCTCAGAAAAAGAATGATGATTCAAATCTTGCTGTTTTGGTATGAGCAAGAACAGAAACTGCTACTAATTATAGTTTTCTTATACTGTTCTTCCTTTCCACAATTCTTTCCCTTTACTTGATGCTTTCTTCTCAAACAACTGCAGATAAACTGCATCTATGTAAGTATGGCACTAAGTCAAGCAAGATTTAAATACTATTTCCCTTGCTAAATTGGGCCTAACTTCACTTTGAAAATATGAATATATTTTGATTTTAGAAAAAAGAAATATTATATTACTTTAGATATGAGAAATTATATGCCAAATGCTATTCACTTTTATAACATCCTAAGAATGTTCAACATAGTATATCTCGTATGTTCCCAAAAGTACTTTACAAAAAAAATTCTAGTGTACTTTGTGCCTTCTACAGTATTCCCTAATTTTCTGCTTTCTTTACTTTGTATTTAAAATATTTCTCCTAAGTAGTTAATCTATAATTTAAAACTTTTACATTTTACCTTGATCCTCTGCATTCTCTAGAATATTTTGAAAATTAAAAATTTCCTTATAACTTAAAAAATCTAATAAAAAATTCCTTATCATGTAGCAATACAAGGAGCAAATAAGGAGTAAAAGAAAGCTGTTTATGAACACTTCACAAATTCTGTAAGATTCACTATGACAAATGAGCACACTCTTAAATGTTGAAGAATTTAGATGAAACTTTTATTTTGAATGTGATTTGGAGTCATACGTTCAAACTAAAGAATTACTTATAATTTACTGCTTGATCGAAATTAACATAAAACCATAAATTATATTTCTAATTCAAACTGACAAAACTACTTTCTAAAGAAAAAATCTCTGCTTTATGTTGTCATAATTTTTCTTATGGAATACTGGCAAAGAATGAGAAGTTACACTGTATCACAAATGGTTAAAAGCCATCAATACTGCTGGGTAGTTTGAATAAGATATACATACATAACTTAAAAACAAATATTAGGGTATTTTCTCTGGACAGTTAGCTTGCAGATGAAAAGAAGAAACCCAAATCCGCATACTGCAATAGCTGTCCTCTTCAAAATTCTACTATTCCATGTAGATACTTCTTCCATTAATGGTATATGAGTTGGATCATTTTCCCGTTCATTTTGCAACTAGTATTTAGTATAAGGGAAAAAAAAAGAGTTAATGTATAATACACTGAAAATAAAAACATCTTTGATTTAAAAAAATACAATAATATCCTTGTTAACTCACTTGATTTAGGTGTGGACAACTCAAGAGATCCATGGATGATTTAAAATGAACACATATGTCTTAAAAGACAGTCTGCTTTTCACCAAAATCCCATTATTGTAAATTATTAGTTTTACAATAAAAATAAATTCTTTCATACATGATTACATTTTAAAATAGTGTTTTTATGTCATAGGACAAAGTTTCTTTAATGTTAAAGTTTCTATTTTACCCATAAGGAATGAGAATTGATATTTATTTCCTTCTGTATTAAAATATCAATTAATGTCTTACAAAAAAGTGAACTCTTGTAGCAAACCTACAACAGAAGGAATTTAGCAAATATTTAGCATCAGATGCTAATGCTAAAGTTTAACACTTTATTTAAATATAATTGTAGTAACAAATGTCAACAAAAACTTAAGTGGTTCTTTTAGCACTTCTCAGCAATGAAAGTACATGACCCAGTTTCCAAATTCCTTGCTAAAGAAATTTCTTGCTAAAGAAGCTCTCCTTTCTCCCCGCCGTGTGTGTGTGTGTGTGTGTGTGTGTGTGTGTGTGTGTGTGTGAGAGACAGAGACAGACAGAGAGAGAAAGGGGTGGGGTGAGAGAGAGAAGAGAAAAAAGAGATGGTTGCTGGGGTGGAGTGGGAGAGAGAATAAGCAGAAACCAAAGATCCTTGAGAGATAAAAAGAATCAGGCACATTTATAGAGTGATATTTACTAGAAACATCCTGTGCTGGAGTGGTGATATACTTTCAACATTAGCAGGAAGAATGACTTCTAAATTCTATAGTGTAAATATTTAATTAAAAAAGCCTGACAAAATTAATTTTAAATTTATACCAGAAAAACGGACTTCAATGCCAGTATCATTAAAACTGTATTCTTGGTCTAACTTCCAAATGGCTTCATTCAGCAACAGATTCCTTTTTGACACTGATGCTCCATTTACTGAATCCTGAGACAGTCACTCCTTTTATTAACCAATTACTCTTAGAATGACCCTTTCTGACAGGAGCCTGTCAGGGTGTTGGTTTGAAAGAGAGTGATGTGGTGTTAAAGTCTAGCCTTGACCTCTCCCACCCTCTCTCTCTTACCTCCATACACTTATCTGTGATAACACATATGTTTCTTTAAAAATATCCCATTCAGTTATTATTGGTAAACTGAAATAATATAAGCCTAACAGGCATGATACCATATTCCCAAACCTAGAAACCTTCATAATTCTGTAAATCAAATCGCATGATGATTACTACTCGTGTAAGACTAAAATGGAAAAAACCAATCAACCAGTTTGCTCCAAAATGAAAATTTTCCTACCCAAAGAACTGTATCTGTTGTTATTATAGACCAATAAATGTGTTTTCAAGATTAGTCCTTATACAAAAATGTATAAATTCTAGGTAGACAAGATCACAGAAAAAAGGCCTTCTACTTAGCTAAAGATTAAAGATGAAAATTTTCTTTATAGGTAGGCACTATTAAAATAAATATTACAGTATCTGATTGGATTGTTTATGCTTTAGAGTCAGTCAGTCCCTATAACAAAGTTTCTTATTTTCATTCATTTAAAAAAAAATCTGGTTCTCTCTAATTTTGTCTCAATTCTCCACATTTCCCCATCTCTACCCTCATGTTTTTAGTTGTTTTGGAGAAACAAAATTAGTAAACAACCTTGAGGCAAATATGTCTTAGGAAATTTCCCATACTAAGCATTAAAGGTTGATGCTTTACAGGAAGTTATCTTCACACAAATCCTTCAAATTTCCCATGGATCCCCATGAAATACACGATGTTAAGTAAAATTGATTTTGCTTTTCAATTCTTCTAGAGGAGATGGAGCTAGTGAAGATGAATGGTGCTATAATTTTTGTGTTGTCAGAAAGTTCAGGCTCTATCTAGCTTGTGTAGCACAGGTGCCTTACAGGTAGGCACTCATGTTTGTTGAATGAATAACTGTCAGAGATAATACAATTTCTCAGATGCCTCTTTCTTTGGAAAGGAGTTATTTTCTACAAATTTTTCTGAAACATATTGCCCATTTACCCATTTAAAATTTCTTTTCCCAGCTATTATTTTGTAGGATTTGCTTCACAGCTTATTTCTCACTTTAAGACTCTTCTGATTGAACATATGTTAATAGCTAGACCAGGGGTCCTCAAACTTTTTAAACAGGGGGCCAGTTCACTGTCCCTCAGACCTTTGGAGGGCCAGACTATAGTTTTAACAAAACTATGAACAAATTCCTATGCACGCTGCACATATCTTATTTTGAAGTAAAAAAACAAACGGGCAAAAACACCCACATGTGGCCCGCGGGCCGTAGTTTGAGGACGCCTGAGCTAGACTAACAACCTGGAAAATGTATAAAATTTATTTTCAGGAAAAGAATTTGTTTAATAAAATATTAATGAAAATATTAAGTGAATTAAGGGTTGAAGCTATAAAATTTAAAGTATAATCTCACTTTAAAATCAGGTATTTCACAAAGCTTTATAAACATAAAATTTATTTATTAAACAGACATGAAGAGCTCAGAAGTTCTTTAGTCAATTGAGTGTTTTTCTTTATTCCTCACCTTCAACAAAGGTCCCTATTTCAGCAGCTTAGATTTTGTTATAGCCAATTTTCTAAACGGGAAAAATCTACCTGTCCTTAAATCCAGATATAGACTTCTATAGGTGTATAAAAGCAGAACCAAAAAGGCTCACCCTCTTTAAAAAACAGTTAAGTTATAAAAGATATTATAGAGTCTAGACAATAGAAGGAATATTTAACCTACAATCCCATCTCATTAACAGAGCTAATAAATATTTCATTTTGGTATTATTTCATATGCATATTTACATGTAAGTTATAATATACAAATATAACTTCCTATCTTTAACAAGTTGATATTTGATTTTCATTATTTTTCAACTGGCTCCAGATTTTTTAAACATAGGTGTATCATAATTTATTAAATTATTCTCCTAGTATAGGATACTTATGGTATGAGAATATCAGTTTGGTGAACTCTAACTAGAAATGGGTAGAGTAATACATTTTTTTCTGCTAACTGAAAAGATGAAAATGACATATTCTTTTAGTAGGCGCTTCTTTAATGACCTAAAAAAATTGTTTCCTATGTTTATTTCTTTTTTGGAAACCATCCTTTTTCCACTTGTCTAAATGTTCTATTTGCTGCTCTTATCAGAATTGCTTTATTGTCTACTATCTTTTGCTGTAAATCATTTCCCTTAGTTTTTTTTCCCTTTTTTAAATGTTAAACATGTACCTTCTGAATTAAGTCTTTTAGTTTGCGAACCTCTTCACTCAGATCTTCAACATTATTAACGAGTTCTTCACAAACTGAAGTAAAATTCCGGGGAGAAGCCCATTCCAGTACTATCTGTTAATATTTTCAAAAGCTACATTTTAAAGAATGGAAATTGACTTTTCACAACTTTATTTACACAAAGATTATACAACATTCTTAAACACTAAATTACATAACTAAAAAGGATTTTTTGTTCAGGATATATCCTGACACCAAAAATAAATAATTTATACAATAATTGAATCAGCTTGCTGACTGCATTTCCTAAATATGTACATATAACTTTCTATATGGAGATTAATATTAGTAATATTTGTGGTGAACAAATTAATTCATGAAGGTTTTAAAAATAACATTATTCCCATATTAGTGTTACATAAAAATCACTAGAAAACAAGTGCATTTAAAAATTTTCACTACAAATAACTAAAACCAAATCACATAAAAAACTACAAAATTAAGTTGCCTTTGCAGGTCACTTACCCTTTCACTTTTTAAAATTTCCTTCACTAAAAAATTTTATGTTTATATAATTTTGTTTTTTCCCGAGACAGAGTCTCACTCTGTTGCCCGGGCTAGAGTACCGTGGCATCAGCCTAGCTCACAGCAACCTCAAACTCCTGGGCTCAAGCAATCCTTCTGCCTTGGCCTCCTGAGTAGCTGGGATTACAGGCATGTGCCACCATGCCCAGCTAATTTTTTCTATATATTTTTAGTTGGCCAATTAATTTCTTTCTATTTTTAATAGAGACAGGGTCTCGCTCTTGCTCAGGCTGGTCTCGAACTCCTGAGCTTGAGCGATCCTCCTGCCGGCCTCCTAGAGTGCTAGGATTACAGGCGTGAGCCATCGCCCCTGGCCTATATAATTTTTTAATAACACTCAACACGCTGTTTTGTTTCAACTTTCACTTGGGTCTCCTGTCACTTTATATTTTAAACAATTAAATCCCCTTTAAGAAAAAATGGTAAATTCAATACACAGATTAGTTTAATTTTTGGTGTGACTCTCTTTTTCTTGAGGGAAAGAACACTAAATTTTTCAATTAATTAGTATATAAATGAGTAATATTAAACAAACTGACTTATTTAGATCTTATGTGATTTTATAGAACAAATGATATAATTTTACCAGATCAGTACTGCTTATTGAATTATCATGAACTTATATGGAATGTTCTTCAGCATTCAGACTTTACTTAATAAATTTTGTAGAATACCTTGTGAGAATTTACAGGTAACTCAGTAATGATATTCTGTACAGCAGTTATTAAATGGCCACACTGTTTGTTTAATTTCAGAAGAAAGTTGAGGAACTCATCACCACTAAAGAAGGGAAACAAATAAACAGGAATCACTAATTAGAGCAATTTACTTCATTTTACTGGGTTAGTTACTTAAAAATTTAGTCATACATTGATTAGAGTCTTTAAAAAATATTTATGTAATAGCTATTAAGTATTAGGTACTGAAACAGGCATTGAGTATAAAAGAAAACAAGTCCCCAGTCTTCAGGATCTTAAAGTTCAGGATGAGATGCAGACATATAATTATAACATTGTATTCACATGGACACATGAAGAAAGAAGACTGAAAAAACAATATTTAAGTACCTAATATGTGAAGACACTGCACTATTTTATATTTATTGTTTCTTTTAACTCTTTGCAACAATCCCCATAAGATAGATGTTGTTAACCCTAGTTTATAGTTGAGACATTTAAAATTCAGAGAGAATATGGTGGGAATAGGAATTAGAAATGCTTCACAGAGATAATTAGAAGTGCTTCATAGAGAAAATATGTGAACTGAGCCTGCAGTTGAAGAATAAATTTGACAAGTAGGCAAGGAAGAGAAGAGATTCTGGATAAAGAGAATAGCAAGTGCAAAAGTATAAGGATAGGAGGTCACTAAGGTATAACTAACGTACAAATTATGGAAAGTAGTGAGAGAAAACGTTGGCTATAACCATTTATTAAAGGAACTTTTCTGACATACTAAGGAATTGGATTTTATCTTTTTGATAATATATTTACTAAAGGATTATGAACAAAAAAGTAGAAAATCAGAATTTTAAAAATGAGAACATTTATTTAAGAAGTGGTGTGGATCAATGGAACACAAAAATGGAAGTAGAGAGAATAATTAGGAGACTCATGGAAAAATCCACCCATGAGATGATGATGAAAAGCTTAAACTAAGGATCTGGCAGTAACAGTCTCACTGGGGGAAGGATGAAGAGTGGTGGTTTTAGGAGAAACCTTTAGGAGAAGAAATTGAAAAACATGGTGATGGATTGCATGTGAAAGAAACAATGATTCTCAGATGTTTTTGCTTTCAATGGAAGGTGGTGGCACTAAGCTGGGAATTGAATTTGCAGGTTGGTGGTGGGGGAAGCAGTGGGATAAAGAGAAAACATTATGGCACAATAATTAAAAGCACAGACTCTTGAGTAAAGAGCCAACCTCAGTTTGCAACCAGCTCCCACACTTATTAGCTTTATGATCTTGGGCAAGCCTAATCTTGAGCCAAATGTTTACATATCTCTAGAATGGAGACAAAAGGACTATCAGGAGGACTGAAGGAGATGGACATAAAGTACCTAGCACTGTGTCTAGCACCCAGCTGGCATTCAAGCAAACTTAATTATGATGACTGCAATGATGATGAGACATGCAGGTGGCAACAATCAGTAAGCAGTAGAAAATTCAGGTCTTGCAGGGGTATTTATCCTAGGCTTAAAGACTCATGAGGCTAGATATAACTCAGAGAGTCAATGAATCTCATTGGGAAAAAATTACATTTTTATTTCACTTATCTCTAACCAAAATTCACTTTTTCTTTCAATTGTGAACATAAGTGCAAACCACAGTAGTATTAGAAATGTCCAAGATTTTGTTAGAAATAGAGATCAAAACTATGGTCATGAAGACCACAAGACATACTGTGAAGAGGGGATAGTTGATAGGGGTGGAACAAAAAAGCCATTAAAGGAAAAGTAGCCTGAGAAGTAGAAGAAAATCAGGAGTTAAGGGTTGTTATCAATGGCAATGAAGGAATGGATTCAAAAAGGAAAAGATTAAACACATTAAATAAGTAAGATAAGTATACTGCTTTTGGCAATGAGGAGACACTGGTGTCTAGATTAGTTTCTGTGACAGAAGACAATTTACAGTGGAAGCTACAAAGAAACTTAAAATAACCAATAGAAAAGCTGGCCAAGGATATGAACAGACAATTCAGAGAAAAAGAAAAAATAAAATTTGAATGGATAAATATGGGAATACAATAACCATAAGATGTTACATTCTAGCAGAATGACAAAAATTAAGTAGATCATTAATATCGGAAGTTGACCTTTCTGGAGAGTCCTTTAACAGTATCAATAAAATTGCAATGAAAACTACTCATTTGGGACCAAAAGGTACTTCTGAGTCCAAACAGAAATTCTTATATATAGAAGTTTTGACTACACACAGTACAAAGTTTCTTTCATACTACTTCTAGAAGGAAAGGTTATAGAAAGCAAGCAAGTTCAGCCTCCAATGAAACTAATAGCAAACTTTTCTCTAAGATACATTACTAGGACATATATAGTATTTTCATTTAAGACAAATCTTTTCTCTTAGCTATTAAGTTGAAAAATAAAGTTTTTAAAGAGTTTTATAAAATATAAACTTTATAAACATAATACATTATAATCAAGTCACTGAGAGCAAAAAGTACCTGGTAGTTGCTTTCAAAAAGAAAACTGAAAATAAAAAATTTAGGTAAATTCTTGTTCTATTTAGCATTAAAAAATGGTATTTTTAAAAGCATTTTTAATATTTATAATTCTTCTTTATTCTAGTTTATTTCTGAACTTTAGTCTAGAAAGAACTTAGAGTGTAAGACATATTTCTTCCGAAGCAACAGCAGTGATTACTTGTATTAATTTTTGTTTCCATGTACTATATACATAAGCTACACTTATAACTTAGATTGTATTGCTCTTTAAATATTCAAATTTTACTTACTATCAGTAAAAAGAATAACTACTCAATAAGTAATTCATTAATACCATATAAATATTTTTAATTTTATGAGCTCAAGAAAATTAAGATCCATTGAAATTGCCATTCAAAATATTAACTGATAGTAAGCATGTAATTCTAGATAGATGACTCACAAATATTTAAGTGGAATATAAACTTATAAGCTCAAATAAGCAGATTATATTACTAGCAAAATTATAGTCTTAATAAATGAAAGGAAAACATATACCTTTCTTCTGTGGTATAATTTTCAGGATCACTGAATATGGATGGGCAAGTTGTACAAAACAGCTCTACAGTGTACCATTCATATCATACACTGTGAATGGTGCCTCCTCACCAGAGCTGTACAGTAAACAACCTATACAACTTTACATGTCAGCCCTGATAACTTTGTACTTATTTAAAGAACTCAAAAAAGCAGATATGACATAGTTATGGTAGACTATATTATTTAATCAAATTATCATGCCTTTTTTACTGAGTTAAATACTATTAGGCCCCTCCCTCCTTGTCAGAGGATTATACTTCATGCCCCAATGACATGAGACCTGATCATGTGACTTGCTTTGGCAAATAAAATATGATTGGAAATGACTGTGTAACTTTTGAACAGAAGCTTAAAGAGTCATTGACTGATCCTGCCATCTCTCTTTTCCCTTTGTCACGAGAACAGTATGTCCTGGATTGGGTCTGTTCCTCCAGCCTCCTCTCAGAATAACAAGGAGAGTCAATGTAGCTGACCCATTATATAGGTGATCAAGAAATAAACTTGGTTGTTATAAGTGACTGAGATTTAGAAGTCATTTGTTACTAGAGCATAACAAAGTGTAAGCAAACTACAACAACAAACTGTATTTTAAAAAATTGAAGTCAAGTAGTAAGATTAAATTTATACTTTAAATAAAGGTATTATAAATAAGGGTATTATGTGCTCATTGTAGAATATTTGAAAAAAATTAAAATCATCAACAATCTTACCATGCAAAGATAAAGACTGGTACTATTTTCTGCCAGAATATTTTCTTATAATATACATTTTCTTCCAGTATTTTTCCTATGGATATATATTAATATAACTGACATTATACTTCACATGCCATTTTATATTATGCCTTTTATATTTATCATGAGTATTATCTTATGACATTAAGTTTCAAAACAATTTTAATGATGGACAAAATGATTATACTGATGCAATGTAATACAATCATTTCCCTGATGTTAAATATTTAGGGTTTCCAATTTTAGAATGTTTATAAATAATGGATGTGAACAATATATTTTTATGTAAAATTTTATATCTATATAGATTTTTCTTTTTAGGGGAGAAACATTTTCTTTGATGAACATAATTCTGAGATGCTTTTGACACATTCAAGTGGATGTTAGGTAGCTGAGAGCTCAAACAAAAAGGTCTGGACAGAAATCTCTGAAAATTTCAAGACATGGATGAAAATTTATTATTTCTGTTCAAAATATCTCAAAGTTGTAATGAGACAGTTATTATCATTTTTAAATTGCATTCTTTAATTCTACAAACATACTAAGACAGAAAAAAGTAAATGTAGTGTGCATACGCATTCTTCTGACAGAGTATTTTAGAAAATTCTGACACATAGAAGAAAAGCATCTTAAAATAAATCAGTAGCTAAATTGTTGAAGTCACATCACAAGAAGATTATAATCAATCAGTTCAAGTTTTCCTGCTGTTAGTTTTCTTATGACTTAATGACTAATTTCTTCTTTAAAGAATGACTTTGAACAAATGAGAAGTAAAACCTTTTCCATAACAGCATGTAAACAAAGTCTGTGATTTAATAACGAGGTCAAATTCCTGGAATATATGTCTGCCAGTTTTATTTTTTAAAAAATTCAGCAGGTTTAATAAGTGAACCATTCAGGATTCTGCACATTCTTTATGTCTGTTACATCTCACAAAGTAAATTCATACAGGCAACTCTGCCATCATTCAAATAAGTTATATTAAAATATTTAATTTGCAAGTCAGTCATGTAGAACTTAGAATATTCCTTCATAGAAACAATGAAAAAAAGTAAAGAAAATGAACAAATATATTCAAGAAGGTTTGCTGATTCTAAGTCCTCACAACCAAAATCCTTAACAATGCATTTAAATACTTAGGAGCCATAATGTTATTGTGAAACAGTTATGAGGCATTATTTTGAATACAAATTTTCCCATTATAAGGAGATATATTAAGAAAATGGAGAAACAGGATGAATGGGGAATTTTACTATGGGAAATATCTAAATTAGGCAATAAAGTTTTTAAGAAATCACGATCACCTAAATTATCCACTGGAAGACTTTTCTAAATTCTTAATGGTGTGGAAATCCATTGTTTGTGTGTTTAATGTTTATAGTTAGAATTAGTTTGTAGTTAGAATGTTAGTTTTGGATAGGCTATGCTAGTGATGATACTATTACATTTATAATGTAAGGATTATATTTTATAGGATATTATAATTCATTGACTCATTTATCCATTTACTCAATAAAATTTGTCTATATAGTATGTCCCAGGCAATGGATAACATGGCTAATACATATACCAACCTCCTCGGGTCATCTTGATAACTTAGCCAGGTATGGGAACCACTAGTACAAATCATGGTTATAATCAATCCTCAGTATGTTTTAAAAGCACATTATATAGAAACCAAGTCTCCACTAACATGCATGGTACTTTTACCTTAGATATATAATCCTCATTCATAACATTATTTCTGGGGAAAAAAAATCAAACTGGAACATGTTAAAATAAAAAACAATACCTATATTGTCAGTGGAAAAAGAAAATTATTGCCATACTCTTAAATCAAATAAAAAAAGAAAAATTAGAAAATAATACTAAGCTGGTATTAAAAGTAAAATTAGAGGAATCAGGAAGTAGAAAAATATTTGTGAGGATTTCTTACAGAGAACTTGCATGTATTTTTAATAGCTCTAGAGGCAAAAAATTTTATTTGTCCTCTGCACAGGCATTATTCCTATATTTAGTCCCAGTGATAATGGTTACTTTTTGACCCATATGAAACCAAAAGGAGGAGGGAAAGAGTTTCCTAAGCATTGAAAGAACACACAGAGCTCCGCGCAGTGGCTCATGCCTGTAATCCTAGCACTCTGGGAGGCTGAGGTGGGAAGATAGCTTGAGGCCAGTTTGAGACCAGCTTGAGCAAGAGTGAGACCCTCTCTACAAAAAATAGAAAAATTAGCCAGGTGTGGTGATGCATGTCTGTAGTTCCAGCTACTCTGGAAGCTGAGGTAGGAGGATCACTTGAGCCCAGGGATTCAAGGTTGCAGTGAGCTGTGATTAGGCCACTGTACTCCAGCCTGGGCAACAGAGTGAGACTCTGTCTCCAGTGGGGAAAAGAAAAGAACAGAACAGACAGACCAAGGAGTTAAGAGAAACTTATATAAGCAAATGAGGGTAAGATGTAATTAACCTGACCAGGTGCAATGAGAGGCAAAGGGTGAAGGAAAACATATTTGGTATACAAATCTCCAAAGGGGGAAAAGCCACTGTAAAAAAAAAAACGTCATAGGTTGGTTATCAGGTGGTATTGCTAAGTGAGGGAAGTTCAAAATAACCTAGTTGGTGGAAAGAAAACAATTACTATGAGTTATTTAGGATGCTAAAATCTAGATGTTTTTAATATGGGGAATGTCTATATATAAAAATATTTATGAAAATTACTGAACAGACAATCATATAATCTAAAACGCAGAAGAGGCCTTACAGGTTTTCTAATTTATTCAATGTTTAAATTCCTTCCATAAACAAAAAACCCTTTAGCTGTAACTATTATGTACAATGAAACTATTACCTTATTCATTTCCTATACATTATATTTCTCTTAATGCAGTCTAAGAGTGATAGCTTTTCACCACTAGTTGTGTGACACTTCTAACCTAAATTGAGTTAATATTAATAATCAACTAAAAGCCTCAGTGATTCTTCAGGTGTATTAAGTTAGGTCTCATCCATCCTATAGTAATTTAGTTAATCTTAGACTTTCCATTTATCCTTATTAAATTTAATCCTATTAAGTTTGGGGGGATTTGCTTCAACCTGTCAAAACCTTTAAAATCAATCTTGATTCTCTAGATCTCCATTTAGCCACCAGTCACATATAGCTATTGAGCCCTGGAAATCACAGAGTATTTTCTCTGACCAAAATGGAATCAAAGTAGAAATGAATAGCAGAGAGACAACAGGAACTTCTCCAAACATATAGATATTAAACACCATATATTATCTATTATTTAGATAATCCATAGGTCAAAAAGGAAGTCTCAAAGAAAATAAAAATATACACTGAAGTGAATGAAAATGACCATATAACATATCAAAATTTGTGGAACACGGCCAGGCACTGTGCTCATGTCTGTAATCCTAGCACTTTGGGAGGCCGAGACAGGAGGATCACTTGAGGCCAGGAGTTTGAGAGAGACCCCATGTCTACAGAAAATAGAAAAATTAGCCAGGCGTGGTGGTGTTGGCCTGTAGTTCCAGCTACTCTGGAGGCTGAGGCAGGATCGCTGCTTGAGCCCCAGAGTTTGAGATGCAGTGAGCAATGACTGCACCACTGCACTCTAGCCTGGGTGACAGTAAGACCCTGTCTCAAAAAAAAAAAAAAAAAAATTGTGACGTGCAACTAAAGCAGTGCTAAAAGGGAAATATGAAATATTAAATGCTTATATAAGAAAAAATGTTGCAAATAATCTATACTTCTACCCCAAGAAGCTAGAGGAAGAAGATCAAAACAAATTCAAAGCAAGTAGGAGGGAAACAATAGGATAATGGCAGAAATCAATGAAATTAAAACATAAAAGACATAAAACATAAAAGAGATAAAACTTAAATAGTGTTATAACTATTAAAGAAATGGAATTTGTATTTTAAGAGTTCCCCCCTAAAAATCTCCAGGCCCAAATGGTTTCACTGAAGAAATCTATAAAATGTTTAAAGAATAATTAACATCAATTCTATACAATTTCTTCCAGAAAATAAAAGAGAGGGGAATACTTCCCAACTCATTTTGTGAGGCCAGCATTTCCCTAATACCAATACTAGACAAAGTATAAAAAACAAACCTATGGTGTAATATTTCTCATGAACTTAGATACAAAAATCCTTAGCAAAATACTGGCAAGTCAAATCCAACAATACATAAAAAGAATAATAAAACACAATCACATGGAATTAATCCCAGGTATGCAAGGCTGGTTCAGTAGTTAAAAATCAAACAGTGTAATCTACCATATCAACAGGCTAAATAAAAATGTCATATGACCATATCAATTGGCATAGGAAACACATTTGAAAAAATTCAACAACCAAAATCATAAAACTGTCAGAAAAATAAGAATACAGCAGAATTTCCTTAATCTGATAAAGAGAATCTACAAAAACCTTACAGCTAACACCATAGTTAATAGTAAAAAAACTGAATGGTTTCCCTTTAAGGTTGGGAACAAGGCAAGAATGTCCACTATCCACTACTGTTATCCAATATAGTACTAGAAGTTCTGCCCACTGGATGAGGCATAAAACAAACAAAAAAAACCCAAATAAAAGACACACATTATAAAAGAAGAAATTAACCTTTTTGCAGACTACATAATTATCTATGTAGAAAATCTCAAAGAATCTACAAAAAAAAGCTCCTAGAACTAATAAGTTAGTTCAGTAAGGTTGAAGGATACACGATCAAGACACAAAAATCAACTGTACATAAAACCAAAATTAAAAAATCAATACCACTGATAATTTCTCCAAAGAAAATAAAATACTTAGGTATAAATTTAACAAAATATGTACAAGATCTGTGTAATTAAAATTATAAAATACTGATGAAATAAAAGAAAACCTAAAACTTTTAGAGATATCTGAGCTTATTAATTAGTAGAATTAATACAGTTAAGATGTTAATTCTGCCTGAATTAATGAATAAGATTAATCAATTACTATAAAAAATATCATCTTTATCTAAAATGTATATGAAAAGAAAAAGGACCTAGAATAGCCAAGACAATTTTGAAAAAGAATAAAAGAAGAGGAATTAGACCTCATCAACATAAAAAATTTTCTCTATGAAAGACCCCACTAAGAAAATGAAAAGAAAAATTACAGACTAGGAAAACATACTTGCAAATCACATATCCAACAAAAGACTTGAATGTAGACAACTCCCACATCAATCCAGTAGAAAATGGGCAAAAGACATTGTTTGACATTTCAACAAACAGGATATACAGATGGCAAATAAGACATGAAAAACTGTTTGACATCATTAGCCATTAGGCAAATGCAAATAAAATCACAATAAGCTATCACAACATACTATCAGAATGGCTTAAAAAAATGGTGCTAACACCAAATGCTGGTGAGAATAGAGAGAAACTGGATCACTCACAAGTTGTTAGTGGGAATATAAAACTGTACTGCCATTCTGGAAAACAGTTGGGCAGTTTTAAAAAATACTAAATATGCAACTATTATACAACCTAGCAATTGTCCTCTTAGGCATTTACCCCAGAGAAATGAAAACTTCTTTTCTAGCAGAATTTTGTAAATAAATGTTCATACCAACTTTATTTGGAATAGCTAAAAACTAAAATATACTCAAATGTTCTTCAATGGGTAAATGGTTAAACTAACTATGGTATATACATACCATGGAATACTACTCAGCAATTAAAAGGAATGAACTACTATACTGATACATGCAACAACTCTGATCAACCTCAAGGAAATTAGGCTGACTGAAAGCAGACAATGTCAAAAGGATACATATTTTATGATTCTATTTATATAACATTTATGAAATAACATCATTATAAAGATGGAGAACAAATTATTGGTTGGTAGAGGTTGGGATGAGAGAGGATGGATGTGGCTATAATGCAGTAGTATGAGGGAGTCTTGCAGTAAAGCTATGTTAAGTACATTGATAGTGGTAGTGGTTACATGAAGCTACACATGTGATAAAATTACACAGTTATATATACATACACACAAGTGAGTACATGTATAACTGGTGAAACATTAATAAGCTCTGTGGATTATACCAATGTCAATCTTCTGGTTTTGACAGTAATGCAAGATATTAACACTGAACCTAGGTGAAGGGTGCATGGGACCACCTTGTACATTGCTTTGAAATAGCCTATGAATCTATAATTATTTCAAAATAAAAATTTTAAAAAAATCATGTACAGCTTTGTAATTACATTAATAAAATCAAATATCATTATTTTCAAAATAGATTTTGGATTATTAATAAGTACTTGAGAAGTTTATAATACTAGATCTTAACTTTATATATTGATAACATAATTTCTCATTCTGTAAGGCTTAGAGCTGAACTTCATGAGAAATGCTTTCTTATTGCCCCAAACAAAAATATTTTGAATTTTTAAATACTTTGAAATTCAAATACTTTGAATTTTTAATTTAAATGATTTAGAGAGTAAAAGGTATACTATGAAAAGCATGGGATTTCTTATATAGCTCAATCTAGCAGGGTGCAATGAAAAAAATAAAACAAAAACGTTTCTATGTGAGTTAACAAGAAGATGTATTGTTTTGCTTCTTGGTAAAATGACTTTATAAAAATTAACTTTATAAAGTACATCATATCTTAGAACTCAGTATATTCCAAAATCCAAATTCTCTGGAAAAATGATGGTATCAAGTAAAATGACTCAGACATTATCAAATTAAACTAAAAAAGAATACTTGGTTCTAGACAATATTAATGTAAACCAGTAAGTTATTACCTTATTTCCAACTTTGCCACTTCAGGTAACTCTCCAAATTTTATTTCTTCTACCTCTAGTTCTTTAAGAGCAGACAGAATTTTCTGCTGAT
>VBSM01003176.1:24942815-24961763 GCA_008086735.1 Cheirogaleus medius | reverse complement strand
AAGTAACTTCAAAACTACATTTTTATGACCCTGACGTGCTGCCCATGTTAAAGCCTGTAAGTAGGGGAAAAAGAAGATTGTTTAAAGAAAAGGAGTATATATGAGACAGATACAAAAAGTTTTCAATAGTATTTATGGCACAATAAAAAAAGAGAACATGGTTAATTAATGGAATGATGCAATCTCTTCTTTCACAATGTAATGTAAACTCATTTCTAAAGTTGTAATTGCAAAGCAGACTGCAATGCTCACTGATTTTATAAGTACAATGTTTTATACAGTTACTGATGTTATGGAAGAAAATGATTTATCTGCTAATCACTGGAGTGTTTTCAATTCAAAAAAGAATCCTCATGTATATTTTAGTGTCCGGGCTTTGTTGTCTGTTACAACTTCTTTTGTCAGGAGGGAGGAATTGACTAAGAGAGTCAGTTCATTCCTTTATTTCTATTTTAGCTATTTTTCTTTTATTAACCAAACAGTAATTACATCCCAGTCCTTCTGTAATTATTATTTCTTAAAATTCTTTTTGTAGATTACTGATAAAAACAAAATATCAATGTCATAGAAATAAAAAGGAACACTGTATAAGTGTTTCTCACAGTATAACCATTCTCGTCCTGGGTATTAACTTCTGCTCCATGAGCAACAAGGACAGCAACAACCTGAGGGTGACCATCTCGTGCAGCATACATGATTGGAGTCATAAGTCTCCTAATTAGGAGGAAGAAAAGAAACTTTTATATTAATGCTGCCATTAACAACTACTCAATTTCATTAATTTAACCAAATATAATACCATTAAGTACTGCTTTGAAAACAAAAAGAAATGAAAGCTTTTAATAAAGCAGGTGTTTAAAAATCCAATCTCCTGGTAAATAAGTAAATGTGAAAGAGATAACACTTTCAAAGTATTGAATACTTACACAGCACCCTCTAGTGAAGAAATGTATCTTCAAAATCACTAAGCCACACCCGTTGTAATACAAAGTTTCGCAAATGTACATATTCATCCAGAAAATTATCAGAGTAGCCACACTACACTTATGCTGGGAATATAGTGATGAATGACACAAATAAGAGCCCTGCCATCACAAGATCTGCTCATACTAAATGCTTATTAGATTTTATTTTGCAGATTGCTGAAATAAAAATATAAATTGAAGTTTAAATCAGGGGTCATTAAATTTTGTCTGTAAAGGGCAAGAGAGTAAATATTTTAGGTTTTATGGCACATACAGAGATTTGTCACAACCACTCAACTCTGCTGTTGCAGCATGAAAGTAGTCATAGACAATACGTAAACAAATGAGCACGGCTGTGTTCCAATAAAACTTTAGAGGTTTGTCAACCTCTGTATTTGAGTATCAGCTGTGGAGTCAGTCTGCTTAGGTTCAACTCTAGCCTTCAGCATTTACTAGCTGTATAACCTTAGGTAAGTTTCTTACCCTCTCACTGCCTCAGTTTCTACAATTTTATATGGACATTAAAATGGTTCCCACATTTGTGGCACCTATGTGTGATATTGTCATAATCTGTGATAGTAAGATAAAAATGTTCAGTAATAAGAAGAATACCAGGCACAGAGTAAATACTGTTATTATTAACTATTTTTTATTAACTGTATCTGTTTTCTTTTCTTGCAAACGAGCATCTTTGCCTTATTCCTGACAGTAATACAAATACTGCTACTGTTTATCCACTAAACATATTTGTTTAGGCTTCAGATAATATATATATTTATAAAGTTAAGGAACTTCTCAACTAATCAAATTTTACTAAGGTTATAAACATCAGAAATAGATCTTAACTTTTATAAAATGCCTTCCTGGTATCTATTATAATGATAACTATCTTTTTAAAAAAAAATCCCTTGACCAATTTATGAAATCGTTTCCCCAATATTGAACATTTTTCCATAGTGATATGAATCCCATTTGATCATAGTATATTATTCATTTAATATTTCCTAATAACATGAAATTTCCTGATATTTCATTAAGAATTTAGGATTTTTGTATATATGTTCATAACCGAGATTGATTTATAAGGCTTTTTGGAATGGATCATTTTTAACTGGATTAAACCAGTGTTATATATCCTTTATAAAAAAGAATTGAAAGGATTCTTTTTTTTCTTTGTGTTTAGACAGTATTAGTATAATCTATTCCTTGGAAGTTTTAAAAAAGTAATCTGTTAAACTCTGAGCCTAACACTTCTTTTGGAAGTCAGCTTTCTGACAATTTTTCTCAAAAGATACCTAAAAGTCACAACATAAAAATTTTTTTAAAAGCATAAACAAAAAACCAACTAGAAATAGCATTTGCAGGCAGACACAGTATGGCTGATGCTTGTAATCCCAGCACTTTGGGAGGCCGAAGTGGGAGGATCATTTGAGGTCAGGAGTTTGAGACCAGTCTAGGCAACATAGTGAGATCCCTGTCTCCACAAAAAAATTAAAAAAAAAAAAAAGAGAGAAAAGAAATAGCATCTTCAATACATATAACAATTATAAAAACTAAAAGATCCAACATACAAAAAGTATATATAAATCAGCAAGAAACATGTGAACCACCAAATAGAAAAACTGCTAAGGACACAGGCAGTTAATACAAAAGGAAATATAAAGGACTAACAAAAATGTGGGAAACTAATCAAATAAGTATTATTGAAAAGTATGCAAAGTAAAACGAGGCATTATTTGCAAATAAGATTGCAAAACTAAGAACATAAAAAATATCTAGTGCCGTCACTATGTATCTCCTCCCAAATACTGTTGGTGGTAACATAAAGTTATTCAACTTTTTCAGGAGACAATTTGGCATGACCTATCACAATCCTAAATATACATCTATCTTTGTTTTGGCAACTCCACTTTAGGAATGTGTTCTATAGAAAATCTATCCAAGTTGCCAAAGATGTTCATTATAGTATTTTTTGTAATACTAAAAATCTGGGAACAATCTAAATGTTCTTCAATAAAATATTGGGTTAAGTAATGATATCACATGCATACAGTGGAATACTGTATAGCCATTATAAAGAGAGAAGTATATCTATACATACTGGCTGGTACAGTGTCCATAAAACACAGTTCAGTTAAAAAAATTCAATTGCAGTACAATATAAACCCCACTTAAAAACAAAGAAAAACAAAAGAAAAGCCCGAACATAAGGAAGAAATTCTGCAACTATATATAACAATGTGCTATAGAGTATGGAAAATAGAAGACTTTTTACTTTCTAAGTTACATAATTTTTCAAAATTTTAACAGAAACCTTTTATGATCAGAATTTTAAATAAAAATGAAATATGAAAATTCTATCTTGAGGTACAATGGAACCAATGTTCTTTAAATTCAAGCAAGTCTACTTGATATTTTCAATTCTGAATACATAGCCCACGGCTTTGGCAAGAGCAAAATGGCCTTAACTGGACCTCGTGACTTCAATGCATCCTCAACCTGATGTCAGAATAACTTTTACAAAGTACTATTATGTTCATTCTTCTCCTTAAATTGTTCAATAGCTGTCAGGATGAAATTCATATTGTTTCGTATGGATTACACAGGTTATTGTATAGCCACTACTGAATTCTGAAGTACTTTCTATTGTAATATCTCATGATCTGGTTACAGTATTTACAAGTACCTGAATGAAACATGCTTTCTCATCCTTCTCTGCCTGCACATGTGCTTCCCTCTAAACTATATATTCATGTTTGCCATCTTCAGTTGGCTAACTCCTATTCATTATACAAAAGTAAGTTTGAGAGATAAACATTTGTTATCTCCACCTCAGTTAAGTTTTCCCACTGTCTTTTCCTGGAAATACCTTCTACTACCTCTAATATTAATGCTCTGTAAATGCCTATAGTTTTGGAATATCTTCTGTGGTATTGTCAAATTCTTGAGGCAGGGACAGGGTCTTTCATCTTCTATCTCCTAGTGCTTAGCATATATTAACTGTTTAACAAAAAAGTTTAAAAAGCCACTGATAATTGTTTTTTATTTTTTTATCTATCAGACTTCTTCAAAATTTTTAAGTCAAGAGTTGGTTAAAAAGAATAAAGTTTATGTTTATTATATAACCATAATGAAAATTTTTTTCTGGATGATACAAAGCCTTTTACTAGTGTCACTTTCTGGTTATTTCATTTCAATAAAATCTCCACTAGAGGGCATACAAATAAAAGCAGAAACAAACTCTCAATCTGACAGAAAAAATATACCTTTACAATGATGTATTTATCACTTCTCTGTACTAAGGGTAAAATGGTTGATTTGTCTTCATGTCATATTTTTATGAATAGTTTAGTAATATCTACTCTGTTTTTTAATCTGCTTAAAACAGGGAACTTATAGTTGGGAGATAAATGAAAGAACTGATAAATGAAACTTCGGCAATGATAAAATGCTAGGAATTAGACATCCATTTCCAGCTATCAGAATAGTTTTATTAGATAAACCTTCCACTGAAAAAGGCTGTAAAAGCTAATAAAATACAAAATATGTTTTAAGGCACAGTAGAAAAACCAAGGTTGCCAGAACATGAGAAGCCAAGATCCTGGAAAGAAAAGAAGCATTTGTTGAACTGAGTCCTACATCCTGTCACTTTGTCACTTGAGATATCTGTCAAATCCTGGGTAGTATTAGGCAGAAAGCAGTACTTTTAGGCCTTCTCATGGAGCTAGACATACAAAAATTGGTCAGGGCTACCAAAGTACTGAGAATTTCAAGGATCAAGAATCTAGAAAAAATAAAATAACAGAAAAGTGACCCTGCAGAGAAGTGATCTTCTGATGCGATTTTGTCTTCAAAGCATTTGCAGATTTCTAAACTGTAAAAAGTGTGTGTGTGTGTGAGAGAGAGAGATGGGCATAGAGTGATAGGAGAAGAGAGGAAGACTATAAACACCAAACTGAAACCAGCTGCTAAGAGGGCTTTTACTTTCAGCATTCCCATAAAGTTGAAGAAATAAAAATTGGCATTCATGACCCTCAAAAGGAGAGTGGCTCAGGTAAATACCCCAAGTTTGAACTGATACCACTGAAAGGCTATACAGGAAATAAACTAATCCTGAAATCCAATCCTGAACCATCTTAATCCCAGATTAGATCAAGGTGATCTGCCCTTGTTCTAAGTATCAATCAGAAGAATATTAAATGTCTTCTGAAAGCAAACAGACCTGTATAAATGTTTATACACAATATACAACATTCGATGAAAAATTACCATGCATTCTAGGAGACAGAATCAAGTGACTGAAAGAAAAGAGAAAACAGATAATATAAATAGTCCTATAGATGTTATCAGAAACACATTTTAAAATAAGTGTGATAAATATGTTCCAAAAAATAGAAGGCAAAAAGAAAAATTTAATTAAAGACCAAAACTTTGGTCCTTGTATATCTGGTATATATTGACTAATAAAAATTCAAATTCTCAAATGAACTAATTTTATGAGGTGGTAGCATAATTTTAACATAATCAATGTATATAACATTATCATAATCAATGAGATTTATGAAAAGGCAGTCTATTTGATGGAGAACTGAGTTCAATTTAAAAATAGTAATTTTCCTACCATGTACCAGACACTAGTAAGACAAAAGTCAAGTCAGAATTTGGAAGCTTCTTTTTTTTTGGTTTTAGTTTCTGTGCATGTGTTTTGAAAGATTAGTGTTAAGAACTTTCCATCAACTAGCTTTTCTCACCTCTATCCTCTCTTTTGTGCTTTCAAAAGGACCAAGTAGATTTCCAGTTACTGGAACAGCAATATCAATACATGCCTTAAATATGGAAAGTAAAACTAAGATATTTGTAACTGTTTGTATACATGTAAAACTGCTAACAAAGATAAAACCAGCTCCTATGTGCAGATAAAAAAAAGAGGTGAGACCTTGTTTCTACCAAAAATAGAAAAATTAGCCAGGTGCGGTGGCGTAAGCCTGTAGTCCCAGCTATTCAGGAGGCTGAGGCAGGGAGATCCCTTGAGCCCAGGAGTTTAAGGTTGCAGTGAGCGATGATGATGCCACTGTATTCTATCCCAGGCAACAGAACGATAACCTGTCTCCAGAACCAAAAAATAAAAAATAAAAATAAAAGAGAGAGAGAGAGAGGTAAATTTAGAAACGAGCACACTGTATGAACAGGTAATTCATAAAAAATATATAAAAGGCTAAAAACATAATAAATAATGTTCGAACTAATTAAATATCAGAAGAATAACACTAAAAACTATAACATGCTCATTTTTTACCCATCGGACTGTTGGATAGTCATAAAGCCTAATAACATTTGGCAAGAATGCAAAAGAATAGATGCCCTTTCACATGGTTTACATATGTAAACTTGAAAAAACTTTTTGGAAGACAGTTTAGATGTATCTTGCAAGATTTTAAATGTGCAAACCTGCTCTGTCAAAGATCAGTTGGTTGTAGGTATGTGGCTTTATTTCTGGATTCTCTATTCTGTTCTATTGATCTATGTGTCTATTTTTATACCAGTACCATGCTATTTAGGTTACTATCACCTTGTAGTATAATTTGAAGTCAGGTAATGTGATGCCTCTAGCTTTGTTCTTTTTGCTTAGGATTGTTTTGGCTATATGGGCTCTTTTTCAGTTCCATATGAATTTTAGGCTTGTTTTTTCTAATTCTGTGAAAAAATGACACAACAAGAAAAAAAAACACTAACTCGGTAAACGACATGAGCAGACATTTTTTCAAAAGAAGACATACAAATGGCCAAAAAACATGAAAAAATGCTCAATATCACTAATCATCAGAGAAATGCAAAAACCACAATGAGACACCATCTTGCTCCAGTCAGAATAGCCGTTAATAAAAAGTCAAAAAACCAACAGATATTGTTAAGGATGCAGAGAAAAGGGAATGCTTATACACTGCTGGTAGGAATGTAAATTTTCCTACCTCATGGAAAACAGTATGGAGATTTCTCAAAAACTAAAAACAGATCCACCATTCAATTGAGCTATCCCACTACTGGGTATCTTATCAAAAAGATACCTGAACCTGTATGTTTACTGCAGTACATTCACAATAGCAAAGATATGGAATCAACCTAAATGTCCATCAACTGATGACTAGATAAAGAAAATGTGGTATATGTACACCATGGAATACTACTCAGTCATAAAAAATAATGAAATAATGTCCTCTGCAGTAACTTAGATGGAACTAGGGGCCATTATTTGAAGTGAAGTAACTCAGGAAGGGAAAATCAAATACCACACATTCTCACTTGTAAGTGGGAGCTAAACAATGGGTATGCAGGCCATAGAATAGAATAATAGACATTGGAGGCTCCAAAAGGTGAGAGGAGGGTGAGGGATGAAAAATTATCTATCGGGTACAATGTACACTATTCAGGTGATGAGTACACTAAAAGCTCAGACTTCACCACTAGACAATATATCTATGTAACAAAACTGCACTTGTACCCCCTAAATCTATAAAAACAAAAATAAATTGTCAAAGGGTCTGAATAGATATTTCTCCAAAGAAGACACATATAAATTATATAAAATAGAAAATATTCTGAAATTGGTTAGTGGTGATGGTTGCACATCTTTGTGAATACACCAAAAACACTGACTTTTACTTGAAAGGGTGAATATTATTGTATATATTAATATAGAATCACTGATTGTCAAAAGGTTGTACACATATTGTTTTTAGTTGGACTAAAACAAGTACTTAGTATTTTTTGTTGTTTTTGTTGTAGCATGAGCTCTGGAATAATCTGATGTGAAATGAAGCATTTAAGATTCCAGAAAGAATAAATTCCCAATTGAAATAAACAAAATAACCAGGAAAATAAATAAATGTGCAAACCTTTTGAACAATTCTCATCCTAGAAGTCTTCTACATAATTAACATGCACCAAGAATATTATCATCGTTGTTATGGAAAACATTTGAGTGCTTACTCTACAGCTAGGCACTGTTCTAAACACAAAACAACTTCATGATGTGAGTGATATTTTTATTCCTATATTATAAAAATGAAACTGAAAAGATGAATAACTTGCCCAAATTGCAAAGCTAGCAAATGATAATGCTCGGATTCAAACCTTGGCAGTCTGGCTCATGAGACAGTACTCTTAACCACCACACCACACAAGAATGTAAAAATTAATACAAACAACTTAAATGTTATCAACATGTTAATGGTTCAATAAATTATAGTCCATTAATAATAAGGAATACTACGCAGCTATTCAATTGAGGTAAACTTATTATATATTGACAAAGAAAGATCCCAAACACATGTTCAAGTGAAAAGAAGTGTATGTATATGTGTGTGTGTATGTATATGTAAATATATTGAATAAAAAGGATTGGGAACATTTATCAAACTGAGGCAGAGAATTTAAGGAATTTCTTTAGTCAAAGAAGACTCAGGATTTACTACACAGAATTCTATATTATTTTAATATGTTACAACAAAAATGTATTGACTATTTACAGGTTTAAAAGGGCCAAGAAGAAAAATTATAAATGACAATTTGTAGCAATATTTCTAAATAAGCTATTTAAAAAATTCTTTCCATGAGAATATTTTTGTGACTTCAGTCCTTTTTCATAGCAACAAATGATATGTCACATACTTACAACTAGAAACTAAGTTAATATGGCATGTCAAAATTATACCTCAATCTATCAAACTGCTTCAGTGACATTTACAACTAAATTTATATTCTGAGAAAGAAAGCAACATTTTTCCCAAGGTATCTTCTGTTTACTAAAACATGCAATAACATTCAACAAGTTAACAATCACACAGTGATTACGTCAAAACCTTGGGCGTTAGTTAATGTGTTCTGTCTTATCAACAGTAATAAAACATCTATTGAAATTAAAATGCCACATCACTTTGAAAAGCCCTTATCTTATGACTGGACAATTCAAATACAATAAACTCCTCTGCCAGAAAAATATAAGGATTTAGCAAACTGGGGGGGGGGGCACAATTTATAAAACCAGAAATGTTAATTGCATATACTTTTTTTTTTTTGAGACAGAGTCTCACTTTGTTGCCCAGGCTAGAGTGAGTGCCGTGGCGTCAGCCTAGCTCACAGCAACCTCAAACTCCTGGGCTCAAGCGACCCTTCTGCCTCAGCCTCCCAAGTAGCTGGGACTATAGGCATGCGCCACCATGCCCGGCTAATTTTTTCTATATATTTTTAGTTGGCCAATTAATTTCTTTCTATTTTTAGTAGAGATGGGGTCTCACTCTTGCTCAGGCTGGTCTCGAACTCCTGACCTTGAGCAATCCGCCCGCCTCGGCCTCCCAGAGTGCTAGGATTACGCCCCGCCTGCATATACTTTTAAAAAGCTTACTATTATTCTAACAATAAAAATGTCAACTTCAAATTTAAGGCTAAATTGAAAATGGTCTCAATTTTGTCATGAATGCAATAATCTAAATAATATAATATGACCTTTATGTTACTAATTTATATCATTTTTATTGTATTATTAATATAAAAAGAAAATAAGGAATGCAAAATCTATACTATATGAAGTTCCAATTAATTTTACCAAAGGCCACCTTGTTTTCAACTAAAATGATGACATTTTTCTGTTCACATATTTCCCTTTTCAGTTTGTAGACTTTTTAAGTCAAAATATTCATATTTTTACATGAATACTATTTATAATATTTGAATTCTATTATTTGTAGTATTTACATAAATACTATTTAAAGCATTATTCTCATAAATGATACTATAATTTAGGGAAAGAAACAGAAAAAAAAGCCCCAAAATCCACAGATAAAGGCAGTTTAACACAAACACATGCTTTGCAACAATTAGAGAAGTAATGCTGTTTAAACTGATGTGTGTGGAAAAAACCCTCAATGTAGGCAGACAAGATGGGAAATAAAACTACATTCTACTGGTGGATCCTGTTCAGATTAAACTATTGTAGATACCCTTATCAAATCTCTGCTACATTCAAAGGCACTTAAATACTTGAGTGCCAATTTTCTGTTCTGTAAAAACATCATCTACCACTGAGTTTTAAGGATTTAGACAACATATTTAAAAGCAATAAACACAGTGCCTGGTACACAGCAAATATTCAATAAATGTTTCATTTAAAAACAAAGTATAAAACCTAACCTTCAAAACAAATACTAAAGCCAAAATAAACACACCAGTATTAAATTTCTATATTTGCTAGACACAGTACACTGTGCTAAGTATTGTCAGTAGCAAGATTCAAGAGAAACATAAGATGTGATTTGTGTCCTTGGGAGTTAATTTAAAAACAGCTTTCAAGTTGTCAGTTCTTAACCATTAGTCTCACAAGAAGGAAAATGAAAATAAAAGAAGAACAAATAATAGAAGAACAAAGTAGATCTATATATACTAATGTGAAAAGTTGTCCATGAAATATCAAGTCAATGCTATTTCCAAAGCCATTTTAAACAAGATATTTTAAAAGAAGTCTGTATGGAAAACAAAGAATGACAGAGCTGACAGAAAAACAATTATAAATAAGCAAACAATTAAAAAATTTAGATGTTGATTTCTATTTCTTGTAATGGAACGTTAGATAATTTGGACCAAAACTGTGAGGGCATCTAAAAGAGCTAGGCGAAAAATTTTTTCAATTTCTTAAAAACTGAAGATCTAAGATACCAAGAAACTATTAAAATCTAGATGGCAAAAAGCCAGGGAGCTAAACTTAGCATTCACAGTTGCTTTTGTCATGAGGCATTTGCCAGTCCAGAAGAACCCAGTGGAAAAATGAACTATGGCTTTGGTGGCCTTCAAAATCAAGAGGAATGAATTCAAAGCCATGAACTTATACAAGGTAGAGAGTTTGATAAACTATACTTAAAACACTTTAAGTTGAAATTCAAAGGGCTATACCCTCAGGGTAAGGATTAACCAGAAATAAATAAGCTCTTCATGTTTACAAACCCCAAAATGGTCCAGGGAACCAAAATACCTGAATTTAAGATTACATGAGTCCTGGACTGATAGTGCCTCAAGTACCTTTTAGAAATATACAAAAAAATCCTCTCTGATGGATCTTCCTAGCCCTCATATTATTCCTACAAGATTTTAAATCTAATGACTAGCACCTAGTCATGAATGACTAGCATGAGAAACATTGCTAACAGAAACAAACCCAAAAGACTTAAGATATTGGAACTGTTCTATCTAGGTGATACGTTTACCATATTAAAGATGTTTTTGAGTTTGAAATATTTTCAGTGTAACAGTAGAAGGGAAGCTTAACATGACTATCTCCATTTTGTCTCTGACCCTCTGTGGTAATATCGTCTAGGTTAAAAGCTTCTGCTTAGCTCTGCACGTAGGCCAGCTAATTATAGGAAGAATTTAGTTTGTGGTTCAACTCTAGAAGATGATAACTGTTCTTTTCCCAAAACTAACTCCCGGGGAGATAAGGAAAGTATGCACACAAGTAACAATGCGATACAATGCTATGGTACAGATTTATAGAACATTGTGACCTGACCTACGTCCCCCAAAGTTAACTGACCAAAAACAAAAAGTTTTAAAACCTCCTCGGACCCTTGCTGATGCCCAGATGTCTGCAGTTCTTGGTTACCTCTTCCAAGTCACCTCCTCTTCCCCCTTCCTTTAATATAAAAAGGAGCCTAAAGTTCATGCTAACTTAAGATGGTTCCTTAGGACATTAATCCACCATCTTCTCAGTTTGCTGGCTCTCTGAATAAAAGTCACTGTCTTTGCCCTAGTACTTTGTCTCAACTTACCAGCTGTCATGTGGCAAGTGGTATGACCTTGGACTCAGTTACATTAGGGAATAAAAATTGACACTGCAATTTAACAAAAAAATCAAACAGAAGTTCTAGAAGTAAAAAAAAATTAGCTGAAATTATGAACTCAATTGATGAGTTTAATGGCATATTAGAAGGTGAAGTGAGATTTAGTGACCCAAAAGGCAGATCAGAAGCTATTATCCAGAAAGTGGCACAATGAGACAAAATGATGGAAAATAAAAGAAAGATATTGGGGACACAGTGAGAAGATCTAATGGATACACAATCAGAGGCTCAGAAGGAGAGTAAAGAATAGGGCATATGTAGCATCTGAAGAGATAACAGATGTGACTTTTCAGAACTGAGGCACCAATCCAAAATTTAGAAGATCCCTGTCATGACATCATGATGGCAGATGGAGATACCTTAATGACACTGCATTAAACTGATGTTTTTTTAATTAGCCATTTTCAAAATGGAACAAAAGAAATGCTGGAAGAAGCTATTTTTGTGAAAAACACTGACGCCCAGGAATCCAAACAGCATCAGCAGATTTGAATGTTTATTTAGATACAAAATTAGGGAGCAACATAAACTTCTAAGCAGAGTAGAATTTCTCTTTTAATCTATTTATCTAATAAATTTGAATAGTAAATGTTCACCATCATGAGATAAAAATTTTACTTATTTAATACAATTTTTTGAAAAAGGCCACCCCCAAAAGGTATAAGGCTTTTCTTAGGCTTCTCTGAGGGGAAACTGATAAAGAGCTTTCTCTTTCACAGACTGAACAGGTGATTGAAGAACATTTTCAAGGCAAAAAAAGAAAAAAAAAGTTGTAGACTCTAGGAAAAGGTTAGAATTCAATTCATAGATCTGTAAAACAATGGGAAATCCCAACAGGAATGTTCTAGGTACTCTGATGCCAACAATTTGCCAAATGGGTGGGGTTGATTTTCCCTGCCTTCCCTTGGTGGCAAGAAGAATACAGAGAAATTAGAAAGCAGAAAGACTTCCAAAGAATAATACAAGTAGAATACCTTAACTCCTACCACCTAAAAGATTTCTACCATTTGTCATACACCAATAACCAGATCCAAACTCCATGAACCAATAAAGAAAATAACAATCCACGCAAGGGTTCTAAGCAGCCCAAAAACAAATATATAAAATCAACCAGAAAAAAAAGAATATACAGTTAAGAATTAGAATGGCTCTAGAGGTACAGTAGTCTCCCTTTATCTGAGATTTTACCTTCTGTGGTTTCAATTACCCACAGTTTCAATTATCTGTGGTCCAAAAATATTAAATAGAAAATTCTAGAAATATACAATGCATAAGTTTTGAATTGCATGCTGTTCTCATTAGTGTGATGAAATTTTGTGATGAAATCATCCTTTGTCCAGCATATCCATGCTGTATACATTACTCATCCATTCGTTAGTCACTTAGTAGCTGCCTCAGTTGTCACAATGACAGACCACAAGAAGGGTGAGTATAGTAAAATCAGATATTTTAAGAGAGAAAGACAACATTCACATAACCTTATTTCAGTAGACTGCTGTTAATTGTTCTATTTGATGATTTTTTACTGTTAATTTCTTACTGTGCCTAATTTATAAATTAACTTTATTGCATGTATGTGTATACAGGAAAAAACATAGTGTATATAGGGTTTAGTACTGAGTTTTCAGGCATTCACTAGGAGTCTTGGAACATATCCCCTAGGATAAGGGGAAACTATAAAAGAAAAACTGAAAAAAACTTTAGAGTACTTTAGTGAAATTTATGTTCAGCACAAGTATATGAATGGCTTGCTGAAGCAAAACAAATGACAATAACCACAACAAACACCAAATGTGATTTCCTGAGCAATTCAGTAGATAAAATAAAGCAGTGCATAATCAGTGTTACCTGAAGGACTTGGTGATTGTCTGTTTAGGTACTTAGGGATAGAGAAACATGTACTACATTGTCAGCATTCATGCCTCCTTGGCACAGAGCCTTAAAATACTTTCAATTCTGCCCATTGAAGTCTTCTAACAATTTTATGGCTTTTTAAAATGCCATTCTGGCTTTTCTATTTCCAAGCCAATCAATTTTCTGTCTTATTCAGTCAGTTATTTTTGTCAAGTCATAAAGACTTCATCAGACCTCTTAAAATTATTACAGAATACTCATACAATGGAATACTACTCAGCAATAAAAACTAACAAACTACCGATACACACAATATGAATGAGTCTTAAAAAATTCATTATCCTGTTAAATAAACCAGACACACAGAAAAATGCTGTACAATTCTATTTACATGACATTCTAGAATAGAAAGAATTAACTTACAGTAGTAGAAACAAGATCTAGATCATATGGTTGCTTCTGGTAGTGGGGGAATTTGGGAAGGCACATAAAGGAACTTTCTGGAGTGATGGAATTGTGTCTTGGGATGTGAGTTAAATGAATATATGCATTTGTCAAAATTGATCCAACTGCACACTGAAAATCTGAGTATTTCACTGTATGTAAATTACACACGATTTAAAAATTTTAAAATATCACAGAATTCCCTCAGTATCATTCAGTAAAATTTCTTATTAAGCATAGGGAATTCAAGAATTTCCTCTTAATTTTTATTCTTCTATCCACCCACGTTAAGTGCAAACAGATCAAGTGATTTGACTCAAGTGACTTTCACTTAAGATCTATCAACCCCTGGAATTATCTGCCTGCTTCTAATACAAGTAAATCTATCTTTTTCTTTTTTTTCCATTTTATCTACAAATTAAGACCCTGTCTTTTGAGCTTTTTCCATAGAATGTAGAAGAGCTTCCATGCTACTTTACATATGGAAATAGACTTCTTCAGTCTCTCTGGCTTAGAAGTTTATTATTACTTTCACTTCCCAAGACAAGACTACTGATCCCATTTTAGTTAAAAAAAATGTTAGAGGCCAACTTCCTTTGCAAACAGGAAGTATGTCTTTGGTACCAACTAAGTGTTTAAAGGGAAACAAACAAACAAACAAAAAACAACAAAAAAAACCTAGTAAGTATGTGACCATCTAGCTTTCACAAAAACTAGCCATTCATAAATTTTATGGCCTACTCTTCCCCTGTGCTCTTTTTCTTTAGAGATAATTTTCTCAGCAAAAGCACTGCTCAACAAAAGAAGCTATGTCAATAGCTTGAAAGTAAATTCATCTAATCTGTTTTTCTCCTTGACATCTGAATGGTGATGATTACCTGATACATCCCTGGTATCCATGGTACTTTTTACAAGAAACTAAAACTCTCAATCTTTTAATAGGTTTTGATATTTGTCACTGCAAATGAGTTATCTATAAAATTCCCCTCAAATCTCACTGCACTGTTTGTGTCCTGATATTTTTTCTTTTACACTGACAGCATGCTATCCCGATATGTTCACTAATGCTATTCTTCTTATAAAATTTGCAGCCTAAAAAGCACTATTTGCCACGATTTATTCTCTCCTTAGCTCTATCAAGAAAACACACATTGCTTTATACTTTGCACATTTAAAAAAAGTAGTTGATCAATAGTAGATTATATGACCTCAGATAAATTAGATCAACTAACAAAAAGAAAACAGAAGGGAAAAAAAGATGCAGGTTGCTTTATATTTCTTCAACCATGTTGTAAAGTTTCTATTTATTTCTATTTAAAATACAAATCTAAATCTTGTGCTCTTTCAAACTCATCAGGTTTTCTAGGATTTTTAGTTTTGAAATTGCCTTATAGTGTGGTTGCCTTACAGTTTTTGGCATGAGATACTAACCTTGTGTCCTTAAATGCAAATGGAATCTGTTTTTCCAGATTAACTCTATGTATCTAAACAATATCTTCTAATTCTCAAGAAGGCAGAATAGTCTACCAGCTTAACTGACTTCTTCAGCATGTTTACAAGATTATAAGTGATTAGGAGGCTAAAGACTTCGTTATCTATACCTTTGCTTCTATAATTTGTAATAGTGATGTATTTAAAAAAGAAGGAAAACCACAAGCAGAAAACAATTTTCCACTGAACCCAGAGAAGCAAGTCTTTTCTTAGACTACTTCTAAAGGCACAAATAAAAATTGCAGCACTCATGGAAGCTTACTTCAGCTGTGAGTCCTGAAGCACATGTCCCAATCTCAAGGTATAAACAGATCCAAAAGTTATACCTAACTAAGGAATATACCACATATGACAGAATAAAAGTTTCTGTGAATCGATGTACTAAAAGTTTGCAGGTAGTTTCTTTATCAGTTCTTTTATCCTTATTTGTTTAAACATTGATTATCTACTTTATAAGCTTTCTACTTTTCTCACATTAGGTCAGGGTTCCTCAACCTTGGCAGGACTAACATTTTGGGACTGGTGAATTTTTGTTTTGAAGGGCTACTCTATGCATTGCAGGATGTTTAGCAGCATCCCTGGCCTCTATCCACTAGATACCAATAGCTTCTCTCAAGTATAACCACCAAAAATGTCTCCAGACATTGCCAAAAGTCCTCTGGGAGGCAAAACAGCCCTTGCTTGAGAACCACTCCCACCAAATCAAAATATTTGTTATCTCAGAAAAGATCTAGAAATTATCTACATTTGTACAGCACCTTCCAAGGCTACTGATCCAGGTATCATAGAAACTAAATTAGGAAAAAACTTCTAGAATCAAGCATAATTATTTCTATATATCAGGTACTAGATCATTATTATTTGAACTAATGAATTATGAATAATTCTTTATGAATAATAATTCTATTCACATTAGACATATTTCTGTTGGATGGGCTACTTCCTACTCTTTTCATTTTGAAGATTAAATAAAACACAAAGAGAGATTTAATAGGAAGATGGAGGCAGACAATAAAGAAGCCAGTGTGATAGAAATTGTAAGCAATCTGATTCATTTTTATTACTACTGATATTTCAACAGATGCAAGATACATTTACTACTTGTCTTGTATGTATCTTGGCACTCTTACATATGTTATTACTTAATTAGCTGGTGAAGACTTAGGAAAATGGAAATTCTTCAATATACTTTCTTAGTATTTTTGTAAAATTGTTTAATTGTTAAGTGTTATACAGAGAGAACATTAAGCTAAGAGGTTTTACTATTATAGCTTGATCATCATATTCTGTTGAGTGTATGATTCATAGGAAATGATAGTTCATTGCCCTCCTTTCCCTCTCATTCCAAATTCTTATGACATTCCTCTAAAAATTAAAAGTTGAAACACTATCTTCATGATAGCCCCTTCCTTTGATAATCTTATAGAATTGGAACCATGACCTTATGGCCTATTTTCATTCATCAACTATTTGACCAAATAACCAGACATTGTTCATGATTTTTAATAGGCTAATAATCAAAAGTATCTTCAATATTTTTTAATAGATATAAAGGCTCTTACCTACAAGCAACATTCGGATCAGCATTTCTTGAAAGTAGTAGCTCTACACACTTCAAGATCTGTTCCTCTGAGCCACGAGCAGAACATGCAGTTATCAAAATAGTTTGCTTATCTATAGTAAAGGCAAAAGGTAGGAAAAATCCTCCACATATCAAGAAGTGTATATAATTGACTTTTTTACCATTCAAAACATTCTAAATATTTATTGCACTCTTAAATTCTATAACCTCTTCCCAAATCTCTCACGCTTAGCAGATAACTTTATGTCTTCCTTTATCAAAACGTGAAATCAGAAAAGAATCTCTTTACTCTCCAAATTATATCTACAATTCATTTATTAACTTCCTTCCTCTATTTCTGTGTCTTCAAGGGAGAACAGAAAGTGGGTAAGCACATGGACTCTGTAGTCACACTGTCTAGATTTGAACAGCTTCTGGTCAATTAAAATTGCCTTGCAGAACTCATGACTAGAAAGCAATGATCTATATTTTCTGGTTTCATTTCTTTACTTCTCACTCACTTGACAACTCCTGAAATCTGGCTTATACACTACACTACTGAAACTGCTCTAACTACCACATCATTGATTTTTTTCAATCATTTTATATTTGATATCTCTGAACTCACTGTTTCCTAAAACTCTTCTTCCCTTGGCTCCTGTGATGTTAATGGAGACCAGAGTGGATTAAAAACAAACAAAAAAAACTTCTCAATTAAAACTCAGGAATTCAAAATAGGTCACCACAGCTATGGTTCACATTAGTGGCTCAATACTGACAAATATAAAGATTCTAGTCCCAGTTTTGCCACAGAGAAATTTGACTTCAGTGATGTCTTAATATCTCATTAGGCCTAATTTGCAGATATGAAGGTAATAGCTGCCCTCTTTATCTGACAGGGCTATTTTGGGGCACATAAAAGAATTTATGTGAAAAATATAAAGTGTTTTATAACTGTAAGTATCCCTCTGATTAGAAGGAGGGAGAAGCAGAAAAATTATTAATCAATTTTTTGAGCAGAATATTTTATACACTTTTAAAAATCTCAATCCTAAGTATAACTTTCATTGAGTAATATTTTAAAATGATGTAATCAAAAGAAAAACAAAGCACAGCAGACTAAACATGAAACTGTTGATAAGACAAAAATTTATGTAAAATATATAAGTGGGAAAACAGAATAGAAACGGTTTTACAAATATCTAACATAGATACAAAATTTATATGAAAATTAATTCTAAAATGAAACCTACACCTGAATTATGAGGTGAATTTAATTGCCTACTTAAAATATGTTAAAAATAAGTAATTGGTAATTCAATATAATAATTAAACTGGATTTGCTCATATACTTATATTCTTTTAAAGCACTCAAAGCACTATTGAGTGGAAATTATTTAGTAACAAAGCCAGAAAGACACAAATTTCATTAACTATCTTTGAAACAACTTTAAATGATACAATTCAAAGTTGACTTTAAGATTCGAGACTGATTTTCAAGTAATTTTCCACAAAATTATGAGCTTTTTGATGTTTCTTTCAATGCAATTTTCCTTTAAAAATAACCAAAACCCTCTAGCACAAAAGTTAAAGGTATATAACATAACCGGTCATAAAAATAACTGAAATCTGTCTTTTTGGAAAGACAGTTTTTCAAAACATGTATGGTTTGTAATTTGATTCTGTATATTACTTACATAACACAACTAATAGAAAGGTTTTTTCAAACTGCTTTTTTTTTTTTTTT
>VBSM01003176.1:24818886-24924319 GCA_008086735.1 Cheirogaleus medius | reverse complement strand
TTTTTGCATCTATATTCATGAGGGATATTGGTATGTAATTTTCTTTTTTTGTTGTGTCCTTTCCTGGTTTTGGCATCAAAGTGATATTGGCTTCATAGAATGAGTTAGGAAGGATACCATCCTTCTCAATGTTGTGGAATAATTACTGTAGTATAGGTATGAGTTCATCTTTGTATGTTTGGTAAAACCCTGAAGTGTAGCCATCAGGTCTGGGACTTTTCTGTTTGGGGAGGTTATTAATTACTGCTCCAATTTCTGAGCTTGAGATTGATCTATTCAGGAATTCTGTTACCTCCTGGGTGAACCTAGGGAGGTTGTATGAATCCAGGAATTTTTCCATTTCCTCCTCGTTATGTAGTTTTTGGGCATATAGTTTTTTATAGTAGTCAAACATAATGTTTTGTATTTCTGTGGTGTCTGTTGTGACTTCTCCTTTTTCATCTCTTATTGAGTTAATTAGAGTCCTTTCCCTTTGGGTTCTTGTCAGTCTAGCAAGTGGGCTATCAATTTTGTTTATGTTTTCAAAAAACCAGCTTCTGGTATTGTTGATCTTCCATATAATTCTCTTGTTCTTCATTTCATTTAGTTCTGCTTTGATCTTAGTTATTTCGTTTCTTCTACTAGGATTGGAATTGGTTTGCTCTTCTTTTTCCAATTCCTTGAGTCTATTCATTAGGTTTTCAGTATCTAATTTTTCTGTTTTTTGATGTGAGCATTTATTGCTATTAGTTTTCCTCTCAGGTATGCTTTTGCTGTATTCCACAGGTTTTGGTAAGATGTGTCTCCGTTATCATTTTGCTCAAAGAAACTCTTGATTTCCCTCTGAATTTCATCCTTGACCCAATAATTCTTCAATAATAGATTATTTAGTTTCCATGACTTTGTGAAGCGTTGAGTGTTTCTATAGGAATTGAACTGTAGTTTTATACCACAATGGTCAGAGAAGACACATGGTATAATTTCTATTTTTTTTGAATTTTTTCAGATCTGATTTGTGGCCTAGTATGTGATCAGTTTTAGAGAAGGATTCATGGGCAGCTGAAAAGAATATAAATTCAACTTTATTTGGATGGAATGTTCTGTAGAGATCTGTCAGACCAAATTGATCAAGAGCTTTGTTTAAGCCCATTATTTCTTTGCTTATTTTCTGTTTGGAGGATCTAATCAGTTCATTCAGTGGAGTGTTGAAGTCCTCTGCTACTATGGCAGTATTATCTAACATGCTCTTTAGATCATACAAGGTTTGCTTTATGTAATTGGGTGCTCCTGTATTGGGTGCATAAATTTTAAAAATTGTTAAATTTTCTTGTTGGATCTTTCCTTTCACCATTATAAAGTAGGCGTCTATGTCCTTTTTTACTTTTGCTATCTTAAAGCTTATGTTATCTGCAAATAGTATAGCTACCCCTGCTTTCTTTTGACTTTCATTTGCCTGGATGATAGTTTTCCATCCCTTGACCTTCAGCTGGAAGGTATCTTTGTGGGTTAGATGTTATTTCTGTAGACAGCAGATGTTAGGCTTGTGGATTTTTATCCACTCTGCCAGTCTATGCCTTTTCAGAGGACAGTTTAAACCATTTACATTTATTGAGAGGATTGCAATTGGAGGAAGATTTCCATTTATATTTTTGGGTGAAGTCCTGTTACTTTGACTTGCTTCTTGAGCCATCATGCAGTTCAAGTTCTAGCCTTTAATTCTTTGAAGATTTTACTTTGAGGAGTGTCTATTGCCCTGTTCAGTGTGGAAGGCAGATCCTGTAGGGCTGGTCTGGACTTTGCAAATTCCTTAAGTGATTGCTTGTCTGAGAAGGACTTAATTTCTCCCTCATAAATGAAACTTAATTTTGCTGGATAAAGAATTCTAGGTTGGACATTACTCTTTTAGAAGATTAAGGATAGGCATCCAATCCCTCCTGGCTTGTAAGGTTTCAGATGTGAAGTCTGCTGTTAGTATGATAGGCTTTCCTTTATAGGTCATTTGCTGCTTTCGTCTTATTGCATGGAGGATTGTTTCTTTCACGTTTACTTTGGTCAGCCTAATAACCATGTGACGAGGTGATTGCCTTTTCACGTTGAGTCTCCCAGGAGTTCTTTGTGCTTCTTGTATTTGGATATCAAGATTTCTAGCCAGGCCTGGCATATTTTCCTCTGGTATTCCGTGAAATAATTTTTCCAGCCCTTGTGAATGTTCCTCTTCCCCTTCCAGAATCCCGATCAATCTGAGATTCAGCTTTTTTACATAATCTCACACTTCCTGTAAACTTTGATCTTGTCTCTTGTTTCTATGTTCTCCTTCTTCCTCTGATTTGTTTAGCTTATAGGGGGAATCTTTAAGCTCTGAGATTCTTTCCTCTGCATGTTCCATCCTGTTCTTGATGCTTTCCACTGTATTATGGAGTTCCTTGAGTGTTTCCTTCATTGCCAGACATTCTGTTTGGTTTTTCTGAATAATTTCAATTTCTTTGGTGAATTTTTCATTCATTTCCTGTATTGTTCTTGTGGTTTCTCTATGTTGAGATTCTATTTTTTCTTCAATTCCATTCAGTTTTCTAACAATCCTTATTTGGAATTCTTCCTCCGTCAGTTTAATCATATCATGTAAGTTGGTGTCAGTTGGTGGAGAATGAGTATTTTCTTTTGGAGGTGACTTTTCTCTCTGCTCCTTCATGTTTCCTGTGATCTTTCTCATCTGGGTGCTTTATCAAGGACCGGAGGTGCATGGACTGGATTATGAGCTAAATGCTGGGATTCTAGAGGGATGATCCTTGACAGATCTGGGGATATGTACTCTGGACCTGTAATGTCTCAGAGGAGTTTGAGCCCGTTGGGTTATCTTTGATCTGTTGTCTTCACTGTCTTTTAATAGAGATTAGTGAGATTGGATCCCTTGCTTAGACTCCCAGGAGTTGTATCCCTCTTATGTGCGTGACTCCTCTATCAACTACTAGTATGAGGTGGGAGGCACTGTGATGAGCTATGAGGTTATTCTGTCCTTTTGTTGCTTGTGGTTTGCATGAGAGGGTCAGTTATCAAGCTATTCCAATACCTATGTAATGAGCTCTAAACCCCTAAATGTGGTAAACAGGAATCACAGCCTTTGGGGAGTGTCGTGCCTCTCCCAGGGGATCCTTGAGCCCTGTTACCTATTTAGGTGGGGTGAGATAGGCAACAGGTATCAGCAAGCCTAAGAGAGTATACTTCAGAGGTTGCTTGATCTGTGGCTAGAGGGGAGCTGCTAAAAAGTTATTCAGAGATCTTTTGCTGCTTATGTGGGGCAGCTCCTGGTGGGAGGTGTCTTTTGGTGTGATTGCTAGGGATTCTGGTTGAGATTTTCCTTCCCAGAACACAAGCCTGTAATTTGGCAACTGCCTGGATACCAAGCGCAAGCCCTTGTATTCTGCTTTTAACAGATGGCCCAAACCAACTTGCTGTAGTAGGGCATCAACTCTTTTTACTCTGACCCTCCAAGGATGGGGTTTATCTGGTTGGTATGAAGTAAAAGCCTCAGGGCTGTTGAATAGGCCCTGCCCAAGGCCACTAAGGGACACAGAACAGAGAACTACCTGCCTGGCTGCTCTGCTCCTGCATAAGAGGGGTCAAGCCCTTCCCTATGAAATACCAGTGGCCTGGTCGCAGACAAGGACCTTCGGCAACCCAGGTGGGTCTTAGCCCTGAAGGCCAACTCCCTCACCACTGTGCGCTTCCAGGACTGGGGGCTGATCCTTTGGCTGAAAACCCTGTCTACCAAGTCACATCCAGGAAATGGGCACAGGTCTCAGCTTGGATAGCAGTCTAGAGAAGCTGTTACTAAACCCTTTCAGGAGAGGGATCTGGCCTTTTGATGAAAAACAGGCCAGCAGTGGATAATAAGCAAAGGAGGTAGCAGTGCAGCCTCCGGTTTCAGCTTGAAAAATGGTTTGTTTCACAACTCCACCCAGGGGTGGAGTCTGTAGTTTTGGAGAGAAACACCTAGCTCAAAACCCAAGAAAGTACAGGTGGTACTGTTATCCCAAGTCACAGTTGGAAAATCACTCTCCTTCCCAATTTCACCCTGCTAGGGCGGGTTCTGTTCATTAGGTGCAAAACACAGGCGGCTGGGTGTGATGGGGGCTGCCTGACCTCACCGGGGGGACACCTCCTAGAGAGCAATCTCTCTCCCTCTTCCGTCCCCTCACCCATGGGACTTGAGTCACTGGGGTCTGCCAGGAGGCTTCACCAAGGAGTGAGTTCTCTCCCTCTTCCGCCCTCTCTCTGGTGGCACTTGAGTGGCCAGAGTCCACTGAGAGGCTCCGCCAAGAGGTGAAAACTTTCCCTTTTCCGCATGTCACTGGCAGAGCTTGGGCCGCCTGAGTCCACCAGAGAACTCAGCAGAATGAGCGATCTGTCTCACTTTTCTGCCCCTTCAAAAGCAAAGCATAAGCCACTGGTGTGTACAGATCTCCCAGCGAAGGCGACCCTGCACAGTGCACTGGAGAGTTCAAATTGCTTTCCGCTCCTGTCTCCTCTCTGAACTGCCTGACCGCCCATGTTACCTCTTTGCGCTAACTTCAGGTGCTTCGCTGCTTGTGTGGGGGTGGGGTCTGTGAAGGAGCAAGTGACCCCCTGTGGGATGGATCACACAGTCCCGGCTGGCTGGCCGCTGAGCACAGCCGGCTCCGGCTTGTGCTCAAATCTCCGCTGTACAACTCTGACTCTGGGAACTTTTCAGCAAATCCACTGAGTCACTTTCCTCCTTTTCCCAGCACGAAGCTTCCCTGCAATTCCTGAAGCTGATCCTGTGGGAGTACTACCCACTAGAGTGATTTAGACTGTTTTCTTCACCTCCCACTCTGAGAGCAGAGAGCCAGGAGGTCATCCCTAATCCGCCATTTTTGACAATCCTTCTTAACTAAACTTTTGATTCAAAATAGAGCATTTCATATTTAATGAACTGTACAGACAATGGAGTACTGCATAGCAATGAAATGACTACTTTTACATATAACATGGATGAATCCCACAAAAACAAATTGAGATAAAGAAACCGAATGCTAAACAGTACATACTGTAATTCAACTTACCTGACATTCAAAACCAGGCAAAACAAATTTATAGTGATCAAAGTTGGAATAGTTTCTTTTGGGGGGAAGTAATGATGGGAAATGTGACTGGAGGGAGGCATCTGTTTTGCTGGTATACTTTAGTCCTTGATCTGGTGGTTGTTACTTGAGTATATTCACTTTGTAAAACTTCATTGAGCTGTATACATATGAATTGTGCACTTTTCTGTATGTATATTAAATTTCAAAATAAGTTAACTTTAAAAAGAAACAAAATGGCCATAAGTGGGTCTAAAAATTCCAGTTACCTAAAATGTAGGCCTGACATATTGTGCAATCAATGAGTTTGTATTTTCATAATAAGTGCATTATGTAGATATTGAAAATTATGCTGTGCTTAACATATTAGGTTTTGTGTTGAGAAAGTGTGAAAATATGGAAAGACTGTCATTTCCTAATCCTTTTCCTCCAATAAAAGAATTCTAGCTCATCCCTTTTTTGAGAACGAGAGCTGGGCAATAAATGAACCAACCACTGATTAAAATTTGCATTATTTTAGAGTTTTATAACCTATGCAAAGTGCTCAATGTAGATTTGGCACATACAAAGCACTCAAGGAAGACAGTTACTGTAGACTTATTTTGAGTTTGCTAATAACCAAAACATCGGAGTCCGTTTCACAAATAGTACCACTAGGACTCTCATGCTTGTGCAAATTTTGAACCTGTATAGTAATAAATGTTTTATTTTAGCAAGGTAGAATTTGTTCAATGTCCACTTTGTTGAGATCTTTATAGATTGGGATTCACTTATCTTCATTTTCAGTGTTGGTGAAAATGTTGATCAGGGAGGACTAAAAGTAAAGCCCCAAACACCATCTTTATTAACCTCTATCTTGACTCACAGTGATCCAGTAGACCCTTTTGGATATGGTCATTCAATCAATTATGAATACTGCTAACAGAACTTACATCTAGTGTGTGCTTATTTTGTTAATAAGAATGTAAAGATAGAAATGACATAAAATAATAGTGCTCATTCTGACCTTTTTAAATGTTCGTATTCTTATTTTAATATAGTCGTTTACCTGAACTATATTAAATAATGAAATAGTTCCAAATCCCACACATTTTTTTACTCCAATCCTAACTCACAGGCAATATACTTAATGTATGAAAGCTGCTTCCAATATGAGTGGTCAGATAGTATCATGGCAAGTTAATCTGGTCTAATGAAAACTTTTATAACACTAAATATTTCTCGTTTAAAAATGTGCTTTTTCAATGTTGTGTTTGAGGCTTCTTTACTTTTCACTTTTGCCAGCAGAGGGCAGATAAGGAAGAGAGAAGAAAATACTGTAAAAGCATCTCTTCCTGGCCTTGATTCAAACTATTGAAACAATTCTCTGAAATATTTGCAAAGTGGGTTATTTTGTTTTTTTCCTTAATTATTCTATTTAAAAAATAATTGATATAAGTATAACTTTTAACTTCTTACATATATGCTTAATCTCCAATGAAATTAGTACTTTGAATTTTTAGTTAAGTTTATATTAATAAATCAATTATTATATTGAAAAATTTGGATACTTTTTATATTTTGAAGTGATATGTCTAAAATTTTCTCTCTTATTTTGGTAAATGTTGATTAATTAGACTCTTTTATGGTTTTCTATTATGGATAAGTTTATGTGAATATTTTCTATATACATCTTAATATAGTCATTTGGTCATTTACTTCAATATGCAGAGTGTTAAGCATGATTTTCAGTTTTATTAATCAAGTAATGTATCTTCTAAGCATAATTGAAGGAAACTCAAATGGAAAATGGGATGCAATAGAGTTTTGTTTCTATTTTGTAATAGTGTACCCCACAGGAATGTTTAAATACTGTTTTCGTAGATACATTAAGATGTTTTCTCTTGCATCTTTAAATTTGTTTAATCAATAATAAAACATCCTTTTATAAACATTAGATAGTATGATAAACTATGTAATTCAGCAGCTCAGGACAGCTCTCACGTAACCTTTGTTAAATCAAAAGTCAAACGGTAATTTGGATTTTTGCCTTTTCAGCTTGAATATAGCCATTGTTCTGGAAACACAGGAGCAGGGAGAAATTGAATAAGTTCTGTCACTGGGAAGATAAATATCCATCCTGCATATTCCACGTATTAGGAATTTCTTCTTTCCTCTGCTTATTGAGAACTTCATCTTTAAGAATCTTCTTAACTGACAAGCAAAGTTATATGTAGTGCTTAGAATACTACCAGCACATAATAAGTGCTTTATAAATATTAACTATTTTTACAAAGTCATATACTTATTTTAAGTTTGGTCCATTTATTGAGCTAGCCTGGAGGATCATATAAAGTTGAAAAAATTGATTCTTCAATATAAACAAAAACTAGAAAATATAATTATCTCATTCTCAGAAGTACTAATTCTATTCTTCATTTATTCGATAGAACAAAATCCCTTGAATCTTAAATTCAACTGATTAAAAAGGAAACAAAAAGAAAAAACTCTTGACTTGGATGGCTGTTAACAATTGACTTTATTGAGCAATGGGAGAAAAAATGTTTGTTACTTAATTGTCTTAGACTAAATGCTTCCTGGTATTATAAATTTGTACTGAATTTCCTGACTATGTGTAATTAATATGTGATAGGATAAGATCTGGTTCTTTTAAGGGAATCAAGCTGGATGAGGAAGAAAAGTTTTACCTTTTATTGAGTAATCCCCTTGGTCGTAATAAAGAATGTTTCAAAATACTGAACAAAATAAAACTTCCTCTGAACACCTACTGAAGATGAGCATATAGCTTAGGTTAGGGCATAGGTTGGGGGAGAACACAAGGAAGGGATCTTCAGGACTAAGCAAAACGGAAATTTTTCCAGTCATGCAGAGTAATGAAGCTTCAGGCCTAGGGTTACTGTGACAGCCCCTTTACTGATTTTCCGTATGGTCTCTTCCTGCTCCACTAGGCTACTGTGTATATTTATTCCAGTTTTATCTTTTTAAAATGCTACATGATAATGTGAACTTCCTTACTCAAAAACCCTGTACTGACTTCTTTTTGTCAATGTTAGGTGTGGAACTCCTTACCTTGCCATTTGGGACTCAGAACAACGTGGCCCCAATCTGATTTTCCATGTTTACTTCCTCCTCCTTTTCACAAACTACACAAACAGTGTTATTCCTAAAGTGTGCCCCTCTCTGCTCATATTTTTCTTACTCATCTCTGCCCACCAATGGCCTTTTGTCTTTCAAGATCCATGGCCAATGACCTTTCCTCTTGAAGACATTCTCATTCTTAACTGGAAATGATCTTTGGAATCATTAAGTCTCATGGCTATCTGCATCTTTAGAATGGCCCTCATCTTATTCTATCATCTATTATAGGTATTTGTATATATATACTTTTTTGTGTTGACTATAAACTCCTGAAGAGAGAGGACCATGTTGTGTCTTGTCCCCAGAGATTAGCATAGTGCCCTGTAGTTGGCAGAGCCATTCACAGACACCAGGGGTATTTGCATTTTTCCAGGCCTTCATTATATGCATATATTTTTAATTTAGGATATCATGGGGATACAAACATTTTACATGTAATGCGTTTACCTAGCTCAATCCAGGGCTACAAGCGTGTCCTTCACCCATACAGTGTGCTCTACTTCCATTAGTTGTGAGTTTACCCCTCTCCCCACCCCCAGCCTTCAGCATATTGAAAAGTGAAGAAATGCCAGGGCTATAAAAATGTGATATATTTTAAATGTTACATTGAACATGTGATGAAAACACATACATGCCCACAACAATCCCCAATATAATTGTGCTGTTCATAAGATAATCATAGATATTTAAAAAATTTTAACTCACAATACCCTTCAGTTGGTGTAGTCTGGTAACTGGACACAAGTTTAGCATTATATGTTGACTGTCTTATTTCTATCTTGTCCGTTTTTCTGTAGGACTATAAATAATCTGAGGCCTAGGTCAGAGTACCCTACAAATTCTACATGAGAGACCCTCAACATGTAGATACCTGACAAATATTCACTGAAGTGAGTTAAATTTAAATACACACCAAAAGATGCTGTACTCAAATATCATACATTAATTCCTGTTTTTTATTGGATCATAATGTTATTCAGAAATAAGATTGAAAGTTAATATTAAAAGTTGATTTAATGTCTAAATTTAACTTTTAGTTATTTTGCATTTAGCAGGTCAGAGAACTAGATATTAAGGAAGAGAAAAAGTATTCATTTTTACTATGTATATATTTCCCTGTACTTTGAGGAGTATGAAGAGTCGAATTGTGTCCTCTGTGACTCTCCTGAGTTAGTAACAAAGATGAAATCTTCATGAGAATTGGCATAATTTATTTCTTGAAACTAGCTTAGGGATAAAAAATAATGACGAATTCCATCACTTTAAAATATTTGGAAATCATTACCATAAGGGTTAAAACTGTTATCAATACTTAATCGTTCTTTGCTATTGGATAATATAGCTTAAATTTGCCTAGTTAGAGGTATCCCTATTCTGAGGAGCATACATATCTGAGTTATGTATCTCTGTGATTCTTCTTCTATTATAGGGCATAGAAATCAGGTGCATCTGGAAGCAAGGACTCATCATTAGAATTACCACTGTTTAATTTTTGAAATGTGTGTATTTAGATCTTTTTCTGATATAATCTCATTTTCTTAGACTAATTAATAGAATGATATGTTTCAAGCCCAACTTTGCTAAATTAACATGAAATAAGCCTTTCTTGTAAAATTATTTTATAATGAAGAGGAGAAGAAATAATGAAGAGGATCTAGTTACTTGTTTTAATTCAGCAGTAAGAAAAAAATTTGGTTATTTAAACATTAATTGTCAACCTTTTCTCCTAGCCCCATACACCTGAGAGATATGGATTTCAGGGAGCAGGGATCGTTCAAGGAGCAAGGGTAGAGATGGATGGGAAACAAGGAGTGGTGAAGTTTGAGTTAATTAACTTACACAAAATGCAGGTAATTTGGAAATGTCCTCTGCAAGAATCACTCCTAAGAAACATACAATTAAATATATAAAAACTTGAAAGATAAGGTTATTTGTCAAGTTTATTGATTAATTTATTTTAAATCTATTAATTTATTTACATTAATTTAAAATTTATTATACATTAAAAACATTTAAAAATCTGCAATAGTACTAAAGGTTTTTCTGTGACTGGAAGTAAATTGTAGTAAGAATAACCCTTGCCCACACTTCTCTCATATTCTCATTTCCTTATTTACAAACTTTTTGATTTATGAAAGTAAAAAGTATTTTGTTAACCTGTAATTTGTTTTTAAGTAAAGCACATAAAAACATTTTAAATAAAGTACAATATAACTTAAACTTAGAAAAATTAAGTATTAATATGCAAATGTTATCCATGTAGGATTTTATGGAAAAAAGTGAGGACAGTTTTATAAAACCCAAGGACAAATGTCAAGGGGACAGTTTGAACATACAGAAATATGCCTGAAAGGATAGTTCTCATACTGCCCAGTACTTTCTAGTTGAATAGGCATATATATGGCCAACCAGCATCTGAAAGTACACATATATTTATGGATAAATCATATTGATTATATATTGAAACATGCAACATATTCCCAACCATATCAAAGGCTCCAACATAAACTTAAAACTTTATCTTAAAAGACTATAAATTTTAACATTTCTGTGCAATGTTACAAAACAAAATAAGTATGAGTCCTTATTTATATATAACCACATGGGATTCTGTACTCAAGCCGAACAAAACTTTCATTACCCTCCACACTCATAATTTGACCTTCTTCCAACCATACGTGCTGGACAATGGTTTGAGCTCTGGCCTGAACTTTTGAATGAGAGGTGCACCATCAACTGGGCTTCTCTTGAGTGTGGCAAGGGTAAGAAGAGGGTGTTGCTCCTTAATTCCCTCCTTCCTTACCCTTTGCTCTGTGAAATGGACCTCTTGGGACTCAAAGGAACCAGTCATACAGTCTCCTGTGCTAAATGCCAAAAATCTGTATGATGTTAAGAAGCCAGTTGAATTTTCCAGTTCAAATTATTTTATAGGTGTTACACAGTAAAAAAGCCTTTTTTTCCCCTCAGGTTAAGTTGTCTAGTTAAACATTTAAAGGAAATTAATTCTAAAATTTCCTATTCTTAATGATTTTAGTTTACTGAATGACATTTTGCTTAACACACTATAATGAAAAAGAGTGGTCTTGAAATCAATTAAACCTAATCCAGAGCTACCTATACTAGTTTTGAGGCTATACATAAGTATGTTAAAGATTCTTTGGAATTTTATTTTCTCCAAGAGTAAAATGGTATAGTAATGATTATTTCGTAAAGATATTGAGAGAATTAAATGGGGCATAACCATCATATATAACAGATTTGACACATTAGAGACTTATTACAAATTAATTTCCTGTATTTAGTTCATCCTGAATGTGCAGTGGTTTTGCTTCAGATTGGAAACAAGACAGGAAAAAAATGCATGTTTTGTGGTTCAGTGACATAAAATATTAGTTGTTCCACAAAGAAAAATATTTTATTTTCAAAACATGTTTTATTAATACTAAATGTTTTTAATAGGGGTATAAAAATTATTGGACAATTTCACCTACTTCCAAAATGTTTTTTTTTTTTTGAGTGAAATATAACACCTCTTTGTTGTTCATATCAATCCTACCTAAATACTTAAAGCTGAAAGTTAGTGATGGTAAATATACAAGAGAATGAGTGAAGAGATGGAAAGGGAATTACACAGAAGATAATCATATAAGTAAAATATTTTCAAGAGAAAATAGACAGTAGAGCTTTGAAGTTGAATCTCTTTTAATCGCATATTTTTCTAGAATCCAAATATCCAAATGTTTTTTACACGATACAGTGGGAATATAAATTTGTCAGCACTCTGTGGCCAAACTCACTTTTTATTTTTAAGTCATAAAACTCTCATGGCGAGTAGTTAATATTACCTTGAAACTTTGGCATGGTGAATTCCATCTTCTTAATAATGGCCACAGATTTTTGAATAATTGCAGACCAGTTTGATTGTCCTGGGTTGACAAGGAAATGTGAAGATTTTATGTTTCCTGTGAGCTTTCTTGGAATCAAGAAGTTTATTGTGGTTTTTTGTTTGTTTGTTTTATTTCTAAGAAATATTCATTATCTATTGTTTTTTACATGATTTATTTCCCACTGGGGGTAGAAAGTTTTTTTAAGGTTACAGAGTAACCCAATTTGAGGCCAGTTTTCTAGACTTACGCAGTTCATGCTCTAAGCCCTAGATCCTGTGGTCACCTTGCAAGAGAAATAATTAATTGATAAAAATAAATGGGAAGAGTATTAATCTAAGTATTAAGCTAAACATGAGTTCATATGGTGTCTTCAGTTCTAATCTATTACACGATGGATCATTCTAGCCTCTTCTTACTTATCTGTAATTTCTCATTTTAACATTGAAAAACCTGGCTTTCACCATCTACTATCTACTTGCTTAAATTTTTATTTCCAGTATAAGTATATGGTCGTTTCAGAATGATTACATGTATCCTTGTGGGATACAACTTTTCAACTACACTAGTGCTTATGTAGGTAGCATAAGCACTTACTTTTATTTTTACAGATTCTACTCACTTCCAGAGTTACTTAAGCCAGAACATTTCACCTATACTACTTTCAGTGAGATTATTTCATATATCAGTAAAGTGAGGTTGTTTCATATATCAGTAACACAGTTAGATTCTTTTGTTGCATTCTGAATTCCATCCTGGGGTTCCCCTTTTCTCCAATCTCCTAAATGATTTTTAAAAAACTCAGATACATCAAGGTTCATTCTTTGTGCTGTAAAGTGCTATGGGTATTGACAAATGCATAGTGTCTGGTACCTACCATTATAGTATCATACACAATAGTTTCACTGCCCTAAAAATATCCTTTGTCCTTTACCTATTCAACCTTTCCTCTCCCCACCCCAAATTCCCAACAAGCACTGATCTGTTTACCATCTCTGTGGAGTTGCACCTTTTCCAGAATGCATATGATTGAAATCATACTGAATGTAGACTTTTCACACTGGCTTCTTTCATTAATAATATGCATTTAAGATTCATCCTTTTTGTGTGTGACTGGATAGTTCATTCCTTTTTATTGCCAACTAGTGTTCCCTCATACAAATGTGCCATGGTTTGTTTATCCATTCCCTGATTAAAGTATATCTTGTTTACTTCCAGCTTTTGGCAATTATGAATAAAGCTACTGTAAACATTTGCATGCAGATTATTGTACGGACATATGTTTTCAAATGAGTTGAGTAAATACCTAGGAACATAATTTCTAGATTGTATAGTAAGACTATCTTTAGCTTTGTAAGAAATTGCTAAACTGTATTCCAAAGTGGCTGTAACATTTTGCATTCTCACCAGCAACCCTAGCTATCAATTTGGTATTGTCAGTTTTTTTGATTTTAGCCATTTTAAAAGGTGAGTAATTCTATGTCATTGTTTTAATTTGCAATTCCCCTATGACAAATGATGATGAGTGTCTTTTCATATGCTTATTTGCCATCTGAATATATTCTTTGGTGTGGTGTCTGTTCAAATGTTTTGGTTATTTTTTAATTAGGCTGTTTGTTGATTTATTGTTGTGTTTTATTTTCCCTTATTTTTGAAGGAAGTAAACAAACAAAAAATAAAACTGGTTGAGAACATATAAATTTAAAAAATCATAAAGAATTTTACCATATAATTTCATTCTTTCATGTAAAAAATCATGGAAGAGTCAGTTCAGCATTTAGCAAATCTTTAATGTGAGGATATGATATTTGAAACACACACACAATTTATTGAACACTTATCCTATGTATTTGATAAATTATTTACTTTTATATCAACTCATTTAATTCTTACTATAATCCTATGCAACAGAAGCTCTTATTTTCCCCTATTTTACAAATGAGGAAACCTCAGATCACACTCAGCAGAAGAGTTCTGCACCCATATACCATGCTGTCTGATAGACAATATATTTTAAAATGAGATGATCTACAGTTTGTATACTTATACAGCTAAAGGAAAGTATATTTTAAATTTAATTATGAGTGAATATAGAAATAGATTACAGAAAATACTCCATTTTTCTTGAATTATCCAAATTGTTATAAGCCTCAAATTCATTTGGGTTTGTGTCAGAGCACATTTAGGTGATGGAGTAGAGGTTTATAGTTTTTCTCAGTTATTTAAATGTCTTTCACATGAATTTTTTTTCATCTTCACTTTCTTGAAAGCAAGCAGGATAGAATGTAATAGTCAAATAGGCTGTTTTTTCCCACGCCATTTTAGACCAGACAAATAATTTCCAAGAGTCATTTGCTTTGTTATTCAATAGGTAATTAATAAAAAGAATTCCTAAGACAATTAGAATCATGATCAAACTGGGTCTTGAAAAACAGCTGATGGCTGGCTCTATGGCTGGCAATGAGCCTGCAACATGGGACTGGGTGTTCCACCATGGCTTGACTTGGCTTTCCTCCAAGGAGCTGTCAGTTGCTGGGTTCCCACAGTGCCAAGCATGAGGCAGGTGCAGAAAGGTTCAAGGTTTCTGTTCCCCATTAGTGTTGAGGGCATGCAGGTCGTTTGACATGAGGGGCATGAGGAATGGAGTTCCTGCTTTGCTTTGGGCAAGGAATCTGTACTGACAGGGGCTGGAGAACCTGCTCTTATACCTCACATGCCTTAGCCTGGCCTCTGAGGTGAGTGGGGAGTTTGCAGAGTCCTTTTAGAGAAACAGGACTGAGACACTTCCATTTTTGAGGCTTTTGGTATCTTTTAATGGGGAGAAAAAGCCAAAATAGAGTTCTAAAAATAGTGTTTTATTTTACATTTTTACATTTAAAAAATTAATGCTCTTAACATGTAAAAAGTGAAATGCAGTGGAACTGTGGCACTTACACAAGATACATAAAACTCATAGAATTTATAAAATATTAACTCCTAATGAACTAGTGGTGGAGGGATCTGGCTATAGGTTAAATGTTCAAATTTACCTGATAGAAGTGTTTTTCTTATACTTTCAAAAGGGCATTTTTGTGACTATATTTAATGGCTCCAGAGAAGATTTTGTTTTTAGTCTTAAAATAGGAATGGGATAAGAATGCAGGCCTGGGGTGGATACAAAAGAAACAAGCTGACAAAGACTTAGGGAGTTACTGTAGATTTTGCAGGGCTGAAGAGAGTCAGAATAAGTAAAAGAGATATTGATGCCACAGTCACTGAAGCATAATTTTCTTTGGGCTCAGACAACTCATGTTTTGTTTTGTCAGAGTTTTAGTAAAATTTCAATCTAAGAAGCTTGTGGGAAGTTGTAGCAAAATTCTGTTTTGTTTGCTGTGTCCCTGCCAGGCACAGAGCTGAAACACTATAGGTTTTCCAAAAACATTTGTGGAACAGAGTAAAAAAGTCACTTTACTTCCCAAGATGCATTTCTTTTTAAATTTCTTCAATAAAAAAATATTTTAAAAGTTTGGAAATTTATGGTATAAAATGATTATGAAGGACTTATATCCTTCCAGGCTTTTTTTCATTGCTTATGCAAATGTCTATGTGAAACCTCTATGTCTCCTTTTACCTTCTTTTTGGGAGTACAAATAAGGTCACATCTCTTTTGAACTTTCAAATATTAAAGTTATCAAAAAGTCCCTAAACTTCTCCTTAAGAACTTTCTCCACCCCCAATTGTCCAAGAACCCTAGTGTTTTCTTGGTTCAAAAGGGCGATTTCTGTTTCCAAACACCAGAGAAAGGGAGAATATGGAGAATCTGACCAGTCTAACGTCATGTGCCCCACCCCATTTTCTGTTGCAGGAGTCCCTGTCACCACAGCATTGTGTCACTGATGAAAATAGGTCCTCCCACAGAGTCAGATGCATCCCAGTCCACTACTATCATTATCACCCTGTTGGAACAGATCCCTGCACAGGTCACAGCAGTTTGTGGAGGAAGATGAAGCTTATTCTCCCAGCCTTAGTCTCAGCCAGTACTACCTTATACTTGGACTTCCAAAGTTGCTATAGTAGCTTCCAAAGCCCACCCAGTACTTATGGATAGCTAAGTAAAGGCAAGCTCCCAGTTTCAGCTGCAAGAACCTATCTCCCACCATGTGGTAGGCATTGGCATTAAACCCTTTCTCTCATGGTGTGGTGTATTCTCCCTGGGGATCCTTGGTATCTATAGTTGAATACTCCAATTGGGATTATCTCAATGCATCAAATAGATTCTAACTACATTGAACCTCAAAAGAAACAGAAGTAGTTTTTGTCAGCTATAGAAAAGATCTTGTTCTTCTTTCCCCTCCTCTTGAACACCTACCTACTTTCCATTCCTCTAATGAAAAGTGTCCACTCAATGACCTCAGAAGAAATGAAGAAAAAACACCAAGAAAAATCTCCTTTGCGATAAGTCCTTGTTTTCACCTAAACAGAGAAGCAAGAGTACAAATTGTAAAAGGCACCTCCTCTTAGTTAAACAAACAAAACAGTCCTACATGGTCTAATTACACGAAAAGCACAGTGTTTAAGTGCTCAGCTGTGGAAGCAGACCCCTGTGTCTGCTCAAATTCTAGTGCTCTTTCTTGAATTTGGGCATAGTATTTAACCTCTGTACCTCAGTTTCATCATTTGTAAAATGGGGTGTTGATAATAAAATATACCAACCTTATAGAGTTTTTTCTGAGCCATATATGCAATTTATACAGCAAACAAGTATGCACAACACACAATTTTTTTTTCTTACAAAGACAGGGTTACGCTAAACTTAATTTGCTTTTATTAAAAAAAATTAAATCTATATTTTTAGATAAAACTTTGTAAAAAGTCAAATTTGTTTAGATAAAAACATGATACAAATTTATCAATTTGATTTTACTTCATTAGCATGATATGCTTTGTTCCAGAGAGGATGTAGGCAATTTTCATACACCTTTAAATATAATTTTTGCACATGTAAATAAGAGTTCCAAAGTGTTTTGTCATCATTTCATCAGTGTTGCCTCTCAACAGCCTTTGACATGAGGAGATTCCAGTCACTCTGTCAGACACAGGGACTCAGGCTGTGGAGACTGATAAGCCACAGTCACTGAACCAGGAATTGGTTATCCTTTTGACCACATGGATTAATCACCATAGTTTCACCAATCACATTGAACTTGAAGACCAATAAATGGTCAACACAGTGCCCTAACACAACAAGATGTCATAGACTCTGTCTATACTGGGTAAGTTAAAGCAAATCAGAAAGGAGACCCTAAACCTGTGAACTCTCAGATTCTACTTTCCCAGGCCAAAAAGCCTTCCTTAAGTAAGTGACTTCATATCCTGTCCTTGTTTGTTTGTTTATCATAGATTGGCATAAAAAATGACCATAAATAAATGTTTTTGAAAAAATTATATCTGAAAATACTGTCCACAATGTCATTCAGTGACATAAATCTCTGAATGGCAAACTTTTCCATGAATGGGGTGGAGGGAGGGTGGTTTTTCTTTTCAGGTTAATTTGCATATTGACTATTATCAGATATCAAACTACGAGAATAATACAATGTCCTGAGCTTCGATAGTCAAGACTTTCAGAATTACTATTAGTGCCCACGTGCAACAAAAATATTCTCTCTTCTTATTCTGTATTTCAAATTTCTTGCTTTACCTGTTTTTATTGCTGATTATTTGTTTGGAGGGAAATAGTTTTAAATTAGTAAATAACCCACTGTTTTATTTACTGTGCTCCATTGCCTTTCTAAATGTAATTCTTCCATGTAGCATGTAAATTACCACAGAACTCATCTGAGGAAAAAATCACCACTTTTCCTCTTAGAATCCAAATTTATAAAACAATTGTTTTAATTTTATAGTTAGCATCTGGCTTTCAGCATGATATTACCAATAAAAATTTAATCTGGTGTTATGAATTCTCTTGTTTCTAAAAAAGCTGCAGTAGGAAAATGAGAAGAGAACCAATATACATAATGAAACACTTCATCATCAGCAGCTTTAGCAAATCCCAGAAGATTTGTTAGCTTTTATATTCATGACAAAGTTGTATTTTGAATATTGTTTCTAATTGTTTCAGTGCATAAGTAGCATTAATAAGATTCCATTTTGTACAGCTTGAGGATCTTTAAGATTTCCTTTATCAGGAACTACCTCTAAATTACAGAAGACTCATCAGGGTGCCAAATTCCACCTGGACACAGTTGTTACAAATATACTACTGCTGATGAGCCGAAAATTAGAGCAACCAAAAGGAGAAGTTTCAAATGTTATTTCAATAAAAAAGAGACTAAGGACATTTTCACCATATAAAAATAGAATTTTACCTCTAAATCAAAATTATATTACATTTGTAAGGGTACTTGATTTGCCCCCTTTCGTCTAGTTCAAATATAAACAAATAATTTCAGAGGGAATGAGAGATTCCAATGTTTCTGAGAATTCTGACAACCTTTAGTGAGTTCAGTTTTCTGTAGCATTCTTTATAACCAGAGATATTTAATAATATTTTCTTTCTTTTTTTTTCTTTTTTTTATTTCAGCATATTATGGGGGTACTAATGTTTAGGTTACATATGTTACCTTGTCCCCCACTTCTCCGGCCCCCCCGGACTTAGTGCTTCAAGCGTGTCCATGATATTTTCTAACATTTATTAAGTATTTATATGGTTCTAAGCCTTTTATGTTTGTTACCTATATCACATTTAATTAATTTTATCCAGTGCTTCTCAACTGGGGGTAATTTTGCACTCCCCCCAAGATATTTGGCAAACTCTGGAGACAATCATGATTGTCATAACCTGGGATGTATGTGGTTCTTTCAGCACCCAGTGGGTAGAAGCTAGAGTTGCTGCTAAATATCCTACAATACCCAGGACAGCCCCTCACATTGAAGAATTATCCACCTCCAAATGTCAATAGTGTCATGGTAGAGAGACTCTGACTTAATCTACTCAACAATCTTAGGAGGTGGTTATCTTCAACCTCATTTTGCAGAAAAGGGAACTGAGACACAGAAAGGTTAAGTTACTTACCCAAGATTACACAGCTAAGTACATGGTGGTGCCGGGATTGGAAAACTAGCTCTTTATTGCTTTAAAGCCCAAGCTCTTTCTATTATACTCTGCTACCAAGTTCAGAGAACTTTGATGACCATCAGTAGATTCTGAATTTTGAAAGGTGGAGATACTGCCTTATTCTGTACATCTACCTTAGTGCCAAGCTCTTGCTTGCTGAAAGATTAGTGGTATAATGAGCATCTTCAGATTTCCCCTTTAGGATGACATTTCAACTATTAGGTCAGTAACCCCAAGAGAAAATGGTCATTTGATTGTATAAACTGTATTACTAAATAAGGGGTAAATTCAAAGGAAAACAGAAGACACAATTCCTATCTCTAAGGAGTTTGTGGGGAAGAAAGGTTATGTATGTATATAAATAGAAGTTTGTGTGCATATATGTTTATAAACAGAATTGTCAGGCCAAACAATGCTGGAAGCAGTAAAAGTAAATGACAATCTGGCTTAATCATGTAGCAAGATACCTCTTTCCGGTCCTGAAATGTCTTTGTAAGTCTGCAATATGTATTTGTATCCTAGGTTATCACTGTGGCACATTGTGGAAGGGCCATAGCTGTTTTGGCCCTTCTATAATAGCTTAGATAAATTTATAAGCACAAGCAGCCTATAAGTGACAAGGACTTGCCTTCTTTTTTTTTTGCTGAGCTTTTCTTTCCTAATGGGAGTGACTTTTTCCTTCCTCCTTCTACTTTTCCAGGTTTCAGTACACTCATGATTGCTACCCACTTATCAGTATTAAAGCCCACTCAGGGAAGAATCTGATGAACACACTCAAACTAAGGTGAACATGATGGATAAGTAAAGTATTGTGAAAGTTCACTCTCATGATACTTGGCCATCGCCTGGCAGGGTGAGTAATGTTTGACAGGATGGTTTTCTCTTATAATCTTTCATACATTGAGATCATTTGTAAGAAGCACCTGGTACATTGCTGAACACATAGTAGGTACTAAATAAATATTGGCTTTCTCTTATCTTCTTCTTCTTCTTACTTCTTTTTAATGCACATGTAAAATGATGCCACACAAATGGCCACTCATTCTATACTTGAGTTCTGCTTAAAATATTAGGAAATTCTGTAGGGGAACTATGTGTAGTCATTAAATGCTTGGGCTCAGGCAATAGACTGCTTAAGTTCAAATCCCAGTTTCCTCTGTTGTTATTACCTGTGCAACTTGCTTGGGAAAATTACTAAACTTTTTGTACCTCAAGTTCTTTGTCTATAATATATAGCTAAAGAAGGAGTTACTTATCCCACAAAGGAGTTGTAAAGATAAAAAAAGCAAATGTTGCTGTGTACTTGTCATTTTACCTTGCATATATGGTATGTGCTCAACAAATGTAAGCTATTATAATATTGTTATAAAATAATATGTGCTGGCATTTGAGCACCTTGGAGAGAAGAGCTTCACTGTTTCTTACTACCACCTTCCTCTCTTACCCTGGCCCATTGATCTCTTTCCTATTTCCGACATCTCAAAGCCACATTTAGGATTTCAGTCATGACCTTCAGCTATATTTGAACACTTTTCTGGTGCATAAGTCTGCATTCCCACATTAGATGTATACCTAGATGCAAATCCTAAATATCATATCTCAGTTTGTTTAGACATTTTTTGCTAACAGTGTTAAAGTTCTGAATAATGGTAAAGTTTTATTTCTACCAAAACAAATTAGGGATATAATCTTTTAAAAAAATTTTTTTTTATTGAGGTAAAATATACATATATAATTTACCATCTTTACTATTTTGGGCTATAATCTTTTATGACAAAAATCTTGGGTCTTCCTAAGCACATGTGTGTAAATAGTTAAAATAGAATATTATGGTTAAATGTCATTTGTTAAAAATATAACTCCAGTGACTACTTTGTTTGTAAATTTCTGCTTTCCTATCTCATTGAACATGTCTAGAATTTATGATTTCATAAAAATAATATGAGGATAAAGACTGGGTTAGTGTGTAAATGACTGCATATAAGTATATGAGGAATGAGTTGATTAGAAGCAATATTACAATCGATAGAAGTGATGGTTTGGAATTAGATCTGGGTTTGAATCTTAGCTCTATCATTACAGGCATTTACTTAATTTCTGTTGTCTATTTCCTCAACTGAAAAATGAGGATAATAACACTTATTTATATGGTGGTTATAAGGTTTATATAAATGATGCCTGGCAAATAGTGGGAACTCAAGTTACCATTTTATTTATTCTTTCCAGAGGAAGGAGATTGATTGACAAATATTTGGGATCTCCTGGAGTCATATCCCTTGGTCGGCTTCTATGATCTTTGGAATTTAATTCTTAATCCCTTTATTGTCACTTAAGAGGAACTGATTACCAATTTATTCATTCAAAATGTGTGTATTGTATTTGACAGGTCGCACTAACAGTTATAAAGCAAACAACACAGAGGGTCGGGCAGTAGATGGAATGAGTTTAATCACACACCTGGAAAAAGTCAATGGCAAAGACAGAGTCTCAATTTTTGTCATACTGGAGAGAGGAAAATACAGGTGCAGGATTTGAAGCAACAGATTATGAGTTAGAAATGTGGAAATTCTTTCCTAATGTCTAAGTTTATGCAATTTGGTTTATCCCTTTGCTCTACTTTTCTCTACTATTCAAATTTAAGATAATAAAATTTAAATGTTTCTAAAACCTACTTTAAGATATCAGGAAAAAAGAGTGACATTGGAATGCAAAACAGAACTGTAAAAACCCTGTGAACACATTCGTTAATTTAAATACATGTTTTTGTCTTTCTATCCTTACGAAATGCACATTTTATGTGTACTGTACTTGGGTGACCACTAGTCAACAATAAGATAATTTACAGGTAAACACCCTTGCCTTAGGTGTGGAAGAAATAAAATAATCAGGCCAAAATTTTTACTTTTGTTTGAAATTTTCAGTTCAAACTCAATGTGCACTTGCTTTTACACAATAGAGTTCGGGAATTTAAGGCTTGCCTCTTTAAAAACCGTCAGACAGGCACACAATCCTCACACCAAAAACTCGGAAGGAAGGCGCCCACGCCTGGGAAAGCCTAAATGCCCTCAGAGAGTTCAAGATGGCATTTCTCTGAGTCAGATCAAAATTAACACGCTACGTTCGCTTCAAAGACTGAATTCCTTTCAGTGGATTAGTCAAGATGTTTTGCTGACTGAGACTAAGAAATCTATAGGAGGGCGGGGTAGTTTACACACTGTCCACTTGTCACTCTCGCTAAGACACACAGAAGTCTTCCTTAAAAACGCAAACCGGACTAAAAACTTGGTCAATCAACAAATCCTGGGCAGGTAATAATAGGCAAAGCAATATCTTTTCTTACCTCCTTATAGGATTTTTTCCCCCTTATGGTGTCTCTTAATGTGTCTATGCCATACTTGGAGCTCACCTAAGCCTGAAACTAACAAAGCTTGGTTCTTCCCTCTGACACGCAAAAGAAGTGCTAAGGTGACAGGCAGACGCTACCGCGAAACTTTCCGGCTCTCTAAGGCTGTACTTTGATACATGAAAGACATATTTTCGTTCTCTTTTCAAAATGCACCTTGCAAACGTAACAGGAACCTGGCTGGCTAGGATCTCAGGGGGAAAAAGGAGGAGGAGGAGGAGGAAGGCTCTAGGAAGCTGGCGGCACCGGTAGTGGGTCGGGCGGAACCTGGAGCGTAGGAGGGTCCAGGAGGCTCCCCCGGGGGCTGGTTCTGCTCCTGCCCTTGGCTCCTCGTGTCCTCGAGCGTCGCAGACTGGACCTGGAGAGCGCTTGCGACTGTCCTACACCTGCTGGCTGGGCTGGTGCCAGACGGTAAGGACGCGGACCCGCAAGGAGCGCGCGCGAGGGAGGGAAGCTAGGAGTGAGAATCCGGAGAGGGAGGCGCGGGGCGGCGAGGGAGGGAAGGAGGCGAGAAGGAAGGAGCGGTCCTGGTGCGGGCAGGGGTGCGGAGGGGTGGAGAAAGCTGCTGGAGCAAATTCGGGGCCGGACCAGGCAGCGCTGGGCTTTTAACCTGGGCAGTGGAGGCGGGGGAAGGAGCCAAAGAAAGGGGAGGTCTGTGGGGTAGGGAGTGGGTGGGGGGAGTTGGAAGCAAATGACATCATAGCAGGTCAGAGAAAAAGGGGTGAGCGGCAAGCTCGGAGAGGAGTAGGGCGTTTGTTACTAGAAGCTCCAGCCCAGTCTGCCCCAGCAGGGACCCCAGCGCGGGAGAGACCATGCAGAGGTCGCCTCTGGAAAAGGCCAGCGTCCTCTCCAAACTTTTTTTCAGGTGAGAGGGTGTGCTGCCCAGCTTTGGAACGACACGTGCCCACGAAAGAGGAGGGCGTGTGTATGGGCTGGGTTTGGGGGAAAGAGGAATAGTTTTTAAAATGATGCTCTATCATTCATTGTTCGGAAAGAAAACATGGATTTTGTGGAATAAAATAGCATTAAGAAGAAAAGAATAAACTGAAGGCGATTGTTTGGACAGAGAGCCAAGCCTACTTGCAACTGAAAAGTCAGATTCTCAAGACAAAAGTATACTACTGTGCAATTGTTTTCTTTGATTTTTCTAAGAAACTTATAAATTATACAGTTGTTAATAATAAATACTTAAGTTTGGTTCTTTGGTTTCCCCACTTCATGCCTCGGAAACTTGGATGTCTTCTTGGTACATACAAGTGCCATGCCTGCATATAGTAGGTGCTCAAAAAACATTTGTTGACTGAATTTTGGAAAAAAAATTGGTGGGGTGAGGTGGAAACATGAGCTTAAATAGAGTTTTTATTGTTATGATACTGAATAAATCTAATAAGTATTTGCCACAATTCCAATATTCTTTTAAGAATGAAAGCAAATTCGTTAAACTGTTTATTTTATAAAGCTAGTTCTACAAGCTATAAATTTTAAAAACCATTGCAATAGATACTGAAGTTATATCCGACTGACATTTAATAAATTGTACTCTTATCCAAATGTGATGAGCCGTAGAAGCTTGCAAACTTCATCTAATGAGATTTTTAAAAATAGAGTCTAAGTTCAGAGTCTTAGGCAAAGTGTAATTAGATGTAGAGCTTAATATTTGAAGTGTTCTTTGGATGTTGCATCTACTTTGTTCCTGTTATTATACTTGTGTGAATGAATAATAGGTGCAGCTCTCTCATGGGATGTTACTTGACTCATAATTCTCCAATGAATCAGCATACTGAGGTGTCAGAAAAGTCAAATATATTATAAATATGCTCATATACATGTGTGCAGGGAAGGGATTCAGCTCTCACATCTCTCTAATGTCTAGTTCTCTGCATGTGCAGTAAGCCTGGAACTCAGGTGCTAAGGAGAGAACATTGGCCATTGAAGGAGAGCTCCTCCCTGTGGATGGGAGAGAAGGACTTTACTCTTTGGAATTACCTTTTGTGTTGATTGTTGATGTTTCCAGCACCTTTGATTACTCTGTTTATAAAATTGGCATATCTGTTGATCCATTTTGCTGCTTCTTATAAAATCAGGATGCTAATTGGCATAAACTAGACTTTTTAGTAGAGTACTTTGTGGAAACTAAATGCCAATTTTCAGGAGAATGAATAATATCCCATGGCAACTTCTAAGTACTAAGGAACTTTAAAATAGCTCATTGTTGATCTATTAAAATGGGATTTTATAAATTTTCTTTTTACAGACTACCTGATAAATTTTAGTATAGTTTAAAAAATGATCTCAGATTGATTTGCAAAGAAAATGTATTATAATGACTACTAGGTTTGTTAAGAGCATACTCATTCCTGTTCTCCAAATTATTTCATAATACATTGCTCTAAGAATAGGTGTGTTTTTAAAAGTTAAATTCCTACTATTTATAGGAACTGACAATCATCTAAAGTACCGGTGATTATAAACTTCCTTTTGGGCTATAATTCTAAAAGTGTAAAAGCCTTATTTTCTTCATGGGGCTAGGCAGTATTGCTTAGTGGTTAAGGGTGATAGGCTTTGGATTCAGATTATTTTGATTCAAATCCCAGATCTACTGTTCAGTAGCTGTGTGATCTGAGGAAAGTCTCTTAACATCTATGTGTTTGTGTGACTTGACCTTTAAAGTTTAGGGACTAACAGGACCTATGTCATAGGGGTTAATCTGTTGAGGAGATACCTGTAAAGTGTTTATCCCAGTGAATGTTAGCTGCTATTATTATTATTACTATATTTTTACATTCCTTATAGTACTATGTACCCTGTTTATATAAGATGCTCATCTTTGTTGAGGATAATTTTGTGACTATCAGTCTACATATGCAATCAGTGGTCCTCTACAAGAATTTAATACAGGAAAAAAATCTTGTTTAACATGGCCTTGCCAGATATACAAGAAAAAGGTCATATGTTTATAGCATATGTTGTTCAATGTCTTAGAATTTAACTTTCCAAATATGATCCCTTCAGTTTTAGAGCCATAAAAGAGTAAAACTGTTATAGTATCGGTTATGGATTATATACATATCTTTCATTGTCTAGGTTTTGTCATTAGAGAACCAAAAAAGTTTGGAAAGACATCTAAGTAATTTCTTATTTTCTTAATTTTGTAAGAGTTTCCATCAAGCACAAAATTTGAAAGACATCTGAACATAATGTGTATGTATATAAAATACAATCTAATGTATATAAAATATAATCTATAAGAGAATTTCACCACCAAAAATTCAAGTAGTTTATGAATATCATGGTAAACAAGTATATTAAGTTGAAACTTTTATGAAAACAACATTTTTGAAATAGGAAGATTTTTTAGACTAGCAGTGATATATTTACATATAATTTATGATTCATATATAGGTGGGATTGATTTATAAATGTATACCAACAGAGATTGTGCTTTTGGATTTTGGACAAGTTTTCAAGTTTGCATTTTCTCACAACTTTTAAAATATTAATAGTTATTCAATTTGTTTTTCTCCATCTCTTCTCTCATACCCTGAGTTTCCCATATTTTGTTTAGTTGTAAGATTGTGTGTATCAAACCATGTTATCAGATGATATAACTTGAATTTTGGTCATGGTATCTAGTTTAGATCTGTGCTTGAGGAATGGTGGAAACCCCACAGAATCCACTTGTACTATACCATAGATCTCTTATAAGACTGGATATAGGGGCCTCCTATAAACTCTATAGATAAGTGTCAAGTAAGACCAAAGAGTAAAAAAATGGTAGAATCTAAGGTGGAAATTCAGCAAAGAATTACATATTTTAAGTCTCAGGTTCACAGTAAGATAATTTAAGACACTTTTCTAATTATTAAACACAAAGTAATGAGAGATTTTTAAACAAATATACCAGAATCCATCCGTCAGAATAGGTGTGGTGGTTAAAAATAGGTACCAATGAAAACCACACTCCTATTCTAAACATTCTGCCTTTGATCATAATACTTTTTGAATCTCTTATTGTGGACTTACCTTATAAATAGTATATAAATTTCTTCTCAGAAGTATATATTAGCTTCATTACTTTAGCTTGCTTTAGATTAAAAATCATATTAAACAGACTGGTCACTTGAACTTGCTTCTAAGTAGCATTTGACTATATTTCAAAATCAAATCCATCCTGACAATATAAAGTTTTTTCATTGTAATTTGCTTCATTAACAGCCAACTGCTAAGTTAAGATATTATTCTTTAAAAAATGCATTGCAAACTTTAAAGACAATTCTTAATGGAGAGAAATATAAGTGCTTTGAGCAACAGAAGCATAATTACAAGAAGAATATAATGAAAGATCTCATAAAGATCTTTTGAAGCAGACCACACTTATTTGGTTATATAAATTATGGCATATTATAAAAAAAATCCATCACAATGATTTTATATCATTGCAATGAGGAAAGCTAAAATTGTGGCTGAACCATAAATATTTTTGCAGTTTGTTGGGGGTGTTCATTAAAATGTTGCCAAGGGAGACCAGTTGGCTACTCAAACAAGGGTCTAGTCTGGTCCTGATCAATACACATGTACTATTTCAGATTTGTCCCTCAGACAAAGTTTAGGCTGTCCACATCAAAAGAAACAGATACATAGAACAAAGGCCAATATGGGTTGAACAATAATATTGTGATGTACAACTGCCAAAGGTGCCTGAATACCACAAGTCCATTTAATCAGACCATGGACAAATGCCATCCAATGAGGAGAGCCCAGAATTTCCATACTCTCTTTTGGCTTTATCTCCTGTGGGAATTGGAGGAGCCCACCTCTGGGATAGGAGTCCCTCTGTCTTGAACAGTGTTGCCTGAACACTGGCAAATGTTGACTTTCCACACCAGGCCCTCAATATTTCTTTCTATCTATCCTCCTTTTGCTGACCAGGTGTTGTTATTACATAGTTCAGGTTTTTCAACTTGGGATATGTGTTAGTTTTGTGTCATTTTGATTGGTTTAACTCTCAGAGTTCTAAAGTACCTCTTCTACATGATATGTGACTAAAATTGTAATTATATATGTATATATAAAATATCTGTTTATGTATAATTATATGTTTTTTTAGTTAATTTTATAAGTTTTAAAAATTTCTTCTTGGTTTTGAAGTATATTCCAATAGTTTTTATATGCTAGTTCAAATTATTACTCACTTGATTCTCCAGGAATATTTTTATAAAATAGCTTAGTATAGTATAGTTTTAGTATTCAATTCCTCACTAAAGAGAAAAGTAGAATCTGTTTTCCTTAGCTGCTTCATTAATATTTTATGTTTGATGTGACAATCAAAATATCCCTCAGAGCCAACTGGTACACTAGGGAAATCATGGTTTTCCAGTTGTTCATTTATGTTTTATGGGAGGAAGTCTGACTTTCTCCCATAAAACAAATACTGATAATATTCAGTAGTCAATACATAAATGTTGAAAATTATTTAAAGGTCCTTGAATGAGCACCGCTATAAAATGTATTATTATTATTAGTGTCATTTCACAAGAACCTGTAATTTCAGTGTGATAGAGCTACAATATAAGTATAGGATTACAAAACCATTGGAAGGGTGTTAACCATTTAGCATGAAGTTATATGTTGTTTGTCAAAACTTTAAAAACACCTCTGACTCAATAGCAATTTTGATTCCACTGATTCCTGACGCATCTGTGTAGGGCATTTCCCTGGAGCAAAATCCCTGTGATACAATGAGGTCAAGAGGGGAAAACAAGATTATAATAAAGGTCCAGTTGTTTGGGGACCCTGAAAGAAGGATTAATTTATAAATGTGGGCTGGGAGTGGTGGCTCATGCCTATAATCCTAGCACTTTGGAAGGCTGAGGCAGGAGGATTGCTTGAGGCCAGGAGCTCGAGATGAGCCTGGGCAACATAGTGAGACCCTGTCTCTACAAAAAGTTATAAAAATTAGCTGGGCACAGGGGCACACACCTGTAGTCCCAGCTACTGGGGAGGCTGAAGCAGGAGCAGGAGGATTGCTTCACTTGAGCCCAGGAGTTGGAGGCTGAAGTGAGCTATGATCATGCCACTGCATTCCAACCTAAGTGACAGAACAAGACCTTGTCTTAAAAAAAATTAAAAATATGCCAAGTGCATAATCATAGAGCAAAACATTACTATTTCAGTTGCTTCTCTTCAGCTCCCAAGAGTCGTTTCAGTGTGAAATTAGCATTACAAAGTAGCTTTACTGTAGAGCTTTGTATCAGCAAAGAGCCTTTAGCAAAAAGCCTGTAAAAATTCAATTTACTATTAGAGTGCTTGATGTAGAGAATTACATTCCTACAGAGCTTTGAAAGATATGATTTTCACAGCTGTATTCAAGTTGCAAGCCTTGTCAAGTTTGCTATTTTCTGTGCAGCTCTAGTAACTTATTGCTATCTTTTGACATCAATGACTATTTCAAATTGTAAACCCCTTGATGTCAGGGCCTTCTCTAGCTTGTTTAGGACAATATTTAGACCATTTCAAGATTCCTACATGGAATGGTTTATAAAGATCTTTTTGTGGTGATGATGATTCCATGGTGATCACCCCTAGAGACATATGTTGGTAGATTGATGATATTCGACAGTCCTGCAATGGTGGCATCATTATGATTTTTAAAAAGGGTCAAAACAAGGAGGACTATGGGCATATTTTTAATACTTAGAGCAATTATCGCATCAAATTTTCCTTATGTCACTTATGATGTTTCCTTTGTGGAAGAGCTTGCTTGCTCATTCCTTGCTCATTGGGTAAGAAAATGATTTGAAGATTTCTGCTAGGTCCTGAGGATTATTAGCCCTAAAGCTATTCTCTGATATAGTCAGAAAATTTTCCCATGGGTTGCTTCAAGGAGCCTGGTCAGAGCAGTACTTCCTTTGTAGATCATGATTCTGGGCAGCTTGGAGGATGCTTTCATTCATTTATTTACCACCTTCTGTATTCCACGTAAGGCATTAAGAAGATAAAGGTGGACAACAAGAAAATGTTGCTGCCTTCATGGAAAGAATTCTCTGAAACCCAGGTTCTCAAGGTATTAATAGAAGCACTCAAGGGGGCACTTAATCCAGTCTAAGGCTGGTCAAGGAAGGCTTGCTGGAGGAGGTATCTTTTGCATTCACACCTAAAGGAGTTAGGAGTTATCTGGACAAAGAGAGTAGGGATGAGTAAAGAAAAACTTAAAACACAGAAGCAACAGATTGTGTGGAGGACTGGCAGGAAGAGTAGATATGGCACTGTCAAAGAATTCAGAGATGTTTTTTGTGACTGGAACATACAATGTATGACAGAGATTTGTGGGAGATGGGTCTGGAAATGCTAGCAAGGGCCAGATCACAAGAGGCTTTGTAAGTTTTGTTTGGGGCTTATCATACTAGATGTGAAAAGTATGGGAATGACATGACCGGTTTAGAGATTTGCAGTTTTGTGAAAGAAATGATGAACTGAAAGAGTGGCAATAGGGAAAGCGAGACAGAGATGGATTTGAAAGATATGTAGGAGGTGGAATCAACAGGTTTGGTAATTGATTAAAGGTGGAAGGTGGAGTGAGAAGAATCAAGGTTAACATCTAGATCTGCTGATTTGGATAACAGGGTGGATGGTGGTGCTGCTACTGAGTAAGGAAATTCAATTGCAGAGTAAAGCCTAGGGTAGGGGTGGAGATCTATGCAGACCCTCTGCTTCTCTTTAAAATGACAAAGGAAATGATGCATATGGCTCAAGGCCAAGCAATATGATTATTTGAGAATATATTAAAGTGATTTAGAGCTTAGTCTTAGGTAAGAGATTTTAAGATGTCTAAGGTGACAATACTTCACATTGTTCTAGTAAAGACCAGTGTGACATCTATAGAAGCATTTAAAATGCCCACTTGTTACTGTGGTACAGTGTGACAGAGTGTGTTAGAAACAAGCAGCTGTATTATAGGGACAGTACTGGTTAAATTCTACTTAGAAATTCTACTCAGAATCCTCTTATAAATCCATGTCTCCAACCTGCCAACTGATGTCTGAACCTCTCCCCTTCTCCCTAGCCCCAATAACTTCATTCCTTTAAGCAGTGCTTTTCATGATGGGACACAACACATCTGAGAGATCATAGAAATTCAAGGAGGTCCAAAGGTCTGCTCAGGGCTTCAGATATTGTCTTCAGTAATAGAATAAATAAGAGCAAACCTCCTATCGTGAAATTTTTGTATGGGTTAAAAAAAAGGTTCTCATTACTTTTGAAAAGGTTATGTATCATTGTTTTATGTTAAAACTTCCAAGCTTATTCAACACACAAAGCTCTCTTTCTTAGCACTGCCTACAGAGGTGCAACTACCTCCTACCTGACTTTACCCTTTTCCCCAAATGCCTAGTGAAGACTAAGAACAGCAAAGAAGGACCATAGAATGTCATCTGTTACCAACCATACAAATATGTGAAAATTAAGCATAATAGCACAATCCTAGAGGTGTTGACAGCTGTGTTTAGAGGAGACTGAAAGGCCAGGCCTTGGAGTACAGCGTTGGTTATGGACGCAACAAGAAAATGAAGCCTATGTTGGCCAGGATTAGCAACCACAGTTCTAGAGGAAGTGAACAAAAGTGAACAAAAGTGCACAAAGCAAATAAATCCCCCATGCATTAATTTGATTATAGAGCCAGCTTGGACCAACATCAGTAATACAGTTAGACATTAGGAATTTACATAAATTAGTTAATTTAGTGCATAAAATGTATAACTATAATGAGATTCAAATTTATATTCACTGTATTAAGAGTTTCTAAAACTGATGAAATTAAAGTTCAGAGGTAATATCAGAGCTAAGTTTTTATGCAATGAAATTTTATTAGCCAGAAAGATAACTGCTATAAAATGAACTCACTAATGTAAAAGTAATAACTTTGAAATACAAGTATGGTTTTATTCATTCATTCGTTTTGTGCATACATGCATGCATTTATTCAACATAAATATTTATACTCTCATACTTACACATACATGCTACATATAAGAAATATATGGTTTAGAAAGGTTAAGAGTTTATACAAGGTCACCCAGCTATAATAATTACTGTGAACTCAGGATATGAACTTTTTTCTGGTCTAAATTCAGAGCTCTATTAACCAGTACACTGTATAACTCACAAACTTAGAATTGGATTGGTAAATTATATAATTTTACTTAATTTTGTATATAGATTTTCTTAATTTTCTTGTCTCTGAAATTTTTTAAATTTTATTTATTTATTTATTTATTTATTTATCTGGCAGGGGGTAGGGGGCTAAGCCACTTTGTTGGGGGAACAAAAAAGGATGTAGAGTAGAACGATGAGATCCGACGTCTTCGGCCCAGCCAGGACCTCCCAGCCTTTGCAGATGTGGAACTGAAATTTATTAGTTTTTACTGCAATCATTGTAAATAATACTATTTAAATAAATCATCAGATTTAGTTCTTCCTATAAGAGCCAGAGGCTTGCCCTCTTGTTATTGCTTTGTATAGGTACATCTGACAAGCTACTTCATGGATGTGGGAAGGTTTTGTTTCAGAATAATGAGGTCTTTAAAACTCTCGACATATAGTTAAAGAGTGAAAGATGTGACCAGCCAAAACCATGCCAGTCGCCAAACATTGTCACATAGAAACATCTCAGTTGCAAAAAACTCGACTCAGACTGTACTTCTTGTCCTGATTTGTTCCATCTGGGTACTCACCATCACCTTTCATTTTTTTTTTTTTTCATTTTCCAAATCCAGCTTCCTATCATTTCTCATTCAAACCTACTGAGCCAGCTTTCCTGTTGAATTTTTGCATCTGTTTTTCTAATCTTACCAACTTTGCCCCATCGGCTGGGTTCCAGGTTCAATCACTTAAATGTTTTCTCACCACCACCCAACACTTTTGGAATTCTGCTGTGATTACTGGTCCCTACTTCTTCATCATTCACGCCATATGTTTCTCCATATTTACTCTTGTTTTATTTCTCAGGGCTGAAGAGGCAGAGCCACCCAGTTCTTCAACTTAATGCTTGACACTTTGTATAGACAAATCTTGGATTTTCCTAGTGTAGTTCTTTTCACAACTTTTTAAAAAACAATGCTTTTATAAATTTTCAAATGAAATATTCCATGGAACTACAGTATATACAAATAGAAGTGACAATAAAAGACAATAACTCTTATATAAATACAAAGATATAGTTAACCCGTGCTCCAACATAAAGGCTAAAATGATTATCTATAAACATTTATGGGCCCCTTTTTTGGTCCTACATGCTTGTGTTTTTCACAATGTTATGTTTCTGAAATTGAGAGGCTTTTTATACTTGATGTCAAAAGACACTCGTCAGCCGTCAGACCCAGGAAAAATATTGTAACATGGGAACTTATATATTCCTGTGACCTCAGTTGAATGATTTGCATTGGTTGCACCCCACAGTTGATTTTAAACTTAAATTTAGTTTGTTGCTTGAAATTTCTGGAAGATTACTCTGTGATCTAGTTCTGAAAAAACAGATAATATTTAGTCTGAAGTTTGTTTGGCATACCAGGTGGTATAATTAAAGTAGAAGTTTCCCAAGCTCACCACTTCACTATACCTTGAAATTATACTGCCTGTCCTACAGGTGAAGGTATTATGAATGCAGCTTGTCACTGTAACCCTATTCATAGCTATGAAAGGCTAAGAGTGATTCAGAAGAATATTTTTGACCTGAATGTGAAGAAGTCTTAGACTATAAAACTTTATGATACTGGAGAAGAAAGTGATAGGTGATTGCATGAATGAGTATATAAGATTGTTAATTTCTAAAAATTGCGTATAGTTAATGCAGTGTTTCTTTTCAGAAAGGCTATTGTTAAATTGATGGTGAGTCTTATAATCAATGTTAGAGCAAGTAAGCACGATAAAGTATTATAAAACCATGATAATATCAAATGTGACTTGTTATCATTCCTGGATGTTGTACAACTCTCTGATATGCTGTGATGAGACCTTGTGCAAATGGGTATGCCAAAGATATGATGAGCTGTTAACTGAGCTTGGCCCACGTGTGCTGTAGTGACATGCTTACTTATGCTTGGCCCACGTGTGCTGTAGTGACATGCTTACTTATGCTTGGCCCACGTGTGCTGTAGAGACATGCTCACTTATGCTTGGCCCATGTAAGCTGTAGTGACATACTCACTTATGCACTGCAGAGATCACCAATAATAGGTTTAAATATGTGCAAAGAGATGTCAGTGGAAGCCTTCCTACATAGTGGATGCTAAAAATGTTAGCCTGGCCACCCAGGATAATGTTTGGATGAATCCAGCATGCTAAAATTGGCATGCAACACAGTTGAGAATGTGTGATTTTTTAATTCCTATTTTTAGAATAATAAAAGATATTAAAAAATATTGACATTTCAAATCAAAAGTTGGTGGATTCTCTGCAATATCTCCAGGGAACACTAGATGTTTGGGCTCAGAGTGTGAAAATGACTGATGTAGTTTTTTCCCCCATATTGGTTGTTCCTGATCTTCCGTTGAGTCTTATTTCACCCATCTGCACCCTTAGAAAATATTCTCACGTTCTACTTCGTCTCTATCCTCATTGTCAACTCTCAGGCAGCAACATATGGTGGAAGAAGCATGTACTTTGGAATCAGACAGGTTCCAATCAGACAGACTTGGCTGGAATCCTCACTCTGTGACTTATTAACAATGTGATGTTAAGCAATTTACTTAATCTCTCTGAACCTCAGTTATTCTCATCAGTACAATGAGTTATCTTCATCTTAACATGGCACAGCAAGTAACATTCAACAGCATATGTAACATTCATTGAATGCTTTCTTTGTGCATTAGGGTTCTCCAGAGAAACAGAACCAATAGTAAATAAATAAACGTGTGTATATATATGTATGTATATATATTTATTTATTTATGTATGATTTATTAGAAGGAATTGGCTCACATGAGTATGAAAGTGGCAAGTCTGAAATCTGCAGGGTGGGCTGGTAGGTTGGAGACCCAAGAGAGCCAGTACTCCAGTTTGAGTCTGAAGGCAATCTGCTGGAGAATTCTCTATTGCTTGGGAAGACTGATCTTTTTGTTCTATTCAGGCCTTCATCCAATAGGATGAAGCCCATCTGTATCAGGGAGAGCAATCTGCTTTACCCAAAGTTCACTGATTTAAATGCTAATCTCATCCAAAAACACACTCCCAGTTGACACCTAAAATTAAACAGCACCCTCTGTAAGCACTTTCTATGCATTAAATGACAGCAGATAATGCCAGACACAGAGTATCTCTTTAATACATGGTAAACACTATTATCAACAACAGAAGCAGTATTATAATTAAAACTTTATCTTTCTGTCTAGGCTCCAAGACAGTACCTCTCTTCTCTAAATTTAACCTTCCCTCCTGTGAATTAGACCCAGTGCCTTCTCTGAATTATGAAGATCACACTCCTACAAATGCCTGTGCTCAATTCCACATCTGTAGCCTTTGCTTTGACATTTACTTTCACCCCTAACTTTTAAACTTGTAGTCATGTGTCACTTACCAATGGGAATGTGTTCTGAAAAATATGTTTTTAAGCAATTTTGTTGTTGTGGACATATTGGAGTGTACGTACACAAACCTAGATGTGGTATAGCCTACTACATGCCTAAGCTATATGGCATATCCTTTTGCTCCTAGGCTACATGCTCCTGTATAGCATGTTACTGTACTGAATACTACAGGCAACTGTAACACAATGGTAAATATTTGTGTATCTGAACACATCTAAACATAGAAAAGATACAGGGAAAATATGGTATAATAATCTCATGGAACCACCTGCATATATGTGGTCTGCCATTAACCAAAGCATCATTATGACTGTATCTTAAATAGACTATCACCTGTGTGCATTGTCCCAACATGGAATTTATCTTTGCTTAGGGCTAGTATATATTAGTTTGCTAGGGCTGCCATAACAAACTACCACAAACTGGGTAGCTTAAACAACAGAAATTTATTGTTTTATAGTTTTGGAGACTAGAAGTCTGAAATCAAGGTGCTGGCAGGGTTGAGTTTTTCTGAGGGTTGTAAGGAAGAGTCTGCTCCATGCTCTTCCCCTAGCTTCTGGTGGTTTGCTGGCAATCCTTGGCATTCTTTCACCTGCAGAGACATTACCCTGATCTCTGCCTTCATCTTCACATGGCGTTCTCCCTGTGTGTCTTTCTCTGTGCCCATATTTTGCCTTTTTATAAGGACACCAGTCCTATTGATTAGGATCCACTCTAATGACTTCACTTTAACTTAATTACCTCTGCAAAAACGTTAGCTCCAAATAAGGTCACAACATTCTGAAGTACTGCGGATTAGGACTCAAACATATCTTTTTTTCGAGGGCGGAGAGGGGGCATGGGCAATATACGTAACCGTAATATTTGTACCCCCATAATATGCTGAAATAAAAAAAAACATATCTTTTTTGGGGGCGACACAATTCAATCTATAACAATTGATAGTCTTCAGGAGCAGAATGAGATATGGATGTAATTTGAAACTGTAAAGTATAATACAGTAACTTATGAAACCTTTTAATAGCTATGTATATGTCATTTATAATGGTCCATAAATAACATGGAGGCAATGCCGAGGATGTCAAGTGACATGATATAGGAACTATCTTGGAGGGTCAATATAAAAGGGACCTTTTGCTCTTGAAAGGACTGAAGAATGATTTTCCATTTGGGAAATTTTGGTACATCTCTGCTAAGAATAAGATGAAGGCCAAACATTAGGAAGAATGTTTTGGTAATAGAGAATGCTGCATATGAAAACATTTTATTGAGGAAAGTTAAATAATCTTGGCTGGAAATTTTAAGATTATAGGCTTTAAATTAAGACTCAGAAAAAAGGAAGAAATGTTATCAAGAGTAGTCCCTGAACAAGTACAGACTCCTTCACATTTTCTTGCATTTACTATAGACTTAAAATGTTATGACCTTTTTTTTTTGGCTTTTAATATAATATATTTGACCAGGAGTAATGGCTAAGCAACACCTATTTGCAATTAGTGTCCTCACATGGGCTATTAACATATCATGCTTGTGTAATTAATTAATTAACACATGAATCTGTTGACTTTCTATTCTTTCCCAAGCACTGAACAAGACAATGGAAATAGAAAGATAAATACTACACCTACATTGTCCTCAAGAAGTTAGTCTTATGAGGGAAATAAATTAGCAAATATATTGTTATGTGGTAACACTAATTCAACAATTAAAAAATGGAATTTCAAGTATGTGCCATGCTTTATGGTATGTACAGGAGATAAAGCAATAAAAAAAAATCCATAAGATGTTTCCCCTTAAAGACCTTACAGTCTAGTGTGCTTGGGGACATGGGGGATTGGCAGACAAGTATATAGACAATTTTTGGTAAAGGCTCAGGTGGAGGAAGTACAGGATAGAATGGAGCACCTGGGAGGGAAAGTGAACCTAGACAGGCTCACAAATACATAATTTTTATGAAACTATGTTAATGCATTTGGAGTTTCTGGGAAATAGAGGTCAGGTTGCATTTTAAGGAAGCTATTAATTTTTCTTCATTGTGACCTGACTAAACCAAAGAATGCCATGCCTGGTGATGGTAATAGGAGAATCCTTTTAAAAATTAAAAGCCACTTTATTATGAATGGTTTCATCCAATGGGAGCTCCTGCAGAGTTCAAAAGGAAGAGAATCTGGCTTAAGGTTTCCTTTAAAGTTCATTTTCCTGAAGCATGGATGGAAGCAAGAAATCATAACATTTGAGGTCAAAAAAGATTTTTAAATGCCTATAAAAATGATTTTCACTAAACTGTCATGATTTGTGTTATAATTTTTGCTTTTAAGACCTGATTGCAAAGATGAGCATTTTGAACTCTTAAATTGATTATTAGGATTGGAATGAATCAATCACCCATTATTGTATGTTTTGCTGTTGGAAAAAATAGTAATTTAAGGTTTTTTGAAGATCTTTACTTACCTATATGTTGCTTATAGTGAAAAAAAAAGATGTAAACGTTAAGTGAAGGGGGTTCAAAGCAAGGCTCTTGCAGTAGAGTCTTGTTTCCTTGGTAAACCTTGAACCAATTGCTGTCTCCATTCCTTGTTTGTCTTGCTTCTTTTTTCTGGGATTCACTGTGGGGATAGCTGAGGGTTAAGTTCTGCTGATCTCCTACCTACACCTCCTGGGAGCTTTACTATTGGTGTTCCTCCTGGTGATAACAAAGCATCAAGAAAATGAAAATAGCATTAGCATGGCTCCTCAAACTCAGGAACAGGATGAAACTTAAGTCCTGCATCTTATAGTGTGTCTGCATACACATTTCCCCCTCTCCAAAAGAGGAAGAATAAATAAGATGATAAATTTACCTTTTAATTGGCAATACTTGGCAATTTGTTTTCTAGAAGATGAAGTAATGACAATGGAAGATAAAAAGGGTTAAAATTCCACCAATAACCAAATTCCATATTTAGTTTGAAGATGGGAAATCAGCTGCAGCTGTAAAGTCTCAATCCAATGCTGTGATGCTCTTTGAACCCTTCTGAGAAAGAATCATGTGTAACAGTAGTATAATAGTATAACAGCATAAATAAGTTAAGATGATAAAGAGATTGGGACAAATGAGAAAAATTCCAGAACTGACTGATCATTCTTTTAGTTAGATGATTCCAAGGAGAATCCTAGAGACCAACTTAATCACAACCAAACTTAAAAAATCATCACCTTTGTCTTCCTGATGCAGCATCTGTTTCAGTGTTATCCTTGGAGTATTAGTTCTTAATCACCTTCATCTTAAAATACTTCTGAGGTTGCTTCCAGCCTCCATTATACCATTCCAGTTATCAAGCAAAGTAAACAAACAAATATAAATTCTCAAAATATGTCAGGTGGAATTACACTATATATTTTTTTCTTTTTTAATTTTGGGAAAAGTCAATTCAAGGCAGTAACTTGCAAGCAAATGTCAGAAAGGATTTAATAAATAGTGAGGGGTCATTAAATTATTTGGATGTTGAAGGTAATGAAAAAGTCTAGCATGTCCTTTGCCTGTAGCAGCTCATGCCAAAAAGATCCCTGACACCATAGCCCAGAGCTTCTCAGAGGATCTGTCCCCAAAAGAGGAGAGCCATCTCTACCTTGTAAGAAACACTTTAGCAGAGAACAATTAAGTACCTTTGATTCCAGATTTTGAGTTAATTCCAGAATGACAACCATGGTTCAGATAGAACATGGCTATTTCTCTGCCAAAGGACAGAGAAACCCATTACAAAGTGTTTACTTTGGGTCCCAGTGATGGTGTCTGAACAAGTTAGATGAACAAAGAGCCTTAATAAGGGATTTGGAGTTCTAGAAAAAGGGAGGAAATACCAAATAAATGGAATAATTATAAAACAAATATCAGCAAAGTTAAATCAATATGTCGTGTGGGAGATATCCTTATGTCACTCATGTGAAGTATATTTTGTTCCTACATGAGACAGAAGAGAGATGGAACTCATTTTCTTTCTTTTCCTCTCAGCCATCAATGAACATGCTTGAAACTTACTTCTCCACTCTGTTCTCTAGAATGTGATTGTCTAACACCACAACCCGTGATGAGGTTCTGACAGTTATACAGTTTCTCTCTGTGAGCTTTTAAAAATGCCAGCCAGTAACTCAGTGGCATTTCTACCGTAAAATTTTAAGGCCAATCCATTTCCCTGCTTCCTTATTTTCTTGGTTTCAAATGTATTTCTTATTGCCAATGGAAATAAAAAATCAGAAATCAGAGAGCAAAGGTATCACTTGTCTTTCTTAGTTAGTAAAGAGCTCCTACAAGTGACTCATACAGGATGCAAAAATTTTATAGGGTACTCATCCTGTCTTTCTAGCCAGTCATTCCAGCTACAATCAGTTTTGTGGTCCTTGTTAGTGGCATTGTGCCTAGGTAGAATAAAAATTGAACCCAAATCATGGAAAGACACTCTGAAGCTGCTTCTCAAAAGTAGATAAGTAGATGGGCACTGACTATAAATCACAATACTTTGTTTCTTATTTTATCTTTTAAAATAGATGATTTTGGTGGGGTTTTGTTGTTGTTGTTGTTGTAGTTTTGTTTTTGTTTTTTGTAGCATTGCTTATTATTGCCTCTCAAATGCTTGAGTCTCTGAAATCCAAGTCACAATCTGAGTGAATTTGGTATAGCCATTAGAAGTGGCCTTTCAATGCCAATAGTACACATTCCTTGGTTTCTTTATAGTACCATCACCATTACCACTTTTTTTCTGAATTCATAGTAGTTCTAGAAGTTAAGTTCCTTGCTTCTGGGGGACAGGAAATAAACAATTCATACAACTCTTTTGCCTGTCATCAATCTTAGATCTTCTCATGAGGTATGCACATAGTTTTAAATTACTTGCAGTAGCCGCCCAGACATTAAAGTCTTTGAAAGGACTTAGAGTGTCAAAGTCACTATAACGAGACTTTTGATTTCACCAGTTCTAGGAGTGAAAAATCAAATACTTAGTAAAACTTTCTGAAATCAACACTGACAGCTGATTTCTGTATGATGTTGTTCTTAAAATTTTTGAGATATATTTATTGAGATATAATTCACATACCAATTTATCCATTTAATGTATACAATTCAATGATTTTTTAGTATATTCAGAGTTGGGTAACTATCACCATAATCAATTTCAGAACCCTTTCATCACTCCACAAAGAAACTCCATATAGCAGTCATTCCTTGTTCCACCCTCACCCTAAACAAACTACTAATCTACTTTCTGTCTCTACAGACTTGCTTATTCTGGAAATTTTATGTAAATGGAACAATGTGCTGTTTTCTGATTGGCTTCTTTGACTTAGCATAATGTTTTCAAGGCTCATCTCTGTTGTAGCATGTATCAGTGCATCATTCTTTTTATTGTTGAATAATATTCCATATATATTTTTAAAAAGGGATTGAAGAGATTTATTTAATTTCTCTAAAATGTCTTTTGGTTTCATATTGAGAGTGAAATTCTGCTCATTTTAAAATTCAGTGTCATATTTTAATAATTTCAAACATATTGAAAATGCAAAGTTTATTAATAAGTGGAGCACATTTCCCTTTTTACTAAATCTTCTATAGGTCTCTTTCTTTCCATTCATAGTGCCATTAGTCTTATTCTAAGCCCTTCAAACATCTGGCAGTCAGAGATCTACTGTGGTTGACTCTTTCCAGCTGAGCTGATTGTTAAATTTTCAGGAAATTTATGAGCTGGCTGTTAAACATAGCCATTATTAAAAATTAAATTATTGTCTGGGTGTGGTGGCTCACGAGTGTAATCCTAGCACTCTGGGAGGCCAGGGCGGGAGGATCGCTCAAAGTCAGGAGTTCAAAACCAGCCTGCGCAAGAGCGAGACCCCGTCTCTACTAAAAATAGAAAGAAATTAATTGGCTAACTAAAAATATGTAGAAAAAATTAGCCGGGCATGGTGGTGCATGCCTGTAGTCCCAGCTACTCGGAAGGCTGAGGCAGAAGGATCGCTTGAGCCCAGGAGTTTGAGGTTGCTGTGAGCTAGGCTGATGCCACAGCACTCTAGCTAGGGCAACAGAGTGAGACTCTGTCTCAAAAAAAAGAAAAATTAAATTATTTAAACTTGTGATTAAATAAATTATATTGAAACAAAGGTAATAAGAACTCAAAAGTTATCACTTCTTATTTTACATTTTAAAATTATTTATACTGTAATATTAAGGTTATTTGTGTTTATTATATCTGAAAGATGGATATACTGTATTATAATATGCAATTGTGTATCTTTTCCCAGCTCTGTGTCCAATGACTTCATATTTGGTAGCTTGAAAATGGTCATGGTGAGAGTACTTATGCCACAGAAATTGACAAACACCATAAATCAGTTTTTGGCTTTGTTTTCTGGAGAGGGGATTATTAAATATTTGCCTGTACACTACACCATCACCTGCAGTCTGCTGTCTTTTGTTCTCCCTGCTTTTAGGCTCTCCTCCTAGCTATCTGTCTAACAGAACCTACCATGCCTAATTATCTTAAATAGGGAAAACTGAACATGGCAAAGGAAAGAATGAAGTCAGAATAGTGTCTAAAAATCTAGGCTTTGCTACTTAGTAATTCAGATAAGTTTAGCATATTTGAGCCTCCATTTCTTTATCCTTAAAACAGGGCAATGATAATTTTTTGTTCTATTTACTTAACAAGATTTTCAAATTAAAATCATACATACTCATATTTGTGAAAACTCTTTGGAAAGTACTAAATATACACAATTTTTTTTTAGAGATGGGGATCTTGCTATGTTGCCCAGGCTGGACTCAAACTCCTGGGCTCAAGCAATCCTCCTTCCTTAGCCTCCTGAATAGCTGACACTACAGGTGTGTGCCACCACACCCGACCACTTTATTGGTTTACCTTTTCACTTGCTTTACCTTTTCACTTCTTGGCTTAAGTTTGCAAAGGCTCGTGACCTAAATTATATCCTAAATTGCTGTCCCGGATTTCTCACAGTCAAACTGCCACCTATATTTCCAACTTTACCTTCTAGTCTTTATGATGGAGCCTAGAATAATGTGTGCCACGTGGATGTGCCATCGCTTTCTCAGATGATGCCCACTGCAGACACTGCATGATCACATCACTTCTTTTCCTGCTGTGTTCAGACTGGACTCAACTATTTTCATTATTGTCCTCCAGGAAAAATTGCCAATGCATCAGACTGAGCAATGAAGACTAAACCTAATTATCACCTTTTGTTAAAGAGGCTCTTGTTAAAATGCAAATATTGTAAGTTAATGGGAAAATGTGACATGTTAAACCATAGTCACTCATTAATATCTTAGCAAGAAATGATTGAAGTTACTTAGCCTTAGAGGTGGGCCCTAATTCAGTTACGTCTTAATGAAGGCCAAGCTGTAGAGACATCAGGAAGACAGAGCAGGGGCCTACTGAAGAAGCTGAAGACCAAGGAAGTAGAAAGAAGAATCTAGACCTTTAGGGTGGGAGCCCTGAGGAGGAGCCTGAGTGCCATCTACAAAGCTTTGCTCTGGAACAAAGTCAAAATGTTTGCCTTTGGCATAGCACTTCTTTTATTATGAATGGCTTTGCTAGAACATTTTTCCAGTTGTCAGTTTATCTTGCCTCTCAGATATTGCCAAAACACTCCCTTTTGAGTGCTGCTGGTTTGATTCATTACCAAAGAAAGTCTCAATGACACAACATTTTAGAATTCCCTGTAGAAAAGATGCTGAGGGGAAAAGCATGGTTTTGAGAATCACTAAATCCGAGTTCAATTCCTTTCTTCAATAAACACAAGAAATTTTACCTGACAAAGGCCTCATTCTCTCAAATTTCATTTAGAAATTTCAGTTTCTATGTGATTTATATATTTATTTCACAATTCTCTTCCCTCTACCACTTCCTCCTCCTCCTTCTTTTTAGGTTTTCTTATCTCCATTATTCTGCCTTATCCATGATAGTTAGAAATACTATATTTGAAAATAATTGGGGTATCCTGCCTGGTGATTTCCCATGCCAGCATCACTAATGTCCATTATAAATTATTATTTATTGATGCCTAGAGGGCAGATGAGTGTAGCTGCTGTGGGGGGAGGAGACAAAACTTAAAGTTATGATCCCCACCATCAAGCAATGACTCAGACATGATAATTAAGTCAAATTCATATAAACTACTCACTAACCCTCTAGCTATAGTCAATTCCTTCAACAAATAGTTTCTTGCTAAGTACTCTGTGCTACGGTAACAAAATTGTGTAAGGGTGTTGGTTAAGTGTCTGCATTCTTTTCATTCACAGTTCATTTTATATTTGAAGTGGTAGAGACTGGACTTTAGCAATTGGCTGTAAACACCTAGTCTATATGGTTATTTTGGGGCAGTGTTTTTTAAAGAATCATTTACATATAGAATGTTTAGCAGTTTGTTTTTTCCTCTGGGAAGGATTGTCCCATCATTTTCAATCCCTCTGACAAAGCAACAATCATATTAGTTCAGAAGTGTTGATGTTTTATACAGGCGTGTCCTGTAAGGTATGAAGCCTGGTATTTATATAAGTTGACTTATTTTATTCTTATATTTATGCATTATACCATTTTTCACATACCAGAAAATCTGAATGGATATCATCTTACAAGATCGTATTGGAGACCAAATCAAGTGAACATTTATATCTGTTCTTCCTCTCTTTATTTTAGCTGGACTAGACCAATTTTGAGGAAAGGGTACAGACAGCGCCTGGAATTGTCAGACATATACCAAATCCCTTCTGCTGATTCTGCTGATAATCTATCTGAAAAATTGGAAAGGTATGTTCATGCATGTTGTTTATTAGTTGAGGAGATAAATTCATATTATTAATTACTTAGAAAATAGAAAACTAACATGTTTGAAGGTTTAATTCTTAAAATGGCATATTTAAAGTAGGATCATCTTGTTTTCTTGCTGACATCTTGATAAAGTAAAGAACTAAATCATGAAATCATGAAAGAAAAATAATCGTTTTCCTGAGAAATGACTTTTTTTCCTGAAAAATACATATTTAAGTTCTATCTTTAAAAGACATGAAGTTGATTCTGTGAAAACTAAAGTAACATCATTATGAAGCAAATTATATATATTTGCTTTCAGAATCTTAATAAGTAAATACAAGTGTACTTCTAGGGTAATCTTAAGGTAATGGGCTATCACAGAAATGCAAAATTTCATATTTCTGAGTACCTATTACATGCCAGGTAGAATTTCCTCCCAGCCATTCTGAGAGGAAAGCATCTTTACCTCCATCTTGCAAAAGAGCAAACTGAGGCTCTGAGAGATGATGTAATACTCCTAGCTAATGAGTGATGGGGCCATGATTCCAACCCAGGTCTGTACTGCCCGTATCTCTGGAAACAGTATACCCCACTGTAAAGAATTTCTCAGAGTCCCCTTTCCTAAGAGTATTTGTTAGAACCCTTACGATTGCCAGTGACAGAAACCCAGTTAAGTAGTTTAAGTAAATAAAAAGAGGGAATTTATGGGCTTACGAAGCCTAAACTGTATGAGGCCTAGGTAGAGAACTGACCCTAGGGACTCATTTGGACCAGGGACTCAAATGCCACCTGCTGGCATTTGGCTTGTGCTGGTTTTATTCTCTCAGACCAGCCTTCTCCATGTAGTGGGCCCTCAGTTAGAACTCTTGGCTCGTATCTCTATGGACCACGGAGGAAAGAGCCCTTTGTCCTTGGGCAAATCTGAAAAATCTGAGATTCTTGAGTCATGTGCTTGCCCCTTGAGCCACTCAGTCTAGAATCGGCTAGTTTGGGTCTTGTGCCAGCAGCACAGGGTCTGATACTAAATGAAAGGGAAAGGGAATAGGGAAAAATAAAAAAATGAAAACAAAATTAATTATTGCTCTAAAATAAAAAAGTTGAATAGACTTCAGTTCGTTTACATTATTTTAATTAAATTCATTTCCTTTTTTTGACATTTTCAAAGCAAAGTAAGATATTAAACCTTATTTTTCTTGATTTTGTTCAGAGAATTCAGGCTAGTGAGAGTAGCAGATTTATACTTCCAAGATCAAGGGCCAACTCCTATTATTGAGCACTTGGTATGTGTAAGGGCCATGAAACAGATATATATATATATATATATATATTTTTTTTTTTTTACTGGGTTTCATTTGTTTTGTTTATGATATATCCCTAAGTGCCTAGAATAGGTCTTGGCATTTAGTATGTACTCAATAAATATTTGTGGAATGAATGAATGAATGATTGAATGTGAAATGGCTAGCATTACATAGAAACCTGTAACATTGCTGTAGGGATGAAATATATAAACATAATTTATTGTAGGTATATCAGCAAGTTCAAAATAATCAATATTGAATATCTAAGTTTTATTTGGATGCTGAGGGAAAGATTAATCAGAGCAAGGCTGGGTTAATTGAAAAATGTGTACTATAGATATGATATTATTTATGGCTGAATAGAGGACATACACCTGAATTTGCAGAATTACCTGGTCGAACATTTTTTTCCCTCAGTTTTCATTGTGTCCTCCATTTTGATTCAGTTTTTAAAATATACCTATTTTGTTTATATTCATCAACTCTGTACCAGCATAAGTCCATAAATTCTCTTCTTCACCTTGTTATTCACTTATTTCTTATCAAATTAGCATTTGGAATTTATCAAAGCATTTTGAAAGAGTAGCATACCATTTATAGTACTCTGTACCCTTAGAAAGTGACCCTGGCCTCAATTTCATAACTGCCTTGTAACCAAGGCCCTCAGTGGTTGCCACATGATTGAAGTACATTGGCCCATCTGGCTCAATTTTTAGCCTGTCGGGTTGAGTTCTCCACAAAATTGCAGTGTGCAAGCCATACATCCATTCCATGATTATAGCTAATATGTGAACTTTATATGTATAGAACTTCTTCCTTCTTGATATGGGCCTGTTATGTTGCTACTAGAACCACACTACCTACTCTTGTTCACTCAGGCTATGAATTGTTCAAATCTCACCTATTAAAACAAAAAGTCCCCAACTTTGCCTTCCCCTCTGGTCACTACCCCATTCTTTTCTTTCATGGTTAACATTTCTCTGCTCTCCTGGTCTCTTCTCTTCTTCACTTTTCATTTACATCTCAGTTCCCTGAAGTATAGTTTCCACTTCTACCATGTTCCTAAAACTACATTGACCAGGCTCAACCAGAGACCTCTTGCTTATCAAATATGACACCTTCATATATTACTTCAGTGTTGACCACTTCTTCTTCACCTTGGAGACATTTCTTTGGTTTCCTTCCCCCCGCCCCTTCCTGGCTTTCCAATCTGACCAATTTTTCCTTTGATGGAGAGGGAGAATCTACGCCATATTTGGCTTCTTACCCTCTTGTGAGTCACTGAGTATTATGGATGGGAGGCAAGCTCTGTGTGTGTGAGTAAAAGGTGGGGAAGAGTAGGGGGAGACAGATAGATGGGAAAGGGTGATTAGGCTTTACAAATGGGCTCTAGTTAGCAAGCTTCTGCAGGAAACCAAGGTCCATCCACAGAAACTACAAAACTTGTATTCAAATCTCAGTTGTGTGTTCTTCCTTTGGATTGACTTAGGTAGGATGATGTTTAGTTATGGTAAGTTGATAGTAATAGGAATAGCCATTGATGAAATGCAAAGCCTTTATCTAATTCTTTATCTAGTTCTTGCTTGGGGGTTATGAAATTTTTCATCTCTGCACAGTGTAAAAATTAAGATGAAGGTAACATTTAGAGATATTTTATTTCTTTGTGAAGAGAAAAAGGGCTTTTATTAAGAGAGATCAGTGGCAAAAACTTAATTTAATCAGCTGATGTTCCTATAGTATTTAAAAGAAAAAAAAGTTTATTAGATTTCAGCAAGTGTTCAGACTATTTATTGTCTATTCTTACCAGAAAATATGCAATTTGATCCTCTTCTCATTTGTCCAAAACTTTTACGATAATAAATGATTTCAGTAGTTGAAAATGAAGTTTGATAATATTTATTTCATGCCTCTACTTTTAAAAACAATGTCTAACAGTTTTCTCTCATGTTAAGTCACAGAAAAAGGCACCTGGCATTTTAACTTGTTTTTGGTTTGACAGTTAAATATTGTAAAATCTGCCACAGTTCTGTACAGATAAAGATCAAGAAATGAGAGGAAAAATTAGGATATTTATGTTTATTTTTTCCACCTTGTTCTAAGCACAGCACTGTGTATCCATGAGAGTCTTATTTTATTTGTCCACCCTTTTCATTGCTCTTAAGAAGCCCAACACTTTTTAAAAACACATACAATGTGGCCTTTTCATGAAATCAACTCCCTACAGGGTGATATATTGGGGGAGCATGGAATTCTGCCAAATATTTGGCTGGGCAGTTGGTGTTGGAGGGTCTCCATGAGGCTTTGAGTCTGCAATCTCTTGGGTCAATCTCCTTGGATATACTTGAGTTCATCCAGCTATGTTAAGGGAAATAGGACAATTCAAATATTTGCATGCGCAACTTATTGGTCCCACTTTTTATTCTTTTGCAGAGAATGGGATAGAGAGCTGGCTTCAAAGAAAAATCCCAAACTCATTAATGCCCTTCGGCGATGCTTTTTCTGGAGATTTATGTTCTATGGAATCTTATTATATTTAGGGGTAAGGATCTCACTTATAAATTCCTTATGTATAAAATAATTATATTCATTTTTGTCATTATAGAAGGACTAGGGTAATCTGGTGACTAGGTATAAAGATATAAAGTACTAATCTAACCCCAATCACTAAGAAACCCCTAAAACTCTAGTAAGGACAAGTATAAATCTTTGGGAACTAAGACATCTTAGAATGAGGGTGGAAATTTACAATTTAAGATAAGTTTAGCAAAATAAATTCCTTGTTTTTGAAAAATTATTTTTTCTTATGATTCCAAATCACATTATCTTACTAACATTTGAGATTATTGGTACCTTTATTTTCCTATATTCAACAGGAGAATGTCAGGAGATAGTGTCAGGAGAAGATTAGGTGAAATTTAGCCAATTACACATATTAATGTTTATAATATTTGGAAATCATACCTGCATGCTGAATTGTTACAATGAAAAATAGCAAAATTTTAAAATTTGCCAGTGAGGTACTCTTGCAATATAATTTTCAGTATTCTCCATCTTCATCAGTATGAAGAGAGTAGCATGCCTGAAAGCTCAGGCTTTATGGTGTTTAAATGCCTTGTGTGTTCCCCAGCTGCTGTCAAATGTGACTCTGATTTATTATTTTCTACATCATCAGAGCATGATTTGAATCCTTGGTTGTAACCTGTAAAAGGAGGTGACAAGTTGTAAATTTATTTTGTCTTCTAGTAAAGCTGTGCACAATATTTGCTTTGAGATGTTACTGACTTGTATTGTGTTCACGTTGGTCTTTATACCTCGGGGAGTTAGAAGTGTCACAGTGTCTCCTGAAGAAACGCCATCTGTGTTGTGTAGCTGTAAGAATTTTAGTTCATACATCCCAAGAAAAATGTATTTAAAATTTTATCTTGACAAAGGTGACTATAATTAGGTCCAGAATGTTCCCAATGTTCTTGATAATCTGGAAGAAATTTTTCTGGCTTTTGAAATAATAGATCCATATGTATATGGAATATATACATTCTTTTTTTTTTGTTTGTTTTTTTTTGAGACAGAGTTTCACTCCGTTGCCCAGGCTAGAGTGCCATGGCATCAGCCTAGCTCACAGCAACCTCAAACTCTGACTACAGGCATGCACTACCACACCCGGCTAATTTTTTTTTTCTATTTTTAGTTGCCTGGTTATTTTTCTATTTTTAGTAAAGACGGAGCCTCACTCTTGCTCAGGCTGGTCTCAAACTCCTGACCTCTGTATATGGAACATATACATATATATACACATATACACACATATAAATATAAATATATATATACACATATACATTCTTACAGAAACCTATAGCAGTTTGGGGGTGAAAAATATTTTGTTAGTAAATATAAATAAGGTAGCTAAGAATCATCTTTTAAGGTATCTTTGACATGATTTTTCTCAATGTGAGAATCCAGAGCTTTGGGAAACAATTTATTCATAGCTTCTGGCTCTATTTGATATAATTTTTAGAAAATATTTTTCATCCATTGCTTTGAATCAGGGTATAGAAGTACAGTTCATTCTGGTCATATAAGAATGTAACATTCTCAATAAATAATTGTTGGATTGACATGAATAATATTTCAAACAATTGTTATCTCATGGCTACGATTTCAGTGAAACTCAAAATTTCTCCTGGTCATGTTCTACGTCACATGCTGCTTCTATTAATTAACATAAGCACTACTGAGTAGAAGCTAGATGAGAGGTCTAATTATTAGGCCCCCCTTTTTTTTTGATTAGCTAATAATTTAATTTAATTTTACTTTTTTTATTTCAAAATATTAAGGGGGTACAAATGTTTTTGTTACATGGTTTGAGTCAGGGCTATAAATGTGCCCATTACCCAAATAGTGTTCATTGTACCCGTTAGGTGGGTTTTTGCCCCTCCCTTCTTTCCCCTTACCCCTGCTTAACTTCCAGTGACTTTTACTTCCCTCTGTGTACTTGTGTGCCCATCAGTTAGTTCCAGTTTATTACAGAGTACATATGTTTGTTTTTTCATTCTTGAGATACTTTGCTTAGGATAATGGTCTTGAATTCCTTTCAAACTGCTGCAAAAGGCATTAATTCATCCTTTTATGGCTGAGTAGTATTCCACAGAATATATATATATATATATATATATATATATATAAATACAACACATTTTGTTAATCTACTCATGAATTGATGGGCACTTGGGTTGATTCCACATCTTTTCAATTGTGAATTGTGCTGCAATAAACATTCCAATGCTTGTGTCTTTTTGATAAAATGACTTCTTTTCCTTTGGGTAGATACCCAGTAGTGGATTGCTGGGTGGAATGGTAGGTCTACTTTTATTTCTTTGAGAAATCTCCATTCTGTTTTCCATAGGGGTTGTACTAATTTGCAGTCCCGCCAATAGTGTATAAGCATTTCTTTCTCTTTGCACCTGTGCCAGCATCTGTTGTTTTTGGACTTTTTAATGAAAACAATTCTAATAGGAGTAAGGTGATATCTCATTGTGGTTTTAATTTGCATTTCCCTGATGATTAATGATGTTGAGCATTTTTTTATGTTTATTGGCCATTTGTCTGTCTTCTTTTGAAAAACTTCTGTTCATGTCTTTTGCCCACTTTTTAATGGAGTTGTTTGTTTTTTTCTTGCAGATTTGTTTGAGTTTTATAGGTTCTGGATATTAGCACTTTATCAGATGTGTAGATTGTGAATATTTTCTTCCATTCTGTAATTATTAGGCCCTTTCTATGCTCTGCCTGGCTTGTAAAATAATTTATTCCTCTAGATTCTACCAACATAGGAGTTTAATGTGAGCAAAAGCACCCATCTAAATGTGAAAGTTTGTATGATATATGGACATATTTATAGGATTTATATTTTGTTCTGATGTACACCAAAAAATAAACATGATATAGAACAGTTTAATATTTATTGAGTACCTAATCTCAATTCTAGTTCAGTATTATGTCCTTTATGTAGATCATTGAATTTTCCTAGTAACTACATGGAGCAGAAGTTATTATTGCTAGTAATAATACCATGCATATGGTAAATTTGAGTGATACCCAGTCTCTTTAGTTTCAAAGCCAATGACCACCCTTCCACCATAACAGATTATGATTGAATCATTCTATTTATAATGATTATATTTAGGTGTTAACAGAATGTTGTCTCTAGTAACCAGCCTTAGTTCTGCTGAGCTTCTTGGCATCTTCTCAGGAGACACAGGATACAGAAGTTTGAAGGTTGAGGATTCTTCTAGGGTCACTTTAGGGGCAAATCTGAAGAAAGTTCACAGCAGGTTGCAGGACAGGGGAACCAACCAAAATCTTCTCACTTATACCTGGGGAAGGAACTGTGTGAAATCCACCCAAGAACCAGTTGTGCTAAGGGTCAAACCTATAGACATAATTAAGGGATAGGAGAATGGAGTAGGTATAAAGAAGGACTAAAGTGTTCCTTAGCTTGTCAAGATTAAAAATATCTCAGCAATAGAAGTCTTTTAAAATCTCTCATGGTGTATTAATTATCCACGGATGGGGTGAGGGTAGAAGGGCTTCTAAGCTAATCTGAGCCCTGGGCTACAGCTCTGGAACCAGGAACATGTTTGAAGGGCAAGGTCTGTTGCTACCAGCTCTGCTCCAACCGATAACCAACAACATATTGGTGAAGAAAAGATCCTGATGGGGAAAACCAGCCGAAATGTGTATGGTGAGAAGGCATAGGGAAGAAAATTTATACTGAAAATGGCACAAGTGTGGTGAGGTTGTAGGTTTTTCACCCTTGTCACAGAGAAAAGGCTTTACTGAGGTGTGCAGTTTTAAGTAGTGAAAATGTTGAAAACTGTGCCTCAAAGAATTTAGATAACCATAGTGGCCCTTTAGATGAGTGCAGTTTTTCAGGTCATTGGATCTCTTGACTTCCTTCTTTTTGTCCCTTATAAAAAGAAAAGAAGGAGGGAAAATTTAACTATTATAGTATATATACTATAAGACCTCTATCCTTTTAAATAACTATACCAATGCCTTACTATTTATTGTATTCTTTGAGCATTCCTTCTTTCCATTAAATAAGCAAGGATAAATGAGCAGTGATTCTTGAAATTGCTGTAACTCTAAGAGATAGATGGATATACTTTCAGAATGTCGATACCTTCTTAGTCCATCTATGTCATGATAATTGTGGTGTAAAAAATATTTGGTTGGTTTTAGGCATGACAGAGAAAAGTACCATAAAATTTGCTGTTAACTGGGAAAGGTTAAGAGAAAGGAAATGCCACCAGAAAGGAGCTTATCTCTCTGCAATCCCAATGTAATTTTAAATCATATTAGCTATGGCTTCTCAGCATTAACTATGCACTTGGTTTTTTTTTCACCTGACTCAGCAGCCAGATACAACATTATCTTTAACATTTAAGATGCCCGGCATGGAAGAGAAACTGGCTGTTGAAAAATTGAGTGTGAGTCAATTAAGACCAGTCTGAGGGAAGCTAAGTAGAGGGAGTTCTGTAAGCAGGTTACTGAGAGAATATGATTATCACAATACAGTTATTATGGTAACAAATCCACAAGCATTCACTCAAAAATATTCTTGATTCCTAGGCAGCTCTGGGCATGTGTCCAAATAAACTGAGATACATGTTAGTGCAACTTGAGTCAGACTACCTTCATTCATTAAATCCCAAGAAGTTTGAAGACATAAAAGAGAAGTCCTGGTTCTCATGTTGCCAGAGTGCTCAAGACCCACAGCCTATAGTGCAAAGGAGGATCTTTGTCCCTTATGTTTGGATAAAATCATTAAGTAGGCATTTGAATACAAACCTACTGCTAAAAAAGAGAGGATGTTTTGGGAATTCTGTATACAGATAGTCCCTGCCTTAGGCACTTTTACATATGTATGTTCCTGTCACGTGATTGGCTACCTAAGGACTGCCATCTCCAGAAAATCTTCTAGATGCCTGTCATGTAGGATTCCTTTCTCATCTTTCTCTCTCATCCCCACATTCTTGCCATATCTAGCTGCTTCTCTAACACCAGCAGTGACTTGCATGCTGCATTTCCTATACTGCCCTATATCCTGAATATTTGTACTCCTTTCTAAAACTTCCATCTCTAGCACACAGCTACACTACTTTGTGCTCACTGCATTTTACATCTTTCCCCAGTTCCTGCGACAAGAACACTTAAAAGTTCATGGCATTTAGATTTCCTCTTTGAAATGTAAGGCATTTTTACTTTAATCTTTAGAGGAACTATTAGCCCTTCCCCCAGGTAATATGATTTAATTGGTCTGGGATGGGACTTGGGACAATATTATTATTTTATTTTATTTTTATTTTGAGACAGAGTCTTGCTCTGTTGCATGAGCTAGAGTGTAATGGCATCATCATAGCTCACTGAAACCTCAAGTCCCTGGGCTCAAGTGATCCTCCTGCCTCAGCCTCCCAAGTAGCTAGGACAACAGGTGTACCACCATGCATGGCTAATTTTTAAAATATTTTTTTAGTGATAGGATCTCACTATGTTGCTCAGGCTGGTCTCGAACTCCTGACCTTAAGCTATACTCCCATCTCAGCCTCCTAAAGTGCTAGAATTACAGGCATGAGCCGCTGTGCCCAGCCCAATATTATGCTTGAAATGTTCCCCAGGTGATTCTAATTGTATAGCCCAGGTTGAGAACCGCTGGTAGGCAAGCGTCAACATGATCACTGAATGTGACTTTTGTTAGACCTAAAGTGAGGGAATTGAAAAGTGGTACACATAGAACTTTTTAGTTTTTAGTTTGATAATTTTCTTAATGTTAATACAGGGATATTGTAAAACACATAAAAATTAATATTAACTCTTTCAATGACAGGCAGTATTTCTCAAACTTTTATATGCATATTAATTACACAGGGATCTAGTTAAGGTGAGATTCTGATTCAGGTTTGGGGTAGGGCTTGAGAGTCTGTAATGTTCTAAGAGCTCCCAGATGTTGATGCTGTTTGCCCTAGGGCCATACTGAGAGTAGCAAGGCCTTGGAGGGTCTTAGAAAATCAGAAATCCTAGTTAGAAAGAACTGGCTGTGAAAAGAGAAATAGACTAATTAGGGCAAAGGAGACCCTCTGAATAAAAGTGACAGGAATCCCACTGAGACTAAAATGTGCCAAACGGTATGGGAGAGTCCCAAGTTAACTATTAACTTTCTGCTCTTCCAGCACCCCTCCCAAGACTCCTTTGGAGACGGGCAGATGATAGGGGCATGGAGAGGCCAGAGCTATAGCTAAGAAGGACTCTTGTTTCTTTTTCAAGACAGCAACAGGAGGAGATATTCCATCTTTTCCTGTAGAAACATTGCTATACAGATTGGTTAGGTTTTTACAGGTACTGTTGGAACAGAAAGGTGCCCCAAGAGCATTTCCCATTACATAGACATTTGAAGGCTAACCTAGGAATCCAGCAACATGCTTAGTAGAATATTATCTCTAAAGCAATGTGAAATTTTGGAACAAGATCAATTTGTAAGTTAAGAATTACCTGTGATCATGTTTTTACAACTTAAACTGGATATGAGGGCATGAAATATGAGTTCTCTCATTCCTTTTTAGGAACATGGTGCATCATTCATTCTTATAGCTAAGTAGTATCCTGCAGTGACTAATGAATGTAATGTGGTAAAATAAAGCAAAATATATATGATGCACTCAAGTGTTTTTTCCAAAGGTGCAGCATATTTTTTCTTAATTCTCTTGGGGATATGCTCATGCCCTGATGCCACGAACCTGTTTTATGATCTTGGTCAAATCAAAGAGCTTGGCTGGACCTCAATTTCTGTAACTATGCAATTGAAGGAACTATAGTACAGTGTACCATCTCTACCATCCCTTCCATCTTTTCAATTATGTGTCTATGATATGGGACCAAGAGAAATGTTAAATTACAATAATATTAACTTATAATTTGATTTGCTAGGTTGTGTTGAACTGATCATGATGTATGAATTGATGAGCAACTGAGAGAGAACCAGGTTATATTATAACATTTTAATTTTGATTTAGGGTTATGAATAAGGGAGGGGCCTTTGGAGTCAAACTTCTAGTTCAAATCCCCATGTTTCCGGTTACTAGCTGTGTAACTTTGAGCAAGTTATTTAAACTCTCTTTGTCTCAGTTTCTTTATTGTAAAATGGAGATAATGACAGTAAGTATTTCACAGAGTTGTGAAAATTAAATAAGTTAAGCACATAGAATATTTTCTGGTACATAGCAAGTACTTTATATTAGTTAGCTATTACTATATTTTAAAAATAGACACTCTACTTAAGTATACAAATACTCAAATTATTTGCATTAACTTCTTTCTCTATATATGCTATAAGTAAGTCTTGAAGCACCTATTTGATTTTTTTAGGGCACAGGAAAATATTTTGCTAATGCTTAACAATGATAGCTGGATTCTAGCATTATTTTAGAAATTAAAATTAATATTTTAACACATCTTCCATTATTATTATTGCTGCTATTTCAGCAAATTCAGGAACTAAACCTATGATTGCTGCTATCTCAGCAAATTCAGGAACCTTTTCTTACAAAACATGAAGAATATAGTTTAGATTTCTTGTGAAGATGTTACCAGTAATAACTAATAAAATCAGTAAGCGCTAAAAGGAAAACACCAAAAGTAAAACATTTTGAATTAGGCATTGAATCTAAAAACATGATTCAAAGATAGATTTTTTTAAGACTCTGTTCTTAGTGTGGTATATGTATATTTTTGCAATAACTACAAACAATTGTGGCAAAATGAAGGGAATATTTAAAAATAAACCTCTTGAACAATTCTTCAGTGGATTAAGGATGAATAGGTTTTTATTTTTTGTGCTAAATATGGAAAAATTCTTTTTTAGGCATTAGTATAAAGCCAAAAATTACCATCAGACTTTAGTGTATCAAGATAAACAAAAATTTGACACTCATGTTTACCCTGTCAAAAGTAGAATTTTAAGCCTTTGCTTTAGTATATAAGCCAGTGCTCTTGTATCATATGTTAAGTTCTGGGTGTATGTGTGTTTACTTGCTGCTAAATCTATGCATCTTTTTCTTTGTTTTCTGCTTTGGCATTACCATTTTATAAAGGCCCAGACCACCCAAATGTTATGCAAGCATATATCAATATCTATGTTTTTATTTCATCTTTACTTTCAAATATTTAATCTATTTGGAATTTAATCTAATTTGTAAAGGATGAGTATCCAGTTTTTTCATTATTTATTGCATAACCTACCCTTTCTCCACTGAATTAAAATGCCATATTTTATTATATATTAAATTATTACTTGTTCTTGGACCTGTTCCTAGACTTTCCAAATAAATCATCATATTTCTTTGTCATGCTGCATATTATTGTAGCTTCATTATTTAATATCCAGTAATGTAAACCCTCTCACATATTATTCTTATTCCTCGAATGTTTTTGATTAGTGTCTCATTTTTTCCCAAATGAAATTTAGAATCATTTTATCCATCAGTTCAACAACTATTTGTTGAGTGGACACTCTGTGCTAGGTATTGTGTATGGTGTTGAGATTATTGGAAAAATTAAGAGAGAGGGTCTCTGCTCTTACCATGCTAAAAATTCACTTCCAAAAAATCCACTTAGAACTTTGATGAAGACTTCATTAATCTTATAAAATAACTTGGGGGAGAAGGTAATCTTTGCAATATTAAGTTTTTCATTCTAGAAAGTTTTAAGTCTCTCCATTTATTTTATTGAGACTTTAAAAATATGTTCAAATAATATATTTTTTAAATGTAAATTTTAAGGCTGTGTGTAGTGGTTCATGCCTGTAATCCTAGCACTTTGGGAGGAGGCCAAGGTGGGAGGATCACTTGAGCCCAGAAGTTCAAGACCAGCTTGAGCAACATTACGAGACCTTGTCTCTGCGAAAAATTAGCCACATGGTGGCATGTACACCTGTAGTCCCAGATACTTGGGAAGCTGAGGTGGGAGGATCTCTTGAGGCCAGGAGTTTGAGGTTACAGTGAGCTGTGATGATGCCACTGCACTCTAGTCTGGGCAAAAGAGTGAGACCCTGTCTCAAAAAACAAAAGTGCATATGTATCTATATCTATATATCTTATTGGCATTACAATGTATCTTTTGTTATACTGTTACTATGAATAGGATACTTATTAATTTAATTATCATGTTTGGTATATAGAAGTCTATTTTCTGAGCATAGTTATTTTTTAAACCTCTACCTATTAAACTCTTTATTCACTTAACTTTGTTATATAGACAACCATATTCTATCTAGATAAAGATACTTTTTGTTTTTTTTCTCCAATATTTGTACCTCAATCATTTTTCTTTTTGAGTTGCATTAGCTAGAAGTTTCAGAAAAATGTTGAATGGTAGTAAAAGCCAGTATTCTTGTTGTTTTTCCTGACTCCAGAGGTAATGCTTCTGAAGTTTTATTAATTATGGAACTGATTGTTGTTTTGAGGAAGAAATCCTTTCTCAGGTTAACAAAGTATCTTTATATTCAAGTTAATTAAGAACGTTTATTAGAAACAGATACTATTTCTAATAAATGAAGTTTTATAAGATTCCTTTTTAGGTGTTTCTGACATAATCATAGGTTCTTCTATATTCTATTGGTATTTTATTCATTAATTTCTCAATATTAAAATGTCCTAGTATTTCTGGGATAAAGACATAAAGTACTGTATATTTAAAGCAAGTAAACATGATAATGATGATTTTACAAAGTGACCAACACAGTAGGAAAAAAATGTAGGCTTAGAAGTTTTTAAACCAATCATTCTACTTATCTTAGAAAAACTATGTTTTGGGCTCAGAACTCTAATTTTTAAAGTAAAATTATCTTGATATTAATTCATTTAATTTAATTGCAAGCCTGAGTCCAGTTTTCTATTTTCACCCAAACTTACCTTCATGGTCTGAATATCCAGAAAAAACAAATTTCCCTATCTCTAGAAACACCTGACGTGCACATCCTGAGTGTGCAGGCAGAAAAAAATGGTTAAAGGATTTAGACTCATCTTCAGTAACATTGAGTTCTGGTCTGGAAAATCCTGTGAAAAACTAGATATATCTCCTAAGAGGTATTTTAGGCTTTCAAATTTTCCCTAGGAGGATGATGTAAATTAAGATCCAAGGTTATTCCCATCAGGAATGCAATCTGTGTAGACTCCCTCTACTCAGATAGTCTTCTGAACTCATGCTTCTTAGCCCTGCAACCCTCTGGGTAGAAACCATTCATAGTTATGGAAGGATGTGGGCCAGGAGAATTACCCAAGGAATTCTTGGCTTCTTCCATGGGACTCTGCAGATTCAGATAATATAATCGGAGATGTTAGCACTGGAGAGGACCATCAAGATCAGCTTGTTCCAACTCTTAGCTTAACAGTGAGAAAAACTGTCTAGAAAAGGGAAGTGGCTAAGGTGACACAGAGAATGTAGGTAACATGCTGGGATAAGACCTCGGGTTTTATGCCTTTTAATTCAGTATTAATTTCACTGTCATGATGGCTTACTCATTGGTATCAGGTTTCTGTTATCTAAGTGAACCATTAAGTGAATTCCATCTTGATTTGTGTCTGAAAAAATTAATAACCTATTTTATTAAATATCCAAATAATTCAACATTTCTCCTCCTTACATGCAAGCCTCTGTTTGTTTGTACTATTTCATGTGGTAGCAAATCAGGACATTTCTTATGTCCCTGAAAATAGCCTGAGTGACAGAGTACAGGCAGCTTTCATGTACCAAGAATATAGGACTATGTTTCTCCCAGGTGTTCTGGGGTAATTTTTTGTAAAGGAACACACTTCATAGATTAAACTAGGTGTCAGTTATCATTGTTTTCTTTTCCAAATAAGAGAAATCAGGTGATATCTGTAAATGGTTCCATAGTAAATATTAGAGAACATGCTGCTTAAAATAGATTAGGTAAAACTATAGAAGGGGCAGGGGATTTTGAGTGCGATTTTGTCCTTGAATGGTATTGGCTCTGTGTGGTGGTGAGGTTTATGTTGGTTTGCTGCTTGCAGATGGTCTTATTATTGGAATTTTCTCTACCAAAAATAAACTGCATTGTATTCTATGAACATGTGCCCTTCCAGAATAACACTAACAGTGTCTTTGTGAAATAGCCACTGTCGTTCAAAGGATGAGTATGTCCTCTATTGGTAGAGGAAAGATGGCAACTAACTCAATCATGATGATATGTAAAATAGGCATTCCAAGTCAGGAGTGGCGATGTGAGCCTGTAGTCCCAGATGCTGGTAAGGCTGAGGCAGGAGGATGGCTTGAGCTCAGGAGTTTGAACCTGCAGTATGCTGTGATTGTGCCTATGTACAGCCCCTGCACTCCAGCCTGGGCAACATAGCAAGACCCCATCTCTTAGGAAAAAAGACATTCCATTTGGATTAATACAAATTTAAATTATTTTGTTAAAAATGTCAACTGAATAACAATTAAACAAATAAGTCCATTGTTACAGAGAAAACAGGTTATGGAAAATATAATGGAGATTCAATGGCAGGGAGTTTAGTTCAAATTACTCAACAGGAAAAAAAAAACATATGCAAGCCTGAACATTTCTAACTCTAAAAATTCTGTGCTACCGCTCAATTGCTAAGATACTCATCTTTTTTTCTCCAGAATGCTCTTTTTGGCATTCCATAGATAGGAGTTATTCCTTAGATTTATTTAAGTAATTTTTTTGCAATGTGGTATTTATCAGTGGCTCTCTTATTATATTGTTTGATATAGTCTCTATCAGGGGCTCTCTCTCTCACTCTCTCCCTTTCTCTCTCTCTCTCCTTATATACATATATATGTTAGGAGAGGAATAGGTTCTAAAAAAGGGAGAAAGGTATTTATGTTAATCATGATATAAACAACTGACTTCATCAGAAGCAGTCACAGATCATATCCTTCCAGTCATTGTCTCACAAAGAACAAGAAATGATGCTTTATCTGGCATGCATGGTAAACAATGCCCCTTGCTCTCTTGTTCATGGCCACACACGATGCTTCCAACATGGGTAGCACATACAAATCTAATGCCCTTGACTGCAACTCAAGAGAATATTTCAGCCAAGTGCAAACTCACTAGTTATGAAAAAAATAAATCAAAGTAAATGTGATATTGATATTTGTCAATGAAAAACAACATGATATAGAAAAATTGGGGGATAAAATATTAATCTAAAAATAATTTTAAGGATGAAATATTGCCACTGTAAACAGACCATGAAAAATTATATTTGCAGTGCAGACATACTTATCATATAATTTTAAACCCAAGATTTATCTTAACTGTATGCTTTCCTAATTTAAGGAGTTATTTTGAAATAGTTATTTGCTCCTGAGAAAGTTTGACATGTGCATATGGAACTTTATAAAAACGGACAGGGCAGCACCTGCACTGATTGCAATAGCCTAAGAGTGGAAACAATGCAACTGTCCCAATGCAGGGCAATGGGCAAATAACGTGATTTATTCACAGGATGGCATGTTAAACAACACTTAGAAAAAATGAGTTGGCTATATAAGAATCAACAGGGATATATGTCAAAAACACAGTGTTAAGAAAAAAAAGTTGCAAAAAGTACAGTATGATGCCATTTATATAAAATTTAAAACCTCAAAAATAATTCTATATACAGTCTAAAGATGCATACCGATGTAATAAGAGTACAAAGCATGCATAAAATGATACAGTAATTTGTGCTCTTACTTTTTTAAAAATAAGCCCTCTTCAGTGGATAGGGCAAACTATTAACATGTTATACCTGAGTAGGAGGTTAGCAATTTTCTTTTCAGCATCTGCCTGTCTGCTATAATTCAAACTCACATTTAAAATATGGTTATTTGAGATGAGAGAACTATAATATCCTAGGTTCATGATTAGTTTGGAGACTTTTTAAGAGTTTTAATAGTTTCTTACACTCAGAGCCTTGGTCTACACAATTAATTTGAAGTGAAGTATTGTAAAACGAGCACAGCATGAGCTGCTATACAAAGCCAGTGGTCAACCAATGACAGCTGTATATGGGTTAGTAGTCCTTGTGGGGATGAAGTTGATGTAGAAAATGTGGTCATCTATTGAGTATGAGGGGGATGGAGGTACTGGACACCTGAGGTTTAGACAAGTTAAATCATTATAGAAAATGGGGGAAAAATTAAAGTAAAGGTTGAGGCAGAGTAATGCTGAGCAGTACTGGAGGGGGTGGGAGGCAGTGGTGGCAGTCAGGCTTGGAAATACACATTTGAAATGAAACCATGCCTACTCTGACTCCAAAAGTTGTTATGAAACCAAACGGGAAATATTTTAGAAACTGTTAAGTGCTTTGCGGTTGTTACTAATTAACAAACCATTTCAGAAACTATACTTTTACTTTATGACAACTATTCACTTTTTAGTTAAAAATGCTTTATACATGAACTTGTCTCCAAATGACTTTTGCTATAACCAAATACCAAATCTTACTTCAAAGTATCAAGATAGTAAAACTAGTGTCAGGAGTTTCATGTATGGTATGGACCTCTATGTAAGCCCATTTTAAGTCCTCTAAAGATGGACACAATTTGTGTTCAAATTGTGAAGGTATTTTATGAGAGGGAAATGAAATTTAATTTTTCTGTTTTATTCCTTCTGCAGGAAGTCACCAAAGCAGTACAGCCTCTCTTACTGGGAAGAATCATAGCTTCCTATGATCCAGATAACAAGGTGGAACGTTCCATAGCAATTTACCTAGGCATAGGCTTATGCCTTCTCTTTATCGTGAGGACGCTACTCCTACACCCAGCCATTTTTGGCCTTCATCACATTGGAATGCAGATGAGAATAGCTATGTTTAGTTTGATTTATAAGAAGGTAATACTTCCTTGCACGTGGTACATGTATCCTTTGTGGCACATGTTTTAAATGCCATGAATTAGGTAGTGTGCTGGTACAAATAAGGAATAAATGCTGAAATTAATTTTGTATGCTTGTGAAATAAATGTTTTTAATTGACCTTGATAATTTAATTCAATTCAACTGGCAATTATTGATCACCTTCTGCAAACTGCCTATATTGCAGGTTTCGTTTTTGGTTTTTTCACTAGTCACATCATTTTTTTGGAATCCATGGTTCTCTGTTAAAATGACTCGCACCGTCTGCATAAAAGTCATTGATTAAATATCGTTTTATGGTATCTTTATGTTCAATGATAACAGTATAATATATAATTGTTAATGATAGATGACCCAAGTGATAAATGTTTCCACCTTAACTAGTTGTCACAGTGGTAGTATCCACTGCCTTGTTTTGTCACTCTGTGAGTGAGTCCTGCAAATTTAAAGTTTTTGGAACAGCCCATGCATTGAAACCATAAGAACCTATTCTGCTTTTCTGTATGTGTTGTTCAGACAAGAGCCCAATTTGCTAAAGCATGATTTAGGTGAATTCAAATTAACATTTAACTAACTTACCAAAACACAATTTAATGTCATTTCAGTGACATATGCATTCAACAAACTGATTCAATACTGTGTGTGACTACTTGGATCTACCAAGTCATTACCAAAAGCTGTTTTTGATTGACTCATTTGGATATTGCTTTACCCTTCTTCTCTTTTTTTCTTCCCCCAATGTAAAAAATCTTTATATACTTGGTTTATAAGGAGCATGGATCTGAAATTCGCCTCTAGCAAATAACTCCTAACACTTCCATAATACACATACAAGGTCAATTGTGTTATAAAACCACAATAACCATACTTTATTGTTCAAAAAAGCCTTTTATGGAGGCAGAGGGGGAAAAAGTTGAGTTCACAGTTTAACGAAATCACCTGAGCTGCAAGCTCAGCAGTTTATATGTACCAGGAAAACATGGATGACAAATCAACAAAAATGTAATTTTGATCCAGACATTTTAAGTAAGTGAAGAAATTATTAGCTTTTATTTGGAATGTAGACTCTACACAGCTTGCATATCAAAGAAAGTTGAAAGTTGAATTCAGTTATATATTTATAAAAAGTGACGATAACTAATAGCTAAGAATGTGCATGACAAGCTTCTAGTGATTTAGGTATACTATCTCAGTGATCCTCCCCATGACTGTGTATGATAGGTACTATTATCCTTGTCTTAAGGGTAAGGAAATGAAGACCTAAAAAGTATAGAACACTGGGCAAAAACTGCTTCAGATTTTCTAAAATAGGTAAATCACAATCTGTGAAGTGAAGGGTTTTCCACCTACTAGGGAAAATGAAAGAAGTACGGAAATACAGTGAAGCAGAGAGTGTTACATGGGAATAGAGAGGCATGGGCTAACATGGAGGTGAGATCAAATAAGGAGCAGGTTAGTTTGTAAATAAGACTATATGTAACATTTGGCACAAATACAGCAATATGTGTCTGGTTTGCATTAACGAAAAGTTAGATGCTATGGTATCTGTCTTTCTTTCTCAACATAGAATATGTGTTCTTACCTGGTTTGCTTTATCTCTCCAGACTACATTGGCATCATCACCAAATAATGTGATTATATCTCTATGTGGCTCTGGTTTGGTCCCTAAATTGAGCCTTGTGTTGGCTTTTCCTGGATCTCCTCCTTTCCCATATCTAACCTGTTTCATTTTGTGGCAGGGATATGTAGGACTCTTCCTACAACGTTCCAAATTTTGTTTTGCTTTGTTCTAAATTCTGCAACATTATGCTTTAAATAATGAATTTAAATACAAACAAAATTGAGCTTTGCCTATGGATTTTAAGTGCAGAAATAACTAAATTGACAAATATTCACTGAGGGCCTGCTGTGCACACAGCTCTGTGTTAAGCCCTATGCAGAACTCAGAGTCACCTGAGGCTGAGTCTGTTACTAAGTCATGTGTAATCCAGCTCAGTGGATCTCCTCCCTTCATGTTGCTTGAATAATGTTTTGAAATGAACTTCCTTGATTCCTTCTCATCTCTGCTTATCTGTATATTATTCATTATTCCAGACCTATCTCAAGTTCTAACTCCTCAATAAAATCTTTCCAGATTTTTCTAACCAGAGTGTGAACTTTCTCTTAACCACCCTATTATTTTCTACTTCTCTTAACTCATTTATCATATCATGTTTAGGTATTTATGTACTAGGTTGCCTTGAAGCAAGAATTATGTTTAATTAAACCTTAATAATAATCCCTGAGGCATCAAGTATAGTGATTTGTATCTACTAAATTCTCAACAAATATGTGAGGGATTCAGTTGAAACAAATATTTGATGGGTACTTTCCAATCAAAGCTTCTAGTAGTAAATCAGTTCTTCAATTTTCTGACAAATTATGACTGTGATATTTCATAATCATAATTAATTTATGTTAATAATTTTAATTAAAATTAATTTGTAGATAAATAAGTAAATTAATTTTGCATATACTGTTATATTTTTTGTAAAATTTAAGGGTTTTCTATTGTTAATATAAGTTTTCACAAAATCATTAATGATTCAGTTATTCATAATATACTTCTATTGACTTTAACAGTAATTTTATTGAAAAGAGTTATTATAAGACCACATGAAAAACTTAAGCTGAAGGTTTAATCTCACATTTTACTGCCTTTGGCTCCATCTTTTAAAACAAAAGCGAAAAAAACCTCTCACATAATATAAATGGATATTTAAGTACAATATCATTTTCATTGTGGAGGAGAAAAAATAATTATTACTGTCTAGATGCTGCAAAATAAAATGACTAGAGTTATACCAGTATAATATTTACTGTAAAGAGAAATATTTATTAATCTGAGAAAATACTAAGCTAGATGAACATAAAATAGTTTTTATTACCTTTACTTAACACATTCGTGATAACCAAATTCCTCAGCTGTATTATAATGTTACATATAAATATATTTGTCTTTTGTCTGTTGACATCATCTAACATCCCATTTTTCTTTTAGATTTTAAAGCTATCAAGCCGCGTTCTAGATAAAATAAGTATTGGACAACTTGTAAGTCTCCTTTCCAACAACCTGAACAAATTTGATGAAGTATGTACCTACTGATTTAATCTCTACCTGTTATTGTTCTAAGTCTTACAAACCGAACGATGGAGTTTTTCTGGGTCAGATGATAGTAATAAGTGTTTACATCATACTTATCTCCACCTTCCCTATTCTGGAAACTGAGAAAGCTAAATTGTGTAGCAAAATGTCATTCTGGGATCTGGTGGAAGGAACCACCTAACTCAAAGGCACCTTAGCTTGCTGTTAATAAGATTTTTCAAAACTTAAGCCTTATCAGACCTTGTTTCTTTTTAATACTTTATGTTTTTTCTTTTTTCTTTCTTTCTTTTTTTTACTGACCACTCATTCATCAGTCACCTTTTAATACTTTAAATTGGTATTTAGTTTGGCTGAATTGGATACTCTGAGCAATTATTATTCAATGGTGTCTTATGTGACAGATAAACCCAAGGTCCTTGAGGAGAGATAATGTGTTTTATTTATCTTGGCATTTCCCGTACTTAACGTAGCATCAAACCCACAGTAGGCACTAAATGAATTACTGTTGAAGTGAGCACATATTTATTCTAAATATCTCTGTCAGATGATAGAATTGTGCATTTTTATAGATTGAGCCTCTGGGGAGAGTCCTTTGTTCTCTCATGTTCTATACTATGGCTCTTGTTGTATCTAAAAATAAATAAGTTATATAAAATAAATTCTAGACATGATACTTAAGATATCCAATCTCAATTCCACTGAAAAAATATACTTACAAATACAATGACTTGAAATTTGTTCCTTGGGAAAACCTAGTCTATGATTAGGATATTTACCCATATTGCTATGTGCTCCATGTAATGAATATCTAGATTTTAACATGCTCAGAACTATGAAGTGTTTGTGTTATAAGCTCCCTGTGCTTGCTTTCTTTCACATATAATTGTTTCTGGGGTGGAGGATAAAACACCACTTTTTTTTTCGCTTGTATTTTCCAGGGACTTGCATTGGCTCATTTTGTGTGGATCGCCCCTTTGCAAGTGATGCTTCTGATGGGGCTGCTCTGGGAGTTGCTGCAGGCCTCTGCCTTCTGTGGACTTGGGTTCCTGATAGTCCTTGCCCTTTTCCAATCTGGGTTAGGGAGAATGATGATGAAATACAGGTAGAGTCTATTTTTGTAGCTTGATGAAAGGGTTTAAATCAGGTTTTCAAAAAGCCCACTCTAGTAAAACCAGAACTGCTCTATGCACTGAACTGTGATCTATAGGGTGTCACTAAAAAGGAATTATTGTAATGGTGTAAATAATTCTTTGTATATCAATGGGATATTTTTTGATTGTTGGACTATAGAATGCATTTATAACTATGATAAAATTCAGTTCATTTTTATAGATCATAAAAATGGTGAAACATTTATGTGAATTAGAGGGAATACATAAATTTTGTGTAGAGTTTACAGGCTTTTACTACTCTGATTCATAGATCATCACACCAGATTCTCACTTTGTATCACAAATGAATCAGTGATACCTGTCACAGCTTATGAGAGTGGACTTCTCGAGTTTGTCAGCTAGACTATGACAGAAAGTATACAAATTTTGGGATTAGAAAGCTCTTATTGAATCCCAGATCACACACTAACTAGTTATGGGACCTTAGTCAAGCTATTTCACCTCACTGAGTCTCTGGTTTTTCATGTTTAAAATGGAGATAACAATCTTTCATAGACTGTCACAAGGATTGGGGATAGTGTATGGAACATATCTAATACAGGATCTGGCACATAGGAAGCATTTACTAAATGGTAGCTATTATTTTTATTACCAACTATTTGATAATAAAATAAATACCTATCTGATAAAAGAAATGTCACTTTTCTTAATAGCTTGAGCAGTTCTTAGTAGATAATTTTGACTTATTTTTATTAATACTGATTGATTGATTTACAGAGATCAGAGAGCAGGAAAGATCAATGAAAGACTCGTGATCACCTCAGAAATGATTGAAAATATCCAATCTGTTAAGGCATACTGCTGGGAGGAAGCAATGGAAAAAATGATTGAAAACCTAAGACAGTAAGTTATTCCAGTAATTTCAATATTATTAGTATTTTATCTTAATATTTAAAAAAATGAGTCTGTCATAGTGAACTTCCAGCTCATATTTGAGTTTTTGACAGTCAAAAAATTGTATTAAATTATTTCTATATTCATGCCTTAGTTATATAAAGTCATTTTCATGGGCTATAATTTTATGTAGTTGATCTAGTGTGTTATTTTGTATTACAAGGATATTTATACTTTTTGAAAGACTCTCTTACATGTCTTCATAGCTTCTTAATATTAATATATTTATCTGATTAAAATAATGATCATGATGCTGGAGGCTGATTGATACCTCAGATGGAATTGCTACAGTGCACAATTATGAACCAAATAAATTATCCTCTGTTTATATTTTGCTTAATTTATGTTATGGTGCATGAAAAATGGAGAAAAACCTTTTATCTGGTTAAAATATGTTTGTTCTTTCTTAACTTAGGAATTATAGCACAGGGTAATATGCATAAACTATGTTCTTATAAACTCTCCACTTGAAGTGAAGTCAGTTCAAGTCATAAAAGCCATTTCCTGAGATAGAATCAGTACTTGGCACCTCTCTCTAGTGTTCTTTTGCCTCATATAACCTTTCACTGATTAGTGAAGATTATATCCAGCAAAAAAACAAAACAAAACAGCATGCATTGAGATACGATTACTGAGATAATTTGGGGCCAAATATAAACTAGAGCATTTCTGTAGCCATGAGACCATTTTTCTTTAGTTGAGTTCCATGTTCTACAAACTTCAATCAAAAAAGGGTCTAGGAGACTCAGTGAAGTTTGATATACTGTTCAAGGTACAAATAATTTCAGCACATGAGAGTTTCACAAGGAGAGATATGCTAAAAAGAAGAGTGTCATTTTGGATGGTGTGAATATGAGTTATTAGGAATTCAGGCTGCTGAGTCCAGTAGACAATGGTAACTGAGCTGCAGGTGTGTGATTGGAACAACAAAAGAAATACTGAAATGCTAAGTCCTTTGCCATGTAAATAGAAGGAGTAAAAGAGTATTTATTTCCCAAACATTATTGGTCACCTGTTTTTGTTATGCGTTTTAAGACAAATCCAGCAAAGGAATTGCATTTTCCTTCCAGAAACATCCTTGAAAATCTTGGGGAATTGTTCAGTTGGTAGAAGTTGTTTTCTCATTAACAAGTGAGTGCTGCATCCTCTTGTTTTCTGCAACACTCTTAGGCCTGTAAATACAGCCATGGCAAGGACAACCAGGAGGGTATCAGAAAAGAAGATCCGGTTTTCTCAAGCCTTATGATAAACTCATCATGATCAGATTATTCTTAGTGCTGACTTTTCTTGACTTTGGTTTTTGTTTTGCCCTCTTCCTCAAAAGATGAAATCCATCCTCCCTACTCTGTATTTTAGTTCAACCAATTCTAATAGCAAATGTTTCGTTCTGACTTGTATAAGCTGGCATGAAATTGTTACCTGAAAAGGCTGGGAAGTGCTGATGTAGATAAGGAAAAGCAAGAATTGCTCCTACTCAAGAGAGAAAATATAATGTTCTGGAAGAGATTGGCAGGATGTGTTTCAAAAGAGTGATTATCTCAGCCTGGGCCACTGTTGTACTGGTCAAAAGGCTGTGTAAAGCTCCCTGAAAATTTATACTTTTATTTCTCTTTGGTTATAAAGTCATTTTCAATTTTTTATAAGAAACTGGTAAAATATTTTATGATTCATAAAGCGTTAGTGATTTTATTATGGAGAATATTACATTCTGAGTGATTATTATAAAGGTTCTTACATATATTATGCTTTTATTGTAGTACCTCTTATTTTTCTCAACTATTTAAATAATAATTTGACAAATTTGTTAATATTTTTGTAAACAGCGTTTTCTATCATTTTGTTAATACCAATCTAGTCAGTATTTTTCTTTTTATGTTAAGGAGAAAGGACACACATTGTAGATTTTAGTGTTTTAAGTATTAGACCCTTTGCTGTGCTCTCATTTAATCTTGACAACAACTCCACAAGGGATTTGTTATGCTTCCCTTCTATAGATGTTGATTCTGTAATATAAAATCAGAGAGAAGAGTGACTTGCTTAAAATGGCATAGCTATAGCTGGCAAAGCCAGGATTCAAGTCCAGGTGAAATTCCAAAATCATAATCTCTTCAATGCCAAGTTACTGAAATAGGTAAACTTTAGACCTGTTTAGACTGTGAATCACAATCTATATCGGGCACATTGGACTCCATTATCTTCATTAGTGTGCTCAGATTACGTTTTTTTTTCAGACTAAGAAAAACAAAATCCCCTCTGAGTTCTGCACTTGAGAATGAAAATTGCTTTTCTGAACTATAAAGCGAGTTCAACTAGTGCCCAAATGCCAGATGCCCACCCTGCACTATGCCATGGCATAGCTGTTGCCCCTCCCACCAGAGCCCTCTATTTGTGTCCTCATTGTCCTTTCCCTATGTAGATGGGGAGGATCATAAGTGACTCCCGTTTTTATGGATCTGGAGTGGGACTTAGGTTGAAAGCAGCGTTGTCCTCTGCGTTCCCTGTTTTCTGCTGCTGGAGTAGTTAAGCCTCATGTATATGTTAAAAAAGAATTCCCATTTGCAGTTCAGACTAGCAGATTGAAAGTATAGTATAATGTGACTGCAATAATTATGCTGAAATGAGAGAGACAAAGAGGATGTAGTATCTACTCTCATAATTTTTTAAGAACCACCTGCAACAGAATCAGGTTGGTTTGTTGTTTTTAAATGTAGATTCTGGAAACCTACTGAGACTCATTCACTCAATCAGTATCTCTGAGAGGTGGGCCTGAGACTGCATTTTAACAAGTATCTCAGGTGATTTTTCCACATGCTAAGGTTTGAGAACCACTCCTCTGTGGTTTACTTGTTATTTTCAATGTTCCTCAAAGCCAAGCTAGAATTTGTAAAGTGTTAAGAATCCATTAGGTATTCACAGAATTGTCTTTTTCCTTTATAAATCTTTCAACATTGTTCTCATTTCCACACTTAATTACTTAAAACACCAACCAACCAACAAGTTGATGATGAATAAAGATATAAAAATAATGTTAATAACAACTGAAATCATTAATTATAATTTTAAAATAATATTTACAAGTATTATGTGTAAAAGACTGGTGCATTCATTACTATCCCCCTTCCAGATAAGGTAACTGAGGCCCAGAGAGGTTAAATGACATGCCCAAGGTCATGCAACTTATATAGATAGGTTGGGGCTGGGATCAGAACACAGGTAGAAACACTCTAGAGATCATGTTCAGATTTTACATTCCAAGATGCCCGATATTTGAAAAGTAAAATAACATCCGGAATCTTATTATTACCATTATTTTTTTTTTGTAGAACAGAACTAAAACTGACCCGGAAGGCAGCCTATGTGAGATACTTCAATAGCTCAGCCTTCTTCTTCTCTGGGTTCTTTGTGGTGTTTTTATCTGTGCTTCCTTATGCACTGATCAAAGGAATCATTCTTCGAAAAATATTCACAACCATCTCATTCTGCATTGTTCTGCGCATGGCAGTCACTCGGCAATTTCCCTGGGCTGTACAAACATGGTATGACTCTCTTGGAGCAATAAACAAAATACAGGTAATGTACCATAATTGTGCATCATATACTATGATTTTGAAACATTTTAGAATTTTTCTAGCAGGCAAACTGTCTAGAGATGAATTCTTGGTCTCAGACTTATTTAATGCATAAGATTTCCACTCTTGATGTGTCTATGTGGTCTAATGAGCCCTTGTAATGGATGCCTAGTGAAGTGAAATGAAGGCCTGTGAGCTTCTCTTAAGTTGAAGAAATTGAGGAAAATTGTTTCTGTACTTTGGAGAATTTCGTTCAAGTAATCAGTCAATAGATTGGTTCAAATGAACTTTGCAAATATGCAAAAAGATCTAAAAAGAAAATTCCTTCACTAGAAAGTTATAAAACTTTCCAGGTAATACCAGGAATGTTCAGCTTAAACTTTCCCAGCATTTCCCTAGACAGTATGATGGATGCAAATGGCATTTTATGCCAAATTACCTTAAAAGCCCATTGCTGGGATTGATGTAGCTGGCAGCTTTGAGGTGAAGTTCTAAAGTCTTAAGGTGACGAGGCTCAATTTATACAAAGCTAATTGAATGAACTTGTTTGTGGTTAATAAACATAAAAATGTTTTATTGTGCTTTTTTGATATTTAAATATTTAACCCAGAAAATAAGTCACTGTGACAGCAATAAAAATGAGGGGTGAAGAGCTAGAGAAGACCAGAAAAGAAAAGGAAGAAGCAAGGCAAGACCAGGCTTTTTTCATTGCTTCATGTGGCCAAGACTTAATTCTTCCTTTTGCTCCTGCCCTCCCTAGAGAAAGTGATTTGAAGTTTCTGAAGCACCCTTCTCTTAGATTCACGGTTTGATGCCTTAAAACTAGTTATATACCTTCATACCTTTACTTAACCCACAGAAGTGATGCTGAATATGCCTCTTAGTAGGAGGGTGCTATAAAGATGCAAACATTCTTTTTCTTTGTCCTAATGTTGAATTGAGGCACATTCATCACTAAGGTTAATGTGTACAGAAAGACTCAGTTGCATGTTACAATCTAATGTGTGAAAAACAGCTTTATACAATATCACATGTTTAAAGAGTATATTTCAAATATAATGAATCCTAGCGCTTGACAAATTAATTTCGGAACTCTGTTATAAAATTATTTTATTAAGAAATAATTTCTATTTAATTAAAACCATGTATAATATGTAGCACCATTAGAGTTGTAAAATGGATGTATTAAATAATAATACTTTAATGCTATTCTGATTCTACAATATATCTTTGCTCTCTTTTTAAAAATAGGATTTCTTACAAAAGCAAGAATATAAGACCTTGGAATATAACTTAACAACTACAGAAGTAGTGATGGAGAATGTAACAGCATTCTGGGAGGAGGTCAGAGGTTTTTTTTTTAATTGTTTGCTCTAAACACTTAGGCATTTTCATCTTTGTGAATTTAGATTTTATTCTGATGGAAGATAAAGTTAGGATGATGATATAATTGGTAGAACTGAAAGGAGAACCTCTCCACATGTTTTATAGATTAAGAAGTAGAGGCCCAGGAATATTAAATGCAGTATAAAAGCCTCTTTATTTCTAAGTCATGTAATTTGTTTTGCACAACAGATCAGGAAATAATACAGAGATCATAGGTTCTGAAGCTGGGTTTGAATTCTGGCTCTGTCATTTATTTTCTGTGTAATCTAAATCAAGTTACTCAACTTGGTGGGGCTTCTGGCTTTCCATCTGTGAAATGGAGAATATTAATATTTACCTTACAAATTTGTTGTGAAGACTGACTGAGATCATTTGTGTAAAGTGTATCAGAGTACCATACACATAGTGGTTCTGCAATAAACATAACCTTCTCTGATGTCAAGATCCAGTCCAATATACTTTGTATATACCAGTCAACAAAAAGATGTATGAGAGATATACCAATATATTGTTTTCTACTATTTTTTACCTATTTCCTTTTACTATTAAAATTCTCTCATATTGCTCAATGTCAGAAAAAATATTATCAATGACTTCAGAAGCAATATTTGATTATTGAGAACACCTTCTGTATTCCTATTTCCTTATCACTTGTATCAGTTGAGTAAAGGTAGGAGTTACAAAACTAATGTCCTATTTTTAAATCTTTCTTAATATCTTACATTGGATTTATTTATATAAGTAACTTGACCACCAGGGCTTCCTTTTACTTCATTTTTAAAGATATAGGTAAGAAAATAATTCTTTTATCTGCCTAGCAAAATTGTTTTGTGGAAAAATATGTGGATCAGATTTATTTTACTACTTTGTTTTTAGGAATTTCAAATGTCCTTCCAGGCATGAAAGAAAAATATGTAGCTTGACATTTTTCACTACTACTCTTAGGTCATTGTTTTCCTACTCTGGTGCAAAAATCCTTCATTCCTCTCTTACTCCATCTGATAAAATAGGTAGCATGCTTGAGCCCTTACTATGTGCCAGGCACTAGGATAAGCGCTCTGTGTTTTGTTTCACTTAATCCTTTGGCCTAAATAAGATTAATATTTCCATCTTACTGATAAGAAAATGGAGGCTTCAAAAAGTTAAGGGATTTGATTCAGTTCACACAACTGGCAAGAACTGAAGCTGAATTTTGGACCCAAATGTCGTACAGCCTAGAGCCTTTTCACTGCACTGTTGCCTTCCATCTGCTGTGTCCTCCTCCTCCAGTCTTTGTCATCTAAACTCGGGGCACTCCTTGATGTTATTTACTCATGATGGTGGTGTTTTTGAACTCCTGTTTGACACTACAGTGTCTACATGAGCGATTCTTCCAATACTGTCCTTAGAACTTATATTTTGCAGTGACTTCTTCAGAAGCTTTCTCTTTTAGTCATATCTTAAGCTTTGTTAGCACCCACACTAACTTCACTTTGGAAATGTCACACTCTGAAATCTCTTTCTCAGCCCAGAATTTCCTAATCCTCCAGCTCTCTCACTCTCTTAATTCTACCTTTTCTGCCTTTCAATTTCATCAAGATTTCTAGTTTTATTAATTCTTCCTTTTGGACACCTCCTGGTTTAATCTTCCGAGGCCAGTAATTTCAACTCCTCTCAACTGCCCTCTAAATTCCCTTTTCCTTTTGCTAATTTTTTTTTCCTACAAAGCTTTTGCTTTATCTGCTTTGGAGAAGGAAGTGCTATTTGGGAAAATCATATACTGTAGTCAACTGTAAGTTATATACATTTATTGTTGCAACCTCAACTAGGTCTGTAATCTTTCTTGGGAAATCCTTTCATTTGTCTTTAGTTAATTTTTATTACTACTTCCTTGTAAACTATTCCAGATTTTTACCACTTTCCTGAAACCCACAACCTCTCCCAGGATATGCTCACCTTCAGTAAATGGCCTTGCCTTCCACAATACATCAAGAAAATAGAAGCCATCATCATGTGTGAATGCTTCCAACTTCTCTCTTCACTCCTGGAATTATTTTTTCCTCCTTTCTTCCTGTCAAAGAGAAGAAGATATATGCTTCTTCCTGCCCTTGTCTGAACTATTCAGGCTTGCTTCATCTTCTCAGAACACGGGGCAAGCAATTACTCTCTCTCTAGAAGCTTCAACATCTTTTCTCAACTGACTCCTTCTGACACTTAAATATTGTGGAGTTAAAAAATGCTTTCCCTGACTTTTGCCCACCCATTCTCATCCCCTAAACCTTATCACTCTTCTTTCCTTCATTGTTAAACCTGTTCTCACTTCCTCACCTTTTGTGGACTTTGTAATCTGAATTCTGCTTTTATCAGTCTATTAAAACTGTTCTTTTTTCCCTGGAATTTGTCAATTAATTTAGCCTTAGTGAACTACTCTTCCCAGATTATTTTGGCCTCAGACCACCACTTCCAAGTCTGCCCCACCTGCCACTTCAGTGGCGATAGGCCACCGCATCCCCGCCAGGCCTCCTTCTGGCATTTCATGCTATCTGGGGCTGACCTCTCCAGGCTTAGCTGATGTCAATATGCTGATGACTCTCAAATGCAAATTGATAGCCCCAGTTTCTTTCCTGAACTTCATGTACGTGTTTCCAAACTTCCTGCATGTTCCTCAAGCACTTCACATTCATCACTCCCCGAGCTTCTTAAACCTGCTTGTTCCAGTATATTCTCCATTTCCTTTGATGGCATCACTTAAGAGGGAAGTCCCTGAATAGTTATATATGACTCCTCCCTGGTTCCAAACCTGTGAGTAGGTAAAATTCTGTTTATGTATAAGGAAGCTGAGGTGTACACAGTTTAATTAATTAGAATGAAGTTACACAACTAGCTAGGGCCGGGCTAAAATGTCAGCCTAGATTTCTGTAACTCCAAAGCCCTTTCCCACTCACCATTTTGTCACTTATAAAAAAAAAAGCAAAAAAACTATTGCTTTACTGTGTAAAAATGCTTTCACATATATTACCTCATTTAGTATCCTTAACAACTCAGGAAACTGAAGCTGAGAATGTTATAACCTGTCAACCATTATTACTCAGCTAGTTGGGAAGATGAGACAAAGACTGGGACAAAGTATATCATTGCTGTTCTACTGCCAACTGCAGGGAGCCCATAAACATAGGAAATAGCCTTACTAGGGATCAAATAAATATAAGTAAGATCGATAATGAGATTCTGTTTCACCTATAAAACTACAAAAAAAAAAAAGAAGCCTAAATCAAACCAAAACCAAAAAAGCAGCAGTGTTGATAAGGGTTGCTGAAAACTAGCACACATACATTTCTGGAAGAAAACATGAAACAACTTTTCAAAAGACTTGGAATTTTACATACCTTTTGCTATGAAAATTCTACTTGAGGGAATTTATATCCCCCTCAAAAAAAGGATGTGCCCAACATTTATAGCAAAGTATGTGCATTCACAGAATTATTGACTAAATATTTTTTAAAAAGGAAACCATCTAACAGAGAACTGTTTAAAGTTTACCCATACTCTATGATACTGTCCTACAATTAAAAATTATAATAAGAAGAATGTTTAATGGTACGTGAAGATACTTATGGTTTATTATATGTCAGACAAAACAGGTCACAAACCTTGTATATAATTTGTATGAAGGTTGTAAAAAATCATATATATGATTTTATATAATATGTAAATATATATTTATTTTATTTATATATTTTATATATGTAAAAGAGTACAGGGATACAAATTGAAGTGTCAAACGTGGTTACTTCTCAGTTTTATGACTACAGGTGATTTCTGTTTTCCTCTTTCTACTTTCCCGTGTTTTTCAAATTTTGTAAAATGAGTGTTTTCTGTAATCAGAAATGAAAGTTATTTGTAACAACCTTCTGTTGGTCCAAGTGCTCATTGGATAGAAGTCCCACTTCTAAGCATGGCACTGAAATTTTTGTTTTAACAGCTTTTGTCGTCTTGTTGTGTACATCTGACCCAGGCACTCACCATTCCTGAGATGTATTTTGTTCTTTTAAGCCTAATCATTGTGCATGTAGATCCATCTTCCTGAAACACCTATAACTAACCATTGGTTGGTCTTGTGAAATCCCACTTACTTCCCTCATAGCCTACCTAGCATGTATGTCATTTACTTGGTCAGGGTTGAATAAGCTGCTCTCTTGAATGTACTCCCATAGGGCTTGATGTGATTTTTAGATGTAGCACCAAGAACATTGCAATATTAATACTATTCATGTGTCATTCTCCTATGTGGGATTTTTAAAGTAGTCTATAATACAGAGGTGGTGCTTAATAAATATCCATTAGATAAATAAACGAATAGGGGAATGACAAGTGCCTTTGTCTCATTTTTTTACGAGTTTTCATTGCCCACCCCTTACAAGCTCCACTTTTAGTTGTCTGATGTCTGATTTTATCCACTGTATGATAAGAACTCAAAGCAGTGGTCTTCAAGCTTAATTGTTTATGTATGCCCAGAAAGAATTGTGAAAACTTATATACCCCTGACACATTTTTAAGTTAACTCATAAATTTTTCAATATAGATTTAAGTGGTGGCTAAGGATGCAATTTTCTGTTTATTTTATATTGTCTAAGTATGTTAAACAGATTTTTGTCAAAACCTTTAAGCTGCAGTTTCAGTGCATTCAATTTATGGAAAAGAAATGAATTTTCTGAAGTCAGTTGTCATTGTGAAGACAATCAGCTAAATACAAATTGCTTTTTGTCAGAAAATGTATGACTTTATAATACACATAATTAATAATCTATGTAATTAATTTTTTAAATTATTAAGAATTAAATGATTAATCAGTTAATTAATTGACCAATTGAAATTCTCAACTCATTTCTGAAAATTGATTCAAAGATAGATATAAGATGCATAAATTTCTTTAAGTTTGAAATCTGGATGAAATAAGATCCTACCTCCTTCAGTATTTCTGCGTTTTCTTTTATGGGAGGATTTTTCAGGAGAAAATCATTCTCTCTTCGTACCCTTGTTTTGAGTTCCAGAGGTTTTTATACTCCAGAAAGTACAACAGTAAGACTAGTATAGTACTTACTGGCATGATAGGCTGTCTCTTCTGTGTAAAATAAGAAAAACTGTGAGAGTGGGTCAGGAGAAATAACAGCAGGCAAATTCTTGGGCAGGTTAATTTTGAGAAAGAGTGAATTTGGATGTTGAGGATGTGGAAATAGAGCCCTTCATAGGTGCACCAGCTTCCCCCTGATCAATCTTCAGTGCTGTTTACATTGATTTTAAGACCACTACATAAAGCTTCTCATGGGGGCAATAGAGAGGCAAGAAATTTTCAAAAGGTATTTATTTATTTACTTCTCCTCAGCTACCCTTGTATAAATGAATTCATTTGAGTCATCTGGCAAACACTTCATATTTATATTCAACTATAATTACTCAAAGAAATCCTGTGAGCTTCTCAGAGGAAGGTGCTACCAGCGTGATAGAGTAGAAGTCAGATTTGGGTTGCAATTCTACTTTGTGACCTACTTGTTATGTGATGTTAATAATTTAACCTCTCTGAGTCATAGTCTACAATTTTGAAGGAGGAGGATTATAAAATCTACCTCATATATTATGCTTAAGATTAAATAATAATGTTTATGTACCCAGCCCTTAGACAAGGTATGTGTGTGTGTGTGTGTTGTATTCAGTCTTTACCTAAATAAAATTTTAATTAAATTTGATAATGGGCAAGATCTGAGAAAGGGTAATTATGTTTCCATTGAATATCATAATTTAAAAATTGTTTTGGATCATGTGCTCTAGAAACCATGTGCTATAATTATGTACTATAAAGTCATAATGTTTACAGTATAATGGATCATGTGCTGTGTGCTTTTCAAATTAATCATACATAGAACAGGTGTATCTATTGAAAATATCTGATCTAGCTTTTATTTTTGATTTTTTTAACAGGGATTTGGGGAATTATTTGAGAAAGCAAAACAAAACAGTGACAACAGAAAAATTTCCAATGGTGATAACAGCCTCTTCTTCAGTAATTTAGCACTTCTTGGTACTCCTGTCCTGAAAGATATAAGTTTCAAGATAGAAAGAGGACAGTTGTTGGCGGTTGCTGGATCTACTGGAGCAGGCAAGGTAGTCCCTTTAATTACTCATTGTTAATAACTTAATGTGGCATGCATTTCTCCTTTTTTCTAAGTTGTCTGCAGTGTAAGAAGGTATTTTGGAGAAATTCTTATACAGGTATTAGGAGAATGCTTGAATATGGTGTCCCATATAATACAAATTGTTCTGATAATTTTCTCTAGTTTTTTGTTTCCTTGTATTTCCAGTGACTTTTTTCTTCTACAACTGTATTTTGCATAGCATTCAACACAGTGTCTTGCACATGGTGGCCATTCAATAATTTTATTGAACAAATAAGCCATCCATTTTAACCAATCTTTAGCATGGGTATTTTTTCAGAGCTGGTCCAGGAAAATCATGGCTTACATTTTATTCTCATAGCCAATGAGCGAAAGGTCCTTGGCTATGAGGACATTAGAATTTTGGAGAATGGACTTAGACTTGCTTATAATATATTATGGGATAAAATTATTGAGTGGGATAGTTTTTCGAGGAAATACATAAGAATGTTAATTTATTCAGTGCTAAACCTCCCCTCCACACCTCACCCCAAGAACAACTTATAATAAATACGAGATATTTGGAGATACATCTGACAAAAACTAGTAGGTTAGAAAGAAAAATAGCTAAAGAATCAAACTTCATTGTCAGGAGAAGAGAAGACTTTATAGTGATCTTCAAGAATATGAATTATCATGCAGATAGTGATCAACACTTGTTCTCTTTTAACTATTGAGGAAATACATTTAAAGGACAGGAAGGAATCAAATTAGAGATAAGAAAGTGCTTTCTAGTACTGGAATGGGCTAAAGGACAACAGATACGTGCTTTGGAAGTCTATAAAAGTAGGTCCTTCTTCCCATTTGACTGTCATTTTAGGTGTGATACTTTCTAGAAATATAAGAAAAAGTTTAGTGGCCTCTTGAAGCTTTCAAAATGCTTTCTAGAACTATACCCAAGGATGTAAGACAGAAAAAGAAAGAAAGAAAGAATCAAAAAGAGAAGGAAGAAATGAAGGAAGGAAGGAAAGAAGGATGAAAGAAAGAAAAGAAGGAAGGGGGAAGCAGTATTGCTAGAGGTAAAAATTTAAATAGAAAATAGAAATGAAGAAAGACTTGTGAAAGGCAACTATTTATTAATATCTGAGATGGGGAGAACCATATTTTAAATAATTTAGTCTGAGACATGGAAAACAAAATGCCACAGAAAATTTCTAGTCAATAAATTTGGTGTCCACAATGCTAGTAATACAATTTGCTTATTTCTCTCTTCAATTGTTTTCCTGCAGGTGAAACATGCTTTTTATATAAGGTAGCTATAGTTGTGCATGTATTCTTTACAAAAACATTTTTCTTTTTAGAGTATCATTATTTTTCTTCTATTTCATGTATGCTATTACTAGCAATTTTCATTGTTAAAGGAAAATTATACTATAGGAGAAGCTGATACTAAAGAAGTTACAGTTAATCTAAACATGGATCTTTGCTTGTGATAAGGTAGTAATCGTGTTTCATAGAATTTTAAAAATTAATTCCATTTATGTATTTAAGATCAATTCTATGAAAGATGTGCGAAAATAGCATTGGAATTACAAATTACAAGACTTACTGGCAATTAAATTTCAGGCAGTTTTATTAAAAATTGATGAGCAGATAATTACTGGCTGGTGTTGCAATTACATCTTATGGGAAGCAGCTATGAAGACAGAGTCAGGTGAAGGCAGTGGTCAGTTAGGAATATTTGAACACTTCTTAGAAGTAGAGTTTGCCATCTCAATCTAGGAGTCTGCCTTTTTGTAGTATTAGGAATGGAGTGTTAAGAGATCTAGCTAAAATATATGATTGAAGAATTGAAAATATTAACACTTTAAGTTAAATCTCACCCCACTCAATTTGATAATTTGTATCAAAAGCCTTAAAGATAACTTAATAATTCTTCCATTTGTATGACTTACCCTAATATGTTTACAGAGATTTTATATAAAGATTTTCATTACAACATTGCTTTCAATAACCAAAAACTGGGGAAGAAAACCTCATAAATGTTTAATAATAGGAGATTGATTAGATAAATCTTGATGTAGCTATAAAAGGATGTTAAAGAATGATGTTTAAAGATATGTATAGTGATCTGGGGGATGGACATGCTTGAAGCTCTGACTTGGCTTGAAGCTCTGACTCGGCTTGAAGCTCTTACTTGGGGGTGGTGGGCAAGGCAATATATGTAACCTAAACATTTGTATCCCCATAATATGCTGAAATAAAAAAAAAAGCTATAGAAGAAAAAAAAAGATATGTATGGTGTATTCTTAAGTGAAGAAAGACAATAGGTTACAAAATGGTATGCACACTATGATTCCTATTTTATAAAAGTGTATTTATGTATGTGTATATATATGTGTGTGAAAGGACAAATGTATCAAATTGTTATCTTTGAGATTTTTGGTGTATTTTGCATCTCTGGATTTTCCAAAGTTTTGGCAATTAATATATATTATTTTATTGATAATAAAGCTATGTTTAATTTTATCACTTTCCCTTGTTATAATTGTGTAGACTGTAAAGGTACCATGTCTTCTTCATTTTTATATCTCAAGGACTATCATAGTGCCTTTATGCAAATTTAACTGAACATTTTTACAAAACTGCTTTGAGTTTTTTGGTTCTAATCTACATTAAGTATCTAGCACTTATGAAAATTCCTTTGGTTATTTTAATAAAGCAATATTGGTATAACAGTCCACACCACTGGGTGCCCCTGACTGTGGCAAGCTGTGGCATCTCACCAGGTGTGGGGATTTTGAGTCCTTGTATTGTCTCCATCACAACTGAAGCAGTTCTCTGGCCTTGTTGACAATACCTGATATCATCTTATCTCTCTTCTATCCTTGTCTCACTCTGGTACTGAGTTTTAGCTTGGTCTTACAATAAACGGGAATCAGATGTATAGAATAAGCTATTAGCTCATATATTTTCTTTGTATACAGAATAAAAATGTCTGCAGAGTTTTATCAACATTTTGGAATTTGGGGAGATATGAAATTAAATGAAAACATCATTGGATATGTTTTTATATCTATCTATTGATGGATATATAAATTTTTTAACCTTGATAATCAAATCAGATATATTCCATGTTTGAGTTTATAAAGCTGTACTGTATGAAAGTGCCACTTTTAGCTTTACTTTATACTGAAGAATTTTACGTAAAAATAAGGCAATTCAGACTTTTTCTCTCCATGTAAAAAGAATTATAAAATTTACTGAAACAGATATCACAAAGATGTCTGTTACTTGACCTTCCTTTCTTCCTAATATATTTTAGGTGCTATTATATATATATTTAATTTAAAAATAGTCCAGGATGATTCCAATTAAAAAATTTAAAAATTAAAATTAAAATATATAAAAAGTTGAAAATTCTCCCTCTCCTTTCTGTCTCTCATCTGCCCATTTTCTATTCTTGACTGCTCCCTCTCCAAATACAAGTAGCCAATCTTGGTAATTTTTCAAGTATCTTTCCAGAGATATTTTTATGTATATAAAATCAATATATATTTTTTATTGTTCTCCACCTCTCTTTTTATATAAAAAAGTAGCATACAATAGAGTTTTGTTCCTTGATTTTCTCACTTAAGTATATATCTTCAAGAACTTTTCATATTCAAAGCATAGAGAACTTCCATATACATATGTACTGCTATGATGATCTGAATGTTTGTGTCCACCACCAATTCATATGTTGAAATCCTAACCCCCAAGGTGATGGTATTATGTATGTTGGGGGGTGGCCTTTGGGAGGTGCTTAGGTATGCTATAAAAGGGACCCCCGAAAGCTTTCCTGCTCTTTTTGCCTTGTGAGGATACAATGAGAAGTTGGCAGTTTGTAGTTCAGAAGAGGGCCCTCACCAGAACCTGACTTTGCTGGTCCCCTGATACTAGACTTCCAACCTCCAGAACTGTGAGAAATAATGTTGTTTATAGGCCACCTGGTTTATGGTATTTTGTTATAGAAGCCTGAACAAAGACACACATATACACACACACATTTAAATAGCTACATAGTATTCTATTATATGGATGGATATTCTATAATATAATGAGTGACTATTGATTGACGTTTGGGTTGTTTTTAATATTTTTCTAACATAAAAAATGACATTATAAATAACCTTGTATACGTACTATTTAGCACATCTTCAGATATATCAATAGGATAACTCCCGGGCTCAAGCAATCCTCCTACCTCAGCCATTAAGTATATTGTTCTGTGCCGTTAAGTATATTCACATAGTTATGCAACCACCACCTTTTTTGATTTTAATTTACTGATTTTACAGATATGTTTCATCTGAGTTCTATCATATTATTTGATGTTTTGTTTTATGTTTTTATTTCCTTTTTTTACGAAGTCTCTGTATTGTCTCTTGGCCATATGTGAATGTGTGTATATTATGATTTATAAGGTCTATATTTTCATTCCAGTGGTTATATTTATAACTTTATGTTTAATTTTTCATTCTCTGTATCATTAGTTCACTTATATGAGCTCTGATAAAACAGTGCTTTTTCTTCCTCTGCTACCTCCTTTTCTTCTACTCAATGTGAGTCATTAATAGTATCTTTCTTAATGTTTATCTTTGTATTGCTACATATGCTTATGCTTCTGTCACTTGGTTTGTCAGTTTTAAATATCCTTTGAATTCCAACTTTTCTTGATAAGGCAATCAGCAAATTTCCTCTATACTCCATATCTACACTCATTTCCTTTGTTTTGTTTATTTGGTTTTTACTTCTAATTTTTTTTTTTTTTTGAGACACAGTCTCACTTTCTAGCCCCAGCTATAGTTCACTGTAGCCTCAAACTCCTGGGCTCAGCTTCAGCCTCCTGAGTAGCTAGGACTACAGGTGTGCACCACCATGCCTGGCTGTTTTTTTTTCTATTTTTTTGTAGAAACATGGTCTCACTCTTGCTCAGGCTGGTCTCAGAGCTCCTGACCTCAAGCAATCCTCCTGCCTCGGCCTCCCAGAGTGTTAGGATTATAGACATGAGCCACTGTGCCCAACCTAACTTTTCTTATTATCAGGGCATATAACATTTACATTTTGTCCTTCAACTCTAATTCTCCCATTAGTTTTAACTATAGTTCACAGTTACATAAATCTTTGCTCACTGATAGTTCTTGTGGAGTCTCATCTCTTGGATGATTTTACATATCAAGAAAGGCTCATGGCAACAATATTACCTGAATATACCTCTTTTTATCTCATCTCTCCTTTATAAGATGAAAATGGTAATGAATGTACCTTGTAGGATTATTGTGAAGATTAAATAAATTAATATAATTAAAGTCTGTAGAACAGCATTCAGCACAGAGTAAGCACTCAACAAATGTTAGCTGTTACTAATCTTTCCCTGTACCTTCTCCAAACCTGTCCCAGTAATTTGAATCAGGTGCTTCTCTGTGAACCTCTATCTTAGCACTTGCCACACTGTATTGTAATTGTCTCTTTTATTCCCCTGTATCTTTTGTGCATAGCAGAGTACCTGGAACTTAAAAAATTGGAATCAAATGAGTTAATAGAATCTTTTAAAATCAGAAGAGAAATCATCCTTCTGCTTAGGATGATAATTGGGGGCACGTGAATCCTGAGAGTGATTTGATCAAATGACTTAAAAATGTTTTTCTCTCCAGACTTCACTTCTAATGATGATTATGGGAGAACTGGAGCCTTCAGAGGGCAAAATTAAGCACAGCGGAAGAATTTCATTCTGCTCTCAGTTTTCCTGGATCATGCCTGGCACCATTAAAGAAAACATCATCTTTGGAGTTTCCTATGATGAGTATAGATATAGGAGTGTCATCAAAGCATGCCAACTAGAAGAGGTAAGCAATTACGTGGAAAATTTCTTATTATGCATATGAAACCTTCAAACTACCCAAATTGTATATTTAGCTCTTTATTTAGTCTGTCAATCTACATATATTCAAGTTTTCTCTATGGATCAGCTACTGTGGCTACATTAGTTAATAAAACACATGACCCCTGTTTTAAGAAGCTTGCAAACACATAAAATAGATGCAATTTATTTTTTAAATAATGGGCTGATTTTATTGTGATTTCATCACAATAAAAACTCTTCATGAAGTGGTGAAAATTTTATTCACCCATTAGTGAGACAAATGTCCTCAATGGACATTTATTTGGCATGCATTTTTTAAAATATATGCCAAAAACTACATAAGAAGATTTTAATCATTAACACCACAGACTAATGGAATGACCATTGAGCTGCCAGTAAAGAATCAGAGAGAGAAAATTGTGATATATCTTATCCTTGGCTTTGAACATATGACCATATCACCTCTAGTGATAGCAATTCTCTGATACAGAGGCAAACTGAAGATGAGTCTATTGACTCATTCCATAACAATATTGAGGAATGAGCTGATTATCTTGAAATTATATAAAGTACTCCAAGTGAAGCCAGTATGTGGATCTTGTGCTGTTCAATATATAAATTGTATGATAGTGGGTTCAGTAATTATTGATGTAAATATTAGGGCAAGGAATATGTTACTATGAGGTTTATTGGCAGTATTGTCTGAATAGTACTGTCAAAATCAGTATCTTCGACAGTTGGAACTGGGCACTAATGGATTCCTTTATGTCACCTTTTATGAAAAAATTGCAATGGAAATAAAATGAAGCTTAAAATACAGTATACAAAAAAATGGAAAAGGGCTAATGAAAGTTCATACAAAAAAGGGCTGCATACTTAAACAAATGACTTTCCATGTGTATACTGACTCATACAACAGTAGTGTTGTAAAGCCCCATTCTCTTATTTTCTGTACACTCTGAAATCATAATGAAAAGAAAAGATATCCTGTAAAAGTTTTGAATTTACCTTAAGAAGATATTCTAAATTCCTCAAAAGCCTTTCTTCCAGGAATAGTATTTCACAACCTGGAGGTTGGAACAATCTGGATGTGTGACCCAAGAAAACCTGAATGTTTCCAGAGAATACAGATTTTTGTCTAGGAGGGGATTGAGATGTAGGAGTGTAGTGCCTTGCAAGATAAATCACGGCCTTTATTTATTTATGAGTGGAAAAGTTTTGGATGATTTCTTATAGACTTTATTTTTTTGGCCTGAATATACTTTTTCCCATATAAATTTTTATAAATGGTAGTTTGATTTCCCCAAGTTAAACCTATAAAAGCATATTTAACCCAAATATAGCTTAGGCATATTACTAGTAATAAATTTAGGGCTGTGGGTCTCTCATTCATGGAATGGGTATTTACTAACTTTTTAACACTGTGCTAGGTCCTGGGATTACCAAGTCGAATAAGCCATAATCCATTTCTGAAGGGTTCATAGTACAGTACCCTGTGTTAATAATGAAGGATTTTATGGTATGTGAATTATATCTCAATAAAGCTATTAAAAATAATGAAAGAAGGAGGAGGATAAAAAGAACACTATATTCTTCCTTTTTCTCTGATTGCATGGTCAACCTTGAAATTATTTTTAAAGTGTATAATTCAGTGTTGTTTAGCTTATTCACAGGACTATACTATAATCACATTTTTAGCTTCTTAAAAAGGAAACTCTGTACCCATTAGCATTCAATTCACATTCCATTGTACCTAATGCTCCCCACTCTCAGCCATAAGCAATCACTAAATCTACTTTCTGTCTCCATAAATTTGGCTATTATGGACATTTCACATAAATGGAATCATACAATAGGTATTTTGAGCCTAAATAAACCTTTACAGTAGAAAAAAGTAAGGAGTTGCCATTTAGCAAATATTTATTAAGACTTGCTATATTTTATAAAGTGTACTACCAGGAGCTGGGTATGAAAATAAGAATAGAACATGATAGGAGTATACTTTGGGGGTTCATGTACTAGTGGGAGAGAGAAACACATCAATAACAAATCTAACTGGTGCTCTAAAAGAAAATGAAAGAGGAATTTTTGTAGCAGTAAAAGGAGGAGGCATAGACTCCATCTAGGTCTGCTTGTTGTGCCTCCTTATGTAAGGAGGCACAAGGCTTCTGAGGGACTGATTCAATGTGGAATTCCAAGGGTGACAAGAATGAAACTTATGGTTTTGGAGGAATTTTTAAATTAAGAACATTAGAGCTGTTAATACAGTAGAGAGAAGCTAAAGTTGATTTGAATAAGTGGGAGATTGATGAGTAAATGATCACTGGATTGTAGAGAAGATTAAATGAGATGTACACATAAGGTGCCTAACACAGCATCTAGTACAAAGTAGCCATTCAGTAAATGTTAGCTTGTTTCCACTTCCCTTTGAGGTATAATACTGTTACAGAGCATGACATAGGAGAAATGCCTCTCTGAGAGTCAGTTTTTATTAGTGAGTGACTGCTGTGGAGAAAACATGGAGGTCGATATAATCAAGGAGGAGAACCATGAAGCCAAAGAATTATGAAAAGTCATTAATATAAATTTTGATAGCGACATAAGTGACTATAAAAGAAAAGTATAAAGATGGTCATTATAAATATGGTGGTCAATCTGCATGAGACAACCAGCAAAAGTTGGGCTAATCTGTGGAAGAAAACAGCGTGAGATCCTAAGGTTGGGAGGGGACCCCACTTTGTGTCCCTTTCAGACCTAAAGACTTTACTTGTGTGATTCCTGATACCAGAAATTGTTCACTGTGGTGAGAGTAAGGTGGATACAAAGTGAAACCTTTATCATCTTTTCTATCAAAGAACTTACAGGCTGGTTGGGGGAAAACATACATAAAGAGACTATTTCAATATGATATGGCAAGTGTGGGCTAGAAGTACTCTTAGGGAACTACAGAAGCCCAGCTGATCTGGGCAGTTCAGGGAAGCTGTCTCTAAAAGCAGACACCTTGAAGGATAAGTTAAAGATAGAAAATGTATTCTGGATGGAGGGAATTGTATGAACAGAAATATAGGACATGAACTACTTGGCTGGTGCAGGGACTCACCAGTGTCTTGATAGAACCAGAGTGTAATTCCTGGACAGTTAGTGGGGAGGAATGAAGGTGGAGGACTATGTCATGGAGGCCTTGATTATTAGTCTTAGTCTTAGGAATTTGGTCTTGGAAAGCTTTAATCAGGGGAATGATATAATCGGATTTAAAGTTTACATATGTCACTTTGGCTGTGATAATGAGGAGCAGAGTTAAGGTGATTAGAAGCTTTTTGGAATTGCAGAAAGAACATACATTTTGAAATCCGACAGAGCTTGTTTACTAAAGAAAGCTATTTAACCTTGCTACATACCAAGTTTTATCCTCTAAAATATGGGAATAATGTTACCTATTTTGTAGAGTTTTGTGGATCCTTCTGGCACATAGAAAGTACTTAATAAATAAAATGCTATTATTATTGATAGTACTATTTGGTATCCTAATTAGAAGAATGGAAACTAATAGGAAGCTATTTCGTTAATACAAATATGGTCATGACAGGCAAAAAGACAAAAGCAGAGGAATTATGAAGACAGAAAATGTAATATTCATGTACTATTTGCATCCATATGAAAGGGCATCAAAGAATATGGCCCTTCAGGAAAAAGCTGAGGTATTTTTTCCAAGAAATTAGAAGAGGAGAGAAATTGGTTTAAGGTTAAGGATTTCCCGCACGACAGAAGTTGGAAAGGGGAACAGGTAGAAATGCTATGGGTTTAGGAAGGAAGGACATGGAGGTGAACTGCATAGAACTGAGATATCTGATCACAGATTTTGCTAACAAATTACCAATGGATGCTGCCACTAGGTGGGATTTAATAAATAATCGTTATTAATGATAACAACCTCCATCTAGTTTTTTGAATGTACAATTCACTCTTCTTCCTTTTTGCCTAAAGTGTCAAATAAAACATTCAGCTTTTTATTTCAAAGGATCCCTGAGTCCCTGTTTCTTTCTGTCCTGCTGACTTTTGCAACTGATGTAGGTCTTCGTAAGCTTCATAGATAGATAAAATTACCCCGGCATTTCCTAAATTCCTTGTACTTTAAACTGGCAATTGTAGTGAGTACAATGAGTAAACTGGTATATGATTAGTTTATATCTTCATTATGCTGAATGTTTCATATATGTTGCTCTTATCTATCCAACTACATGGTAAATTCCTTAAGAACAGCAACTCCAGAATTTTATTTTGCTATGCTCTGCCTGGCACATTGATAGAGTAGTAAATTCTTGTTGGATGACTGTTTCAGAAATGTTTTGAAGTAGGCATGTCACTTGTGAGAATTTTGCTCAGCAAATATTCTTCTGCTTCACAGTCTCAGAGTTTAAGCAGATAATTACATGGTAGCACTTGATTGCTAGAAGTAACAAAGGGTAGTGACTGAAAGTGCTAATCTATCTAGACAGTCAAAATCAAAAGTTTCCCCTATTCTCAGTGACTTAAGAGTTTCTTTTTTTTTTTTTTTAAGATATCCACAGAAACTGTGAAGGGTTTCCGTTTTTGTGTCTTTGTTCTTGTTATTAAATACGTGTTCTCACCTTTGAGAAAGGCCCATGAGAACTCAATACAGTATAATGCCTATATGTGAAATGAATGTTTTTTTATTTTTTGTAAGTGTGGAGGAGTTTTGATTACAGAATCCTTGATGGTTAAGCAGCTGGTGCCAGCACAAGAATACCTCAGTGTATTCTCTATGTGGCCCCTAACACCAAATGCAAACATTCATGATTCAGTATGTTTTCATTTTGACTGCCAACGTTGATCTGTTTCTTAATGTGTTACATCTAGACTTGGGCCTGGAAATGAGAATGGAATATTCTCTTCCTCATTTTTGTGTTTTTGTTCAGCTCTAATATCTGCAAAGCACTTGTGTATGTAATGATGCTTGGTATCATGAGAGTAGGCAGGTAGGTGTAACTTTGGCTGGATAGGAAAAAGCATGCACAACATATTTCACATAGTTTTCTGATTCCAGTTTGTTTTTGGAAATTATTCACTCTGTGGGATAGCTTAAAGACGTTATCACAGGGAAGAACATGGAGATAGTTCTATGTTGATAAAATAATTTGTGATGTGCAGCCATGAGTAAGCAAGTCAGGTGCAGAATCTTCACCTGCAGTCCTCCTCTTCCAGGAACATCTCCATGTCCTGCTTTGTATACCCTACTTTGAATCTACAGTAGGAGGAATTCCTAGGCAAATTGATAGTTATTTTAAAAATACCATTATGCATCCCTGTGCCCACTAACTTATCCTCGCATTTTTTCCCCCATGTACCGTAGAATCCTCCTAAATATTTGTAGCTATTGTAACCGGCATTAGAGATTTTGCTAGCTTAAAAAGAGGAATCAATATAATTGAGCCCTAGTTAACTTACTCATCCTTTATGAAATTATAATCATATTTTGTTATTAAAACAGGAACAGACTACACTGTTCTCTTGCCTTTTTTATTTCCAGAACACCACTTCCTCTGTACTTCACCAATACCCATAGTCTACCATACAGCCCCATGGCTGATAGGAAGAGAATTCTAGTCAGGCCAGTGTTTGCATAATGAGTTATTTGACTGTCTTTATTCAGTGACTCACTTTCTTGTAAAAGGTACCTGGGTTTGGTGAAGTAAATGTGGGCTTTTATAATAGCACAGAGTGTGGAGTAGGAATGGGGAGAGTGAGGAGGTCAGGGGTTTAGGTTATGTAATTGGTTTCCACAAAGTTGTTGCCACAATTTGGGAAGTGTAGATTGTCCTCATTATGTATCTGTCATGATGGCAATTTACATATACATTGTAATAAAAATATTTACTGTGTAACCAGAAGGAAGTAAGATCTGCATGTGTTTTCTATTTCATTACTGTTTGTCAGTTTTCATATTTAAGTCACTAGAAGAAAAAAATTGGGAGGAAGTTGGCAAGAATTTACTAATAGAAAAAAAAACTTGGGAGGGAAATTGGCAAGAAGTATGAAAAAACTTGGGAGGAAAGTAAGTAAAGAAATGAGTTAACAACTGTTCTGGAGACTAAGTTCCATCATGCAGATACCATATGACTAATTAAATTTGAATTTGACCTCTTGATCTCTAGGTATGATCAAAACTAATCTGGAAGAATTTGAAGCTTAACCTTTGGATGTTCAATCAACCACTGTAGGAGAATTTATGAATGTTCAGTTGGGAGAACTAAAAATAAAAAGGTGCCATAGGAACTAACATTTATATTCAGTAGTAGCAAAGATATAATGGGCATCTAAAACAGATATTTGGAACACTATGAACTATGTCCTCTAAACCAGAAAACCACACTAAATAACTGTACCTTCAACTATCTGCAATTTCTACTGATGGGTAATTAAGTTTGAAAGCACTGACACTTATTTACTGTAATATGAAGCAAGAACTTTTTTTTTTCTTAAATAAAACTATTGAACTAGAACCAAATAGGAATGCCATAGCATTTTGTAAACTAAATTTCTATTTCATTTCATTTGAACCCTGGAACTTAAAAATAAGTACTAGCTAGCATCTGCAGACAGAGAAGACCTGAATTGGTCATTGAATCCTCACTTTCTACTTAACTAGCATCAACTTTGTCCAGAGTTTGCAGTCAAAGGGAAAATGTGCTGAATTCTAAAAGTGTAAGCTAGGTCTTAGGAGTTAAGATCACAATCTGAAACTATTATCATGACAAATGAGTGTTTTTATGTCACTAAAATCAAAATAGCCCTAAGTCTGCTCCCCTCCCCCGCCCCATAAGATTTGGGTAAGTCAATGGGATAGTAGTATATGAGTGTAATCATAACTGTCTGGGACCAAGCTATTCCATGAATAATGAAATTAAGACATTTTAGCCAGGCCTTCATATTTAAAATACAACACAAAAAAATCATTAAGTTTTCCAAAGGTAAAAGCCAAATTGTATCATATATATACCTGATGTTTCAACCCTCTTGAAGAATTAGGATTCTGGACTCCGTGCTCTTACAGTTTTCCTTATTGAAGAGATGTCTAATTTGTGATCAAGAAAAGATCTTACACTTATTTTTAATAGAACCTTAGACACAGAAGGGACTTCAGAAATCTCTAACTAAATGTTAACATCTGCATATGGTTCTGGGCATCCCACCAGATTTCTGACTATAGACATAGGGAAATGTTTGTGAAGACCTTCAAAGGAAGGAAACCCTGTTATTTCTAAAAATTGAGTATAAGTATTCTCCAGATAAAACATTTCTTGAAATGGCAGATTGTATTACCATTATTATCTTTCAGAATCAAGTGTATAATACCTACTTTTCATTTATAAGGTTTAGTTAACCTTGATTCAGATTTGATAAATTAAAAGAATTGATTTCAACAAATATTTTTTGAGCTCCTACTATGAACACAGCAGTATGTTAGGCACTTAATACACTTGCTGCCTGCAAGTATATCAAGGGTCTCTGCCTGTAATGAGTTTATGACTTGCAGATATTTCAGGGGAGAAGATATATGCATTTATTAATTTAGTAAATATTTATGAGCATAAACATTGAACTAGGAACTGCTTCAAACTCTTGAAATATGTTGATGACCAACACATAATCCCTGTCCTCAAAGGGCTTTCATTACAGTGGAGAAAGTGAACAAGTAAAAACCAGTGCAGTTTTATAAGTTCTATGACATTGATTAATAGATTGTTCTTACGTAAGTATAGACAAGTAGCACTTCCTCGGGTTTTAGAAGGTCAGGGAAGGTTTCCCTAGAGGAATTGACATTTAGGCTGAGAGATGATGGATAAATAGGAGTCATCTGAGTGAAGAACATGGAGAACATTCCAGAAAGAGAACAGAATGTACAGGCATGGAGCCAAGAGAGGATATCATGTCGGAAAGCTATAGTCAGTTCTACGTGGCTGAGGTGTAGAATGAAATGAGTCTGGACCCAAGACAGCACTTGGTACTTTTGGGGAGCTATAGGTAGAGCAGTAAGGTTGAGGTCTGGAAAGGAAAAGGTATATGGTGAATGGGGAGAGGACAGTTATATCAAGAAGAACCTTATATGATACATTAAGGAAATTGAACTTTACTTTGAGGGCCATAGGACTCACTGAAGAGTTTTAAATTCAGGAGTGGTGATGTGGTTAGATTTGCATTTTGCAAAGATGTCTCTGACTGCAACATACAGTATGGATTATTGGAAGAATGGCAAGGCTGGTGGCAGAGAGATTGTTTAGGAGGCTATTGCTGTGACTCAGGTGATGATGACCTGCTGGGTAGGAGGTAGTAGGGAAAGAGAAGTTAGTCAGTTCCTGGGATAAGTAGAATATTGAATGGGTGGACTTAGTTTAGTATTCAGTGTAGGAAACGAGGAAAAGAGAGAAGTCAAAGATAATGCCAAGTTTTTTAAAAATTTAATTAATTTATTTTTTAAGAAAAATTTTCCAGCTTTATTGAAGTATAATTAACAAATAAAAATTGCGTATATATGGTATTTAGAATGTGATGTTTTGATGTATGTATATATTGCAGAATGATTACCACAATCAAGCTAATTAACAACCATCACTCCGTAGCTATCATTTTGTGTATGTGTGGTGAGAACATTAAGATCTATTCTCTTAGCAATTTTCAAGTGTAGAATACATTATTTTTTTCTCTTTTTTATTTTAATTTATTTTTTCCAGCAAATTATGGGGGTACAAATGTTAAGGTTACGTATATTTCCCTTGTCCCCCCTCCCCCCTCGAGTCAGAGCTTTAAGTGTGTCCATCCCCCAGTTGGTGCGCATCCGACTCATTATGTATGTATATACCCACTCCCTCCCCACCCTTCCTGCCCGACACCTGATAGATGTTATTCCTATATGTCCACTTATGTGTTAATCAGTTAATACCAATTTGCTGGTGAGTACATGTGGTGCTTATTTTTCCATTCTTGGGATACTTCACTTAATAGAATGGGTTCCAGCTCTAGCCAGGAAAATACAAGAGGTGCTATATCAGCATTGTTTCTTATAGCTGAATAGTACTCCATGGTATACATATACCACATTTTATTAATCCACTCATGTACTGATGGGCACTTTGGTTGTTTCTACATCTTTGCAATTGTGAATTGTGCTGCTACAAACATTCAAGTACAGGTGTCTTTTTTATACAGTGACTTTAGTTCTTTTGGGTAGATGCCCAGTCATGGGATTGCTGGATCATTATTATTAACTGTAGTCTCACTATGCTGTACAATAGATCTCCAACACTTATTCATACTGTCTAACTGAGACTTTGTACCCTTTGACCAACATCTCCCCATTCTCCTCCCCTCCCCATGCCATGTTTCTTTCTTAGGCAGTTGGGTGGATAGTTGGTACCATTTGTGGAGGCAGGTTGGTAGGGTGAAAACAATGTGCTCCATTTTGGAAGGGAACTTTTGAGGGGAACTGTCTGGGTCTAGAGCTTGGGAGAGATGTTTGGGCTAGAGTTGGACACGAGGGAGTCCTCAGCCTCGGGACTGAAGTCACAGGAGTGGATGATCTCACTGAAGGAGAGTGCAGTGCAAGAAGATTGAACTGAGGACAGATATGGAGGAATATCAATACTTGGGAGGTATGCAGAGAAAAGGGTGGCTGTGAAGGACACCAAGGTGGAGACTGAGGGCCAGGAGGGAACAAGTCCAGAAGAGTGTGATGTCATAGAAGGGAAGAAAAGAGTATATTTCAAGTGATAGAAAATGCTCAATAATGGCATCTGCTTTGGAGAGGTCAAGATTTATAAATGCCCACTGGATCAATTTCCTTAATTTTACAAAAACGTGTGCAAATGAATAGGAAAGAGATATCCAGTAGTAAAAAATGGGCAAAACATATGAGCAGACAATTAATTAAAAATGTTCAAAGCCATTTAACATATGAAAAAGTGCTCAATCTGATTCATAGTTAAAGAAAAATAAATTAAAACCACAATGAGCATGCCTAGATAATAATAGAAGGGAACCTGAGGAGAAGGAGCAGTTGAAGACTCAGTACAGAAGAGAAAAGGGATGTCTTATAGCACAAAGAGACAGAAACCATAGAGCATGTTTGGACAATGAGACTCAGACAGGTGAAATGCACCCTCTTCTGATTAAATGCACCCTCTTCTGATGAGGACGAATAAAGAGAAGACCTTGTGGTTGCAAATGTGAGTTAGAGTGTGATAGGCAGTTGAGGGAGTTCATATTCAGTCATTCATTCAAAATTGTTTATTGAGCTACTACATGTCAAGCATCATTCCAGAAACCAAGGACATGGTGATAAACCAAACAGTTCCTACTCTCAGCTTTCATTCTACTTAGAAAAGACATTATAAATAGGTAAGAAAAAATCAATAATACTTTTTTTACTGTTAAGTACAGTAAAAACAATAAAAAGAGGGTGATGTATAGAGTGCCAGAATGATTGCTTTCCTGGACCTCTTTATTCTCTCCTCTCCTGGTGTCCTAACTGCTCCTTCATCTGTGCTACCATTTCTCTTTATATTTCCCATGTAGTACTCATCACATTATTATTATAGAGTCATCTCCATGTCTTCCTGTGTCTATCTTCCTATTTCCCAGAAAAAAACAAGAAACAAAACCAAAAAAGAAGCAGAAAGACACAAGGTCTTCTCTTTCACTTTTGTGTTTCCTATAACTGGTGAAATCCAGTTCTCATACTGCACTTGAGCTGCAGAGGAATTTGGGAAGCCTAATGTTGAGTGTTCTAGCCTTGGGAGCACAGTAAAGTACCCTGGGAAGAAAGTAATTAGGTCTACAGTGTTCTGCACAGTTGCTTTTCTTTGTTGGGGATGTGTCATAACCAAAACAATATTTTAGAAAGATTCATGTAGTGTCAATATGCAATCTGGAGGGGAATAATGAAGATATTCTGGTCAGAAGTGTATAAAATATTGTTATTCCCACTTTAAAGAAAAATGGTGGAAAATTTAAGACTTGTTTAAGATCACATCTCATAATTGGTGGGACCAGAAATAGCATCCAAATCTTATGTATTTATCTTTTTGCTGTGCCCTGTTAGTGTTGCATATTAGAAAAGAAACTCTTATCTTATACTCTAATGACTTGTCCTTTGAACATCGCTGACTTTGTTAGAACTTTATGCTAGTTAATTTCACTGTAGTTATATTGGTATTATTAAACCATGAAGACTATAAATTTACCATTTGTAAAGGAGATTATGATAACAAAGATCAGTGAACTAATGATACTGAGAATTCTATGACATAGTTTTGAAAAATATTTGCAGGATATTTATTTTCATGTAAATGATGCTTTCAAGTTACCATAATCCTAAATAGTTGTATCTTGGGAAGACTGCCATTCTAAAACATTTGAAATTTAAATAAGTCAGGACATTTCTTTCCAGATCTTGTGTCAAATTATCTTCTCCTTTTTCCTCTCCCCTTGGGACAAAAATCTCTTCTTCATGCCTCATAACCTCAAATTTAAACTATGGAAGTCCAGGTAGGTGGGCAGTCAGTGCAGGGTAGGAAGTCTGTTCAGAGGAAGTTGAATAGCTCGTGTTCCAAAGTCAGCTCTTGAGAGAATAAGGATCATGGTAGGAACTTCAAAGGTAAAGCATGGCTAAGTATGAAGCCCATTTCCTAAGGTACTAAATGACAGAGCAGGAGATTTAGTTGCAAGGGACCTGGAAAACATGTTAATCCAGAGCAGGACCAAGTTCAAGATGACACAGAAATGTACCAGTGAATGAGGTATTGAGAAAAGAGTTCTTTTTCAGGGATTGGATCTATCCCAGCATTTTGGGTGGGCAAACCTAGAGGAGATAGTTACTGGATTAGCAGCTCCTAAATGCCAATTTCTTAGACCAATTGAATCAAAATCATCTAGAGAGCTTTCAGAAACTAGATTTTTAAGAGTCATTTGAGAGATTTCTAAATGTAGAGTCCAGAAATCTATAGTTAAATGAGTCTAAGGTAGAGCCAGAATAAGATAAATAAGATTCTTCATTTGTTTCAAGTATCTTTTCTAACTTTATTTCCATGGGGACATTTACTAAAAACACCTTAAATCACTGCACTCTACAGCTGTTCTTTTAAAAATACTTGAGTTATGAGTTTTCCATTACAAATATTGACCTATACACATACATAAATAAAACCTAAAGAGGCACAGAGTTATCAACAGAGTTACATATATACTCATAAGTTCATATACATATATAAAACTGAATATTTAACAAGAATCTAATATTAGTGACAAAAAACCTATAACATCTATTATATTAGTGCTTTTTATACTCTTGTTGGTTGAGTCCAGTAAAAGTTACATAGCAATTTGAGTTTTCTGCTATAAATTTGATCTGTATCTATCAGTGAAGGAAAATCTTTTTCATTTTTTAAGTTGACTAAAAGTTCTTCTCATGCTTTGTAAGCAGGGATTGACCTTTAACCAATACTTCTATTAATATATACTGCTATTTGTAATCATGTTTGGCTTAGGTCAACAAATAATGTTTTCAAATAAACAGAATCTCAGTTTTAATGTATGAATTCATTAGTGTCTAGTTTCTGCTATGGAAGTTTACCTCTGTTGATATATATCACATGGAGCTACACAGCACTCTCAGGTACATGCTCACATGTACAATAGCTATGTGCAAAAATGTTTAATTCATCCTTTCTCTCTCTCTCCATTACTTTCTTGGCTTTCTTACATTCTCTCACAGTCCCCACTCTTCCCTTCCTCTTTTTTCCCTACCCATTCCCTCTGCTCCCCCACACTGATTTTCTCCCCCCTCCTTCTTGCCCATTTTCTTTGTGCATAAAGCACAATCCATGTGCTTAGTAATTATTAAATATTAATAGCAGTGGCATTAACCACCCAATGATTCACTGTTAAAGACATGCTTTATTGAATGGCATTACCTCTGAAGCTCATGTTTCATTAACCCAAGCTTCTCATCCTCCTCCCTTACCACAAGCATCTGTAGTGTCAAGGTTGTTCTAAAGAGTGATAAGCCAGCCATAAAACAAGGTTTATGGTATTTTCCTATCTAGAAAGTCACAGGAAGCTCAAATGTACTCAGTAAATATTGCAAAATTACACAGAACCATTAAATGTAACACTCCACCCTTTCTTTAAAAAGTTCTCTCTCTCCCTCTAACACCCTATATCATTGACCTGTTGTATGTGCTAGTCAGAGTTAATGAGCTTTATATTAGCAATTCCTCCTTAATAACTCTGTTTGGTCCAGTTGAATAATGTTAGGGTGCTGAAGTTTAGTTACTTTAAAAAAAATTGTAAACATTTATGTGAAAAGTGTACACATCACATTGGGTATATTATATACTGCCTAATGATAAAACAAGTTAATCTTTATTGCACACTTATTGTAATTTTACTTTGACCCTCTCCAGTACTCTTTATCTAAGTATTTTTCAAGTGCTTTACAACCTCAAACAGGCCCAATGTGTTGTATGCACAGAATCTTTTGAAGTTGACAATTGCCTTTCTGACCAGCATGTTGTAAAGGAAGTCAGCCAGAAAAACAAGTATCTGGATGAGCAGCTCAAACACTAGTAGGCATAATAATCACAGGTTAACCTGCTGATAGATAGATTCCTGGACCCTGTCCGAATTCTCCTGAGTAAGAGAGTAGGTCTAGCATTTTTTAATAAGCTCCCCAGGTGATTCTGTTAATTGGTCCAAGGAACACATGTGAAGAGCTAATGATACAGGTATTTGAATTTATCTGTAGATAAACCATGCTGAGAAAATTATTAAAAATTGAAATTGAAATGGCAGTGGAGAATGGTTTGAAAGAAAGGTTTTCCAGGGTCTTTTTCAGAGCACTAATTGAACCAAATATTGAAAAGTTTATATTTTATTTAAGACTAAGGTTGTTTTTTTAAAAAGAATTCTATAGTTAATTTTTATGTAAGAGGTCAAATCATACCCAGTGTCTTAATTCCAATTAATGATTGTTGCCAACAATTTTGTGGATAACTCCAAGGGACTTTAAGGGAAGTTGCAGTGCAAGCAAAGAGAAATGGAATTTGTCTCTGTGTATAAGGGTTCTCTAAGCAGTACATACTCTCATGCTGCTTTTTAAAAACTCACGATAGCACCAAGTAGCATAACTCTTTTTCTGAATTAAACTTTCCCAGAAGGGAAAATCTGTGAAGGCTGAAAACCAACACCCTTAAGATAAATATATTGCCAGATTTGAGTGCCCTTAGTAATCAGCAAAGATAAATGTTTAACAGTGCATATAAAACAAAGTGTTTTATGTTAAATCAAATAGAGAAAGCCAAACACTAATAAAGAAATCTACAAATGAACAATAAACTATGTAATCAGAACAGGTACTCACATTAATAGCAGGACATTGGTATTACTAATGTATTTGGTTTTAAAATAATGAGTTTAATCACGATTCTCCTCAACTTACCTCCACTGTTTTGTTTCATTTCAGTCTCAGCAACTTCATATTAATTATGGTCACTGAGATATTTATTAAATTAAAGTTATCCAAATGTGCACATTTCCCTTCACAAATGATTGCAGTCCAGAAAAGGAGGCCAAATATACTGGCTCAGAACATCAAGATTTTAAGATGTAGGAATCTTTGATTTTCATACTTTTTAAAGATAATCTCTATCACTAGTGTCCATTCTAGACAGGAAACTTTCATGTGACAACATCCCTATTTCCTTAACTGCATTGTTAGGTACTTAGAAAATTCTAAATGGGATTTTTCACACCATCCTTCTCACCATCATTCTTCCACAAAACCTCAAGCTTCAGGCAATCACTACTGTGAATGTGACATGTACTTTCTCAATCCATTTAGATGAATTTATACCCATATGTACATATGGTTATCGATGAACAATGTTTAGTAATTTTGTGTGTAGGGAGCTTTAAAATTTATATAAATGGTATAATTTGTGCATATCATTCTTCAACTTGCTTTCTTACCTCCTATAACCATTTTGAGATCTAGCTATGCTGGGCTGATATGTAGAAATCTACTTCATTCTTTGTTAACCACTGTGTTGTACTATTAATTTGTCACATTTCATTTATTGTTTCTGCTACTGATGAACATTTAGATTGTTCCAGGATTTTACACAATACTGCAATGAAAATCTTTGAATATTCCTCCTTTGCACATAGGCAAGAGTTTTTCTGGTATATATATTTAACAGTTGAATTGCAAGGTCATAAGATATATATGCACATTTAAAATTTTACTAGATACAGCCAAATTGCACTTTAAGGTAGTTGTAGCTGTGCCAATTTACAGTCCTACCAGCCATTTACGAGAGTTCCCACTTCCTCATATATTTGAATGCTCTTGTTATCAGCAGACACTTTCATCTTTGCCATTGTGATTTGTAAATCAGAATCTCTGTTATTCTATCTCTATTGTTCTGATTTGCAGTTCCCCAATTACTTATGTGATGATACATATTTTCATGTTTGTTAACCATTGTGATTTCGTATCCTTTACCAATTTTTTTTGTTTTGTTTTTGGTAAGTTATTGTGGTGGCCATGAGATAGGCCTTGCAGACCATTGCTACAGGGAACGTAATTGAATGAGGGACTCAGTTGCTACGTATTATAATCCTTCACTGAGTTTGTCTTTAGACTTCTCTTTCCACATGAATGGATGAATATAGCAGGAATACTAAAGCAGATCTCTATTTGGGAGACATGAGACTTCTTTATTGGCTGATTTTTGGCTCACAAATGATTTTGCAAAACCTTCCTTAGACTGCACATGGGTCTATTATCTTCCATCCAATCTTCTATCCTTCTCTCCTTCACTCGGGGATTGGATTTGCATTGGAGTCTCACAGCCTTCCCTGCCTCCCTCCCTATTCCCTTTTATATAGGTACTTCTAATAAAATCCTTGCACATTTAATACCATTTTGGCATCTGCAACTTGGAGGACTTCAAGTAACACAGTTATAGATATTGCATTACCATCCTTTAGTGTGGTGTCTTTTGTTGTAGAGAGACTTTTATTTTTCATGTAATTTTATCTCCATTTTCCTTTAGAGCTTATACTTTTGTGTCTTTAAGACATCCTTTCTAACACCATAAATATATTTTTCTATATTCTCAATAGTTTTAAAGTTTCATGTTTTTACTTTTAAGACTACAAATAATTAGAATTAATTTTTATATATGATACGACTTAGGAATATAATTTGTTTTCCATATGGAAATCCATTTGTTTCAAGATAACTTTTTGAGTAGTTTGTCTTTTTCCTACAAATTGTCATTCTAACACTATTATTCTACGTTCCAACCTATACATGGGTTTGTTTATGGAATACAGTTGGCCCTTTGTATCTAAAAGTTTCACATCCATGGATTCAACTAACCATGTATTGAATATATTTAGGGGAAAAAAAGCGTCTGTACTGAACATATCCATACTCTTTTTTCAGTCATTATTTACTAAACAATATAGTATAACAACTATTTACATAGCTTTTACATTGTATTAGGTATTATAAGTAATTTAGACTTGAGTATCCATGGATATTGGTATCTGTGGGGAGTCCTGGAACCAATCACCCACAGATACTGAGGCACAACTGTATTTATTCTATCATCTGTTTATTTTCACATCATACCTACTTTTAAAATGATAATAACTTCATTATTTAACTTTATTTATTACTTAGGGTTAGAGAGTTTCCTCTGGTGAGGCATCATAGTATCTTAGCTGGCCATAAAGGCAAGTGAGGGCCAGGATCAGGAAGGTTGGACAGAGGAAGACACATGGATCTCCCATGCATGAAGCAAAATCTCAGCTCAAAAGTCAGTTCCTTCATTAAGTTGTCCTTTATATCCTCACTAGAATGTAGGCTCTTGAAATCAGAGGCTATCTCTTAACCATCTCTATGTTATCTAAAATACTTCACTCATTTCTTGGAACATACACAATAATTTAAGCCCATCCTGACTTCCAAAGCATAGAACAAATCAAAGTCCTCCCCTTGCCTTTGAGAACCTCACAGTCTTTGAGGGTAAAGATATGTGAACAGACAAGAAGTACATGGATGACACATAGGAACAGAAAGGCATGACTGTCAGGGGTCTAAACAGGGGTCCTCAAACTTTTTAAACAGGGGGCCAGTTCACTGTCCCTCAGACCATTGGAGAGTGTACACTGTGGGCCTGGGACGAGTCACTGCTAAGCAGGACAGGCAGCGGCGGCAAAAACACCCAGCAGGCCGAATAAATGTCCTCCTGGGCAGGCAGCATATGGCCCACGGGCTGTAGTTTGAGGATGCCTGGATTTATCTTCCAGAGAGACTGGAAGAGACTTTTCCAGAGGAAATTAAATTTTTATTGATCTTTAAGGAGTTTGCCAGATGAAGAAGTAGAAGACAGGCATTTTAGATAGAGGGAACAGGAGATACAAAAACATAGGATGATGAAAGGCATGGTAAATTAGGAGAACTATAAAACTTCAATGTGGCTACAGGGTAAGGTGGGTATGGAGGAGTGCTGGGATGTGAGACTGATGAAGTAAGCTGTGAAAAGTCTTGTATGCCAAAGTTTGGGCTTTATTCTGGAGTTCACATGGCTCCAATATTTTTTGTTTTATAGTGTTTTATTTTAAGCAGGGAGTGACATGATCAGCATGAATGAATGAACAACTTGAATTTTTAAAGTGGATCATAGAGTTTACTGTCTTTAAAGTTTTTCTTCAACCAAGCTATGCTTTATCAACTGAGAAAAAAAAATGGCTTTCCTATATTTTAGGGTCATGGGACATGATAAGCATTATTGATGAGTCAAGTGTTATTAAGTTATGTAACAGAATTGAAGACGAGAAATCTTTGGAAAGTGAGACAACTAAATTCTTATGAACTCCATATTTTCCACACATTTTTCTTTTTTGATAAGAAGTGGTAATGTTTACAGCAGCACAATTCACAGTGGCAAAGATGTGGAAACAACCCAAGTGCTCATCAATACGTGAGTGGATTAATAAAATGTGGAATATATATATACACACACACATATATATATCTCATGGAGTACTACTCAGCCATAAAAAGGGGAACTAGTACCTCTTGTATTAACCTGGATAGAGCTGGAGCCCATTCTTCTAAGTAAAGTGTCACAAGAATGGAAAAACAAACACCACATATATTCACCATTAAATTGGTACTAATTGATCAACACTTATGTGAACATATGGAATTAACATTCATCAGGGATCAGACAGGTGGGAGGAGGAAGGAGAGGATGGGTAAATTCACACCTAATAGGTGCGGTGCACACTGTGTAGGGGATGAACACACTTGTATCTTTGACTTGGATGGTACAAAGGCAATTTATGTGACCAAAGTGTTTGTACTCCAATATTCTGAAATTTAAAAATAGTGATAACCTAGTTGAACTAGTTACCACCTCATTCAGAAATAAAATAATCATCCCCTTTTACTTATGCAGTATACTCTGTTTATATTAGCACCATAATAGTGGATGATGGGGACCAAGATCTATGAATACATGCATATGTATGTATGTATGTATGTATAGCACCCACACATATATATACATATATACATGTGCTTGTATATGTAAATACATATATAAGCACATATATATATTCAAATGTATATACAAGTGTGTATAGTCATATCATTGTACAATTGACCTTTCAACAACACAGGTTTGAACTGCGAGCGTCCACTTATATGTGGATTTTCTTCCACTTCTGCCATCCCTGAGACAGCAAGACCAACCTCTCTCCTTCCTCCTCCTCAGCCTACTCAGGGTGAAGATTAAGATAAAGACCTTTATAATGACCCGCAAAGACCTTTATGATGATATACTTCTGCTTAATGAATAGTAAATATATTTTCTCTTCCTTATGATTTTCTTAATAACATTTTCTTTTCTCTGTCTTCCTTTTTTGGTAAGAATACGGTATAGAATACTTATACAAAATACATACTAATTGACTATGTTATCAGTACAGTTTCCAGTCAATGGTTAAGTTATTAGTAGTTAAGTTTTGGGAAGTCAAAAGTTATATGTAGATTTTTGACTGCACAGGGGTTAGCCCTTAACCCCCGTGTTTGTTGATTGGTCTTTTGGATAGCAACTGTGATAACCTCTGTCTAGATGTATTATGTTTGTAAATGAAAGTAACATTTTATAGATCATTAAAAATTATTGAGGAAGGCATTGATAAGGGTAAATTCTTGTCTGATGCTTGAAACATCTTCAATTTCCTATCAGTTTAGATCTCTTTTAAGTAACTCTGAAATTTCTCTTCTTAAGCTAAACTTAACACAATCAGATAACCAAATTAAGTTTCACTAATTAAGATAGCTAAAATTCTGTTAAAAATTTCAAGCTATATGTATAAGCCCTTCTAATGTCATTCTTCCTTCTCCCATTCAAACATTTTTTTGTTTTACATTTTCTTAGCTTCTTCAGATGCTTTAGTTCATCAAAGTTGCTATTGAAATGTCTCATTAAGCATGTTAGCTATATGATTAGATGGCTGGATAGTATATAAACATACATGTTTTTCAGAAACTCCCACCAGATTAAAAATGCCAATTGCTATCACATAGACTCCAGATAAGGAGGAACTGACAACTGAACCCTGACGACTATTATTTGTTCTAAATTTCTTCCCAAGGGGCCTGAAGAGAGTCACATCCACAAGCCAAACCAATGTATAAACTCAATGTATTGGTTCGTGATTTTGCCTGCAACTTCTATTTCCTGAAATGTACTTCTGCCTTTAAAAATCCTTACTTGTAAGCCATCGAGGAGTTTGGGTGTTAAGTATTAGCTGCCTGTTCTCCTCCTTGCTTGGTGCCATGCAATAAATGCCCTTTTCTTCTCCTGGTGGAGAAAAAAAAAAGATAAACATACAAAAATAGTTAGCTTTTATCTATACTAGCAAGAACCATTTAGAAATTAAAATGAAAAAGTAATAACTATTCAATTTGCAATAGTAGTAAAACATAAAATAATTAGGGATAAATCTAATAAGAAATTTATAGGACACATGATGGAAATCATAAACTCTTATTGAATAAAAAGAACTCTTATTAATTAAAAAAATAATTCAGGGCTGAATTAAGATCTGAAGTAATGGAAAGATTATGATTTTGATAAAATTTAGCATCTTAAAAATATGAATTCTATCCAGATATATGTACATTTAATAAAATTACAAATATATCTTAATGAGGTTGTTTTTGAAATTTCATTAAACTTAAATTTCATATAGGGAGGAAATATATAAAGTAGTTAAGAGTGTATGCTTTGTAGAAAGATTGCCTTCGTTGGAATCCTAGGTCCATCATCCATCTATTAGCTGTGTATCTGTGGAATGACATTCATCTTTTCTTAAACATGTGCTTAAAATATTGCCCAACAGGTAGTAAGCACTCAATATACATTAGCTATTATTATTTGTTATTATTGATATTGTTACATGGAAGACTAAATGACCAAAGAGAGCCAAGAAATTTATGACTAAGCCAATTATGCTTTATCAGATATTAAATCATACTTAGAGCTATTAAAAAACCAGCACCAAAAATTCCAACAGGGTATTAGTATAAGAATGGAAAAATGGATCAGAGGAACCAAACAGAGACTCCAAAAATACATCTTAGTAAATATGAGAATATGATAGATGATAGATGATATATAAATTCAGTAGAGAAATTATTCATTTAACAAATCATGCATGCTATCCAGTTATAAGAAAATGAGTTTAGATTCTTATCTCACACCACATATAAATATGTGGTGTTTATATTTTGAATATATTTTTAATTAAAATTATTAAATACATTTTTAATTGAAAAGAGAAATAAATATTTGAAAAGAAAATTTAGGATACTATATGTATAACCTGAAGATTGGCTAGTGCTTTTCAACAAATATGGGAATTTGTTACTTGGAGTACTATTTGGGGAAAAAAAACCCAAACATAGGAATTCTAATTTCAGATAGGTATAATCATTTCATGAAAAATTAATATTTTGCATATGATAGATGATCTATGGATAGTGAAAAGAGAAAAGGAAAATATTTTTAACATATGTGGCAGAAAATGTTAATATCTATAACATACAAAGAAAAATGAATTGGTAAGAAAAAGACAAAATCCAATAAAAGTCATTTCACAGGAGAACAGATTCTCATGGCCAGTAAATATTTAAACTTTCATCAATATTAAGGAAAATGCAAATTAAAATGGCAAATTAGCAAAAATTAAAGTGTGATCACATCTATTGATGGTGGTAATTGTGAGGAAAAGGGTACTCTCAAAACTTGGTGGTGGAAATATAACTCTTTTCAGTTGTTTTGTAAAGGAATCTGTTGGTATCTTTTTTTTATTTCAGCATATTATGGGGGTACAAATGTTGTTAAGGTTACATATA
>VBSM01003176.1:24807017-24818786 GCA_008086735.1 Cheirogaleus medius | reverse complement strand
AGTGCTAGCTTGCTGTCGTTTCTTAGAATTGAGTAATATTCCATTGTGAACATACACCAAATTGTAATAATCCACTCATGAATTGACGGGCACTTGGGTTGTTTCCACGTCCTTGCAATAGTAAATTGTGCTGCCATAAACATTCGGGTGCAGATGTCTTTAAAAATAAAGAAAACATATACCTTTGACCTAGCCATCCCATTCATGAGAATATATGCCTTAAAAATAAAATCAGAAAAGCATAGAAATTTATGTGCAATGATATTATTGGTAGGTTTTTTTTTCTTTTTTCTTTTGAGGAAGGGATAGCAAATGCCCAGGAAGATTACATAGCATCTCATAGAAGAATATGTGAATTATAAAATCTTACACTTCCCATCTAATCTAGTCCAGACTGCAAATAAATGTGAGCAAATAAATTCAAGCACAGAACTGCCTGAAAGTAGTTTGTATTGACCTTACTTTCTTATTATAGTATTTTGACGTTGACTCATCAAGAAGTTTACTGTGGTGTTAAATACTAAAATATTTATGTCTCTAGGTATTTTTTATTCAGTGGTATGTTAGTCAATTAGCAGAAAGTGTGGGGATTAAAAATATTCTTGTTTGTTGTTACTGCTAACATATTCTACTAGAAATTTCAAATCAACAATTATGTAGTCATCCTAAAAGCAAGATAAAATTTCTCAGAAAAAAAGAGCTTGCATCCTTTCCCTTGATTCTTTTATAATAAGGTAATAAGATGAGTAAAAATATCATAGCACAATTTAGCACTGTTATATAAAATTAACCGGCCATCTCCACAGTGGTAGTGCTTAGAAGGTGAGAAAAGAAGTCAATCTCCTGTTTGGGAACATCACGTATCTTTACCTCACTCTTAGGAATCTTGAGTTTTAGTTTGAAAGCACATGGCCACATACATAGCAATTTCAACAACAGTACGTCTGGCAAGGTCATGCAAACCAGGGAGTTGGGCTTCTGGTTCTAAGTCCGGTGCTTTTTCCATATGTTATTCCGTATACAGTCCTTATAGTAATATGCTAATAGAGGCTATGTGATTATGCCTTAAGAATTTGCTTTTCCTCTAATGGCAGAATGGGGCATAATATTGAATTGGGTTGATATTCTACTCAAGGCCAAAGAGAAATGAATGCCATATACAGATCATTGTTAAATGTCTCATTTTAAAATTCCAAGAGTCACCAGTGTTTGCGTGTCTATTATGGACCAATCCCTTTATATTAAGTTACTTCAAATTTTTACAACTGTTAAAAGAAGATACTATTATCCCCATTTTACACATGGAGAAGTAAGGTCCACAAGAGACTTGTCCAAAGCTATTTGTCCAGTAGTAGAGACAGATCTAGGAAACAGGTCATTTTTACTCTTTGGTCAATGTTGCTACTCATGTTTTCCATTTTGTTTAAAGTTTTATTTTAGAAGAAAAAATATTCCACTTGGATTGTCACATTTTATTTGATTGTTTTGTATTTAGTGAATTGCTTTATAAATGCCATTTCCTTAATTTTCATAGTTAGCACCCTTTATGAAATGCAAACTATTATTTGACCCAGCTTTTGGTTAGAGGAATTGAGTTATAGAGCTGTTAAGTAACTGAGATTTCACAATAAGCCTGACAGACCAGGGTTCAAATTCTAGATTTCATGTCATCCAATTCAATATTCGAGTTTTGTTACTTATTGAGCAACCACTATGAGCACAGTTTACATGACATCTGATAGCTCTCAAATTGAGTTTCACAAATATAATTCAAATTTCAACTCACCAGTGACTCAGGAGCAAGGACACTTGGATGCAGTTCTTTGTGGCATTTTCCCAGGGTACACACAACCTGGAAGCTCTTCCAAGTGTGGGGGAAGGTTTCACAGTGACAGATCCTAGTCTCTCTAAACTGGGCCAAGGAAGGAGAGTGCAGTAGCCATCTTCCCAGGCTTTCCTGGGACACTCCTGAGATGCAGGCTGTGTTTTACTGACTGAGAATGCTGAAAAGACCAGGCACTAGGGCACGGTAAGCTATCATAGGCACTCAAGATGAATATTGCCCTGAAAATAAGGAATCAGGGTAGCTTGTGGTTATAATTAAGCAGAGTTACATGGTACCAAGAAACCATCTAGCATTTCCTTACCCAAATCCCTCATTTTCTTAAGCATTTTTCCTTTTCCTCAACTAGCTTCAAGTTGGGATTTGAAAATGAACAGAACCGAAGGGAGTGCTGTTTCTGGTCCTCTTTGGAGGAATTTGATGTTGCACTATTAGATCTGAACAACATGCAAAGGCTGAGCTCACATGATGATCTTATGATTCTCTAATATTCGTTTCACTCTATTCATATGGGAAAAAAGGAAGAGAATACTTTATTTTCCTTCTCTCTCTCCCCTTATTTCCTTGATTTGTTTAAAATATCAACATTATAGACTTCTAAGAGAGAAATGTGGCTGAAACAACCTGTTATTTATTCTGTCTTGAGAAAATTGATGTAAACTGTAGTCTTTGGACATTTGTATTTAGTAGGAATATTTATTAAAGTGCATACTGTAGTTGCTTATCTTGCTCTTGACTTTTCTTATCTCTTTTGCTTTCCCATCCAAGTTCTAACCAGGTCCAATCCTGCTTCGCTTCCGAGATCAGATGAGATCGGGTGTGTTCAGGATGGTATGGCTGTAGATGTTGTTTCTTTTATTCTGCCAATATCTTCTTGCTTTTTTTTTTTTTTTTTACAGATATCTACTTCTCCTGACAATTATTCCTTTTCCATTTTTTCTCTCCTCTGTATACCTTTCGTCATTTCTTTTCTTATATGTACCTCTTTCTTTGTAACGTAATATTTGATTGATTTACCTTCCCCCTTCCTACCTCTCTTCCTTAATTCTATAAACCTTTTTATTAAATGCTTGCCCTGGATTAGGATTCTGCACCCTCTACATCTATAATCCATTCCCTACAGTTAACTGTGTCATAATCATACTATCTAGATAACTACTGATATTTTTATATTTAAAAAATATTTTAAAATTTTAACTGATTTAAATACAATGTTAAATTCAAATTTGAAAAAAAGGAATACTAGTAATTCCAGCAACCTCTAGCTTTTTAATAATGTATTAGAAAATTTGCCTCTTTTACAGAAGCCTGCACCTCAGTCTATTTGTATAAGGCAAATCATTCTTTCTCTTTTATTTTTCCTCCAAAAGACTTAGTTTTTAAAAGCAGAATGGGATTGGGAGAAAGAAAATATGGGGCAGGAGAGAAGAAATACACTTATGAGTTGTCTTGCTGATTACTGGGAAACAGGTACAGAGGATGGATGTATAAAACAGTGCAGTAAAGGCTTAAAAATGAAAATACTCCTGGGAATCAAGGACTATTTCTTATAAATTCTAATCTTTTACAATTCCTAGAATGGTTGGGGCCACAGAGATATTCATTAGCTGGGAGAAAGAATGACAGGAGAGGCAGAGTGGATGGGACTGTTAGCAGCCTCTGAGTGGAGGTTTTTCCAGGTTTTTGGTGATTGTTGGGAGAAAAAAATTTCAGGATGTAGCATGTAAGCCAAGAAAGTGACAACTTTTTTCATTGAAAGCAATGGCCAGGCATGGTGGCTTGCCTGTAATCCTAGCACTCTGGGAGGTCCAGGCAGGAGGATCGCTTGAGGTCAGGAGTTTGAGACCAGCCTGAGCAATAGCAAAACCCCTGTCTCTACTAAAATTAGAAAACTTAGCTGAGCATGGTGGTGCACGTCTATAGTCCTAGCTACTCAGGAGGCTGAGGCAGGAGGCTTGATTGAGCCCAGGAGTTTGAGGTTGCCATGAGCTAGGCTGATGCCATGATACTTTAGCCAGGGTGACAGGGTGACAAAAAAAAGAAAAAAGAAAAAAAAAAAAAGAAATCAAAGGTACACACTTAAGAAACGGAGCAGGCAGGCTCAAAAAGGACAGCTTTTGAAGTCTTACTAATTAAGAGGAGGAATATGCAAGGCTAAAGTGTTGGCTTTTACTAAGAATTTGGATAGTAATTTCTGGAATTGGATTCCTTCTCATTTTTATACTTTGTATGGTTGTCTCGGAACTGTCATGGTGATTTCAAGGGCAGAGAAATTTTAAAACCACAATGTAAATGGTGTTGTAATTATCCAAAGTTCATGTAAGGTGATAGAGATAGCTGACCAGCTGGTTGAAGCCAGTTTTTGTCTGTGGTTATCAGCCCCTCTAGTTAGCTTCTGCCTGAGGATTATTTACTTTAACTCCTGCACCCAATCTTCAAGCCCCTGTATCCAGTCTCAGCCCTGTCTCCTAGTCTCCTACTCTGACAGGAAAAGGGTGCAGGAATGAGGTGCTGAGGATGGATGAGGAAGAAAGCTGTGCTGGTTGGGAGGAGGGGCAAGAGAAATATGGAAAGGAGCTGCCTTGTACTTAGGGGTGTGAATAGTGTTCTTTTATTTATTTATTTTTCTACTAGGATTTTTTAAAATTCAGGATGTTATGGGGGTACAAACATTTCAGTTACATGAAATGCATTTTTGCCTAGCTCAAGCCGGGGCTACAAGCGTGTCCTTCTCCCATACAGTGAATAATGTTCTGTTAGTTTCTGTTATTACCGTGTTTATTCCTTTTCGGAAATTTACTTTTAAAAGGGTGAATTTAATTAGAGGGAAGTGTACTTTAGTATGCTGATGGCATTCGGGTTTGTGAAACAGGCCTATGGATGACCTATACACATTTATATACCCATAAATATATTTTACTTTTTGATATTTTATAATTCTTATTTAACAATCATGAATGAAATTTTAAAAATTAAAGAAAAATTTACATCTGGAATTTTAGCAATGTTGCTTCAACTACCTAAATAAATTACATTTGAAATAATTGAGATGCAATGTTCAAAATTTTACCTGTGGTTAAAGCAATAATGTGATATATGATTACATTTGAAGGAAGATACACCTTTTGAATTCAATATAATAAGGGTTCCTCTCTAATTTTCTATTTTTGATAATAGGATATCTCCAAGTTTGCAGAGAAAGACAATATAGTTCTTGGAGAAGGTGGAATCACACTGAGTGGAGGTCAACGAGCAAGAATTTCTTTAGCAAGGTGAATAATGGATTATTGGTCCAGTGAGCATTTGCTGGAAATATCATTCATGTAAAAAATTATAGATATTTCTCTATTGCTTTATACTGTCTTTCTGGAATTGAAAAATTCCTGAGGTTTTATTGCTAGTGAATTAAGAATCACCTTTAAGAACTACAGATAATGAAAAAAAAAAGAACTACAGATAATGATATAGTATTCAGACTTGATGATGGCTTTTTCAAGGTTCATGCCACTATTTTGGTGTATGTATACTTGTTTGCTTTATGGTATGGTTTACTACAAAATGGAAAACTCAGGGATTCTGCATAGTACAAGGAAAGAGAAGATGTGAATTTCTGCTAATTCCATCATGTATTCTCCTCTCTTCCCTCAGTGTACACACCTGCTTTGGCTTCTGTTTATTAGATAAACATACACTTCCAAATTTTTCAGCAAAATAATTTTGTAACAAAAATACTAAGACAGATGACGTCACATGGCTTAAAGTCTATAATCTCTAAAGTAGAATAAATAGGACAAGAGCATCTAACATTGAGGGGGTAGGAGGTACCTGGGTAGAGGCACTCTTGGTCCAAACATTTAGAAGCTGTCAAATAGACGTGCATATAGTTAAGTTACATCAAAAAGAGAACTCTGTGGTTAAACTGTAACTTTCAGTTTAAAAAATTATTGGTGACGTGGGATGTCAAATGTGCCTCAAATTTTATTTGAACAAAATTCTTCTCACTTTGTTGCCAAAGTTGTTAATAAGGAATAATATTCTCCTGCTAACATTTCTCCTGCTTCTAAAAACTGAGACAGAAAAACATGAGCTGAGCATCTGCAATTGCCTGTTCTGGGTGTGTGTGTGTGTGTGTGTGTGTGTATAATCTCAATCCCCACACAACCCTGAAAAGTAAGAATTGTTCCCCTCACTTTACAGAAGAGATCACAAGCTAATTGAGGCTGTTAAATGTTAACTTGCCAAAAGCTACACAAGGAAATGGTAGAGTTAAAATTTGAGCTGAGTCCTTTTGACTCTTTATACTAAACCATGCCTTGATCTTGCGGATCACTCTGTGAAGTAATAATTCAATAGATATGGATAATTTGCAGATAAGGTAATGACTTCTAAATAAATGGAAGTTGGTTATTTTATCTGTGAGCCAAAGTAAGACTTATCTTAAGTATTCCATTTCATATTTAGATAAGATATAGTGTATGTCTTGTAGACATCCCGTGTAGAATTGAGCTTGTATTTACCAGTTTAAGATTTGGTTTTATTGTAAGATGTTCACAGCTGGAGGTACTACTGAAAATAATTGTCTATTCTTGTTCTGATCAGAATGTGTAGTGTGTTGTCCAGTTTGGGATGATGAATATTTTATTTCTAATTTCATAAGAAACTAGTCTTAGATGTGAGGGAGAGAGAGAAGAACTAAGGGCAGGGGAAGAAAAACCTTGAGGGTATCTTTTGATGGAGTTCTGTATCTAGCTCTTACATGTTGACTTCAAAAATAAGTTATACCATAAGCGATCTTTTAGACTTAACTTTGACTTTTTGTCATTTCTGGTTTTTTAAATTACTTGTCTTAATTGCGTGCTAATTGATTACAGGTTTTTTTCCTAAAAAAGGTACCAAGAATTACATACATAAACACAGAATCCTATGTAGTTGGGATTGGAGTAGGGTTGCTAACAATCATACCTGAAACATTTAAATGTTGTGAAGAAATTATCTCATGTCCGTTAATATGGAAATTATAGCTTCATCTTATTAATGTTACAAGATTTTATTTGCTTATAAGATTTGATTTTTTTTAACTAAAAAAGTAAAATAATATGGCTATAAATTTTATTGTGATTTATTCATACTTTCCTTGTTTGGAACTTTTATGAATATGGTCAGTGACAAACTATAAGAAACAAAATGCAACATCAATTATAGAGTAGTGGCATTTGTTGTTAACATTTTGAAAAACATTTAAAAATACTTTCACATAAATGCTGCAATTTATTAGCTGTCTCTGACATTTCACAAGTTTGAAATAGTCTATTTCCTTCTTTGTTTCCTCACCAAATGCAAGATCTTTGAGGGCAGAGACTGTGTAATTTTTGCTTTTATATTGCCAGCACATAGCATGCTGCTTGGCTCTAAATAGAGACTATTGTTAAAACATTTTCTTTTCTTTTTTTTTAATGTAATATTTTAAAGTACATGATACGGTGCAGTTCAATTTGAAATTTTTGCCAGCTTATGCCACTTACAATTAGCAAAACCACTTCAGCAGTTCTTGGAGTGTTGTGGAAGCCACAGAAATCATCCACAACTTATCTCTTTATTTCCCATTTAAAAACATCTACCCCATTAAAGACACATGTATAAAAGAAATTTCTAATGGTACTACTTCTGCACTGTGTTACGAATAGGGTTATTGGATACAGTATGGATGTGGTGAACATACTGTAATGCATGTAATGAGTTGTTTAAAAAACTCATCTACAATAAATGACACAGTAAATAGTGAGGAAATCTAATTTAATTTCCATTTTCTTTTTAGAGCAGTATATAAAGATGCTGATTTGTACCTATTAGACTCTCCTTTTGGATACCTAGATGTTTTAACAGAAAAAGAAATATTTGAAAGGTATGTTCTTCGAATAACTTATAATGCATATGCTAAAAGAGAAGATAGAAAGACTATACCATCACAGACTGCACCTTGCCTCTTGAGAAGTACATCCACTGTTGTTGAGACTCAGTATAGCAGAATATGACACGGTATTTACTCAAATTGGACCTGCCCTTCAAGGCCAAGATTTAAGATCACTTCCATTAAAACCTTTTCTGGCTACCTCATGCTAGACCAATTTCTTCCATTGCTATGCTGTTGTAACAATCACTATCTATGTAGTTTTTACAGTCTTATTGCCTTGTGACATATATTATTTTCATTGGTTATACTTAAATTTTTGAAACTTTGTGTTAGTATTTTATTCAATCTCCTTCTTAGATAATAAACTTCTTAAGGAACTACACATGCTAAATGTTTTCATGGTTTAATGTAGCTGAATGCTGAGACGACTCAACTCCCTCAACAACTCTGTGGAAATCTCCTCCTCAGTCATACACAACTCAGGAGTCACATTTTCTTGGAGCTTCCATTAGGGCTCAATGCCTGTGAAGTTCCTAAGAGAAAAGTAGTTCACTAGAAGAATAGTCATTATACTCTCCTGGAAATAAAGATTTTAAGCAAGAAGGATATAAACATGTATGTGTATAAAATGGCTACATTGTTCCTAGAATTTAGTTACATCTAATACCCAAGATGCTATTTTTGTAAACCTGTGACTGTGATAAGTAACTTCTTAGCGATATAAACTTTGCTATGCTTACATGGTTGTGTTAGTATGTTACAGCTTCGGTCCCCACCCCCTGGCCCAAGGACCAGTACTGGTCCGTGGCCTGTTAGGAGCCGGGCCACACAGCAGGAGGTGACTGTGGGGAAGGGAGCAAAGTTTCATCTGTATTTACAGTCACTCCTCATTGCTCGCACCACTGCGTAAGCTCTGCCTCCTGTCAGATCAGCAGCAGCATTAGATTCTCATAGCAGCTCCAACTCTACTGTAAACTGCGCATACGAGGGATCTAGGTTGTGCACCCCTTATGAGAATCTAATGCCTGATGATCTAAGGTGGAGCTGAGGAGGTGATGCTAGCTCTGGGGGGTGGCTGCAAATACAGATTATCATTAGCAGAGTGGTTTGACTGCACAATAAATTTAATCGCTTGAATCATCCCCAAACCATTCCCCCACCCCTTGTGGAAAAATTATCTTCCATGAAACCAGTCCTTGGTGCCAAAAAGGTTGGGGACCACTGTGAGTATAATCTAGAATGGTGCCTCTTTCTATACAATATATAATGTTTTAGTGCCTGAAAAACCTAATCTACCTTACATGGTTCTAGTCATGATTTATTTCTAAACTAGAGGAAAATTTTATTAAAGGAGGGTCAAATTTATTATCCAGTTCTCAGTTGTAGTCTTTTTGTTTTTTGTTTTAACAAATCAGATTAGTCTTAATATAAGCTTTTGAGAACTAAATTGGTAGTCAACCTAAAATGTAAAAGGAAATTAATAGAAAATTTAAAGAACAAGAAAACTCTGACATTTAAAAACATGTGGAAACATAGACCTCTAGAGACCTTAAATATCATCTAACAGTTCCCTAATTATCTAGATGAATATACCAGGACCCAGAGGGTAAACAATTTGCTCAAAGTCAAAAATCTACTTAACATCAGAAATTTAGTTTCATTCTAGGTCTGTTAACATTCAACTTTACAACATAGCATGCTATTTCATGCTATAATAATTCATGAGATACCAAATTAATTACTATAGAGTATTTACTTGTAGAATCATTTTAAGTATAATAATAAAATTATATAATAGAGATTTTATACAATAAAATATTAATATAGTGCTAATATGTAGCACCTAATAAAGTGTTAATAAAATTAATATTTTATTTATATCTTTTTATATTCTTAAAGCTGTGTCTGTAAACTAATGGCTAACAAAACTAGGATTTTGGTCACTTCTAAAATGGAACATTTAAAGAAAGCTGACAAAATATTAATTTTACATGAAGGTAGCAGCTATTTTTATGGGACATTTTCTGAACTACAAAATCAACGGCCGGACTTTAGCTCAAAGCTCATGGGATATGATTCTTTCGACCAGTTTAGTGCAGAAAGAAGAAATTCAATCCTAACTGAGACCTTACGCCGTTTCTCATTAGAAGGAGATGCTGCTGTCTCCTGGAATGAAACAAAAAAACAATCCTTTAAACAGACTGGAGAGATTGGAGAAAAAAGGAAAAATTCTATTCTCAATTCAATCAACTCTTTAAGAAAATTTTCCGTTGTACAAAAGACTCCATTACAAATGAGTGGCATCGAGGAGGATCTGGATGAGCCTTCAGAGAGAAAGCTGTCCTTAGTTCCAGATTCTGAGCAGGGGGAGGCAATCCTGCCACGAAGCAATGTGATCAACACTGGCCCCACGTTTCAGGGACGAAGGAGGCAGTCTGTTCTGAACCTGATGACACATTCAGTTAACCAAGGTCAAAATATTCACCGACTAAACACAGCATCCACACGAAAAATGTCGATAGCCCCTCCAGCAAATCTGACTGAAATGGATATCTATTCAAGACGGTTATCTCAAGAAAGTAGCTTGGAAATAAGTGAAGAAATTAATGAAGAAGATTTAAAGGTATGTATAAATTATTTGTTTTTTTTTCCCTTCCACACAGTATAATTGAATAGAATGCAATATGTAATATGTAACAAACTTATACAAACTATGGTATTGGATGGGGTTTAAGATTCATAAAGTACAAAATCCATAAATTATATAAGCACCTGCAGAATATAAAACAATCAACTATTTACTTTTGCAATGAACATATCTCTTCCCATAAAATGTATTATAAGCCAAAGCAAGGGTTTAGTGTTGGGTCTTTTCATAGGCCAATGATAATCATTTCTATAAATTAGATAATCATAAATTAGAAAGCATCTGCTCTTTACTACTTGAGCCCTCTGTGGGATGAAGTGGAGTATAAATAAATATATAAACAAATAGTAGCCTCAGTTATTTAGAGACCAAGAAATATTTCTGTATTTAAGTAGCCTATTAAATATATAATGTATATAAGCATCTGGTCTCTTAATTGGACTAGCTCAGATACTTGTTTATACACCAGTCTTTCCCGAATTTAGTTAGTTTGGGCTTTTTTATCTTCCAAATTTGCTTTATGCATTAGGTTTCTGAAAAAGTTACTTTTAAAGAAGATATGTGAAGCTTAACATATACTAGTCCCAATTTTCAGACAGAAAGTCTGTTATATTAAGTTTTAAGAATAAAATGCTTTAAAAAATTTTTTTTAAACAAGAAGCAATATAAAAAGAAGAGAGTTTTTATTGTTTTTTACTAGAAAACTTAAACACCTTGGATGAAGTGAACTGTGGGCAGAGTTGTAGTGAATTGATATGTTTAAGAGCATAGATCATTTAAGAGTATCGTGAACTTTGTCAAGTTACAAGTCATTTAACTTCTCTAGGCCAAAGTTTCCTCCTTTGTGAAATGATGGAATAGAATAGGTGATCCCCAAAACCATAATTTCAGTATGTCTATAACTTTAAAAAGATTTCCTAAAGGGTAATTCATCTACATGGCTTACTATCAACCTAAATGAATATCTCAAAACTGAACTTATAAATTTAGTTGTAAAGACTGATCCTCTTAACTAATAATAGTTACTATTTATTGATTGCCTCTAGTGCCAGTAAGCATATATTTTAGTCACCACAACTACCCTGGAAGTTATGTATCATTATTTCAAATTTACAGACAAGGAAACTGAAGTTCAGAGAAATTCAGCGACGTGCTCAAATTGAAGCAGCTCCTAACATGTCAGTGGTGGAGCCTGATTCAAATCTAGATCTATCTGACTCCAAAAAATTGTACTCCTAACTATTGCCCTACATTCCAATTCCATAGGACCCTATCTTTTTTTTTTGGAGACAGAGTCTCATTCTTGTTGCCCCAGCTAGAGTGCTGTGGTGTCAGTCTAGCTCACAGCAACCTCAAACTCCTGGGCTC
>VBSM01003176.1:24760083-24806917 GCA_008086735.1 Cheirogaleus medius | reverse complement strand
CCTCCCGCCTCGGCCTCCCAGAGTGCTAGGATTACATGCGTGAGCCACCACGCCAGGCCAATGATTTGTATTTTTTAAAGTTCATTGAGCTCCAAGTAATTATTAATACATCCATTTATTTCAACACATTCAAAATAAAATGGCATAGTAGCATGAAACTGTATTGTCTCATGTAATAACCATGATTCTTTTTGACAGGAGTGCTTTTTTGATGATGCAGAGAACATACCAGCAGTGACTACTTGGAACACGTACCTTCGATACATTACTGTCCACAAGAGCTTAATTTTTGTACTAATTTGGTGCTTAGTTATTTTTCTGGCTGAGGTAAGAATATTCTGTTATAAAATATTACTTTGAGTTAATGTTAAATTAAAAATAGTTTGGAAGGATGTATACACATATAAGTATATATATGTATGCATGTAATTTTATAATGTATAATAATAGAGTTCATATAGTTTTAGCATCTAAAAATCAATAATTGGAATCACTGTTGATTTTTTATTATTTCATACATAGCACATAAAATATGCTTTTATTTTTGTTTCCAGTTATCTAAAGGGTGCAACTTTTAAAAAATATGAAGTGTTTTGATAGATTTTAATAAATTTAAGAGATTCAAAAGCTCAGAGTAGAAGGCCTTTATTTACATTGAAATCAAACACTGAAAATAATTCTGTACTAAATTTAAATTCATTTGACTATAGATATTTAATTATTAAATATGTAAGTTATGACTATGTAAATATTTCCTCACAAAATGAGATAAATATATATCAGTGGCTTAGGAATCATTTTAGATAAACCTTTCAGAGATTCAAGTCACCTATTTGCTTACAGAAATTTTGTTGTCTTCCATGTCACCACTGTGGTTTTTTTGCCACACTTCTGCTGTCCTTTACATCACCGAGTTAAAGAAAAGGGGGGCTGCAAATAGCACAGTGGGCCACAAGTTCAGTTCCTCATCAGCACAGGGGGTTCCTGAAGCTGGGCGGTGGGTGAGGCTTTCCTCTGGATCAGGAGCAGCCACATCCATGCCTACAGGGCCTGGCAGGGAGCATCACTAGGTGCAGTAGCCAGGAGGCTGAATAGAGAGCATTTGCTCACCAGTTGTCTAAAGGGGGCACCTGTCACTCAGCACCAGCCAATGCCTTGCCCTAAAGGAATTGGGATCATTCTGGCCAAATCGTCTTATTTATCAAGATGAGATAGAGATCCAGATTTTTCTGTAAATTTTTCTCATTTTAAAATATGGGTAATTAAGTAAAAATAAATGAACAAAAGCTACGTGGGCACAACAAAACACATCTGTGGGTTGGATTCAGCCTGTGAATGGTTACTGCAGGTATTTATTCCAGAGGACACCCCAGATATGTCCTAATATAAAACCTAAATCTAACCTAAAGGCCCGTGCTGCCTTCAGGGAAGAAATGACCCAGGTGAAGAACTGCCTGTCCTGAGGAAGTATAAACTGAAACCCAATAACTATACATTTTTCCTATTGTTAAGCTATTTCTAACCTCAATTAAGAAGGCTTTATAAAGTATCATCATTCCTCTGTGATCAAGAAATATAGTGTTAAATATCTAAATGTATGTACCAAAAAGTTGTACATACTACGTCAATAAACTATTGGTTTCCATTTGATCTTTGAGTTTTAGTAGTATCAGTTGTTTGCCCTGCTGCTATAAATTTACAAACCAAATGGAGGCTTGATGCAAGATGCAGTAAGTAGCATAGTGTCAACTCTGGAATCAGACTACACTGGATGTGAGCTCTAACTCAGTCTTATTAACACTATGAAACTTAGCAAGTTTGTTAACCTTTCTAAGTAGCAGCTTCATAGGCATTTTGTGGTTAAAGAGCCATTGTGATTACAAAGCACTTAATGTAGGGCTTGGTGCATGGTTAGCAATGCTAATTGCTGTTATTAATATCTCTAATGTCATATCATTATTACAAAGCTTAAGACAGTTTGAGGTGAATGAGTCCATAACAGTGATACAAGGGAAAGTTCAATTATTCCTTTTACACTTTAACAAAAATGTGAGGTTGGGTAATTTGACACTCTTACATGAGTAATAAATATTGAATTGAAATGCATTTCGATTTTACCTTATTAATCTCTGCCAGTCTTGCCAAATAACCAACATTAATGTACATAAAACCCAGCCTGTGCCTCATTTAATCTCACCCAGCCCTTTACAATTGTTAATTATTTGAACCTCATTGAAAGATTACGTTAGTTGATTGTCTTCAACTTATATAAGAAAAAAGGGTCATATCTGATTGTGGTAGTGATTTCTGTTAATTTATAGGATCTTTGTCTCATGCAGCTACATAGAGTTGAACTTTTCTACCTTTCAAAAGGGTATATAATAAATAATTGACTATTGAGCTGCTACACATGTGTACAATATTATTGGCTCACTTAAGAGGAAGACAATAGTTCTTTAGGGCAAGAAACTAAATTACAGCAGAGGATGTAAATGCTATATATCTACTCATTATTAGTTGAACCCTCACACATATTCCAAAAAAAATCATCTTTTTAATGGACAAAACAGTTGATAATGCCCTTTTCTGGGCAAGAAATAATATAATAAATGATGAGCCTTAGTGGCCAATATCCTGTAGGCCTTGCCAATTAATTGGCTCTTAAAATTTTGAATAACAAAATTTGGTAATAGTAGAAAATAGTAAGTTTTTAAATTATGTGCACAAATATGCAACTAAACAATTCATTCACTGGTGTTCACAATTCTATTACTTCCTTTGAATCCAAATTTATTTAGTTTTTCTTTTAGACTAAGCTCCTCTTTTAATACCAGTGTGCCCATTTCTCATTACCATTAAAATATCTCATTGGTACTTCACATTGTGGTACAGGTGCTAATCCAGGATGATGGTTTAGTTCTTTTAAGCCCTGTTTAGAACCTCATACTCATGATCAGAGAACCTAAAGAAAGGTTAAGATTCATTTCTTTCTTGTGAAAATGATTTATCTATTTTTAGTTTTCATAAGGGTTGTATTTCAATTTAGATTTATGTTTTTATAGAGTAGGTTCAATATGCTTCCCTTTTGCAATATGAAATACTTAGTCATTTTAAAATTTCTTTAAAGTTGCTAAACTGAGAAAATTAGTTTATTCACTTCATTATCATTTACCATTAATATGTCATTTTGAAAAGGGAGTCAGTCTACCTTTGTCTTTTTGTACCATTTCCCTTCACTCCATAGGGCAATATCTTCTGTAAGTTCTTGGATATTAGCACCAAGAAAATAGGAATAACGTTTCTATGTTAGTTTCTAGTACTCCTGCTTGGCAGTGTGTCATTGATTAGATAGAGAAGAAATGCAAGTAATAAAATTAGGAGGCAGTTTCCTGGTTCCTTTAAAAATAACCAGAGGGTATTGTTGTTAATGAAGTATCCAAAGATCCTGTTTAATGCTTTCATTCTATGATTTTTAAGAATGTTTCAGAGAACTGTTGTATCCTATTTCTTTATGATTACCATTCTGTTTGCTCATGAGGAATCCCTGAGTGGCTTTATATTATTAGTACACTGGAGATGTATATTCTGTAATACTAGTACTGCTATTGACTAATAGTAATCCTTTTAGGACAGCTTTACTTAGCATGCAGAGGTCTATGTTTTAGGCCATGATTTGACTTGTGAAGCATTGAAATCTGTATATTAAGTATGCTGTTTTCTATGTGATATGGAATGGTGTTTAAAACCCCCAGAAAATGGAAAATAAAGATCTTTTTAGTTTTCTCCCTTAATCATCTAGAATTGTTACTCTCCAATAAATTACATGAACTTTATAACCTCAAAACTTTCTGGAAACAAAATCCTGGAACTTGCTTACTCAGTTGTTTCTATATGCTTCAAATATTTTTAGTAAAGTCATTACATCAAGTCCTTGAAAATGTTTTTGTTTTAGTCAATAAACCATGTGGATAGAGCCAGGAAATAACTTTATATTTCAATGACTAGACCAGTTCTTTAGAAAACTGCTTTGGTTATTGTTCCATTAGTGAATATTAGAAAGTATTTATTCCTGAGAATTACATTCAAAGAATGTCGACAATGCAAGCATTATTGACATTTCTTTAATTGGAGCAAAGGGGAAATATAATAACCAAAGATGATGATAACCAAATAATCAAAGAGTGACTCAGAACATATACTCTTATCTAGGATCTTGAGTAATTTGATTAGTCTTAAGAAATAGTAAGACATTTATACTGTAACAAAGACTTTTGAAATAGCTAGATTATTGCTTAGTTTATCATTTTGAATTTACTTGAATTTCTTTGAATTTCAAGAAAACAAGGATAATTTTTCTCTTTATTGATAAAGTGTGTGGAGACTATGTGTATAATGAAGAAAAATAGGAAAGTGAGAATAATGTCATTGAATTTTTTATCATTATACTTCTATCTGATATATGAACTTAAATAAAACTTAAATAGCTCTTTAAAGTATAGCGCTTCCTAATGTAATTTCTTCATGAATCTAAATGTTCCCCATAAGTTTTTATATAGTACTTCTAAATATTTAAGGTAAATTCAAGTATGAAATAAGACTTGTAGATATCTTATTCCAAGCATATTTGTTTCTCCCCTATTTACTTTTATTCTGTGTTCATTTCCAAAATCATTTTACTTGCAATTGCTTGTTTTTTCTATTTAATTTTCTGGTAAAGTCATAAATGGGCTAATTATATAATTTCAGAGTCATTTCTACTATTACAATCATGATGGCATCAATACAAGATTAAATTTCTCTGAAGGAGAATGGAATGCCAAATTGAAATAGAACAGAGCACAGAAGATTTAAATATTAAAAGGACTGTAAAAATCACAGTTAAATATTTTTTGTTTAGTTATGGTATAGCATATTTCTCCCTTAGCCAAATATTTCCACCTTGAGAAAGCTCAAAGTCCTAAGTAATTCTAGTACCAGTAATGTCTGTTTTAACATAAATGTACCTTATCTTTATTCATAAACTGTGAATTTTTATACTGTTGAAACTTTTAGTTCATTTTTAAAATATTAATCTTACCTTTTTCAATAATTAATTGTCCTCCCAGGTATTAGTCCCTCATAATCATTGAACAACAAATGAAATTATTTATAACAACTAGATAGACTAGTTATCTGCCAGCATGCTGAAATTAGTCCTTTTATAAAAGGCACAGTTTATTATTTAATACATTTAGCTATAATCTTAGCTCTCCTGAAGTTCAATGTATAGTTCCTGTTGAATTAAGGGGAGAAATGGCAAAGTATTTACTTAAGTGAAATTTGAACTCCATTGACTTAATATGTTCTCAGCACAAATAATAGTACTTAGTACAATTACTGTAGCTGCTGGACTTAGGAAAGCAAAGCAAAGGAAATAAAGTCGTATGTACTTTGATCTTGGTCATGGTGAATTTAGAGGTGGATGTGGGAGGAATAGGTAAAGATGTTAGAAAAAAAACAACTGTGTATTGTCCCGTTCCAGGTGGCTGTTTCTTTGGTCCTGTTGTGGCTACTTGGAAAGTGAGTATTCTATGTTCTATTATGGATTGTTTTGTTTCCACTGATTATTATTAAATATTGTAATATCCAGGGTGTTACATTTTACCCTCGTCTTAAGGTAGGGAAAAAGAAGTTATTTTGTTTAGGTAGTGAGCATGTGCAGTTCTTGCTTCTCTTTGTCAATTTCTAAATAATTTAGTTGCATTCAGTTTCCATGAAATGCAATAAAAACATTTGAAACAACATTATATATTTAGTATTTTATGTGAATGTTTTAATCTAATAAAGATCAATTTTATCTATTTCAATGGTGAGAAAATGAAAACTTAATTTACTTTCTTGCAGTAGTAAGTTTTTGAGATTAAGGGCACAAACTCTGTTAATGTAATATATTGTGTTTCTTTAGACTCAAATTTAATTTCATTGACATGTATTGGAAATTCAGTAGCCAAATCAGGTTGCCAAATAACAATTTCCTTTTTGTTTTACAGCGCCCCTGCTTACAACAAAGGGAATAGTACTACAAGTGCAAATAGCAGCTATGTAGTGATTATCACCAGCACCAGCGCCTATTATATGTTTTACATTTACGTGGGAGTAGCTGACACTTTGCTTGCTCTGGGATTCTTCAGGGGTCTACCACTCGTGCATACTCTCATCACAGTGTCAAAAATTTTACACCACAAAATGTTACATTCTGTTCTTCGAGCACCTATGTCAACCCTCAACACATTAAAAGCAGGTACTTGACTAGGTATACAAAATGAAACCGCTGATCCACCATCATTAGGGCCTGTGGTTTAATAGGTTCTCTAGCAGAGGTGCTGGCTTTTGCACAGAGGCATCTGCCTTCTGTTGAGCCTTTCTTATGACTGGCATGTACATCCCTCAGATATTATAGGTTATCATATACTGTTGCTCCTGATATTTCTGTATTAGCTAATTAGAATATCTCAGTTTATAAGACTATGATGTTGGTGGGACTGAAGCAGCACAAACAGGCCCTTGTGGCTTAATTGTACTTCTCTTTTTGGATATTTGGTCTAGCCTTCTTGTAGGCATCTTGTTGCCAATGTATAGTATTGTTCAAAAGAGGAGGAGAGCTGAAGTGATCAAGGAAAATATAAAAATCATCTAAAGTCTTTTTATGGAGTAGAATAATTTAGTTTAATGTTAACTGTTCAAAGTTACATGGGAGGGATACCAAATGTATTTTAAAACTAATTTTGATGCCATTTTATTTGAAGTCACAGAAAGTAACAATAGTGGAGTTACTAAAATATTTTTAAAGTAAGGGTAATGAGGTACTTTGAAATTAATCAATTTCATCGATTCCATGTTGGAGAAATTTACCTTTGACTCTGAGGTTAGTAAGGATTCCCCCAAGGTTATTTTTTGTTTTTGTTTTTTTTACAGCAATCTGTTGAGCACTTACTCTGTGAGGGAGAGGTATATAAAGATGAATAAGGCAGAGTTTTTGCCCTTGAGGGGAGGAGGTGAACAGAGAAACATTTGATTGTAAAGCAAAGAATAAATTCCAAGATTGAGATTTTTAGAGTAATTTGCATCTTAAAAGTATCTCAAAATAAGAAATACCTATCATTTTTTCTGGGTAATAAATTTATTCTGATGCCCTTATGTGTTGCTGAAGTCTTGCCTCATTTGAGTATACTCATCGCTATCCTCTGTTTTACAGTTTTATTTTTATTTGTTTTTACTTTTAAAAATATTTTGTAGAGATGGGGGTCTCATTATGTTGTCCAGGCTTGCCTGCAACTCCTGGCCTCAAGTGATCCTCCCACCTCAGCCCCCCAAAGTGCTGGGATTACAGGTGTAAGCCACTGCACCTGGCCCATCTTCTGTATTAGATAAGAATTTTAGATATGAGGGGATGTCCAATTAACTTGATCTAATGATTTCAGTTTTTACGGAAATCTGAGACCCAGAGAAGGCAGGGGATTTGCCTGAGTTTTTGGTAGAGTCAGAAATGGGCCATGAGATACAGTGGAAAAAATATGAGCGTTGCTTGAGGCTTGGCTTAGCTTCTTAAGAGCAGTGATCTTGGGCAAGTGACTCTTCTGATCTTTGGCCTCTTCACCTGTAAAGTAGGGAAAAGAATAATTATCTCAGAGGATCTTTGTGGGAATGAAACAAGGCAATTTACAGGCCTGTTACATAGCCAGCCAAGTAAATATTAGTTCCTCATTGTCATTCCCATCTGTGGGGTATTGCTACCACAGGGGGTGCACTTGCCATTCCACCTGTTTACTTTTCTGAGCTCCTCATTTCCTTAAACCCTGCTCATGGTTGGTTCTGAACCAAACTTCTCTCTTTCGTGTTTAAATGATCACTGTTCATTTCATTTTTCTACTTTGTTTTACTTGCCAAACACTCATCCACTTTGTAGGATGATTCTTAGACATCTCTATGTTTTTGTATTCTTCCTTATTTATGTTCCTGCGAACTCAAATAGCGAGATGATCTTATCACATCTGTATGTCCTTTCCCTCCCCCTCCCCACCCTCATTTCTGTATGCAAGGATTATGCTTTCTTTTCAAAACTATCTCTGTTACCAATTTGTAGTTCATTTATTCTCACTGTTTCCTAGATAGTCTCTGCTATATTTGGTAGCAACCAATGCTTCCTTGCCTTCTATGTGCACTTGTAACCTGTCTCAGGTGTGCCATTCTGCAATTGTACATTGATCTTGATTTTTTCTATTTGTCTGATTTTCCTATGTCACTTTAAAATGATCTTAAGTGACACAGACACATAATAGGTGCTCAGCGAAGTATATTGGATGGATAAAAGTGTAAATGTGTATTTTGACAGAACACTACCATTAGAAATATAATAAGCACCACAATGATTTTTTTTCCACCAAAGCAAACTCTCATTTTCTAAACACTATTTATAAATACTATGTGCTAATTTTTTTGATTTAGGAAAACACATACAAATATGTTTAATTAACTGTGCTAAAGAACATATTATCAATAAATATGTATTAAATGAATTCCTACATATTAGGCTTTTTGCTTGGGGCTGTAGGTGAAACAAAGCAAATGTGGCATGATCTCATTAACCTCTAGCAATTTACAATACAGAAAAAGAGATAGGACATGTACATAAGTGACTACAATATAAGACATGCATGTAGTCATTATAACACAGAGGTACAAACAAGATGTATTAAGTATGTCCAGAGGAGGAAGAGATTAATTCCAGCTGGAGCAAACACTGTTGCTTCCTTCCATGAGGGGCATTTGAGTTGGAAGAGGGAGGACACATAGATTTTGACAGCATAGATGAGGGGAAAGGGTTTTCAGGCAGCGGGAACCACGTGGGGAAGGCAGAGAGGTAGGAGAGTGCAGAATGTGTTTAAAGAATAGAACACATGGCTGAAACAGGATATTTGAGTAGAGGAAGCTTGTACTAGCTAGGTGGTTTAAGACCACATTATGGAAGGCATTAAATATTAAACTAGGAATTTTGGACTTTATCCTGAAGTTAGTGGGGGGTGAATGATAAGATTCAGTATCACTTTGTTTGTACAGAATTATGTTATACTTTATCTAATTGTATGTTTAACTCCTCTCTAGACAATGAATTCCTAAGGGCAAGGAGCATGGCTTATTCACCCTTGCTATCTCAGTGCCTAGCATTGTGCTTGGCACATAGTAGACACTCTGTATATAATTTTTTCATTGAAGCAACAAACTATCAGACTTATAAATGTGAGTCTGGAATTTAGAAGATAGGCTTTAGATTGTAAATGAAGAAGGTAGAAAGAGAATATGGTAAAGGAGATCTAGGTAGTAGGCAGGCAGGAATTCTGAAGAGGTAATAGTAGGATGAGTACTCATTCTTGACATAATTTATAATAAAGGCTCTATTACAAATATTAATTTTTTATTTGAATCTTATGGGAATCTGTATTTTATGAAAGTTTAAAAGTAGGAGACAATAAATTGAACATATACTCAGAATCTTTAGACAGAACTAAAATTTTCTAAATCCTTATTTATCTGATTGCATGCTAATTCTTATTTGAGTTCTGGATGCTTCTTTGATCCAAATTTGGTATTGGATATATTGATAAGAGTTTTTAAAATTACTAGTTCTTGAGAAATTTATCTTCTTTTTATATTATAGGTGGGATTCTTAATAGATTCTCCAAAGATATAGCAATCTTGGATGATCTTCTGCCTCTTACCATATTTGACTTCATCCAGGTTTGTAAAAATAACTATTATTAAGTATCTTTGCATTTTTTATATTTTTTAATAATTACAAAAAGAAGGAGATGAGGTTTTGTTCATTTTTCCTTGGATTGAGAGTTCAGGTCCTGTCTATTATATAAATTTTGTGAATATCTAAAGTTTTCCAACTAGGCATAGATTTAGTAAATTTAGTAATAAGTCAGAAACTGTATATCCCCCAAACTTGAGGCAATCCCACATTTAAACATAATAACAAGTATCCACTCTGGAGTGATTTGGGAGGCACAAAAGACCATCTTCCCCCAACTCACTGGCCAAAAACTGACATCTGGTATGGGCATCACTATTTGATGGAAACCTACCTACCTCCAAAAGGCCCATGCTAAAATGAAGATGGATTCCCTGGGTGGGTTACACTTGAAACCAGCCTCACCCATGAAAACAGATTAGTTAGCACAGATTAGTTAGCCAGTTCCCCCACAGGATGGTCCATAATGAAGGGACACAAGTAAAGATATGTTTTTGTATAGGCGAGAGGGGAAAGAAAAATTCAGGGTTATATGAGCGCTACCCCTGAGTGATGGATGTGAATAGGCCTGTAGGGCAGCCTGGCTGTGAGGTGACTCTCTGTGGTAGGGTGACTGACTGGTGGTGACAGACAGTGGAGAAGGAAAAAAGTGGGGGGATGAAAGTGACCTTCAGGATAGGCATTAGGATTCCATGAGTGGCAGGACTTAAGGAGTGTTATGAGTTGCTAACCTTGACTGTTGGACTAGGTTTAAGCACAGCTTCCTGTCTGGTTCAGGGTGAGCTCCAGAGACCAAATGCCACAGTCTCAATGATCTTTTTGGAGAAACAGTTGAAATGAGTCATTCTCCCCTCATGCTCCTTCCCCACTCCTGCAAGATAATAATACTGTATTTCATAGACCTTACAAAGCAAAATGAGGACTACCACATATGTGTGTATACACAACTAACGTTGGCAGGTGCAGAAAAACCAGACTGTCAGTTTGTCCCTTCTGAAATGATTGACACAATCAAATATATTTACTGTTCCAAGTGAACTTTAGCATTTTGGGTTTCCTTCAGTTGTTCTGTTTAAAGATATAATTTAGCAACAGCTGCTGGAATTTTTAAATTCGTGCTTTGAGTTCATGCATTCAAAGGAGCATTTCCTATGTCATTATTTAAATGCTAGACATTTGTTCCTCATTCTAGGAGTATAAAGGGCCAGTCCCAAATATAATATTAAATTAGGTAAAAACTGGAACATGGACATCCTGACCTGATTGCAAAAGTATTCGTGAATGGTGCCCTTGATAATTATTTTTCTACTTTTGTGGTCAACTGAGTATCTTATGAATCAGTTTGAGGCTTACTTCAGAAATCCTCTGGGAGAGTTAATTTTTAAATATTTATTTTATAAATTAACATTTTTTGATATGTGCTGGCTGTCAAATCCTTTCTTTTATGCCAATTTGAATCATTTCTGCTCAACTTTTAATGCTTTTAGGGTTCATTTTTTGTTGCTTTCACGAGTGATTTGGCAGAACTCTTTTATTTTATCTATTTATTTGTAATATAAGAGGGTCTCACATTAAGGAAACATAATATATGACAATCCAAATACAGTAAAAAATCTGATTAATTTTGACTTTGCTAAGTAATTCATCATAGGGGTCCTTTAAATTGTGAGCTCCTCTGATTATATTTAATTATGTTCAGACAAATACAATTTCATTTATTCACAACAGATCTAGTGACCAAAATGAAGCATACCTATAAATTTTCTGTTTTTAAAAAAAACTTAATTTCTCTTTATTTTCTAACTTTATTAATGCTCTGACAAATTTACTTTCTGGATTGGAACCTCATATAATGAAAATAGAAGATCTGGGTTCTGTTCTGCATATTCTCACTATTTTACCTTGAGCAGATATTTAATCCCAAAAGGTGTCAGGTTTGTCACCTGTAGTATGGGGAAGATAAACCTGATAATGGTCCCTTTCAGTTCTAAAGTTATGTGGTTCAGATTGGCACACTGGAATTGGACCATACATGACAAATTTGTACTTGAAGGCAAACAGAGAAAAACTATATCCTAGCATCTTTCTTATCTTTATGGCTGGGTGAATGATTTTTTTCTCATGAAACAGAAGTGTACATATTCTAAAATATGAAAACCTCAAGGCCTTTTTTTATTTCTTCTTTCTTATCCCAGTAAATAGTTACATACTGAATCTTGCTACTTCAATCTCTACAATGTATCTTTTACAACTTCCCCCCCTCCACCACCCCTATTCATCCTATTAATCTCATTAATCTCTTGCTTAAACCTTTGTAAGAGATTACAATTTATAAATTAAATTCCAAATCTGGTGCTTACTGCATGGCTTTAAATAGGCTTTTTTTGTTTTTAACCTATTTCAAAGTGACCCTTCATTATTATCAGTTGTTCCTGTTTGACAGGTAGCTCTGTGTGACCTTCAGTGTCAAGAATGCTTCTGAACTGCTTTGTGGGGTAAAAATCTGCTGCCCACTTCCTAGAAGCATGAGTGTGTGGTACTTTGCAATTTTTCATATTTTGTTGATTTTTTTTCCCTGAGGATTTGGGTAAGGGTGAATGGGAATTAGAAATCTGTGTTCACATTTCATCTTGTCTTGAAGTTCCTCTAGTTAGTTGGTTAGTTAGTTGTCCTTTTACCAGTATACCTGATCAGAAATGACTTCTGTCTAATCCATTGTGAATTAAAAAGTAGGACAGAATTTAAGGTTTCCTCATATAAAAATATTCGAAAATGTGCCTTTAATTTTGCACATAGTGCTAAATTCTTAGGCTGTGACCTCAGTCACTAAAAGATGGCCTCTTGTGGAACAAAAGGAGTTATCTTTCTCAAGGCTGAAGCTTATTTTTCACTTATTTTTTGGGTTGGACTATACTCTAGGTGATGGTAGATGTTAGAAATCTGACTACCTTGTGAATGGTCTATCACTTTCAAATGTATCCATCTTCTCCATTCTTCTCTAACCCAGTGTGATATCTTGGTCAGGTGACTACCCAATCCAACCTATTTTATCAGAGTATAATTACAGTTTCATTACTAAGATTCTCCACTATATGAGCAATCATTTAAAAAGAAACAATGTTTTTAATAGAAAATGGGTTAAAGACTAGAATGTTTTTTATAGTCACATGGTCAACTTTCCCACCTAATTTTTAATTAAAGCAGCACCAAATTGGAATTATATGGTAAAAATAGTACAAGTTAAAATCAATGCAGTGCCATTTACAGTGGTCAAAGCAAATAAAAGGCCCTGATCCTAATGGAATAGAAGAATGTTTCTATATTACCAGTGCCATGGCAGTTGTCTCTCGGGCATACTGGTATTTCATGTGATAGCCCATTTAAATTAAATTATACTCCCTAGTTAATCATACATGGAACTTATTTTTTCTTTCTTTTTTCCCCCAACAGATCATATTTCTGAAAAATAATAATAATTGACCTTGGTTAAAAAAAACATAGTTGCAATCAATGAAGCATCTTGTTATGTAGTAACTGAGGCACTTTGGGCTTTCTCGTTGTACTGGTGGCACTTGTAGGACAAGAATGGAATAGGGAAGACTTTTCTTAGATTATTAAGTCATCATGTACCTAGTCTAATACCTGACACAGTAGAGATTCATCCCAGTGCTTGTTGAATGAGTGAGGGGCTGGTATTCCAGAATTTGATGATTGGAGACACACAGACATTTTCTCTTAGAAAAGTGTTCCTGAGTTAGAATCATCTGAAAGTTTTAGATGGAAATAATAAGCCAAAGATTTATACAAATCTGAGCTACATGCCCATTCCTACCTCCATCTATGAAAATATTATGTATTTCACTTCATCAATTGAAAATGGTATGTCACCCATGAAAACTAGGAAACAACTGGCTCACTGAGTAATATATGGATGTTATAAAATGTTTATATTTTTACCCTTTCTGCTGATGGTTACTTTATTTATACTTTATTCAAATGAGCTAATATGAAGTAAATGTTAGCAGATTTCTTATCTTTTTAAAATGTATGTACTTGGTGTCATGTAGAAATATAAAATTTAAGCCTTTAACTTGGTCCTGAAGAGCACCAATCTGAGCTTGTTTCTGCGATTGCCAACAGGGGTCTAGATGTGGTGGATAATGTGAAGAGATATATGTAGGATGAGCTTGATTGAAGTACAAATTCATCATGACAACATATGAGATAAAAAAAAATTGTCTGATTTCAAATTAAATCATCTATCCCCAGAAATCATTTTTTGAGCCTGTAGGAAATCTCCAATTATTTCAAACACAGAAACAGAAGAGTTAGAGAGGGAAATAAAATTTATTAAGTTTAATTTCTTTCAATCTTAAGCATGAGAAGACTAGGCTCAGAGGGGTTAGATAGCTTACCTAAATGGCGAAGGCAATATTTAAACCAGATCTTTCTGACTCAGAAGGCTCCACAACAAATGCCCAATTTTCAAAAATTATCTAAACACAATAAATCCTAAAATTCACATTTATACTATAATTATTTCAAAATAGCTTATTTTTAAATTCATATTCATTTAAAAGTTATTTATTATACAATACTTTAAAGTGTCTGAGAAATAAGCATATCCTGAGATCAAAGAACACCATGTTTGCAAAAGTTCAAAAATGTTATTACAGATGACCTAAACAATTTTCTTAATTTTTCCTATGAAAAATGTACTTTGGGATGGCTTCCTTCTCCATAGGAAGACACCTCTTCCTTACTAAGAACAGAACAGAGTGGAAAGAGCTTATTTAGAAACAAATCACTGACACACCTTGTCTATTTTGCAGTGGGAAAGCATTTACTCACCAACATGTTTTCTTTGATCCTACAGTTGTTATTAATTGTGATTGGAGCTGTAGCAGTTGTCTCAGTTTTACAGCCCTACATCTTCCTTGCAACGGTGCCAGTGATAGTGGCTTTTATTATATTGAGGGCGTACTTCCTCCACACCTCACAGCAACTCAAACAACTGGAATCTGAAGGTATGGGATTGCATATGCAACAGTCGCCTTGGAAAAAAGCCACAAGAGCTATTTAGGATTCTCTATTGTTAATCTATTTTTCCAAACATTCATTCAGCCTGCTTTTAAACCCTCACATCATTTACCAATAATTTTTTAAAATGTATATGTATATAAAAGGAAAACTACATTGCAAAGTACACATGGATTGTTTTTCTTAATTAATGACCAGGTGACTTTGTTTTGGTTTTAAAACATGTGTATAGAGTCTTACCTGGGTTGATGTATAGGACATTCATTCATAATTTACTTATATCAATTAAATTAAAAAATGATAGTGCTGCTATTACTAAAGGTTTTTCTAGGTTCCAAAATGATACTAGACAAAATTATTCCCTTTGGCTTGTTGTCTTCAGACACCCAAACTCTATGTGAGCTGTTTGGGAAGTATATTTTCCAGCAACAGCCTTGGTGTGGACATATTTTCAGAGGATATATTTCTAGTCTATTTCTACGTTATTGGCTAAATTAAGTCATGTAAACTTTCTTAATTGAGATGCTTGAAAAACTTGTCTTAAAAGAAAAAATTTTTTTCAGCATCGATTAATTTAGGATTAGCCCAGAAAAAAGATTCTCATTGGTAGCAAAGAAATATGAGCAAATAATGGTAGTGATTTTATAAGTTCCCATCCATGATAGTCAAGTAAAAAAGGAGGGTAACTTATTTTAAATTATATATATTTATATTTATATATCGCATCTATTCAAAGTATGGTACCAGAGTAAAAAAACCTTTTTAACCAGTGACATTTGTGGTATGATTATGTTAGTCTTTTTCAGGTACATCGTAGTAGGAAAATATTTTCTGTGTTTGTGTGATTTGCATTGTTTTCTATGGGATTATGTCACAGGCAGGAGTCCAATTTTCACTCATCTTGTTACAAGTTTAAAAGGACTATGGACACTTCGTGCCTTTGGACGGCAGCCTTACTTTGAAACTCTTTTCCACAAAGCTCTGAATTTACATACTGCCAACTGGTTCTTGTACCTATCAACACTGCGCTGGTTCCAAATGAGAATAGAAATGGTTTTTGTCATCTTCTTCATTGCTGTTACCTTCATTTCCATTTTAACAACAGGTACTATGAACTCATTAACTATTTAGCTAAGCATTTAAGTCAAAACATTGTTAATGAATAAAATACTACATTCTTATAGGTTAAAAAATTTAAATATCCTTAAATAGATATTTTAGAGCTTATTAATCAAAAATATATTAGTTTATTGTTCAACAAATGATTTTCAATTTATATTGTTTTATTGTTAAACAAATAATTCTTTGAAATCAAAGCTATATATAGTACTTTTTCCCTGCTTTTACAGTTTTAAAAACTGAGACACAGAGAATGTCAGATAACAAATCTGTGATTGAAAGAAACAAATCTTTCATGCTCATATTGGTAGAGGGTTCTGGCTTCAAAATTAATAGATTTCTTTATTAAAGAGCTCTCTGAATAGAAGGAAAGAAACACCTGCATTTGTGCATGCACGTGCACACACACACTCACTCCCCCTCCTTGGTAAGTTTTATTTTTTTAGCTACTAGTTGGTGAAATTTGTTATATGATGTGAATTTCGCATGAAGAAAAACTGAACAGAAGGGAAATAACTTAGAATAAAGTGCCATATTTTTCAAACACAAATGTTCTGAATTTTAGGATCTCTGGGTGAAAACCACAAAATATTTTATAATAAGCAAAATAAAAATCTATATAGATAAATCAGTTCCTCTAATTTAAGAAGTTGAATTTCTGAGCTGTAAGAAGTGTTGAAATATGTTGTTTATGTGTCAGTGGACAAAGATTCAAAGCAAATGCCACATCGATGCCAAAACTGCAGGCTTGTTTGGTTGCAAGAACAGACTGCTGCTCAAACCAAAGTGAGGCATTTGTTGGAGAGTCACAGGAGGGCCTCCTAGAGACCCAGCACAGGCAGCACCATTGGGCCCCTAGAGGAGCTGGAACAGGCACTAGAGAGACAGACGCAGCTCTTCTTCCCTTCTTTTGAGTCCAGATCTGGCCTGTATCCATTCCTTTCTGTGGCTGTTTTATTCATTTCTCTCTCTGAAGAGTGGTTTTCCTGGTGTACCAGGGCTGTGCCATGTTGGCTTTTTGTAGTCTCTCTGTTCAAGTTCCCTGATTTAACAGCAGAGTTCCTCTGTTCAATTACAAAGTCCTGGAGAAAACAGAAAACAGGCTTCTTCTGGCTTAGGGGTCCGCCTGCTGTCCACTCAGCTGCTCCCAGGGTAGGAGGTTCACCACATTTGTTCTCTCGGCTGGCGCAGTGGGAAATGAGTCTGTGAAAGGAGTATAAATGTACAATTTATACAAGGCAAATGAACTAATGAACTATGGTAATTTTAGGCAACTTTAAAAAAAAGGTTTCTTTTTAGGTTCAGAATCTTTAAAATTTTCTTTTCAGTTATTTGAAACAGGATCAAAGAAGGCTGAGTTACATAAGCAAAGATTTGTTAACAATTAATTCAAACCAATATAACACATGGTATAACCTAATGGTTACAAGTATGATTAAGTCCTGATTTACCAGGCGCAATAATCAAAACACTTAACGATCAGTATAATACAGAACCTACCAATCAAATCAGATGCTCAACCAGAGTGCATGTTAGCCACCCAGCTAACATCAGCTCTGGCTCTACTGGTCTTCGGCTATGTCAACTTGTACACGTTAGTTAACTTCTCCAAGCTCCTCATTTTCCTCAAGTGTAAATAGATACAATAATATTACTTATATCAGAGGTTTATGGTGAGTATTAACTGTGATAATTTGTGCAAAACACTCAGTATAGTGCCTGGTCCATATTAAATACCAAATAAATGTTATATTACTTTTTGTTGTTATTAAAATTTTGTCTTATTTTCATCTTGACCTTTAGAAAGTAATATATTAGGGCCCTGGATAAATCTTACCTATTTAAAGTAAAATATTTAATATTAAAAGCAGATATGTGCTGTGTATGGTATGCCTTCTGTTAGAAGAATTATAGAAACAAAAATTTCAATTAATATTAAGATGAATTATTTCTCCTAATTTTAGAACTTTATGATAATTTTATCAAGCCTTATAGGTACAAGAACTCTCAATTGAGACTTGATAACCTAAATTTATAATAATTTAAGTTAAAAACATTCCTCTTAGAATATTTTTATGGTAGGGTAAAGTAGAAAAAATTCTTAGGGCCATAATACTGAAGATTTATAAATTTTAATTAATGGCCCTCTCTACTCCTGAAAAACCATTTACTCTAATTAAACACTTAGATATTGTTTTTCTCAGGTAAACTAATGTTTCTTTTTTCTGACATAATAGGCAATCTTCCCTCTTTCCAACTGGCAGACCATTAGTTTTCTGACAATCCCATGAATCTTTAAGTCCACTTTCTTCCCAACAACATCTAATTAGCAGAGAAAGTCCTCCTTGCAAAGGCACGAAACACATCTAAATATCTTGCAGATGCTATTCAAACACACCCTTCCCCTGGTCCCCCTGGTCGTGACTTCTTTGTAGATGAGCTCATCTGGACACAAGACTCTTTTTTTCCATTGCCCATTCTAGTGTCTGTCACCCTTATTACTTGCAGCATAGTAGTAGAAGAGACAAACATGGTGTCTACCCAATACCAACAACCCCTCAAATACGTGTGACATTTTTAAAAAGGGCAAGTCTTTCCTAATACTCAATTACTTTTTGATTTAAAACATTGATTGAATGCTTACTATATGCAGGGCATTATTGCTACTTAGTAGATGCTGTGGTGAACTGAGATTTTAAAAAGATGGCTAAAATAAGCATAAAATTGAAATGTAAATGTAATGCTCCATGTGCCATAGGAGAGGTATGAATAAAGTAGTTGACAGAAGAGAGAAATAACAGGAGGTTTGTTTATATCTTTTTTGTACCTATAGGTGAAGGAGAAGGACAAGTTGGTATTATTCTAACTTTAGCCATGAATATCATGGGTACATTGCAGTGGGCTGTAAACTCCAGCATAGATGTGGATAGCTTGGTAAGTCATTATCATTTTTTAAACATTTATGAAAAAATTCAGACAAACCAAAAAGTATAGGTAATAACATAAGGAATAACTATTAATATATATCCAATACTGAGCTTAAAAAAATAAAACCTTACAGATAAATTGGAGGCCACTATGTATCTCTCATTAAACTCTTATCTTTTCTTTCTTCCACATGGATAGCCACTATGAAGATCTAATGCTGCAGTGTACATTCTTGCATCTGTTTCCTTGTTCAGGATTTTTGTAGGATAGATACTTAGAAATGGTGTTGCTGGATCATAGAATTCACCCATCTTTACTACATGGTGCCAAATTGCTCTCAAATCTGTTATACCAATGTATACTCCCATTGAAAAGAGTATGAGAGCCGGGCGCGGTGGCTCACGCCTGTAATCCTAGCACTCTGGGAGGCCGAGGTGGGCGGATCATTTGAGCTCAGGAGTTCGAAACCAGCCTGAGCAAGAGCGAGACCCCATCTCTACTAAAAATAGAAAGAAATTAATTGGCCAACTAAAATATAGAAAAAATTAGCCGGGCGTGGTGGCACATGCCTGTAGTCCCAGCTACTTGGGAGGCTGAGGCAGAAGGATCGCCTGAGCCCAGGAGTTTGAGGTTGCTGTGAGCGAGGCTGACGCCACGGCACTCTAGCCAGGGCAACAGAGTGAGACTCTGTCTCAAAAAAAAAAAAAAAAAAAGAAAAGAGTATGAGAGTTCTTATAGCTATGTAACTTCAGCAACACTTGGTATTGTCAGGCTTTTAAATTTTGGCAATCTGATGGATGTGAAGTGGTTATTTAAAATGTAGGGCAATACATATTTATTGGCCATTTGGATTTTTTACTTATGTTAATTTCCTGTTCATGTCACTTGCTCATTTTTCAATGAGACTCTTTTTTCCCCCCATAATTGATTTGTAGGATTTTATGAATTCTGGATCAATAGTTAGTGCTGTACATTTCAAACATAATCCCTCAGTCAGTGGCTTGGCTTATAGAGTCTTTTGATGAAGAGAAGCTTTAAGGTTTAATAAAGTTAAGTTTATTAATCTTTTTCTTTATATTTTGTGCATTTGGTGTCTTAAGAAATCTTTCCCTATCTTGGGTTTTCAAATTTAGCAGCATAATACTTTTCATAATATTCTTTTCTTATTTTTTAAATTTCCAGAGTCTTTAGTGCTAGCTCCTTTCTTATTCCTAAGGTGTTTGTCATTGCCTTCTCTCTTTTTGCTTAATCAATGTTACCACCATTTGTGTACTTTCTTAGTGTGTACAAGGACCATATTTTAGTTGTGTTGTTTCTCTTGTCATGGGTCCCTAGAATGCAAAGCCTGTAGTCATGTTCATGTGCTAACACTGCAGCAAGGGCACAAATCCAATGGCTGAAAGAGTGAGAGATAAAAGAAAGTGATGCAGATTGTCTCATTTTCATTAAAAAATCAGAAGCATAATTTTCAATCAGACTTTTAGGTTGGTCTGAATAGCTTCGTCATTGACTTCTTATATTCTTTTAGTACTGTGTTTAAAATCATTCATTTATCACTGCATTTGTGGAGAGTCTCGCAACCCAATTTAAGAATGATTATACAACACTATTATTATTACAATTTTTGCTTAGGTTACTTTCCCCATTCTCTGAGACAAATCACACGTTCTCAAACCACACATGTTCATTCAGCTATAAAATATGTATAATCAATTCCTGTCAGAACAAATATTACTATTAAAATGCCTCTAGAAAAAAACCTTTTCATGCCCACTCTTGCCCATGTGTCTTAATATTTTCTTTAGGCATTTTAATAATCCATTGAATTGCAGTTTAACCTGACCATGATTTATAGTAAATTCGGTTTCTTTTCCTTTAACATTAATATTTTAGTTTGACCAACTCTATTTAGGTTTTTCTGTTTTCTCCTCACTTAGTCTATTCCAGTATGCTTTTGGAGTTGAGTTTCATTAATGTATATAAAAATGTTTCTGTTGGAAAGTAGCAGGAAAATATTAAATATTATGCTTGCATTTATTTAATTCTTTGCCCAACTTTCTACAACTTTGACTTTACATTTAAAATCCTTAGGTACTTTACCCATTTCTTTACCTAAAGATATCTCTTTACCTTGGGTATGTACAATTTCTTTCCCTTTGCTGTATTAATTTTCTTGGTTTATATAATAGTCTCTGCACATTGGTGTTGAAATCTTTGGTGCATTTCTATTCTGCATGTTCAATCTCCATAAAAATTTCTATAATTTATTTTCTTTTCTCTGGTTTTTCACATGCACATCCTGGGCTTTGTGACCTGTGCTTTGACATTGTGTCTTTTATCTCGTGGCATAAAATGATCTTTGCAAGGACCTATTATGTTATAATACAGTCTATGAAAAGTATCAATATTTGCACTCGATCACATTATAAAAAGTCATATTCTTTTGTTTAAATATCAAAGTGAATATGTGAGTTTTCATTTCCCTGCCAAATAGCACAAGTGTCCTTTCCTGGGTATTTGTGGACATTTATCTAGTTATTAATTCTCATCATTCTGCTGTCACCCATGCAATTGATAAAGTTATACAATAACCTGTTTATTTTCACCTTGGCATATGTTGAGAGTAGGAGGGGAGATAGATATAGCTATGCTCTCAAATTTTATGTTTATATGATGTGAACTCTTAAGGTCCTTGTGACCTCTGAAGTAAAGACTCAATGTGCTGTCATTTTACTTTACTGAATTGTTAGCTGAATTTAGAGCTGAGTTTATAATGGTGTCAAGAGGGTATTTTATTTGATACACACTTTTAGTTTTATAGTACAGGGCTGCTCAGAAAAAAAGATCTTTAGACTTGGAAAGAATATTTCATTTACTCATCTTGCCTAGTTTAGACAAGGACACAGAGTCAAAGGTTGACAGAACTCTGAAATTACAGAAGTGGCAGTGTGGCTGTTCCTTTACCTTCCACCTGTTGCTTACACCGTGTGCCTAGCTTTCTTTAGCTTTCAACTAATAAAGGTAACATTTGGATGATAAAACTTAAATGCTACCTCGAGTTACTTTATTTCTGATCACATATCTCAAATATCAGCACTCAAAACTGTCCAACAAGCCTTTTATTATACTTTCCTAATAAATTCCTTATTTTATTCCCTAAAATAGCTCTTTCTTACCTTGTCTCTTCTTAGGTGCTCCAATAATCCCACCCCCTACACTTTGAGCCAGTGGCCTTGCTATATATTTCATTAAAAAAATTGATGCAACCAGAAAGAATCCCCTCATTTCTCTCTACTAGTTGCACCAATCTACTTCACCTCTCCTCATATGCTCCTCCTTCCCCTCTGTGGCCTTGCTCCCATATTTAGTCCAGTAATATGCAATTACCTTACTCTTTGTGGGAACTTTCTCAGTAGCATGAGAATAACTTCCCCTGTTTCCCAGCTACCACCCCATTTCTTTGACCTATTTACAGCAAAACTTTTTGAGAGGGTACCACTTTTCCTCCTCCCATTCTTTCCACAGCCTACTTCATTTCATTTCCATCACCCCCAAGACTCATGACCAACATCTTGCCAGAGCCAATGTCCTTGCCTTCTTCAAATACTTAACAGTTTTATGTGATGGACAAATCCTTCTTCTTGTGATACTTCCCATCTTGTGTTCCTGACACTAAATATGAATCATAAATTCATATCTCTAGTTTAGATGTCCTGCTATCTAAATACATATCCAACTACCATCTTGACAATTCCGTATGTTTATGAAACACAATGATAGAATGTCCTGCAGTAGACTTGACATTTTAGGGCATGAGTTCCTGTTCAGTATTGCCTCAAAATATTCCTGGGGTCTTAAGACACCATTAAAATAGGACAAACCTATTCTACTTATTGATATGCCTGGCCTTATATAGCAGTTTGGAAAAAAAGTCATCTGAACATTGTCACCTTACAAATAATATAGTTAATAGGTTATGAATCACCCCAGAGACTTAAGAAATAGTGAAATTATCAGAGTCTAATTTAATAATTCCCATTGGAAAACCCCATCTTAGGGGGTTTCCAAGTATTTCAATTGATATCTCAATGTTTTAAAAACTGTTATTTTTAATTCACTCTTTATTTTAACATAAATTGTGTCTCTCTATTCATTTCAATTATATTTCTCATGCCATTCTATAGATGAGGTAAAAAGAGAAGTGTTAATTTCTTTTAACTCCATACTTCAAGTACCACATGAATTTATGGTTATTATTGCTAAAGGTATTATCCTATATTTTTTGCCTCCTTAATTAACAAACTGTGTATTCATTTATTTTCTTTGGAGCCACAAGATGCCTTCCATTTTTAGTACCATGAAGCTCCCGTTTCTCCTATTCTCAGCTACTTAAGCATTATGTAACTTAAATAGGCAATGGATGCCTAGGTATCTACCTCTAATGAACAAATAAAGAGTAATTAAATAAACAAGCTAGAAAGGATGACAAGATGATGCTTCAAACTATATCAAGCTATCTGAGGTTGGATAAACTGCTCCCATTCACATTGTTTTGTATATTTGAATAAGGCAGTTGACAATTCATGTCTTCAGGACTGTCTACCACATAGTGAGCATAACTAAAAGATGCATGGGAATACTATCCTGCTTCTTTAATGCTCCAAGTGAAGCAGCAGATACAACCCCCTCTTTCCATTAGATGTCTAGCCTGTTGAATCATGTGCTCCTAATAACATAAAAGGAAGGAAGCCACCAGGGTGAGCAGGGAAGGCAATGAACCTGCAGGGCTCACATTTAGATCCCTGTTAATGAGGCTCCAGAAAGTTCTTGCAAGATTGATGCAATCTGAGAAGAGTTTTCTGTCAATAGAAACTCCCTCTGTTTTTCCTTTGTCCTTTTATTGCCTGTGTTTATTTTGGGTCCAGTAAAGATCAAATGACTGATTGTACAGTGACCAACAAGAAACCTGATAGGAGGAGAAAAGAGGAATCTGGCTGTTTTTCATTGCTCCTGATGCCTCATTTTCTTCAATTGGATGTGGGTTCTGCTGTAAGAATCTGAGGGTAGGAGTCATTTCTTCAATTTCTTTTTTGCCTCCTTTTAATGGTCTCTTGATCATGTCTTTATTTTTCTGTTCTCATAAGTCTTTGTGGCATATTTTCCTTTCATGACTTCTGTCTCAAGACTTCTTTCCCTCCAACCCTCCTCCTCCCATATTGCAGAGTGGCTATGGTGAGAAGAGTTCTGAATTCCACACTGCTCTTGTCACCAGGAAGTTGTGTGGCCTTTGGCAAATCGTAACCTCCTCGAAGGCCTTATTTTTCTCATTTGTAAAATGAAACAGTTCAGTTAGAAATTTTCTAAGGTTCCTGCCAACTCTGACATTCTCTCTCTTTTGGGTCATTTTCGTGTGAAAGATTTCAACTCTTGATTAGCTTGTATGCAGGCATCATTTAAAGTTCTTATAGGAATCACATACCTGCCACCATCCATTGATTAAGTTATTCATTGCTGCAGTTGTCAGAGTTGATCAAAGAACTCTGAACCAGTGTTTTACTAGATACAACAAAGAAAATGCCATCATGATGTTCTTGAGCCTAGAATTTGTAGAATTGGTGTAATGAGACCCCTAAGGGATTGCTGAAGTATAAAAAAAGTTTGAAAAGTTTAGAAAATGTACTGGGCTTTGTGCGTCACCTTAACTTCCTAGGTTTAGAATTTCTCATTTATACAATGAAAGTGTGGATTATATCACAAGTTCTCAACCTGGTAGCACATGAGGAACCTTTATAAAAATACAAATTAATCAGGGTCCATGAAGACCCTGAAGACCCATGACATCAGTTCTCTTAGTGGGGACAGGGAGACTGAGCATGGTGTCCATGTTTTTAAAAGTGCTCCAGGGGATTCTTACGTGTATCAAGTCTTGTGAATCACTGAATTAGATGCTCTCTAAGATTCATTTTAGCTCTGATTTTCTAAGTCATGGCAGAGGGCTCAGCCAACTTTTTCTATAAAGGGTGAAATAGTAAATATTTTCAAGTTGGTGGGCCATGTGGTTTCTATGGCAATTCAGCTCAGCCTGCATAGGGCAAAGCAGCCATAGACAATATGTAAACAAATGGGCATGGCTGGATATGGCCTGCGGGCCATAGTTTTGCTGACCTCTGGTCTATGTGATAGAATTTACTTTTGAACTGATGGACAGCCAGCAAATCATTTTTATCCTGTATCAATCAATAATACATATATAAATCACAAATCACTATAAGACATATAAAAGTTGATGCTTAATGACAGAGTAATTTAGGAAAGCTACAATATTTTGAAATTAATATGCTTTGGCCTGGTGCAGTGGCTCATGTCTGTAATCTAGTGTTTTAGGAGGCTGAGGTGGGAGGATCACTTGAGGTTAAGAGTTCTAGACCAACTCAGGCAACATAGTGAGACCCTGTCTCTAAAAATAAATAAATTAATTAATTAGCTTGGTGTGGTGGTACAGGCCTGTAGTACCAGCTACTAGGGAGGCTGAGGCAGGAGGATTGCTTGAGCCCAGGAGTTTGAGGCTGCTATGATCTATGCTGACACCACGGCACTCTACTCAGGGCAACAGAGGAAGACTCTGTCTCAAAATAAATAAATAAATAAATAAATAAATAAATAAAATAACTCATTTTTCTGTTAATAATTTATAGCAATATGATACTTGACTGACCTTTTTATGCACTCCAGGAGCATGAGTAATAGAAGCAGAAACATAGACCAGAGTTTCAAGAATATGTTTTTGCCACAGAAAGTCTGTTTTCTTGATAACCATTAGCTCTTAAGTTTATGTGCATGTACTAAAGATTATGCTAATGGCTTTAATTTGGCCTTGGGTCTCTGGACTCTGTTAGTATTGAAAAGCATTTAGTTTGAGCCTACTGGGAAGGATCTATGATTTAAAATACGTAAACATCCTCTTTTATATACTTCACAGTTTGAATATTTCTCCTGTAAAATGTGTTGTTTTTCACAATTGTGCCAGTTTTTCAGATGATTTTCTTCACATTTATTTCTTGCAATCCTCCTATAACAACCAATTATGAAGTCTCTTTACAGTGTTGTCAGCCAGATCTCAGGTGTATGAAGATTATTTTTATTCTCATGACTTTTGGGGATACTATGGCATGTAGTTTGGGTGTTAATGCATAACTTTGATGCATTGGCTTCTAAACAACCAAAAGGGTGAAAGGAAATAGAGCAAATATTTTTGTGAGGGAGAGGAGTCTGACTTCCTGACTTGTGCTAGAAAAGATCTTTAAGCCTTCTCTTTCCTATTTGTCAATAAAAAGTGAAAAGGAAAATCAGAAATCATTTTCTTCTTGGCTTAAATGTATCCTTTATAAAGTAAGGTTGAGATGAGGCTGTGGAGCTGTCTTTTTGTTAAGATTGTCATACTCCCAAAGACACTGTTCTTCTGTTGCTTAGATTAGTCACTTTAGATATTCTTATAAAAATGAGGAGATTCAGTTTTAAGGATTGACTCTTGAGGTGCTCAACAAATTTGGGGAGCATAATAAAATAATAAAACTAGAATTTAAAGCACAAGATTTTCAAGCAAAAAAAAATCCCACCTTGTTTTGGCTGAACTATCATTTTACAGAAGTCTCCATATATTATGTCAAGTTTTCTTTCTGACAAATGAAGAATAGGTTTATTGTGTCAGTACCTGGGTCTCATTTTGGCTTCATCTTTTACTTCTCAAAAGCTATAAGAAAAGGGCTCCTACCAAAGCTGGTGGTGGCCACAGTGAGACTTCGCTGCTGGTGGAACAGACTTGCTGCTCTAGACAGAGCTGCCCCCTCCTTCCTCCTCAGGCCGCTCTTTTCTGTTCAGGAAGCAGCGGCCTGAGGATAATGAGTTTGCCAATCCACAGTCACTCTGACAATTGCCAAATCTGAATTTCCATCCAGTACAACCTATTCAACTGGACAATGGCATAGTAGTTTTTAGGTATCACGTGGAAATGTTTAGTAGGCACTCTAAAAGAATGAAAGGATTAAATGAGGTTAAAGGACTCAATGAAAGCAAATAGATGAGACTAAAAATAGTTTGGTAGATCCTAACTTCTGTCTAATCCAAATAGCAGCCTATATTTTGAGAGGTAAAATTGCAGCCTGGATCACTTCCTAATGTTATTCTTACTGCATAGACACTGCTTTCTGCATGGGAGGTAGAATAATGAATTCATTCATTATTAACAAAGATTTATTTATTTATTAAGTGATTGTATATTGCTAAGCCCTAGATGGGGAGGAATGGTTTGTACAGTCTATTGTTTGAATACAAGGAATGCTTTGAACAAAGTTACTGTAATAAGCAGAATGGGTTTAACAGAAAGGCCATGAGACATGAGCTTCAGGTCTTCTCACTTACATGAACCCTTTTGCAGGCCTTATATTTAATTTTATATGCATAATTTTGATTCTTAAGAAGAATCTCCTAAATTATTTAAGCTTCAGACTGTACAAAATCTGGATCCATCCCTGGTAGCAGATATGAATCTTTGTCTATAAAAACAAGTATGCAAGAAATATGAATTTACTTTTGCTATAGTTGGATTTATTTTCAATTTGAACACACATTCCACTTGGTGAAAGAAACAGTATCAGTGAATTCAGGGATCTTTCTGGGTTCTGAGTAGAGTTTAGAGAATGCCAAGATATTGGGAATGAGGGAGTATCTGGCTCTATGTTGTCCCTTGTCCATGCTCTCTGGCTTTGAGGTACTGATATTCCTCACTGACCTAATGGTGTATGGTCCAGGTAGATGGAGTCTTTGTCCTTCTTGTCCTCATTGTGAGCTCTCCCTTGATGAGCTTTCTCTTTGCTTCTTCCATGTCCCTAATGGGTCAAAATATTTAAATTATTTGGCTTCCCCTCAGCACTACTCTGGAAAAACAGGGCAAGCTGAAGCTATAACAATCTATGCCTAGACATGCCAAGCAACCATGTCCACTCTACTGCTCCCTTATCCTGCCAGGAACTGGAAGCTTCTCTGCAGCATGCCTCTTTCCTGAGATTCACCTTGGAATTGAGGAACAGTCCTCCTGTGTTCTAAAAGCACCCAATTCTACTTGAGGATAGATAGAACCAGGATTTGGTTGCAAGCAGAACTCCTTCCTAGAGGAACTGGTGTCTAAGCCTTTTTTTAACCCCCATTCATGTGGGACCTTTCTTAAGTCAGATCGTGGAGATGAGGAGCTGCTTCTCCTCTGTCATAAGTTCATCTGTGGCTACTGTTTTTACAAAAATACTATGCTTTGAGTCCTTCAGGCTTTGGTTTTGAAGCATAAAAGCCAATATTCATATGGCTTGAAATTTTCAAACTATCAATAGCTGAGTTGAGTTTCAAAAGCCCATTTTTGAAACTTGAAAGACCACAATTGATTTTCTCTGCTCTGATTCTGTTGTGGCTTCTCCTTCCAGAGGCAGTGGGGGTAGAATGTCCAAGCTGGAAAGTCTGTGAGGTACAAGGAATTGGTTAGTAATTCATAATATTATCTGGCCACATCATCTATTCAGTAATGGCATTTTAGTGGCTACAAAACTGGCCATGATGCAAATGTCTGCACTTGCCACTTTTTCTTCCTGTTAGAAAATGTTCTCACCCATTGAATTGAATGAGTGTCTGCTCATATACTGTGGATGAATGCCCGTTGTTAAGATGAAATATCATGTTCTTGGTCAGGGATATTTGACCACACTGTGGATAACAACAATAGTGTGTTCTGGGGTCACTTTAAGCAGCTAGATTATATGAAAGAGTATCAATTGGGAAGTTTCATTTTCTAAATTTGGTAAGTACGTTCCATTTGTTAAATTTAACCTTGCAAGTTCTGGATTCACCTTCAGTGGTGAGCATCTCTAATGGAGAATGTAGTTTGCAGAGGTCAAACACAAGTGCTAAGACAAAAAAAAATTGTATACTGCATTCATTCCAGTGCTGCCAGAGTAGTAGTTTTGAAAGTCCTTATTTTCAAATAACACTACATACAATTTTGAGTAGTTTAGATAGCACTATTTAAATGTTTTATTGAGTCTTTGGAAGTATTAAAATGTGAAGGATTTTTGTTATGTAGTGTCTTTCCTGTCTTTTGTTTTGCTTGACAAAAGATGAGTTTAGACTTCTTCACAGAATTGACATGTGAAAATGTCATCTCTATTTTATAAAGTTAAGCTACATTTGTGTATTCCTTCAATGATTTCAAGAGAGGGAAGATATTTTTAGGCAGGATAAATACAATAAGATAACTTTAAATGCATTTGAGCTATATCTCTGACAGTTTCATCTCAATGATAGTTATGATTCTAATTTGTCTTCCAGATCTTATTTAGATTAGCAGCTCTCTAAGAAAATGAAAGACAGTAAAAATGCATGAATATGCTTTAATTCAAAATTCATCAAGAATAACTGAAAAAGGATTTAAGCACCCCTGAAAGTCACTCATAATTCAGAATTTAAAATATTACATGTGGGAACAATAGTGACCATATGCCTTTTGCTTCCTCTGGAGCTATTTTTGATGGGTGTGGGCTTTGGACCCCTTTTACTTCCATTAATAGTGGGTTTGACTTCCAAAGATTCTTTCTTTGAATCCTGAATAAGTCTGAAGATAATGTGAAGATGTTTTCAAGATGAAGGAAACTGAAGCACAGAATCACTAGAAAGAAGAAAGAACTTCTCAAACACAGCAGGCTTGATCAATGGCATGTGAAAACAGGCAATACAATTAGAATTGCTAAGATGGAACTCTTAACGTTCAATTCAGGAGCAATATCTAAACTCCTCTGGTTTTCCACCAATCATTCTATACTAAAGATAAAGAATTTTTCCCATTTCACCTGTTTATTTCATTCCTTTATTCATTTATTAATTATTTAAAAAATATATTAGATAACTATTACATTAAATATATGCCAGGCTATTTTAAAAATCATATTCCGATTCCAAATTCCAAAAATCATATTCCAAATAAATCATAATTGTTCAAAGAAATATATTCTTGTTAAAGAATTTAAACACCTTTAAAAATATTTGATCCCCTTTTATGTCTGTGCACATTAAAGATATAGTTTATTAAATGTTATATGAATAGATTTATAAAGCAGATACATATTTAATTTTAAATATAACCCTTATATATAGTCACATTTTGTTTAGCACTATAAATTGATTTTAAGTAATTTAGATAAAAAATGTAATTATTTAACTACAAATATATGCCAATGACTTAAATTTGTTTGAAGATTGTGTGGCAAAGTTATTGAAAATTGACTAAGTATCATGAGTCCACTCACCACATGGCTGACATATAGAATTATAGTTAGTTATTAAGGTAGTTTGAGAGAAAAGCAAGAATCTTTAGTAGTGGTTTTGAGGTGTGGTACATTTTATTATAATACACCACTTGTACAGCATTGTGCAGTGCAGCTCATAGTAGAAATAAATTTTTCCTTTGACATCATCTATTCTCTTGAGAATAGTTTGGCTATTTATGTGTAGCTTGCATAACTGAGAATTAAGCGATCACCAAAATAAATAGGCCCATACAGAGCCCATTTATATAAATCCTAGTTAATTCTCTTTGGTTAAGCTTTTAATTATAGCCAATTATTTCCTGTTAGTTCATGGAAAACTTGACAAATAACCGAGTGACGAGTAGCAAGTGTTACATCTCAACAAGTTGTTTTTTAGAAAATATCCAACTAATTATGAAATTGTCAACAGTTCTTAAACAAAAATAAAATATTGTTATTTTTATTTCAGATGCGATCTGTGAGCCGAATCTTTAAGTTTATTGACATGCCAACAGAAGAAGGTAAATCTACCAAGTCAATCAAACCATCCAAGGATTGCCAGCTCTCAAAAGTTATGATTTTTGAGAATCCACACGTGAAGAAAGATGACATCTGGCCCTCAGGAGGCCAAATGACTGTCAAAGATCTCACAGCAAGATATATAGATGGTGGGAATGCCATATTAGAGAACATTTCCTTCTCAATAAGTCCTGGCCAGAGGGTGAGATTTAAACACTGCTTACATTGTTAGACCTGTGTTCAGTAAGTGAATTCCACTAGCCTAGGGCAATGTATCAGTAGAATTCATTTGTAACACTACTCTTGTAGACTAGCACTGATATTGAATGTACATATTTCAAGTTATTATATGCAGTCATTATTTTTCATATGAAATTGAATTTTCAGAGTCCTGAATCTGCAAATAAGTCCATTTTATATGTGATTGTACTTGCAGAATATCTAATTAATTGCTAGGTTACTAACTAAAAAAGCTGTTTACCAAAATTATAACATGTTTTAGATTTTCCATCTTGAAAATATCTTCCAATAAGAGAAATATCTTATTGCTAACTCAATCTAATGTTGTCTGAAATTTTATCTAATTTACATTCTATGAAACAAGTGGTACTTTTTTTTTTAGTGTTTCTCAGTTTGTTTTGTTTTTTTAGAGTTTTCAACAGGATTGTTTAATTTTTTCCAAATTATTTACTATTTTAAGTATGAATAATTGTGCAATATTTTGAAGTGTTTTTTATGGATGCCAGCACTGAGCTAAACACATAGAAGGAACTTAATATATACTGATTCTTGGAATTGATTATTGGAGAAGGGGATTATCATTCTCTGTATACTTTATGCTCTATAAACATAGTTTTATATTGTCTTTAAATCTCTTACTCTGGACTGCTCTATAAATCTAGACAGAAGTATTATATATTTTGATTGATTTTTTTTAATTTAAATAGAATAAAAGGGAGAGATTCTTATAAAACTGAATTTTAAAACGTCATCTCTTTGCATTTAATTGCAAATAGAGTTTTTAAAAAAAACCATATTGAGATACAGCCTGTAAAGATGTTAGACCACCATCACTAACACTAACGTAGGAACAGACTGTTTTGCCAGTGAGTTTCAGATTATTCGATAAACATTGTGCAAAGTTCTATGAAATGAAGAAAAGTATAGGTTTAGCAAAAAGTCCCTGTGTACCATGCTAAATGACTTCAAATGGAACGTTGGAAAATTTGATTTTTTTTTTTTGTCTTATAGTTAGGATGAATGAATTCTCATACCACTAAAATTAACCCTCTATATTTCTGTTCATCAAGAATGAGATTTGTTTTATTTTTATTTTTCCTGAGGGAAAATAGTTTTAAATGGAATAAATGGAAAGACTTTACATTTTATTTTATTTAAAACTTTTTTTTTTTGCATCAGGTAAAGTGCTGACATCAAAACAAAGTTTGAGGGAGGCACACATCCACGCATGTGCATGAGCTCCCAGTCATCACACTTATAAACTACAAAAGGATCAGATTTTACATTTTAGATTGAATGTTCCTCTAGTATTAAAATGGGAATGTTTGTGCACATTTGGATTGTATTACAGTCCTGGTGAAACCTCTGACATTTTTGACATTTTTTGCTTCATTATTGAACTTGGAGAGATATTAGTTATGCACTGGAAATATGTAAAATTAATGATATGCCTTCGCTCCTCCGTTTCATTGGAAAAAGCATAGTTAATTACTCTGTTTTGCTTTTACAAATCAATGAATACCATAGGCAGCTAAGAATGTCTTTTGGGGCATCACCAAGATGGATGCCAAAAGTGCTACCATTGATATAACAATACCAACAAGTAGGGTGATAAAAACAAGAGTAGTAAGCCTTGGTAAACTGACTTTCTCTTGTCCGATATCCTCCTACCCTTTTGCTTTACTGATGCTCATTTGTCCACTAGATTAAATTCAATCAAGCCGTAAGTAGAGTGACAGAATTTTCAGAGTCCTCATTACTGTGGGAAGTTTTCCTGATGTGAGAGTAGTAATCAGAGATGTAGCAAAATGAGAAAGAAGTAATACGCTCAGGCATTTCTTTTTCTCTGAACCTATATATACAAAACAGACCATGTGTGTTCAGTAACTGTCCACTGCAAAGCACTCTCTAGGTACTGTAGGGGAGTTGAAAATTACATAAGGCTACGGATCATGCCATCTGTTGAAAGACAACAAATTTAGTTTAAACATCTCAATTGGCTTTGTGATTCTAGAATTGAGCAACATTTCATTCCATAAAATAAAATAAGTATTCCAGTTAGTCGAGCAAAGGAGGTTGGCTTTGTAGACAGAAAAAGGACTAAAGAAAGCAGAAACACAGAACAAAAAGTGGATTGGTCATTTCGAAGTTACTTTCCTTGTAAGGTGGAACAAGGAGATTGAACAATAGAACTATAACTGATTGGTTAGCATCAGGTTACTTCAGGTTAAGGATTAAAATACAGAGAACTTTATTTATCATGCCCATTGAAGACTGAAACTGGCCTTTTTGGGAAATCAGGTTGTTATCTCTCTCTCCAGATTTCTCAGAAGGCCAGATAACAAGTCAGTTTCTGTTTGGTGAGTGTGGGAAACTCCATTTTAATTTTTAGTCATGTCTGCTGGGGCCTAGTACAGGAGTTTAATCCAAAACAATGGCTTCCTATATTTTTTGTTTAACACATTGGAAGCTGGACTCTAATGTTTATTGAGAGCTTATCATGTCCTAAGCACTGTTTAAAGACCTTTATTTGCTATCACATTTGATCTCATTGCAACCCCAAAGGTGGGTATTATTACCCTCTTTTGCACAATGGAGGAAAGTAAGGTTCAATTAGGTGAGCGAGGAAGCAGGAATCTTAAACCCAGATCTGTCTGAACTCAAAGTCCTTTTTCACCAGATGCCATTGCTTCTCTTAAGATGGAGGAGCAGAAGGTCTGGAGAGAGAGAAAAAGAGAGAGAAAGTATCTGTTCTAGGAGATGATCATCTAAAAGGGGAAATGTAAGATCCAGTGAGACCTGAGACAGACTTATTGTGAAGATAACAAAGCATAAGTTTAGAAAGGCCTTCATTTGCCTGAGCCACCTTCCAAAGCCCTTCCTGTACCTAATTTTGTATTTATAATTTTATAATCTTTATTCTTAAAAACAGCCCTCCCTCCAAATTTATAAGCTTCAGTACCTCAGAAACCTTGATATGCCTTTGAATAAGAGATACAGGTAAAATGCTATGGGAATTCAGAGGAGGAAGCATTTAGCATATCAGTTGGCAGAGAGTTGGGCTATTCAGGGAAGGTTTTATACAGGAAGTGGCATTTAGAATGAGACTTTGAGACTTGAACTGTGTATTTGAACAAGTAAAGGTTGCTGAGGAAGGGTGCTTCAGGCAGAGGGCATAGAATGAAGCATGGGGCATGTACAGAAAAACAGTGACTGGTTCAGTCAGGTTGGGGCATGCCCAAAGGAAATAATGGGACACAAGACTGGAGAATGATGATAGAGATTGTGGATCTTGAAAGCCAAAGCAATAAAGTTGAAGACTTAGATAGTCCTAGTATATTTTATACTTAGTGGTTGTGATGTTGGTAATAAATGTAATAAATATGTACTTTGTCTTCAACCCGGCTCCTGGCTCCCCAAACCCTGAGAATTTCCTAAATGACAAGTGCTATAGAAATATCTATGGTAATAATATTTGTTTTTGTCCCAGTTCCTGAAATAGCTCTAAAGCAATCAAAGTGAAAGGAGCATCCTTTGTTATTCTTAACAATCCCCTTTCAACCACACCCCAATTTACATTGATGAGGTGGCTTTTGGAAAGCCCCTACAGATGGGGTGAGGAGGGACTGGTTCCCTGGGAGTTGAGTTGGAACTTTCAGCTCCACCCCTTGACCTGCTGGGAGGGGTGAGGGGCTGGAAATTATGTTCAATCAACAGTGGCCAATGCTTTAATCAATCATACCCGTGTAATGAAGCCTTTCTGTAAACCCTGATTGAAGGGGTTTGGAGAGCTGGTGAACACATTGAGGTGCAGGGAAGGTGGTAGGCCAGAGAGAGCATAGAAGCTCAAAATATCTTCCCACATACCTTTCTCTATATATCTCTCCCATCAGTCTGTTCCTGAGTTGTATCCATTTATAATAAACCAGTAATCTATAGGTAAACTATTTTCCTGAGATTTGCCTGCCATTCTAGCAAATTATCAAACCTGAGGAGGGATTCATGGGAACATGCAATTCACAGATGGGCAGTCAGAAGTACAGGTGACAACCTGGCCTTGCCATTGGTATTTGAAATGTGGTGCTGATGCATGCCCACCCAAGCATGAAAGCCACTGTTTAAGAAAGCCATTAGGTGTAGAGGAGTAGAAGACCAGCTGCAGAGGGTTAGGGAATGGGTAGGTACTGAAATGAAAAGCTATGTAGAACACCAGTGTTGGTGGTAAGTAGAAAGCAAGAACACTGGTCTGAGGGGATGATAATATCAAATTCAATATGGAAGCATTTGTCTCTGCACTGAGAAGGAGTATATATTTTCCAAGATAAAAGGAAAGGAGATAAATGGAGTTAAAGAGAACCTTTGAGCACAGAGTTGGAAAACTGAAGGTGTTCGAAATTGTGCTGCCTCAATCTTTTAAGTCAACTACAAGCCACAATTATGGAGTTTGGGTAGTATCAGTCCTCTGACTTTTTTCTTCTCTTTCAATATTGTGTTGGATATTCTGAGTCTTTTACCTCTTTTTATAAACTTAAGAATCAGTTTGCCAGTATCCACAAAATAACTTGCTGGGATTTTGATTATGATTACCTTGAATCTATAGATCAAGTTGGGAAGAATTGATATCTTGACAATATTGACTCTTCCTATCCATGAACATGAAACATTTTTCAATTTATTTGGTTCTTTGATTTCTTTAATCAGAGTTTGATATTTTTCTAATGAAGATCTTTTACATATTTTGTTATATTTTGTACATGCGTATTTTATTTTGGGGGTGCTAATGTGAATGGTATTATGATTTTCATTTCAAGTTCTACTTTTTTGTTGCTGTTATATAGGAAAGCAATTAATTTTTGCATATCAACCTTGTATCTTGCTACCTTGCTATAATCACTTATTAAAGAAATTTTTTTGGGTATTCTTTCTGATTTTCTATATAGATGATCATGTCATCTGTGAACATAGAATTTTATTTCTTTCTTTCCAATTTGTGTACCTTTTCTTTTCTTATTGCATTAGCTGAGACTTCTAGTATGATGTTGAGATTAGTGGTGAGAAAGGATATGTATATTTGCCTTATTCCTGATCTTAGTGTGAAAACTCCAAGTTTCTTACCATTAAGTATTATGTTAGCTGTAGGGTTTTTGTAGATGCATTTTAAGTTGAAGAAGTCTCCCTCTATTCCTAGTTTGCTAAGAGTTTTTATCAGGAATGGGTATTAGATTTTGTCAAATGCTTTTCTACATCTATTGATATGATCATTTGGTTTTCTTTTTTTTTTTTTAGCCTAGTGATGTATGGATTACATTAATTAATTGTATGCTAAATCAACCTTGCCTACCTGGGATAAATCCTACTTGGTTGTGGTGTATAATTATTTTTATACATTGTTGGATTCAACTTGCTAATATTTTGTTGAGGATTTTTGCATCTATGTTCATGAGAAATATAGGCCTATAGTTTTCCTGTGACATCTTTGTCTGCTTGTGGTATTAAGATAATGCTGGCTTCACAGAATGAGTTAGGAAGTATTTCTTCTGCTTTTATATTGTGGAAAAGATTGCAGATAACTGATAAAGTCTCTACTGTAAACATTTTGTGGAATTCATCAGTGAACCCATCTGGGTGCAGCAGTTTCTCTTTTGGAAGATCATTAATTATTGATTAAATTTTTAAAATAGATATAGGCCCGTTCAGATTATCTATATTTTCTTGTGTGAGTTTGGTAGACTGTGTCTTTCAAAGAATTGGTCCATTTCATCTAGGTTATTGAATTTATGGGCACAGAGTTATTCATAGTATTTTTTTATTATCCTTTTAATGTCCATGGAATCTGTAGTAATATCTTCCTTTTCATTATTGATATTAGAAATTTGTACCACCTCTTTTTTTTCTTTGTTAGACAGGCTAGAGACATCTATTTTATTGATATTCTTCAATGAATCAGCTTTTAGTTTGTTGATTTTCCCTATTGATTTCCTGTTTTCAGTTTCCAAAGAAAGATTTCTCTTTTTCTTCTTACTTTTGATTTAATTTGCTCTTCCAGCTTTCTAAAGTAGAAGCTTATATGATTGATTTTATATCCTTTTTCTTGTCTAATATGTGCATTCAGTGATACAAATTTCCCTCCACGCACTGCTTTTGCGAATTTTCATAAATTGTATTTTCATGTTCATTTAGTTCAAAATATTTAAAAATGTCTCATGGTATTTCTCTTTTGATCCATGTGTTATTTAAAATTGTGTTGTTTAATTGCCAAATATTTTTTTATTTTCTAGCTATCTTTCTATTATTGATTTCTAGTTTAATTCCATTTGTGGTCTGAAAACATATATTCTATGATTTCTATTTTTAAAAATTTGTTAAGGTATGTTTTATGGCCCAGAATGTGGTCTGTCTTGGTGAATGTTCCATGTGAGCTTGAGAACAATGTGTAGTCTGTTGTTGTTGAATGTGGTCTACAGATGTCAATTCTATCCACTTGATTGATGGTGCTATTGAATTCAACTTATGTCTTTACTGATTTTCTGCCTGCTGGATCTGTCCTTTTTTTATATAGAGGGGCATTGAAACCTCTAACTATAATAGTGGATTTTTCTATTTTTCCTTATAGTTCTATCAGTTTTTGCTTCACATCTTTTGATACTTTGTTGCTAGGCACATATACATCAAGAATTGGTATGTGTTTTAGAGAAATAACTCCTTTATCCTTGCATAATGCCCCTCTTTATTTCTGATAACTTTCTTTGCTCTGAAGTCTGCTCTCTCTGAAAGTAATATAACTACTTCAATTTTCTTTTAATCAGTGTTAATATGGTTTAACTTTCTTCATCCCTTTACTTTTCATCTATAATATTTAAAGTTAAATATTATTTCAAATTTAAAGTAAGTTTCTTGTAGACAACATGTAGTTGAGTCTTGATTTTTAATCTACTCTGACTATCTTTGTTAATTGGTATATTTAGCCTATTGGTATTTTAAGTGTTATTGCTATAGTTAGATAAATATATGCCATATTTTTTACTATTTTCTGTTTGTTCCCCTTGTTCTTTGTTCTTGTTTTTATCTTCTACTCTTTTTCTTTCCATTGTGGTTTTAATTGAGCATTTTATATGATTCCATTTCTCTCCTTTCGTAGTATAGCAATTCTACTTTTTATTTTCCCTTTTTTAGTGGTTGCCTTATACATTTTACAACTAATTGAAGTCCATTTTCAAATAATACAATACCATTTCATGAATAGTCCAAGTATCTTGTAATAACAAAATATTCCCTGTTCCTCCCTCCTGTTTCTTGTATTGTTGCTATCACTTCTTTCACTTATATATATGTATACTTAAATATATACATATATATGATTGCATATATAGTTATAATTATTATTTTGAACAAACTGTTATCTATGAGATGAGATCAATTAAGAATAAGAAAAATAAAAGTACTAATTTTACCTCATTTATTCATTCTTCAATATTCTTCCTTTATGTAGATTCAAGTTTCTGACCTATATTATTTTCCTTTTCTCAGAGAAACTTCTTTTAACATTGCTTGATAGGCAGATCTACTGACAACAAATTCCATCAATTTTTATTTGTCTGATAAAGACTTTATTTCTCCTTCACTTTTGAAGAATAATTTCACAGGGTACAGAATTCTAGCTTGGTGGGTTCTTTCTCTCAAAACTTTTAAGTATTTTCATTCCACTCTCTTCTTGCTTGCATGGTTTCTGAAAAGTTAGATGTAATTCTTTTCTTTTATATAGGTAAGGTATTTTTTTCTTCTGGCTTTTCTCAAGATTTTTTCTTTATCTTTTTCTTTGATTTTCTTTAGTTTGAATATGATATGCCTATGTGTAGTTTTCTGGCATTATTCTGCTTGGTTTTCTCTGAGCTTCTTGAGTATATGTTATGGTATCTGACACTAACTTGGGGAAATTCTTAGTTATTATTGTTTCAAATATTTCTTCTCCATTTTTTTCTTCTCCTTCTAGTATTCCTGTTACACCTATGGTATACTTTTTGTAGTTATTACACAGTTCTTGGATAGTCTGTTCTTTTTTTCTTTGCTTTTCAGTGGTGGAAGTTTCTATTGACATATCCTCAGGCTCAGAGATTCTTTACTCAGTCATGTTCAGTCTACTAATGAGGCCATCAAAGGCATTCTTCATTTTTGTTACAATTGTTTTTGATCTCTAGAATTTCTTTTGATTCTGTCTTAGAATTTCCATTTGTCTGCTTACATTATCCATCTGTTCTTGCATATTATCTAATTTTTCCACTAAAGCGCTTAACACATTTATCATAGTTGTTTTAAATTCTTGGTCTATTAATTGCAACATACCTGTCATATCTAAGTCTGGTTCTGTGTCTCTTAAGTGTGTTTTTTGCATTTTAGTATGCCTTGTATTTTTTTGTCAAAAGGTGGACATGATGTGCTGGATAAAAGGAACTATAGTAAACAGGCTTGTAGTAATGTAGTGGTAAAGTGTGTTAGGGGGGTGAGAGAAGCACTCTATAGTCCTTAGATTAGACCTTTGTCTTCTTGTGAACCTGTGCCTTTGAGCTGTGAACTTCACAAGTGCTTCTCAGCTTTTTCACGCCCTTGGGTAGGACAGAATGGCTAGAGTGGGATGAAGTCCAGTTATTTCCCTTCTGCTAGGTCTGTTAAGCTCTGGAAAAACCCCTAATAGGTTAGGCATGGTAAAATAGTTTCTTTGGAGGTCAGGCCTGCATAGCGGAGCAGAATACTCTGCCATATTTCAAAATGTTTACTTTTTCCCTCTACTCCCTAGAAACATGAGGGGATTTTTCTCTGATCTTCAATGTGAGAACCTGGTAGGGCTTCTGGAGGCAAAACTCATAAAGTACGGAGGTCCTCCCATGCCTGGGCCCCTTGGAATTTTCTTACTCTCCGACTTGTCTACACTGAGTCTCCAGCAATTTGTCAGTTACATTTTAGGTTTTCTTACCCTGGGACTAGATCCCTCAGAGGTTTCTGCTTGTTGGTTTATGATTAGGGTAGGATGGCCACTTCCAAGCTTCATACAAGCCAGACCGGAACCTGGAAGTCCTGTTTTTAATTTTTTTATTCCTTTATGTAGCACATTAGGTAATGTCTTAATAGATTTTAAGTGCATGAATGAATGGCTTATACCTATTTGTAAGTCATAAGCTTCTTTAGACTAGGAATTGATTCTTAAAATGTCATTCTGAGTAGGTCTCGTAAGAATGCCATTTCTGGGCCAAGTGCTGTGGCTCACGCCTGTAATTCTAGAACTTTAGGAGGCCAAGGCAGGAGGATTGCTTGAGTTCAGGAGTTTGAGTCCAGCCTGAGCAAGAGCAAGACCTACAAAATATAGAAAAATTAGCCAAGCGTGGTGTTGCTCGACTGTAGTTCCAGCTACTCAAGAGGCAGTGGCAGGCTATGACTCAACAACCTGAGCCCAGGAGTTTGAGGTTGCAGTGAGCTATATGATGACACCACTACACTCTAGCCGGGGCGACAGAACAGCCTGTCTCAAAAAAAAGTCATTTCTACTGCCTTGTCTTTAGAGCATATTAACAGCATCTCATAAATTATTAATATAATAGGATGCTCCAAACATACTTCTTATATGCTTAATTAAGAAGTACTCTCAAATTTAGTATACTATTTTGGATATCCAAAAACACTGCAAACTCAGCTGTGGGCTAATTACTCTTCTTGAGGGGGAGAAAAGTGGTTGAAAATTAAGGGCTTAAGTGAGTATCTCATTTCATTTTTAATGGATTTTTGTGTTCTTGTCTATGCAGTGAATAGGTGAAAAAAATCAATATTTTGTGTAGAAAAATTATTCAATCTTCATATTAAAACACTTTGTCCATAGAAATTACTTTAGGGAAAAGATGTCATTACTTTATTTGCTCTTAATTGAGGCCTTTAATTCACAGAACCTATACTTTAAAGGTTTTTATTTTCAAAGCATGAGAAATGTAGCAACTATTTCACAACTGTTACTTTAAAAATCTGTTTTTCTTTTTAATCTCAAATAGTTTTCTTTCTTTTCTCTCTCTCTCTTTCCTTTCTTTTCTTTTCTTTTCTTTTTTCTTTCTTTCTTTCTTTCTTTCTGACAGAGTCTCATTCTGTCCCCCAGGTAGAGTGTAGTGACAGGATCCTATCTCACTGCTGCCTTGAACACCCGGGCTGGGACTACAGGCACACACCACTAACTTCAAATAGTTTTTTCTTAAAAGCTTTTAACTTTTTGTCTAAATTTTAACAGCCAGATCACCTTCCTCCAAAGAATATCTTTTTTTTCTTTTCTTTTTTCCTCTCAAAATGTAGGCTTGGATCTTAATTTGGAGTCAGGTTCTTCATTATAAACCTGGACTTACCAAAATTCCTCAGAGGATATAGTACATATAGTACTGGGCAGTTCCCTGATTAAAAAGATATTTAATAGTACTTTAAGATCTTTTATGTGAATTTAGCTGCTTTCTCAATTTGTAGTCCTTTCAAAATACTATGCCAGAAATAATTTATAAGAATATCAAGGGTTCAAATCATATCAACACAATCACCTAAGTGTTTGTTTGATTTATTAAACATATACCCCATTTTTTGACTTGATAAAAATAGGTGTTAAGCAGCCGAATCATTCAGTAACTTATACTGGGTTTATGGATAGCATATTCTCAAAACTGTTTTATTAACAGAGATATATGAACATATAAAACATTCAATTGTAATCACCTGTGGATCTAAATTTCACTTGACTTGGCATCTTGATTTCTGGAAACCACAAGGAAATGAAAAATAATTACAAGAGGTTTTCATTTATTACACTATTAAAATGGTGAGTAAGACACCCTGAAAGGAATGTACTGAGACCTTTCTATTCATGGAACAATACAATGCAATTACAGCTAGCACTAAACTTAACACTGTTTAACTCTCCACATAATATTTTGATTTATCTTGATCCAAACTTCTCAAGGAGGAGGTGCGTTGAAGTTACCAGAATATACTGACTTAGAATTAGAGCTTTAAAAGCTTGTTTGCAGGAAGTACTCTAGCCTTACTCAACAGATCACTGAGAAGCCTGGAAAAACAAACCCCGGAAAAGAATTATTATGTGCCAATTATATAAACATAGGTAAAAACCAGTGTGATTCCTAGCTGTTGAAAAACACGTCATACATAATACATTACCAACAGTTTAATGATATAAAGAAACCAGAGCAATAGCTAAAAAAACTTTAAAGCTAAACAAAAGATTTACAAATTGCTTCTTGATCCAGTCTTATCCCAACATAAAAACTGAGTTCCCTAAAGATTTCAGTATTTGTTTCTGAAGGAAAGGGAATGTGGTCATTTATCTAATCATCATTAGAACCCTGACGAATGATATAGGGATTTAGATCCCAGGGCACTTTTCACCAAAACTTCTTGAAATAATTAACCTTAGAGCAAACCCCTTCCACCTATGGAACTTGCTTTTCTTCTCTTCCCCCATGCCTCACCCTCACTAAGCATATTCAGATTGCTTCTACAAAGCTTTGCTGTTGTGTTCAAAAAGTCATGACATACAGTGAATGTGCTTGTGCAACAAGGGCCGATTCAGAAACGGAAATGTGCATATGAAGTTTCAAAAGATTTTAAAGTTAGGAGTTGATCTGGTAATTGACCAAAATTGACTGAATCCATTTATTAATATTTATTAAATCAGCTAAATACATTTGTTCTTTTATCTGCTCATCCATCCGTTGATCCTTCCATCTGACTGTCCCTCAGTCAATCCAAATATTTATTGAGCACTTTGTATAAACCAAGCACTATGCTGAGAATTCAATGGAAAACAAGATAGAGTACCCTGCTCTTGTTGAACTTATATTCTTAGGGTGAAGACAAGCAATAATCAAGAAAAAAATAAATGAAATAGTAACTGTGATTATTACTATGAAGAAACTCTGCAGGGTGTTTGTTATGCATAACATTTGGTTGATCTGGTTTTCTCAATTGTCTTGGAGAACAAACTTGTGAAAGTCCTATTGTAGGGCTCTTACCATGAATAGGAAGATAATTGTGTCATTATTGTTTACCATCTTATCCCAAAGGCCTAGTTCATCACCAGCTTCCTAATAAGTTTTCTGTAAGCTAGTATTATTATTTTTTGTTATCCTAAATGTGGAAAATTTTAAATTTTTTTATTGATATATCACAGTTGTATATATTTTTGGAATGTGAAAACTTTACAAGTATTCCCTTTAAAATCATGAACCTGATATCTATGTCCCCTATCTAATTTCTATTTAACAATGTGGTAGAGGTCCTAGCCAGTGCAATAAGATAATAATAAATTCTAGGCATTAGTATTGAAAAGGAAGAAATGAAATTGTCATTATACTCAGATGATATGATTATTAATTCTTTTTTGAGACACAGTCTTGCTATGTTACCTAGGCTGACCTTGAACTCCTGGGCTCAAGCAATTCTCCCACCTCAGCCTCCCAAGTAGCTGGGACTATAGGCATGAATAAATTATTATTATTTTGTGTGTGTGTGTGTCAGAGTCTCACTCTGTTGCCCAGACTATAGTGTCGTGGCATTAACCTAGCTCACAGCAACCTCAAATGCCTGGGCTCAGGTGATCCTTCTGCCTCAGCCTCCCGAGTAGCTGGGACTACAGGCATGCGCCACCATGCCTGGCTAATTTTTTGTATATATATTTTTAGCTGGTCAATTAATTTCTTTCTATTTTTAGTAGAGATGGGGTCTCGCTCTTGTTCAGACTGGTTTCGAACTCCTGACCTTGAGCTATCCAACCGCCTTGGCCTCACAGAGTGCTAGGATTACAGGTGTGAGCCACCACGCCCGACCATGAATAAATTATTATTATTATTAAGGGTTGTTATATACGCTAAAACATTTACTGTGGTCCATGCACTGGTTCTAGTTTACAAACTGTTACTGGTCTGTGATAAGGTAAGTATAGAAATTGACAGTAAGCATTTAGAAATTCATTTTTATTATATATTTTTAAAAGTATTGATTTGTAGTGAAATGGAAATTAAAAAAGAAAACCCTGTTCAAAGCACCTTCAAGTGCTGGCTTCTGAGCTGACATCATAACACAGAGTTGGGGCTCTCTGTGGGCCACCTGTACTACTACATGGTGTTCTCACTTCCATGCTATGCTCTTACCATTTTTTAGGTAACAAGAATAGTTTTCTTCTTTTCCTTAATATCCTTTTTGCTTCCCCAAATTCCTATCTTGCCAATCAGGGTGGATGTAAGAATTAGATTTGACAACTGTCCAAAGTGCTAGTCCACTAAGGCGTAGTAAGCCTTGGTTGAATCTGCCTTCTCTGGGAAGATACCACTGCCTGAACATATTCTTATTTATTGTCAGGCCTGAACTTTACATAATTAACTTGTTAGGGACAGCAATATTAAACATTACTAGTATACTAAATATTATACCTATTTCAGATTAATTAATTTTCAAGTCATATCCACTTTGGGGACTAGATCAAGCTGCAGGTCTCTGCTCTGGCTTGAGCCCCTCTTTAGAGATGATGTGCATGAAGACACTCTATCTTTGCTTGTCTTTAATGCAAAATGGGCATTTTCAATCTTTAGTAGAGATCAGTGATAAATGAAGCCAGCATCAAGGGTCCAATTCCTTATCGCCAGTTTCTCTATTGTGTTCCAACATTGCTCTTCACCATGTGTCAATGTTGGTCAGGATTGGGAGTGTGCAGAAAGGTTTTAATGAGTAAGTGAAAATCTTCTGATGACAGGAGAAAATATTCCAATGATTTTTATTGAAATCCAATGCTGAATTACACTTAAGGCATGGTATCTGAATATCACAGGAATAATCCCATCACTTTTACCTTACAGGTGGGCCTCTTGGGAAGAACTGGATCAGGGAAGAGTACCTTGTTATCGGCTTTTTTGAGACTACTGAACACTGAAGGAGAAATCCAGATTGATGGTGTGTCTTGGGATTCAATCACTTTGCAACAGTGGAGGAAAGCCTTTGGAGTGATACCACAGGTGAGCAAAAAGACTTAGCCAGAAAAAAAGCAACTATATTGCATTTTTACCTCTATTTGACACTTGAGCTCAAGAAATTCACATGAACCTGCAAAATATATTTGTGATGCATTGCCATCTTTTCCCTTCAATGCCGTCTTTTCACAGGCATAAAAAATTTTCTGAAAATTTGGGATTTTATGTGACTGATATTTATTGAAATGTTCACAGTTGTGATAGCATTTCCCAGAAGACAGTCTGTAGCAGGAACCTGGGGCTTTTGTTTTTACCAATTTTTTTTTTTCCCTGCTTCAGTGGTCTGAGCTCCAACTTAGCAGTCACAGCAGGTTGAGAAATGCTTTGCAAGACCATAAAAGATGCTCCTGAAATAACAAACACTTGGAAGCATGAACTAGTGGAATTGAAAATAGAAAGTGTAATGATTGTTTTTTGTACTTTGGATAGGATGAACCATGTCAGATTAATCTGTAGCTTTTTTTTCAAATGTCACTCTTTGATTTGGGTCACAAAGGACCTTTAGCCTCACTGGCTTGGTATCATTCTATCTGTGTTATTGTGCAAGAGCACTTCTTGTATATAAAAGAAATAGCAATGGGTCCAGTTTAAAATGTTCTAAATGGAAACCAAGAAATGTCTTTACTGGGACCAAATCTGAAAGGCATTTGTTGTATTTTTGCTAGTATTTGCTCTCATCTCTCTGGGTATATTCACTGTTTTAATGATCATTTTCCTCCCTTTGTACTAATGGGCACTGAATCCATTCCACTGCCATGGTTCTTTCTAACACTTCTCTATTTTTAGTACAAAATTAAAATGCCAGGAGCATCTCCAGGTAGATTGACTACAAATCTAGACCAAGAAAAAAGCTTGTATTTCTTGATAGATTACATTTGTGGAACATTGCTCCTTTCAACTAATGAGGCACTAAATATTCTAACTGCTAGACTGATGCTTTTAATTCATTTGTGTAGACTTTTGCTATGCTGCCAGAAGTTTAATCCTGGTTGGAGTTTTGAAAACAGTATTGTTTCTTTGGAAAGAAAAAAGGCATTGTCTGACGGTCTACAGATAAAGAAACACTGGAAATACAAGTATCCCGAGGTGATAGCACTAGGCAAAATAAAAATGTTGAAAAATATAAAATAGAATCAGAGAACTTGTCAGAGAAGTGTTGTGATTCAGTCTAACCTTAGTCTTTTGGTCCCATTTTTAATTAAAAGCAGTGAAACGTTTAGGTTTTGTTGTTCTTGTTCACATAAATCTGCCCTTACATAAGCTAAACTTTGAAAATTAATTTCAGTTTCACTGGAAATCCTTTAGGTTATCTGCCACATGGTGGAGAGGTTTTTGTTTTATTGCATGCTCTACTTAGGAATCTAAATATGCAAGACCTGAAAGAAGACTGAGTGGGCCAGAGTTATGAAATTTCTTTGTCTTGCTTGTCTGTCAAAGTGAATATTCCAAATTTGCCATTTTTCATTTTCCCTCTTCTATAGCTTCAAGCTTTATATAAACTAAACAATAAATACTTTCAAAGATTCCTTCAGAAATGCTTGATGATGCTGATACAGATGCTTCTCATGTATATGTTTATGATCCTGGTTTATAAGACTGTCTTTTAGTATTACAAGGTCATCTGTAGACAGAATGTACTATTTCTTCCACTGTGATGATTTTTTTTGTTTTGTCTTGTTTTTTGAGACAGAGTCTCTCTCTGTCATCGAGGCTAGAGTACAGTGGCATCATCGTAGTTCACTGCAACGTCAAACTCCTGGGCTCAAGCCATCCTCCTGCCTCAGCCTCCTGAGTATCTGGGA